>OZ023235.1:6963778-7620666 GCA_964006365.1 Trididemnum miniatum | reverse complement strand
CCTTTGTTTTTTTCCAAGCGTTCGGTTGGGTTTTGGTCCATGTGCTTAAGCAGTTTTTGCTATTTTTTGAATTGATTACTTGATGAAATTTGATAATTTTTGCACAGAAAAATCTTAAAAAAGGTGAAAAATAAATTTGCCAAACGTTTTTAATAGAAATTGATTATTCATAAATTTATTAAAATTTAAGCAATTTTACTCCATGGAAAACGCTGGGCTTTCGCTGTCTCCACTCTAACCCTCCCTGTTCATTAACCGCAGGCCCTAGAATTTTGAAAAATACAGCAGTTTCATGAGGAACCCGAGTTCTTTAAAGTCCACTACTAACATTTGCAGAATTCCGAAAAAAAAAATTTTTGTTGTCAAAATTGCCTATTCAAACGGGGTAGTTGTTTAGCGCGTCAAAGTCAACACGCGTTTTGATCAAATAAAAGATAAAAATTCTCTAATTTCCACGTTTTTCAACGAAATGTCTTGAAACTTCCCACAAACATAGTTGCTTATCTGGCTTTTGGGTTTTTTTTGTTTTCATGCACTTTTTTGCAGGAAAAAAGGGAAAATTTTGACTTTTTTGTAAGCTCTTTGGTTTTAAATTTGTGCTTTAAGATTATCAAAAAAATCGTTATTACTCGGTTGACATTTCTTTAAACTCAGTAACATTCAAAAAACACGCTTAAAAAAAATCAAGAAGTCGGTTATGCATTGTTTTTTTTCAAAATATACGCCCAATTAGGTTTTTGTTGGATTCTCGTTTTGGGCTTAAGCGATCCAACCTTGAAGGTTGCTAAACTTGCTAGGAGGGTCAAGTTTGGGATTAATAAAGGACTAGGTGTAAAGACAAATCATGAAAAGTGTGCAGTTTCAATAGCCAACGAGTTTGATACCTTTCAAAATGCTCTTTTCTCTAAATTTAGAGGCTAGGGTTTGAAGTAACAGTGTAGCCTAATGAGGGTTAGACTGAAAATTAGGGTTGAAGATTAAAGTATGGGTTGAGCGTTAAAAACAGGGGTTAGGGTGCAAATTGGATCACAAAAAGACTCAAGTTATTCGGGCCAACGTAGATTTATAGGTATTTATCAATTTATGTCTAATTTGGATAAAATCAAATCGGACTTAAAATCAGGAGTAAAATTAGGGTTAGGCTAAAAATTAGGGTTGAAGATTAAAGTATGGGTTGAGCGTTAAAAACAGGGGTTAGGGTGCAAATTGGATCACAAAAAGACTCAAGTTATTCGGGCCAACGTAGATTTATAGGTATTTATCAATTTATGTCTAGTTTGGATAAAATCAAATCGGACTTAAAATCAGGAGTAAAATTAGGGTTAGGCTAAAAATTAGGGTTGAAGATTAAAGTATGGGTTGAGCGTTAAAAACAGGGGTTAGGGTGCAAATTGGATCACAAAAAGACTCAAGTTATTCGGGCCAACGTAGATTTATAGGTATTTATCAATTTATGTCTAATTAGGATAAAATCAAATCGGACTTAAAATCAGGAGTAAAATTAGGGTTAGGCTAAAAATTAGGGTTGAAGATTAAAGTATGGGTTGAGCGTTAAAAACAGGGGTTAGGGTGCAAATTGGATCACAAAAAGACTCAAGTTATTCGGGCCAACGTAGATTTATAGGTATTTATCAATTTATGTCTAATTAGGATAAAATCAAATCGGACTTAAAATCAGGAGTAAAATTAGGGTTAGGCTAAAAATTAGGGTTGAAGATTAAAGTATGGGTTGAGCGTTAAAAACAGGGGTTAGGGTGCAAATTGGATCACAAAAAGACTCAAGTTATTCGGGCCAACGTAGATTTATAGGTATTTATCAATTTATGTCTAGTTTGAATAAAATTAAATCGGACTTAAAATCAGGAGTAAAATTAGGGTTAGGCTAAAAATTAGGGTTGAAGATTAAAGTATGGGTTGAGCGTTAATATTAGAAGTTATGGCTCAGATTGTTCCACATAAGGATTAAAGTTACTCGGGCTAAAGAAAAGTTGTTCTTACTTTAAAGGTTACGCCAGCTTTGAATAATTAATATTGGGGTTAAATTTAGGGTGGGATTTTAAAATTCGGATTGAAGATTAAAGTACCGTACCGGTAAAGATCAGTGGTTGAAATTAGAGTTAAATTGCAAATTGACTCTGGTTTTTATGCCACAGATGTAGTGGTTCTATAACTTTTATCTATGAGATATATCTGAATAGATAAATTTAGGGTTAAAGTTAATGAAGATAGTTTTTGGATGGCTTGAGCGCTAGCGCTGCACAACTGAAAAAGAAAACTGGCAACATCGCCAAGTCGTAGTGTTTTCTTCATTTCTTTTTGGCAGATGATGAAGAATCTTTAGAATCGAATCAAATTGTGCTGGTAGGCAAGTGGTGTATCCCTTGCAGCAGTGGTTCTTAAACTGGGTTTGACCGAACCCCAGGGGTTCGGTGAGGCTGTAGCAGGGGTTCGGCTAAGATCAGAATAAGTTTTTGCAAAAAGGCATACAGTTGCAGTAAATGACTATCTCTGCGTAGAATGATGCATCCCCCCACCATACTCTTTCAACGCTGTTTTTGATGAATACAATTTTTCCATAGTTTCAAACCTATTTGATAACAATCATCTTTATGCCTTAAGCACGCATAAATCGAAAATGTGCGAACAAAATGTATCATATTTGGTGAAGGACTTAGAGTTAGAGGCAAAAAAACTAAACAGAATTTGCCATAAAAATTGTTCAAAAAGCGCTAAAATGGCTATTACAGTGTCTAAATTTTTGAAAACTTTCCGGGGAAGCATACCCCCGGACCCCCCTAGAGCCATATTTTTGTTCCTCAATTTGCTTCAAAATAACTTTCAGGAAAAAAATACGCTTAAAAAATGTAAAAATTTTATGCCACCCTCCACCGCCTTAAGAATATTCTGAATACGCCCCTGACGTGAAACATTTTCAAAGAGCTTATGCTTTTTTCCGGTATAGACGTCTAACGTCTTTGCACTCATTTAACATTCAGCCTAATTCAAAACTGCATCCCCCTCTAAAATTTTCTGGATCCGCTCCTGGTTATAATTAAGGGTTCGATGTATGCTTGCATGACACCTGTTGGGTTCGATACTTCCGACAAGTTTGAGAACCACTGCCTTACAGGCTCTCAGGTTAAATTTTATTTATTTAGTTATTTCAGACTCTTAGGTCCATAAAAAAAAAAACATGAGAAAATACCAAATACAAAAAGCAAACACATAACATTAAAAGCATCTAGGCCTATATCAGAAATGCAATTTATATATTGATACTGGTAGAATATATAATGCCCAAAATAAGATTTCAAAAAACAATCAGAATCATAGACTTGAGTAATGTAAGTATTGGTAGATAGCATATTGGTACATCCACGAATTAAATCGGCAGCGCGTTTTCTCATTAACAAATTTGAACCTAAATGTGAGGAACATAAAGGTGGTTCAGCAATGGAAGAACTTATTTGTTACCGGTAGTTGACTCTTGACTTACAGTGGTACCGGTAGCCTAGATATGAGACAGATCTTACTACTGTAATGCTCTGCTGGCACAACTATTTGGAATTAAAGTAGGCTAAAAATTTTAAGCTTCTTTCACTTGCACTAGGGTGTCGATAGGCATGTGTCTTCATCCAGTGTTAATCCGGTTTGTTCCTTGTGTCCGAAGGTGGCCAGATGCACCTCATTCCCTCAGCAATTGCTCTCACTCCCTCTCTCCATCTCGCACGATCTGTAGCCTCCTCCACTCTCAACCCAATCTTCTTCATACTCTCTTCTACTTGTCTCTTCCATGTTTGCTTCGGCCGTTCTCGCTTCCATGTGTGCAAACTTGAAACCAGTAAATTATTTTTGGTATTATTATTAAACTGAAAATTTAATAGTAAGTGAGGAAAACTTCTAAGTGAGCTTGCGCACTTTGAGTTAGCAGACTAATGGAACTGTGTATGTAATTATGACAAATTCAATCAGCTCCAACCATTATTCAAACCTGTCACAAAAATCTGTATGCTAACTTGCATGCACTCTGCAGTGGTGTGTGCTGGGGTTCCAATACACAAGCATCCAATTCCTTGGCCAGTTCTGACACATGTTATAAGCCTCTCTCACCTAGGACTAGATTCTATCATACTACACGAATTGTACGATGGTACCAATACATCGACATCAGGACATGGAAGAACTTCTTCAAGTACCGGTAACCCTTTGAAAATTTTTGGATGTGCCCTTTAAACTAGGGTATTAGCATCACATTGTCAGTGGTTCTCAAACTTTTTTGGTCCATGGTTCCCTTCCAAAGACCTTTAAGCACTTGTGGGTCCCCTGCTGTATAACTAAAATATTTAGTTTTGGCTTTAAACAGACTTCCAGCAGTTATTTTATTACCCATAGGGAATGCAATATTATGTGGAAGCCCTTGCTCGTGGTTCTCTAAAAAACACTTTGTGGTAACCCAAATTGGGCCCAGGGGCCCCTTTAAGAAAGTGTGCTTGATGATTGGGTCATTTTTGAGTTTTAAACTATTTGGTCATTTAAACTTACAGGTATAAACAGATGAAGACAGATTATAATTGTGATAAGTGATTGAACGATGAGCAGTGTTTCAATGCATTATCAAGATTTGTTTGTTCTGCAAGAATATGAAGGTGAAGAATCAAGCAAATCAGTATTGTAGATTGATAAATATACTGCTACTTCAAATTATGAATAAAAATGATCTATTGACAACAAGGTGGTTAGAGCTATTCTGTCAGTTTCATCAAAATTGTTCTTGATACTTGAGCCAAGTAATTGTAGTGAAGTGATCTACCGGTATGATTTTCATGCAGGCATGCATCATTCATGCAGGCATGTAAATGTTCAGAATTATATCTAAATATTTGGTACCGGTAGTAACCAGCTCCATTGGTGTTGCTTATGTCAGTGCCAATATATTATTACAAGCTGATGCAAGTGGATTTTACTTCAAGACGAGAAAATTTGAAAACATCTGATTAAAAAGAATAAATGCGTCATCAAAATTATAATGATGGTTTGATTGAAACTTTTTTCAATAAGTAATCCAATCATGAAACCTTTTGATGGTATATTAATATCTTTGCGGTTTAAACCATTCATGCTCTGGAAGCTTGTAGTTCCACTTCTTACATCATGTTTGTGTATCAAAACTTCATGCTGGTAAGTGTAAACGATTTATATCAAAATTAACATATTTAGTTACTGGTACTAAAAGGAATATTTTGAGTTTGCTTATTTTTAAGCTGTATTTATAAATATTAATTTTACTATCAAAAATTAAAAAGGTGTCTGAAAAGATTCTTTAAATAAACTATTGAACCATGCAGACTATTGTTTTGCTCTTAGTTACAAGTTAAACGTGTGTTTATGGTAGTTTAATATTGATTTAAATTGGTTTGAGAAGCTAATTAAGTTAAACATTTGAACTTTTTTTTATATTTCTCAGCATTTGACATGGCAGCTATCAATGCTATTTAATGACATGACAGGTATTGAACTTATCAAAAAGGTTTATATCCTAGCAATTTATTACTTAGGTAACTAGTTACTTTGCTTCCAAAATCGTATTTTGTTTTGTTTTCGTTTGCCATTTGCTGCTTGTTTGCAACTTGCATGTAGTACTGTTTTCCGCAAAATCACATAAAGGTTAATGATGTTTTTGTAGAAAAACTGTCGTCTTGAATATAAACAAATAAATTTCATTTTTTTTGCAGTTAATTGCTCAACGTGGAAGAGGAATTCAAATCTTTTGTGAAGAATTGTTTACTAATCCTGGACAATTTTAGTTTCAGTTTTTGAAACTTTAAGCAAAGATATTTAAGACCCTCCCTAATAACTAATCTTTTATTATATACTGTGGCCACCATGATTATTAAATGATCTGAGCATTTTATTTTGCTACCTACGCATGTATATATATAAATTTTTTGAACACTATTGATAACGATAGTGTTCAAAAAAATTTTTTGCGTTGTATGAAATCTTTGATAGGACAAATCATCATATTCTGTTTAAAAACGAAGCTTTTGAATGCATTGTGCCTAGTTTCTTATACCAAAGAGAGTAGGTCTATGCAGGTTCGGAAGATTATTGCCTTTCGCAATCATTTATTGTTCTAATGGTGTACACCAAGGCGTAGTCTTGAGCGTTTTCTAATTTTTCTGTGTTTTAAAACATTTGTCTTGCTATGAATAAGGTCAGGCATTTTGCTACGTTGGTAATTCTTGCTTAAACCACTTGTATAGTGTTTGCCGTTTAACATTAACGGTCTCCAGGTTTCAGTGAGCTGATGTTATAACTACTCCATCAGAATATCATACATATACATATAATTTTAACCATAATGTATTTTGAAATATTGCTTGTGTCTTAAAAGTCTTGCTGTTTTTTTTTTGTGTCCTTGATCATTTTCATTTGAATACATGGACACAAGGTGTAACTACTCCATTATCTAGGATATGGCATCAAATTTTAACCCTGATGTATTTTAAAATTATGTTTGTGTCTGACAAATATTGCAGTTTTTATGACCTTGTAATGCATATTGATCACCTCATATCTTAGTGAAAGATGTTTCGGTGTTGGTAGCCAAACAATTAGAAATACATTTACTTACGGCAATGATATTAGTAGGCTAAGTTTGTTAAATCAGAAGTGTGCAAATCTCATTTTAAAATTAAATGAAGCAGATTTGATGTTTGGAAAGTGCCAACGAGTTGACAATTAATATTTGTGATGTTGCTATTTTGCTACTCTTTTGGACAAAATTGATTATTTTTACGATCATTACATAATATGATTTTGACATTCTGTTGTATTAGTGAGGAAGTGCTGCCTCCGTTAAACAAAAATAAAACGGCAAGCTTGATTGTTTAGATTAAATTTATGTGTCAAACCCAACACATTATGTGACAACAGGTGCAAGCCATGTGTAAACCAATCTCGGGCCCTACTTAGGTGGCAAACGAATTATTGTTGCGTTATTTAATGTGCTCTTCACTCGTTAAGTATGCTATTGCTCGTCATTGACATGTCAGCGACATGGTGACAGATCCTGCGTGACAGGTTCAAATCACGGCTGGAGCCGATCGCATTTGACATATTTATAGCGGGTGGCTGCTGACTCGAAGAGCGCAAGCTCCCTTCGCAGTCTCCCTCAATTACTGTTGATTTTCTGTTGACAATAATTTGAAAATAACTTCAGTTATTTATTTATCATTTAATGCTGGCTTATTTTGGCATAATTGTTAATTTAG
Source organism: Trididemnum miniatum (assembly GCA_964006365.1). Taxonomy (NCBI): domain Eukaryota; kingdom Metazoa; phylum Chordata; class Ascidiacea; order Aplousobranchia; family Didemnidae; genus Trididemnum; species Trididemnum miniatum. The sequence continues at coordinate 7,613,392 of OZ023235.1, read as the reverse complement.
CAGACTTATGATTGCTCGAAATTTCTCGTACAGAATGCTGTAAAGCGATCTTAGTTCTGTCAGAGCTCGAAAACACCAATTTAGCGTTGGATTAAGTATCAGAGCTAAATGGATAGTTTCCAGTCGTAGTCGTTTTCATTTGTGTGACGGTGTTTTCAGTTAATAAAAAGCAGATTATTTAACTGATGTTTTTCGATTGATGTTATTGTACCAATACTCTGCGTACAAACAATATATTCGATTTTTAATTTAACTTTGCTGCCAAATTGTGTTACTGTCGAGCATTCATGTTTCAAGACACGAGCGTCAAGCGTACGCCTATTCAACCCGATTTCGTCACCTAGTTAGTTGTCTCACATACGGCTACTCACGTGGGTGCGCTTGTACACCGAGCGTAAAAAGTGATTGTAGTATTGCCGACTTAGAAAAAGGCAAAATGAGCTGATGTTTAAAGCACTTACTCAAACAGTTTTTTGCTAGTTACTGATGATTATTTTCATAAGACAAGAATTAAAGGTGTACTAGAGAAGTTTAGCGCAGAACAAAAAACATTTATTTATAGGATGCCACCGCCAGCACTCTTAAAAGTCGCCCTTCTTGCTGTAACTTTATAATATTATGCAGCGTATCATATAGTAGTTACGAATCACGTGTGGAACAGAGAAGCACTTTTTCTTGCGCCAACGGAATCTACAACTGAGCCATGCCCGCCTACGATCGGACCAAGTCGAGAAAGAAATAGCAATCTGTCCCAAACTACAGGCGCTTAAACAACAACGTTGACTAACGCAGGATTAAACAAGCAAACTTAGGGTAAATTCACGCTGTTAAAGTGTCGAGTATACGAATCGACCAACTTTAGAAAATGATTTTTGAACACAACAGCCTGAGCACCTCAATCGAGAGCAAATTATGCAAAAACAGTAAGAAGGAATGTGAAGTGCGTGCGTAACCGCCAAAAGCATAAAATACAAAAAAAAAATTTTTTTTGCATTTTTAGACGTTTGGCTATTGCGAACATTATTCTTTCAAGCTGATCTGATTCTAGCTAGCGAATAGAAAATTGAAATTTTTCTCAGTAGAACGTAATGCTTCCTTTGTTTTAACGGCCTTTCTTTCATCTCTGAAACTCCTGCTTACGCAAATATATGTAGGCTACAGCAGTAACGAAAATCAGTTTAATCAGTAACACAAATCCCCCAAAAAAACTAAAATCTGTGTAGCCTACAAAGGCACAAATAATAGCTGAAGAAGATCTGGCTTCCGATTAAAATTCCATTTCAACCACCTAAACAATAACATGTTAAATCACTATATGGAGCACGGTAGATCATTTTTTTGAATTTTTTCAATACCACTTTTATCCTCCCATAACAAGAAAGAGGAAGCGCTATATCTATATATAAATTCAAAATCGCCTTCAAGAACATGCTTTTAAAAAAATACGTTCGAAGTTAGATTATTATCTTCACATAAAGTTTTCAGGATCACTTTCTTAATTTGTTCATTGCCTGTATATCTAGTATGCAAACTTTTTTTTCTTCTTCTTTTTCAAGGGCTGCTGCTTGACTCGAAGACCTCTGGTTCCTTCGCAGCTGCCCGTTGCTGCATTGATATTATTACTTATATTTATTTTTGTTTGCAACGTCATGTTGTTGAAATGTATTCAAAGTGAGCAACAAAATAAACTTTGTTCTGTTCTATATCAGGCTTGCTTAGAAGTTGCTAGCCATCTGCCTACCTCTCTTAAAATTGAGTAATCCCGTTAAGTGTCTCTCTAAATGTGTGAACAAACAAACTTTCCCTGCTGCTTTACACAGTCTCTTCCCTACAAATATTCAAGAAGGGAAGCTAGAATACCAATTTTTAAGTGTATATAGTTTGACCAGACTCAGAATTGAATCCAAATCTACAGTTCCAGAGGATGACGCTACGTGACCGTCGCATCGGCTACATCCAACAACAAGAAATATAATACGTCCCACTAAATCCACAAAAATTTAAAACGAAGGCAAAATATGAGTGAAAGAGAAATGTTAAAGAAATTGGAAAATTTCCAATAGGAAATTAGAGCAAAAAAATCTAAAAGTGACACAGAGATTTATTAAGAAAGTTCTGGCCAAATTAAGAAGTTAGATGTGATGATGCGAAGACTGTAGTAACAGTAATGAAAAAAACTGAAAAAGATGCACCTCATCACAGGCATACTTTCAGTGTTAAAGACTAATCGATATACTATGTGCTTATCAAATTCGTTCAAAAACATCTAGCAAGTTTGTGAAGAAAATAGATACACTATCAATAACACGCCAAATGAGGGAAAAGGAGGTGCAAATAGTTCAATACTTTTAAAACAGTTAAGCGTCACGGAACAGTTTTGTTGTTGCTGGTTTATTTGACCACTCAAGCGTCGTTAACCACTGAATCAAGACCCCAAATGCAAGGCATTTTCAACATATGCATGAACACTGCTAAAGTCAAAGGCAACTCATGGCGAATGTACAACATCACTGCATATCATTAATTTAGATAGCACAAATTTAGGATCAGAACATGTTAATTCAAATGACTAAAATTGCAGCAGTCACTTTACCCGGATTCTAAGATTGGAATTGAACGAAGTCGAACAGCGTTCTGAACGAAGTTCGTTGACGAAGTACACATATAAGTGAAAAACAAATTTTACGGAAAACTAGTAGAAGGCGCATCGGAGATTAGTTGCAAATGACAATGAAAGTAAAAATCTTTTTCACCCACCTCTGCGGTGACCTCTGACGAGTTTCTTTCCGCATTGGCGCAATTGTAAACCCTTGTCGCAGTTGCGATGCTATGCGTCATTTGACGCGCTAGCCTAACGGCCAATTCGGGCTTCTGGGAATGGGTCTGAAAAACAAGGTGTAAAACTATAAGCACACTCTTCCGAAAATGTTTTCCGGTTCAAACGCATCATTCTCCTTTTTATCCAAGAAAATAAATTTGGAATATTTCTATTTTAAATTTGGAACGCAGTCAAAGTTAAGCTACGGCGAGGTATGTGCGGGTTAGCATCTAGCATGTTTGAATAGTTATACGATTTGAATACAAAAAATTTGCAATTTCGCTTATTATTTACCTGGCTACATGCCAACGCTGCGTGCTATAATTGTAAAAAGTTGAGAAAAGATCAGACTTATTCCAGTGAGAAACAAAAATGCTAAATCATTACGAGGTTTACCACAAAAAGCAACGTTAAGTCGACTACCAGAGTCCTAGAGAAGCAGAACTGCTTTTTTTGATGTAGCTAGTTTGATTAAACATTCCAGACCAGTCAGTCGCTGTAGTAAGAGTTCACTTACTGATAGAAAAAAGAGCGTTTTCGCATATGGGTTTACTTTTTCCAAAGAGCACTGATATCAGGAATCTCATACGAAACATATTTTGTAAAAATACGGCTAATAACTTCACCATTTTCAATAACGTTTTTGGATACAAGTTATCGTTTTCTCTGCAATACCCAAACTACCCAGCCCAGTATAATAACACTTAATGAAAAAGGAGATAGTTTCGGCAAGGATAAACAAAGTTTTTTTTAATCAGAAGCATTTCTTCAAACGGATACAGGCCCGCCATGTTACAATAGAAGTAAACCAGGCGTGTGTACTGTGTACAACACAACGTGCCAGTTAGGAAAAACGTAACACTAACGGATACGGATCCACAACAAAACTGACAGCAAACAGCTAGTATCATCATCACATAGCAAAACATTTCTTGGCTTTTTTGCAAGCTACTACAGCACTAAGATGTTTTTTATATAGAGTGTGCCAGTGACTGCATACGATATGTGCATTAATGTGTACATAAATAATAATTAAGCTAAATTTCCATCACACAAGACTTAAATCATGAAAAAATGTAATATGACTTACCGCAGTAACGACACTTTTTCGCCATTTAGTTGTGGTAAAGGTGGATTTATTTCCACCACAAGCCCAAGCGTCTTGAACCTGTTTAGCCACAGTGGATGCTGACATTGGGGCAGAACGTTTAAGACCAGGAAAGAGAAAATTGCCCGAAACAGGGTAAGAAAGGAGGTATGCCTGTACGGAATCGTACAGGGGTTTGGGCAATGTCAGCATCGCGGAGCCAAATTTACCCTTGGTCTTGTGGCGAAATACCTGCAAATGATCAATATCGGATAAAAAAACAAGCTTAACCCAAAAATACCTCATTAAAACTAACTTAGCCACATAATTAAAAAAACACCACAACTTAAATCATTAATTATCAACCACCAGGTTTGCTGATTTTCCATTAAGAGACATTTTTGAGACAGCAAGCACGACACGACATTCTGCACTGAAGAAGTTTAGAATTATGAAGAAAATATGGCTTTAATATTTCAAAGTTCATTCAAAAAAACAACAAAATCGAATCGTACCTGTACCACGCGATCCCCGTTTTCCATCACCTTCGCCTCGGCAAAGTCGCCAAGCGTCAAATTTGCCAAGGTCGAAGGTCTTTGGAAATTATGTAGCAAGATTCGAAGCATTAAGTGCCCTTGAATCAGTCGGCGGCACACGCCCGCCGACTGAGATGAACCGACGCCAGAAATTGCATTCTCGCACTTCGTAAAAAAAGAACTGCGAAGGTATTTTTTTTTTTCTTCTGATGTAGCCAAGTTTTCTGAAATTTATGAAATTAATTCTCCGATTTACTTTTCTTCATACGCTCTAAAAAAGCACAATATCTTTTACTCATGCAAAGCTCGATTCAATCTGAACATCTACACCAAATGCTATAACCGCAGTACATGTATGTACACTTGCACTGTATAAAAAAATCACTTTCAGCAAATAAATTAAACTTAAATTAACTTTTCTGGCAACTTTTATAACTCTTCTGGCAAGCAGTATTTTTGGTGTCCTAAATTGCTCACTGCTTAGCTGAGACTCAATTGCACGAAGACGGTTTATTCGGTAAAAGTGTCCACCACTAAATCAAAACCCCTTTTACGAAGTCTTACTTAAAATGCAAAACTTTCGAAATAAAGCACATTTAAAATTTTGGTAACGGCTTGGCAAACTGAAAGCACTACAAAACGATCGACAAAGGAGCCATAATAAAACATGCTATAACTAATTCACCCTTTCAAAAATACAACAAACAACGTACTGCTAGCTTTCGACGCAATTTCTTGGGCCCTGGTTTCACTTTTTTTTTTGTAGGTTCTGGCCCATTCCATTACGTGATCCGAGGCGGTCGTTACATCGCCAAGATCAAAAACATCTGCTTGCAATTTCGCGAATCTTTTATAAAAATCGAAAATAAACATGTATGCATCTGCCAAACTATAGCTGATGAAAACTTTGATAAACTGAAGAAATGATGGCCGAGTGGATTAGACCGTCTGCTTCTGGATAGGTAGCTTCCGGGTTCAATTCCGAGTCGAGTCAAACCAATGACTCTAAAATTGGTATTCACAGCTTCTCTGCTTGACGTTCAGCATTAAAAAGACAGTGTGGAGCAGGCCCGCAAGTTGTGCAATTGGGAACGGCACTTAACGGTCTTCCCCCATGTAAGTGTGCTAGACAGATGGCCGGCAACTCCTGAGCGAGCTCAAATAGCGCTTCGACGCTTTCTCGTGATAGGAGGATAAATATGCCAATAAATAATAAAATTGTAGCTAAAAATAACTAATCGTACAGCTAATAGCATACACTTAAAGGATACCATAAGAGATAAAAATGTTTTACTAGACCATTTTTTTCATAAATTACATATGGGTGTAATTTTGAAGAATAATGTTAATAGCTTACCTCATAAAAACTTTAAGGCTATTAAGTATGTTATATACAGTGTTGTCCTGATAATGATCAAGGAACACCGCGTTTTCAAGGTCTTTAACATCAAAAGTGAAGTAACCAATGCGTCTGAAAACATTGGTTACGTCACCAACGATTTTGATGTTGGAGGAGGCTTCATTGCCTCCTCCACTTCTTCCATGGAGCCATGTCTAAAACCACATAAAAACGTACTTAAGTTTCCACAAACAAAATCACCTCGATACCAATGCTTTGCAGAAAAATTTGCCTCACTATTATATGCAAAACAATTGCAATACAGAAAACAATACAAAAATAAAACGATTCAGCCTGAAAATTGAACAGCTAACTAGGTGGTGCTCAAACTTGCGGCCTTTTTATAACATCCACCACAATGCCGGCCTCTTCTCTTGGAAAGAAGCGCATTTTTACAACAAAGCACGTTTAAATCAACATCCAAAGATGCGATTGCCCAATTTGGCACCTGCTTGTAGCTTCTCATGGAGTACATCATGTCTCCCAAAGTCCCTTCCCCACTAAATAACTCATGATGACCTTCAATTACGTAACTTTGGTTAAGACACTTTCCTGCATACATTTTCTAGCAGTAAACACAGTTATGAGGTCAAACCATTTCTTAATGACCACTAGGAATGTTCATAATCAACATCAAATTGATCAAAGCAAAAAGAAGTTTTGTGGAATTCTGATCTTGGTGCCGTAAAATGTTCTATTACCTTAAATTCGTCGATGTGGTGAAAATTCCCCCCACTTTTTGTGGGGAGGGCTTGTTTATATGCGGCATCCGTTTTCTACACAAAGCAAGAATTAGTCTCAAATACTTAATCACACAGTGGTAGGTTAACTGAAGTTAATTAATTTTTTATGTTCGATCACTACAAAACGCCGCTTTAAATTCACTGCAGTCACTAACTTCATAATAAAACAACTTGCCACAAATGTCAAAGATCAATTCATTTCAACATCTATATTAGCAATAGCTGATTTTTAAATTGCAAAAATTTTAGCTAATTCACGTTAAACTTTCAAAAGAATTCAAAAATTGATGAAAGAATTAAAATTTGCTTCAATGAAACATTTCTCATTTTTAAAAAAATGGCATAGGGCCTAGCAACTCAGAAAAAGCATAAATAATAATTATTAAAAGAAAGTAGTAGAAAAAGTACTTCAGCTCGTGAAACGAAAAAAAGTAAAAAATAACAAAAGGCAGAATCACGTAAAAGTTCTGCAACAGACAAAATTTGTTTTACATGATCAAATAAAAAATTACACACCTTAAGCTTGTGGGCCCGCTTGAGATGCTGGTCTAATCGAGTAGCAAGAAAGCCGCACAACGTGCATTCCTTTCGCTTAACAGTGAAAACACTGGCGGAGCTTGTGATAGCTACACGGCTTTTCGAGCACAAACCCCGCCTTTTGTTTCTGTCTTTCACCAAATGTACCTTTTTCAAGTGTTGGCCTATGTGCAGGACCTGCAAAATTTAATTAAGAATAAGATAAAAAGCGTTAAAACAAAAGAAATACCTTCACATGCTTGTACTCTTACTGTGCATTGCACGTAGAAGTGTAGAAATAATCCAAGCAAGAATGTTATTTCTAACAATAGTTTTAAATATTCCAAACCACTTTGCAGCTTGCAATAAAAATTCGCTCCTCCTGTAAATTTTATTTTTGTAATAAACAAGATAAATATAACTTAGTTATCATCAGAAAGTCATAAATTTGGAATTTCAGTACAAACAACAATAACTATTAAATTTGCCGAGCAACAGCGTTCCTTACACATTAAAACTTCAACGGAATTAAAACTTTGACGTTGTTTGACAACCCAGATTTAGCACAGAGTATTGAATCGTTAAAATTGAATAATTTTAATCAACCCTACACGAGTACTCTTGTAAGTTACATCAGTGTGCTTCGGGGACATAACAATGGCAAAAGATGAAAGCAAAAATGCGATTGTAGTACAATCTAATTTGGGCGACATGAGTCAGCTAGGTAGTTATTAGACGGAGAAATATCGACATTACAATCGATTAGATTCAGATTTAGCCACATGAATGAGAACAGCAATATACAGTATATTAACTAATTGGTTAAGAAAAAGAACATTAAGCAACAGTCACCGGCAGGGCGTATGAAAATTCCAGTATGTTATACCTTATTGCTAATGATCAACAGGCCATGCCATGAATGGAATAAATGAGAAATTTATTTAAATGATTTCAGAGACATTTGAAGGCACGACTTACCTGCATACCGTACACACACACTTTCTTATACTGCTGTATCTACTTCTACGCTTTCTACGCCCTTGAGAAGAATGAATAACTATTTTTCTTATGAATAGCAAAGGCTAAAACTATAATGAAAGTCCATATGAGCCTCTCACTATTTAAAAAGCATTATCTATATATATAGGGTGTCTCAAAAATTGTACACGAAAGTACTCAATTAGCACTGTTACACACAGGTAATATCCAATATTTGCTTCGCATGGTTATGTAGCTGAAGCATGCAAGTTTTTGACTGGAAGCACAGTTTCTAATTTAGTCTTCCCGTTTTTACACATTACATCACTTTTCACATCACAAGACCAACGTGATCTCCTCATCGTTCAATGAAAGCTTGCATGCATCCTAACAGCGATATTGTTCATGACACTTGGAAATGTTTCACGTGGAATGTTCTTCATTTCTCTTCTTGAAGTTTGCCTTGAGTTGTTCAATAACTCTTGCCTTGGGACTGCTTAAATGTGGTCATTCAAATTGTCCTCAAGAAAGAAGTCTGGAGAATATGGAGGCCACTCAATATCTTCATAAACGGATATCACACGTGCAGGAAACTGTGTTCGTAAAAATTGTCTCGTGGCTTACGCCTGTGTGCATCTTGTTGAAACCACTTGTTGATCTTGTTGAAACCACTGCGTCCGTCCTCATTTCGTCATAATAGCCTCATTTTCGAAAGAGATGGGCAACTCCGGTAGAAATCCTGTATCATCTCAAGGTAATTGATTGGTTCACTGTGATTGTTCTGCCACCATCGTCCACAAAAAAGTATGGTCCAATGATGCCATACCCACTTTAACGATAACCTTGAGCACAGTCCTTGGACTCTAATCCATTAGTTCTTAGATTTGGTGCCTGATCAATGTGAAAAAAAGAGGCATCGATAATCACGCTGAATCTGCACAACTGACTGTAGCTCGTGCCAGAATTCAATAACCTTTGTCATCTACGTAGTAGTCAATTAGGATATTTTTACTGAACTTGAACTAACTTCAACAAATACAGAATTAACTTTAGGAACATAGTCAAAAAAACATCAATAGTTTAAGTAAAACTTTTTCTTGATATTTATATTAAAAAGTATTTTTGTGTACATAAAGCATTTTTGTACAAAAGCATTTATGTATAAAGTAAAACTTTTTCTTGGTATTTATATTAAAAAGCATTTTTTGTACATTGTTTTGAGACACCCTGTATGTATACATGTATTATCTGAACAACGATGATAAAGACATTGATGAAGCTTATTGCTAACCACTCATGATTTCAAATACCGAGTTCAACTTACTGATCTTTTTCTCACAGTCAACGGAGTTAATCTTACTCATCTTTTTCTCACAAGTACAACTGAGTTAACTTTACTCACTTTTTTGCTGCACAAGTAACATTGAATCAAGCTTCCGCCAGCTACTTCATTCTTGACCATTCTTTTTTTTTTTTTGTTGCACTCGCTTTAAAGGAGACTTTTCTATTTTCAAAAACAAAAAACTCAAACTTTCTTCTGGCTTTAAAAAGTTTTTCGAAGCATGACCAAATATACAATAGAGTAACATACACAACACTATAACGCAGTGGTTCTCAACCTTTTTTGGTTTTCGACACCCTGTAACCTGTAACCAACAAAAAAGCTTTGTGGTCTCTAGTTAAACCTAAGAGCTTCAGGTCAAAATAACATCAATTTTTAAGGGTAAAGTCATCTATGCAAACGTCAGAATTCAATATGAGTTGAAGTTTATACCTTCATTAAAATCACATCACTGCACTAAGTCTTTTTCCTAGCTTAATGAAAAATTTGCAATAGCTTGCGGCATCTCAGCAAAATGGTGTAATCGATAACTGCACTGCTTTATTTTTTGAACTGAGCCTGTTTATCATATATGGTCGATAGATGCAGCTTAAGTTGGAGCTTTCAATCATCTCAAACTAAAGTCAGAATGGTTCACCAGCCAAATTGTCTGAAAGTTACTTTGCTATTTTTTAAAAATAACTTGTTTTAGGTTTCTTACAAAACGATAATTACTAAATCGTATTCAATTTGTACTAGTTTTACCTGATTCTATGCTAACTACACATTTGAATAATTATCATTACAAAATAAGCAGAATACACTTATTGGAGTCAACTTACCTGTAACCTTCTTAGCTTTGGAGATCACTTGGATCGGTTTGATCTTCTTCCTAAACGCCTAAAATGTAAAAAAAATTAATAAGTTTACACAAAGTTAATGATAATTTATTTCGCAACGAGTTATGAGCATATAGTATTATCATTGAACAAATGAGTAAGAGCTTGAAGGTTTATCCTTTTGTAATACAGGGCGTTGCATACTTTGATAACAAAACTTCTGGTTTGTCAAGCTGTTTTAAAGGAACCGCAAAGATTGCCAGACTTCTGATAAGCCGTTTCCTGAAATGTGTTCGTAGATTTGGTTATGATATGTATATACTTTGTATTTTTTAGTTTTTCTACATAGGCAATTGTTTGCTTAGCATACGTGGCATTTTATCCAAATAAAGGTTCATGTACAACTACCCTAACTTCTTTCTGCTGCTAAATCAAAATGTGTGTTCAAATATACTGTAGAGGACCATGCCCAAATAGAAAACTTTTGGGGACTGTATTAGTAAGTTTTTGGAAAAGTTTTAGAACTACTGACCTAGATCTATACTTGGTACCTTTGAACTTACCCTTTGCTCCTCTTGTGATGAAGATTCACTTTCTGTGTAAATAAACTCTCTTATAACGTTTAATAATACGTATAGCTCAAATGATTATCTATTTTTTAAGTTGTTTATTCATATGCACATTTATACTGTTAACACAAGAAAACGGCTTGCTCCTCGCCATTCCTTTAGAGCTGAATGTCAAGCACAATGTGAGCCCCCCAGGTTTTGATAAAAGGGGGCTCACAACTTTGGACAGTCCTAAACCATTGGTTTGATCAGATTGAAAATCGACTCTCAAACTTACCGATTCAAAAGCAGACGCTCTATCCACATGGCCACCTGATCGGTTAATCAGCTAGACCTATATAATCAGCTAGTAACAGTTTAGATGAACGCCAGCAATAGAGGGAAAGAAATGGTATTAGAAACCCCCACCTGAATGCTAACTTTTATATATATATACATATACAAAGTACAATATGTTTGTTTTCACAAGTTTGTCCTCCTGACTGAAATATCATGAGTATATCAGAAAAGCTGTAGCTGCAAAGTTGGGCTCATTATCTAGCCTCCAACAATTACCACAGAATCGACTCAGTGACATCACTAGCAAGGCCAAAATTAAGTGCAAAAACAACATGCAATGCATATTGCATAATATCAAACAAACACCTGTATAAAACAGAATAAAAAAACTACTCACCAGAGTTAGGAATGAAATCCTGGTCCAAGAAACTATCGTCATCATTAAAGTCAGAGTCTGACATGGTATTTGGTTTGTTTCACACAATACCGGTATTGGTCGACAGTAAGAATCGATGTTGAAACTGTTAGTAAAAATTATTTCATTATCATAATGTTTCTTCTCTGCAATTCAGCTGGACAACGGAATTCAAACACAGACAAATCTAAAGCGCCTTTCACAATTGGCGCACGACTAGATGTGACTAAATATTCGTACGACTAGTAAATTTATTCTTAATCGTAGCAAGGACGCAGGAATTGTCGCAAAAGAAAAAGTGCACGTACGATGCACGCACGATGTATTGCGCCTGATAGCAACCGTTGTGCAATGCAGATGCCAAGAATCAAGCGATGTGTCTTGCATCTCTATGCAAGTATTGCACGATTGAATGCGAGTGTTGCAAGATTAAGAGACCACATCGCAAGATATATTGTACGACATGCGATTGGTTGTAAGACGAACGTACGATCATGCGTTTCATTGCACGAGTGTGCATGCTAGAGTCGGGGATTAGCCTACATTCCTGACAGTTGTGATGCTATCAGTTGAAGAAAAAATTGATGTGAGATGCCACCCAAAAAGTCCAAAGGCAGAAAGAAAAGGAGTGCGAACATGGCTGGCTGCATTCTCATTTAGTTGACAAAATCTCTTTGGCATTCTCTGTATTATCTCCATCATCAGAGTATGATAGTGGCCAAATAACACACATCTACGTATCCAAGGCTTGAACCACCAACGTCTTCGTTGTCTTTTACACTTTTGTCGTTGACGAATAAGTAACGCCAGCACGACCAATAGATTTTTTGTAGTTCTTGTTGTTGTGCTTTAAGATTCAGCAAATGTAACATCCGATAAGGAAATATTGGCGTAACAGCAGCAGCCATCGTACTTTATTGACGGTCACATTTTGTCCCAAGATATTGGCTTCTGCAAATCTACGGGGTATATATACTAGTAGGGCAATGTGTAACGAACTTTCGTAATCGTGCAATGATACTACAACGTTTTAAGATCACATGGGACGTGTCGCGCAACAACTTCATGGTCACAAAACACTCGCATCCAAACTTGTAAATCATCTAACAACCTTAAAAAATCACGCACTACTCTTGCGGTGCATGCAACGCTGTACGACGTTTGTCCGATTGTTCATGCGACTGAAATGCGATAACAGAGATGGCAAACAGTCGCGTTTGAATTTCAAACATGTTCAAAATTCAGATGCGACCCGAAGCGACCAAAAAATCACATGCAACGATTGCGACGGATCGCTCAACAAAAACGATAGGTTGTATGATGTTAATAAAGCAGGATCGCAAAGTGTTTTAAGGCGGTCGTGCGACAATTGTCAAAGCCCCTTAAGCTCACCATTCATATAAAACTATAATTCGAAGTACCATCAGCTGTAACCTCATCTAGCTTCTACTTTTTGCAGCACTGGTTATGTAATAAAACTTTGGCGTGATAAGCAAAAAATAAAACAATAATCAGAATGATCACTAAGCAATTGCAAAATCTTGCAAAGCTCTTAACTTGTTAAGACCAAGAAACATTGAGTAATCGTGAGGGTTTCGAATTTAGATGCTCCATGACCAGCTAATGTAGAACACATGAACAAGTTTTAGTCATTTAACCGCAATATGATAGTGTCAAAGTCATAATCACATTACAGAAGCCAGGCCACCAGCTGTATGCAATTCTCTTAACTTGTGAAGAAGTTGGTATTTTTTGCCAAAAAGTGAGTCAAGCAACAACCCTAACCCAGCGGGACAAGTCAATGAAAAAAACTCAATTTTGCCAACACAATGACTTCAACAGTTTTTACACTGTAAGTGACAATACTGCCATTTGCTCTAAATGTAACATCGCTACCATTACTGCTACCCAACAGGTAACTTCTTACTGCCCACCACAGTGCAAAATTACCGAAAACATGCTGAAGATGGTGATTAATGGTAATCAACAGCCAAATTGCTTAACATTACATTGTTATTAGTTACTTACCTCTACTCCACACCTGTTTTAAAATATTCAATAAGCGCACTAACACAACAAATTGATTATATAAATTTTTTAAATCTACGCAAGCTTATCCACTTATTCCAAAAATACTAACACGTAAAATAATGATGAATGAAAGAAGCAACAGATTCACTAAAAAGTAGCAGTTACAGTGACATAATAAAAAAAAGAAACATGCCTAAAATAACATCCTAAGATAACAGCAACTACATGAAAACAAAACCACAATTATAAAATGAATAATGCAAACTAAATACTCTAAAAGCGTGTTGTCAAAGCACTACATTCAATTAAATAATTTCTCACAACAGTAAGACGTGAAATTTTGAACTGTCACATGCCAAACATTTTGGGGCTTGAACCTCACACTTTGTGGCACAAGTTGAACAATTTAAGGGCACGTGGAACATGCCAGGAAAATCGTGGCACATGTCCAGGAAAAACGTTGCTCATGCTTGAAATTGCAGTGGGAATGTGTGGGAGGGGTGTAAGGAAGTGTGGGGTGAGTGTAGAATAGCGTTGGGGGAGGTGTGGGAAGTATTGGGGGAGGTGTGCGAAAGTGATGGAGAGTGCAGTGGGAATGTGTGGGAGAGGTGTAAGGAATCTGTCAGCGACATGGCCTAGCGGTACCGTGCGCAGGTGACAGATCCTACGTGACGGTTCGATTCGCGGCTGGAGCCGATCGCAATTGACATATTTAATGGGTGGCTGCTGACTCAAAGAGCGCAAGCTCACTTCGCAGTCTCCCTCAATTACCGTTGAATTTTCTCTTCGATATTTGAAAATAACCTCATAAACTAGAAGTGTGGGGTGAGTGCAGAAAAGTGTTCGAAGAGGTGTGAGGAAGTGTTGGGGGAGGTGTGAGGAAGTATTGGAGGAGGTATGGGGAAAAGGTGGGCAGTGTGGGGAAGTATTGGGGGAGATGTGCGAAAAGTGTGGGGAAGTTTTGGGCAGTGTGGAAAAGTGTTGAGGGAGATGTGGGGAAGTAATGGAGGGGTGTAGGAAAGTGTTGGGGAAGTGTTGGGGGGTGTGGAGAAGTAATGAGAAGAGTGTTTGTGAGTGTGGAGAATGTTAGGGGGGTGTGAAAGAGACGTCCCACAACACTTTCCCACACTTTTTCCAAATCTCCCCCAATACTTCCCCACACTCCCCTCAACTGCAACATTGTTTTACATCACAATCGAGATTTAGATCTTGAAAGCCCAGCATTTAAAACCGAACAGGTTTGTTGTTTTGGGCTTTTACATTCCACATCAACTAATACAAGACTTCAACACGTAGAGTTGCAAAAACTACGCCATAAACAACGTACAAATTGAAATACTGATGTGGTGATTAAGACCAACTAGTTGCCACTTGTTTTATGTCACAATCGAGATTTAGATATGCAAAGCCCAGTATTTAAAACCGAACAGGTTTTTTATTCTGGGCTTTTACATTCCACATCAACTAATACAAGACTTCAACACGTAGAGTTACAAAAACTATGCCATAAACAACCTATCAATTGAAATACTGATGTGGTGATTAAGACCAACTAGTTGCCACTTGTTTTATGTCACAATTTTGATTTAGATCTGCAAAGCCCAGTATTTAAAACCGAACAGGTTTTTTATTCTGGGCTTTTACAATCCACACCAACTAATACAAGACTTCAACACGTAGAGTTACAAAAACTATGCCATAAACAACATATTATTTAAAATAGTGGAGTTGGAATTAAGACCAACTAGTTGCCAAATTTTGATTTAGATCTGCAAAGCCCAGTATTTAAAACCGAACAGGTTTTTTATTTTGGGCTTTTACATTCCACATCAACTAATACAAGACTCCAACACGTAGAGTTACAAAAACTATGCCATAAACAACCTATCAATTGAAATACTGATGTGGTGATTAAGACCAACTAGTTGCCACTTGTTTTATGTCACAATTTTGATTTAGATCTGCAAAGCCCAGTATTTAAAACCGAACAGGTTTTTTATTCTGGGCTTTTACATTCCACATCAACTAATACAAGACTTCAACACGTAGAGTTACAAAAACTATGCCATAAACAACCTATCAATTGAAATACTGATGTGGTGATTAAGACCAACTAGTTGCCACTTGTTTTATGTCACAATTTTGATTTAGATATGCAAAGCCCAGTATTTAAAACCAAACAGGTTTTTTATTCTGGGCTTTTACATTCCACATCAATATCAATTCCACATCAATATCCATTCCACATCAATATCAATTGAAATACTGATGTGGTGATTAAGACCAACTAGTTGCCACTTGTTTTACGTCACAATCGAGATTTAGATATGCAAAGCCCAGTATTTAAAACCGAACAGGTTTTTTATTCTGGGCTTTTACATTCCACATCAACTAATACAAGACTTCAACACCTAGAGTTGCAAAAACTATGCCATAAACAATCTACCAATTGAAATACTGATGTGGTGATTAAGACCAACTAGTTGCCACTTGTTTTATGTCACAATTTTGATTTAGATCTGCAAAGCCCAGTATTTAAAACCGAACAGGTTTTTT
This sequence comes from Trididemnum miniatum, assembly GCA_964006365.1. Classification (NCBI taxonomy): domain Eukaryota; kingdom Metazoa; phylum Chordata; class Ascidiacea; order Aplousobranchia; family Didemnidae; genus Trididemnum; species Trididemnum miniatum. The sequence goes on along the minus strand of OZ023235.1, from coordinate 7,597,305 downwards.
ATTCTGGGCTTTTACAATCCACATCAACTAATACAAGACTTCAACACGTAGTGTTACAAAAACTACACCATAAACAACATATTATTTAAAATAGTGGAGTTGGAATTAAGACCAACCAGTTGCCAAATTTTGATTTAGATATGCAAAGCCCAGTATTTAAAACCGAACAGGTTTTTTATTCTGGGCTTTTACAATCCACACCAACTAATGCAAGACTCCAATATGTAGAGTTACAAAAACTACGCCATAAACAACCTACCAATTGAAATACTGATGTGGTGATTAAGACCAACTAGTTGCCACTTGTTTTATGTCACAATTTTGATTTAGATCTGCAAAGCCCAGTATGTAAAACCGAACAGGTTTTTTATTCTGGGCTTTTACATTCCACATCAACTAATACAAGACTTCAACACGTAGAGTTACAAAAACTACGCCATCAACAACATATTATTTGAAATAGTGTAGTTGGAATTAAGACCAACCAGCTGCCAAATTGTTTCACGTAATAATTTAGATTTAGATCTGCAAAGCCCAGTATTTAAAACCGAACAGGTTTGCTTTTCTGGGCTTTTACATTCCACATCAACTAATACAAGACTCCAATACGTAGAGTTACAAAAATTACGCCATAATTTTTTATCTATTTAGATCAACTCAATGTGTATCTCGAGTCACTTAGACAAACCATAATTCGTTTATAGGGAATAGTTAGACCAGATTTTGCATATTTGCAGGTTCTAACAAAACTTTACAGTTACCTGCTCGACCTGACCAGGGACATGCCTGACTCTGTATCTGTCTGACCCGAGACATGACCGACTCAACCCGGAACATGCCCGCCTTGATCGGGGACAGACCCGATTCGACCAGGAACACATATCACCCGCCTCGGGACATGTCCGACTCAACCCGGGACACGTTCGAGCCACCCCAGGACACGTCCGACCCAACCCGAGACACATCCGACCCGGGACATGCTCGACTCGATCCGGGATATGTCTGACCCGACTCGGGACACGTCCAACTCGACCAGGGACACGTCCGACTTGACCAGGGACACGTCCGACTTGACCAGGGACACGTCCGACCTGATCCAGGACACGTTCGACCAGATCTGGGACATGTCCAGATTTGACCCGGGACAAGTCCGACCCGACCTGGGACATGTCCGATCCGACTTGGGACATGCCCTATCCGACCCAGGGCATGCCTGGCTCGACCTGGGGTATGCGTGACTAGACCCCACCTGTAACTGGGACACACTTTTAACCAAAATGCGTGATTCATTCATTCCCACTTTTGGTGAAATTTGAGCGCTTTATGCGCCCCTCACAAAAGCTGACGTAGCTCCGAAAGGAAAGTAGCACGTTCATGAAAGACGCTTCGTAAGCGTTAGTGTCATTTTTGCCTAAAATACGCAAAGGCTTTATGTGGTTTGACTATACTCCCACTGTTTTTTAACCCCTTGACCCCCACCATGTCCCAACAGACTTGACCCTCACCATTTTCTGTTTCCCCCATCCTCACCATTTTCCAGCACCTCCTATGATTTTCCAACCCCCCCCTACCACTTTTCAATTTTCGCTCACCCTCACTGTTTTCCAACCCCTCCATCCCTATCATTTTCCAACACCTTTCACCCCCACCATTTTTCAACTCTCAACCCAGTCCACCCCCACCGTTTTCCAATCCCTCCATCCCCATCGTTTTCCAACACACCTCATCCTCACCATTTTAAAAACCCCTCATCCCTATCATTTTCCAGCACCCCCACCTTCACTATTTTCCAACACCCACCATTCTACAACCCCTCACCCCCACCGTTTTTCAACACCCCCAACTCCCACTGTTTACCAACCCCTCCATCGCAGATTTCCAATGCCTGATCAACTTCACACATTTTGCAACAAATTGTCTTCGCGTCAAGTTTGTTCGCGTTAAATTGTCCCCTTCAAATTGTCATGTACCTTCAAATAACTAAAACCACCTCCTGACCCTCCCAAACCCTTTCCCTTCTCCAACCTCTCCCCCCCAAACACTGCAACACATTCCCCTAAATCCCCAACCACAGCAACACCTCTTTTTCAACCCTGAACCTTCCAGTACACACTTCTTTAAACTCTATCTCTCTCTTATATATCTCTCTTCTCAAATATCTGTTTATATATCTCTTTTCAACTACAAGGTAGTTGAAAACAGCACAAGGAACTACAAGATGCTTTTAAACCAAGTGCAAGGTAGCTGAAAACAGCACAAGAAACTACAAGGTACTTATAAATCAACTACAAGACTTTTAAGGAAATTTTAAACCAACTACAACCCCCCTGACCCCAACCACCGACTCCAACCCCCCAACTCCAACCCTTGATCCCACCCCCCCAACTCCAACCCCCCCGACCACCAACTTCGACCCCCAACTCCAACCCCCCCGACTCCACCTTCCCAACTCCGACCCCCAACTCCAACCCCCCCGACTCCACCTTCCCAACTCCGACCCCAGCGACCCCAACTCCAACCTCCCCGACCCCAACCCCCCCAACTCTGACCCCACCCCCCGACTCCAACCCCCCAACTCCAACCCCCCCCGATCCCAACCTCCCCCCCGACCCCAACTCCACCTTCCTAACTCCAATCCCCACGACCCCAACTCCACCCCCCCAACTCCAGCCTCCCCGACCCCAACCCCCCGACTCCACTCCAACCGACCCCAACCCCCCGACTCCACTCCAACCGACCCCAACCCCCCGACTCCACTCCAACCGACCCCAACCCCCCGACTCCACTCCAACCGACCCCAACCCCCCGACTCCACTCCAACCGACCCCAACCCCCCGACTCCACTCCAACCGACCCCAACCCCCCGGACTCCACCCCCCGACCCAAACCCCCCGGACTCCACCCCCCCGACTCCAACCTCCCGACTCCAACCCCAACCCCTCGACCTCAACCCCCCCAACTCCAACCCTTGGATGTTTCTAACGCCCTTGTCATTAGTCCATAAGTTCCTTGTGGTGTTTTCAACTATCTTGTAGTTGGTTTAAAGTACCTTGTAGTTCCTTGTGCAGTTTTCAACTACCTTGTTATAGCTATGAAAGTACCTTGTAGTTCCTTGTAGTGTTTTTAACTACCTTGTGGTTGGTTTAAAAGTACCTTGTAGTGTTTTCAGCTACTTTGTACTTCGTTTGAAAGTATCTTGTAGTTCCTTGTAGTTCTTTGCACTGTTTTCAGTACCTTGCAGTTCCTTGCGGTGTTTAGTAGGACCAAACCGAGTACATACGCCACTGTACCGGTGCTCCTGAGATTAACAGATGGAGTTAAAACAGCCATTACGAGTTTCGACCAAGAGATCTATGCTCTCAAAGACGAACTCCTTATTCCATTGAGCTAGACTAGACTATAGACCAGTGGTTCTCAAAGTAATTTTCATATTCCACTCTAAAGGACCCAAACACAATCAGTTCCTCCCCAACAAATTGAGGTGGTCTCTAAAATAAAATGTCTCCGCTCCAGGTACTTGTACGTCAAACAATGTGGAGACTTTTTTTTAAAGACCACCTCAATTTTGCAAAGCAATTGCACCCAAACTCTGCCAGTACCTACCAACTAAAATTAAAGAATCGAAATCTTGCTTGCTTGCTAGACTAGGTCCCTTTCTTTTATTACATGCATTAGTATTGTTGAATAGACTATATACCATATTAGGTTAACATGTTAATCATATTTTTCACTAAGTGTAGACTGCTGATACTTCTAACCACAACTTTAAGTCCAGAACCACGCTGGCATACAGTATACCAGTGCACTGTGATGCTGGTATATTACTCTGGTAGGCCTAGCTCAGGCTTAATACAGGTATTCTAATTTTAGCCCATACCGGTAACAGCTCAACTCTTCCTGCGTCTGATTTTCAATGTTTATAAGCGGCTTACCACCTAACTTTATTGCTAAAAATTTGATGTCAAATGGTTCATAGTTTTCTATTCCACTGATAACTAGGCTACGAGCACATCTGTACTGCTGACACTTAGTGACTAGACAGAAACATGAACCAGCTACAGAGGGCAATCGTTATATTGTCAGTACAGTACTAGGCTATTAGACCAGAGTTCTTAGCCTCAAGTAGACTACACTTCTGATGCTAAAAAAAAAACGATTTGCTATTTCGCGCGTAATGCACAGCTATGGATATGGTACCCGGTGGCAAATTATCTATTCTCCAATGTCATCCATTCCGCTTTTCATAACACCGCTACATCCGCTTAGAATTATTGGCGTTGCCATTGAATTTCGTAAAAAAAATATTAAAATGTTATATTTCAGTATTTAAATGTCAGTTTCACGTTTAAAATTTGTCTGTAGAAGATGAAAAATTTTAGGAATTATATTTCTGGTTACTTTTTCTCGCTTTTATCAATATTGATTCGGAAAAACAGTTGCATTCTGCTAAAAACTGATCTGTGCCTTTGCGACTTTTAAAAGCAACTTTTGGTCTAAGTTTCGGTTTTAAAAAATTCAGTGAATTCATACGTGTTAATTTAAGGCAAAACTAGCTTCTCCTTTGAATTTATAGTCATTTGTGCTTTACCTGTCTAGTTTTTTTATACGCGTTATTTAATGATCTAATGCATTGATTTATTCCTTATTCGCATCTAGCAACCGGAAAAAAATGTCACATTTGCAGATTTTTAACCTTCATTTTTTTTGGCTCGGAGCCAGATCGGGACTTTACAAAGAAAAAAAACTTCAGAGAGGGAAAGCCCATCGTATCCTGTCCATATCCGCAAAGCACATTTAGGATGGGAAAAGCCCACGAAAAGTTGAGGTAAAGCCCATGCCGTCCGCCATTGATTTGGGTCCCAGACAGCGAAAGCACACAAGGGTACAAAAACTGGCTTTGGAAAAAAACCTAAAATTTGCAAAAACCTGGTTTCGGAGCCCAGGAAATAAACCTTGCACAATTTAAAAGATTGCTAAAACAATACTTTCTTCATAGTTATTGAATTTTGTAACTTCTAAAATTTGTATACCGTTATCTCTCACCCGAATGTACGTTGGGTCTCTTAGTACCAATCGTAGCTTCCTCCTTGACGTGTTTTCTTTTCGAGTTTTTATGCATCTTCAACCGTGTGTTTTATTTTGATTTTTTTAGTAGAACCTTTGAATCGAGAGTTCGCTTGTGAACTTTCAATCAAAAGCCATTTAGTGGGCTTTTCACTGGCTCTGCGGCGTCTTTCATTATTTATTTTTCTCAGTTGATTTGGTTTGCCTAATTTTTTTTTGGCGCCGAAATAAACGATACGATAGTATAGACAATCAATTGACATTAATAGTCACTTTATAGATCTTGAAGCTCTAGAGTGGTTTATGTAAAAACTCGCCAGACTCCAGACTCTCATTAGTCTCTGGTTTTGCAATAAAAAGTAATTTGGGTTAATTGATCCATAAATTTTCGATATAATTTTTGTTTAAGCGGAATTAAAAAAATTAAAGTTGTTTCGTGGCCCTCTCGAAATTTTGGGCAATTGATGCGACTGGTAGTATTTTTTGGTTCCTCGTTTCCGACGTGCAGTATTTTTTTTATTGCTTTAAACTTTGATGTTTTGTGGTTTGGATCATATGATGCAATGCTTGTTTGCATCATTCAATGTTTTTCCCCCTTATCAATTTGCGGTTGCAGTAAACAATTTATTTTTCGATCTGTTAGTGTGCCAATTTTGCTCATTGCCGCTTTACCACAGGGTCAATGATAGGCTCAGCTGGGAATTAGGGCGTTGACTTTTTCAAAAAAATTTCCGCTTGCATGCAGCAAACCAAATTTTTTGGAGAAACTATGCAAATACAGGGCCGTAGTTATGCATTTTAGCTTGGGGGGGCTCATCACAAACGGTTCGATAAGACGTTTAGTTTAGTCGGAAGAGCGAAGGCCCGTTAGGGAAGAGCCTCTCAAGGAGAGTCTGGGGGGTTCCCCCCCAGAAAATTTTTTGAAAATATAGTCAATTTCGTGCATTCTGGCGCATATCTGACGAGATTTTTCGGTCAAAATTAAAGCAAATTATTGAGAAAAACTTGGGTAAGTTTAGTATCAAAAATACCGAAATAAACATTCTTTGAAATTTTAGTGTTACAAACGGCTATGTTGGTGGACTAGTAAGTAATGTCAATTTTGGTCCGTCAAGGTCCAATGTCCTTGCTGGAGTGCGTATTACTCAGTATTTTTAATAGCTTTTGCATTAGTGTTATTGTGAGTTCGGTATTTCGCACCTCGGCTTCAATCAGTGATTCAGTACTAGTCTCGTTTTGATTTTTTACCATCTGAATCAATTTTTTCAAGCTCAGCATTTTTAAAAACACCAAAAAACCATTGCCACGTTGGGAACTGGAAATGGAAAATTACACTATTTCAAAATTCTGAATTCACATGGGAAAAATTTCCGGTTTGCGATGAAATTGCCATTTGGAAATAAGCCGGAAAAGCATTGCTCAGGAATGAAAAATGGATATAATAAATAAATACAATGGTTCTGAAAACTAGATTTGAAAAGATTGGGAAGTCTATACAAGGAATGTCACGTAGTGTCTAGGGTGAAAGACGGAGAATTTAGCTTCAACGTGGCTAAGCAGAGGCCCACTGCAACCGTATAATTAGGTAACCAACGAAAACAATAATGCATCCCTGAAATGTCTTTGGGAGTACTTTACATAAATTGTTACTTTTTTTGAAACTGTTGCAGACCTTCAAAAAGCACTCTCTATCATGAATGATGTATTTAAACGCTTTGGCCTTACTATCAACAGCAAGAAGACGGAAACAATGATCTTTAATTTTCTGGTGCAGATAGCAACTATCCTGAATCTATATGCTCACTAAAAGGCATCAAGATTACAAACACCAAAACTTTTGAATATCTGGGATGCAAAATCGACTACAACCATTCAGGAATAGGACATTCAGAAATCAAAATAATCAAAAACAGAATAAACAAAACAGAATAACTCTGGTAATGCAGCTTTCCAACAACACAAAAATCTACTGAGAAACTTTCACATCAATCTGAAAACACGCATAATCTTTTTGAACGCCTATGTACGCAGCAGTCCTACTTATGGTTGCCAGTGTTGGTATGCAACAAAAGATACTTACAGTATGACAATCTGGACAGGTGCTATCGTTTGATGCTGCGGAAGTTGATTAGGGGTGGCTTTCAACGAGTTGACAAGAAAAACGATGACTATCGCTTTGAGATGCCAACTGAAAACATATCTTTTTACTTACAACTATCTCTTTACATACAACTATCGACAAATCTACTGTGATGTTAAGACCAGGACTTTGAAACTCATAAACGCAATTGTGACGTAAAGTGAGCGCATTCATAAGATAAAAATGATTCATTCATTAAAACAGTAGCAATATGGTAGCAGCATAGCCGCTATCTTTCTGAAGCCCGTATCCCACTGAGCTGCGACTGTTTTGCGAATGCCATTAAAGTGAGTATTCCACTGAACCACGACTTTTCTGAATGAGACGCTAAACAGTCGCAGTGGGGGGGGTGTTCAAAATAAGGTTACGTGCAGTGGTGAAATTGGTAAGTTAGAAGTGCCGGAGCTCTCCGGTTTGCAGAAAACGAAATGAAATAGTAGGTTGTTTTTAGGCGCTTTTTAACAACCAAGGTCTTGTAGCGCCAGGACTGAAGTAATTTATAGGACAGGGTATGTTTTAACCAATTTCATTCTCCACACTACCCATGATGCCAAGCGCTAAGCTGAGTAGCTATGGATACCATTTGTAAAGTCTTTGGTATGACTCGACGGAGTATCGAACTCAGTCTCCATGAGAATCAACTCCGATCAAAACAAAAAAAAATCAATAAAGCAATAATCGCGAGGGTCAAAGTTGTCGGTCTTCGGGCAATATGACGCGGCGAAGCTATCAAGCAACATATCATTGCTTGGCAGTGCTTATCGGTATGAAAGCAGAAATTCGCAACTTAGGTTAACTGAATCCTTATCAAAAAACTAATAGTGTTCCTGTGGGACCATGTTTTATTCGGTGATGAGCATTTTTGAGCGGCTAAAAATAACTGTTTATTATAATCGCGATACCGGTAACGGAATCGTGACACGGAATTATGTTTTCTATCACTACTTCCTACTCGTTCATTTTATGCTCAGCACAATGAGCACACTCTGGATTGTGGTTATGGAGCATGATATCAAGAAGCTAAGAATTTTTTGAGATCAAGATCATGATATCAAGAAGCTGAGAATTTAGAATTTAAGCTGAATTCAGAAAAGAAGCTGAGAATTTAAAGGCAAAAACGCCAGCATTAGTGATTAAGACTTCGCCTATTCATATGCTTCATCACACATCCGACTTTAGTGCTTTACACTACTGCTACATAAAAAAAAATCCTGTTATTTTTGTGTTAAGACAAATAAATAAACCCTTCTGTTTCACGCAATACGCTCGTCACTCATATAAGGTACCGGTACCGTACCTCAACTACTCACTTCCTAGTCCTTGCCGTTGAGCAAGAGAGCAGGTAGATCTACGTCTGGCAGCCCAGTATTCGTTCTACTTTACTCCCATTCATTAAGCATTTTGACATCATAAACGTAGTATGATCGACAGGTTAAAATTGCGGTTTTAGCGAATAATGCACCTATAAAAGCCTTGCGGTCGTGATATGAAAGACAGGGATATCAATGCGACGATTACTTAGCATCACAGAGTGATTCGGTTGATCGATCCAGTAACATTTGTTATCCCAGGAACTGCCGGAGCTCTCGCTCCGGTGGTAGTGGAGAAGTTTGGGGCGGAGCTCCGGCGCGCTCCGGCCCAATTTCACCACTGGTTACGTGGTTTTGTGAGATATACTGGTGCTAAAATATAAAAAAAGTTTTCAAAAGCTTGGGGGGCAATGCCCCCCAAGCCCCCCCCGCAAACTACGGGCCTGTCCAAATACCGGTATGCAAAATTGATTTAAAAAAAAAGATTTTCTAGGTTGATTGCTTCGCAAATCTACATGGTTGTCTTGAACAGTTTTATAAAAGTACCGGTAGGCTACTGTAAATTGTCAATAAACCTGCAGGAACCCAACATGGACCTGCAGGATCTCAAAAAAAAGTAATATGTTATTTTTCTTCGTGATTCCTCCGGATTCAAACTTCGGATTTTCTGCATGGTTCCTCCAGACCCAATTTTTACTTTTGGTCCCTAATCTGGTCCTGAAACGCCTTAAAAAATAAAGTTTTTTCATAACAAAATTTGACAAACTAGGAATTCGAATCCCATCTTTCGCACTGGTAGAATTGTCTTAACCAATGAGCAAACGTGCGGTTATTCTATTTCTAACTTTTTGGGAAATGGCACTTTCAGGAAAATTATATGTTGCAAGCTAGTAAAAACTTAAACCGCGTGGTCCATAAGAAAACATTATAATTTAGCACCTACGCCACCTAGTATGTAAAAAAGTAAGATTCTTCAACAATAATTCTAAGTCGTGCAAAAAACATTGGTAGATTTCAATCGCTGTAGTTCATAGAAACTTTTGCGTTCGTTTGGTGCTAAAATATCTTACAGCAAAATTACACATTCAACAATCAAAATTGAGTAACTGGTTTGGAAAAAAATAATAAAAAAAAACGCTCTTGTAATAACCAGTTCAAACGTTATAAAAAACCAACAGAGGGAAAGATAAATAGTAGCCTAACCTGTAACTTCCGAAACAGCACGAGAAAGTTACACTGTGAAACAAAACAGTGTTGAATACTGACAAACTGGTTGAAAATTTACATTATCTTTCATTCCAGACGAAAGCATAAGAGGTGCTAAGGCATAAATCATGTTCGGACTCGCGGGCAAGTCACATTCACACTTGTTTTTAATTTTTCGGTTGGTTGATGTTTCTGGTACTGTAGCCTATATTCTCCAAATCTCAAGCTATATCATTGTAAAGCAGCCAGGGACGCATCACTCAGCTTAAATGGGATTTGAAGGCCAAAATTGAGATGAAAAAGACCCACCTCACATCACAATCAATCTCAACGAAGACATGTTGTTACCAGATCAGTGTCAGGGTTCCTTCTTCTGTAGTCTTTCATTGAAAATCAGCAATTGGGTTCCATTTCTAACGACTCCAGATCATTCCGTGACAAAAAAACTGACGAAGTCAAATTGCCACAAAGTTCATGCATAGCAAACCTGTAAAATCGAGAGTTTAGGTTTGGGAGAAATCAATTCTCATCTTTACCCACAATATATGACTTAAAATTTTTGGTTAGGAGAAGAAAGCGAGAAATTTTTAATTAAGATTTGAAGTGTCTTGAAGTTGAACTAATAGCCAATTGATGAGTACTACAAAGCAACTGACATTAACGTAGGCTAAGCTTTGTTTCAAAGAAAACCTATTTGCTAAACAAATTGTATCTGGAGAGGTCGTGTTACAAATTTGCTGTCACTCTCATCAGCAATGATGCGAAAAGCCGAACAAAGTAACTGTTGAAAGTACAGTAAGTGCAGAGTTTAGTATGGTTATCGTACTGCAAATTACAACTTAGGACACAGATAAAATATTGCCTAAAAAATTCAAGGACCAGGTTCTATAGAACTGAATCTCTGTGATTTGGAAAGAGTACACACCATTGAAGATGAACTCATGGTAGACTATAAGAAATGTGTCGTGCGCAGGGAAAAAGGGCTCATATGCGTCTCAGGACTTTTTCACGACGAGCGCTTTCACTCAGATTCTTCGTCCTAATATCAGTAGGCTACTCGAGTTGAGGGGGAATGCCATCCCCCAATAAAATATTTTAGCGTAAACCACTCCCTGACAAGTATAATAACGATCCCTTTTTACGTCTGCGTGAAAAGGTGTACCATACCCCATAGATGTTTTTACAACTCGAGCACTGCCTAATATGGTAAAGTCTTTTACGCGCTTTCCCTTAGTGGGTTTCTGACAGCGTCTGAATTTTAATTCATTTAATTTTTCAGTCATTTTACTTTTAACGGTACTTTAGTACACGGGTACTGTAGGTGTAACGCACAGCAAAGTATTAAGCTCTAAAAATATTAATAAATAGGATTTCTGGTAACTTCGAAAGCAATATCTTGTGTATGAAGTTGAACAAAAAGTTAGCTCTCTACCAAGTTCTGACGATATTTCTTTCGCTCCCTATAATTTGGAAAACAACAGCAAATTCCACGGCAACTTTGCAATCGTTTATTATTGGAAATAACATGTTTCCTGGAGTATTCAGTCGCAGTAAGTCAGTAGACTAATATCGAGGATACCTGCTGTATTTACCAAATTAGGGATCAAAATGCTACTTACAGGAGGTGCTTTCCAGATTCTCTACATAATGCTTCAGTGCCTTGCGATTATGGCGCAGTGATGTCCACTAATTGCCATGTTGAAGAAGTATATCTTTGGCTTAGTGGTTAAAGACATCGCTATCGGCGCGGGAAATCTAGGGTTCCATTCCTAGGCCGATCAAATCCGACACAAACGCCAACGACTTGCCACCGCTGCGACGTTTCTGTGTTGCCCAGGCGCTAAGCGGCGGGAGATGGGCCCCGCCACTCGTTACACGATTCAGCGTAAAATCGAGATTGTAATGAAGGTTTGATTTTTTTGATCTAAAACGTCATTTTCCTGATATTACAACATCAATCTAAATAATTGTGGTTGGTTCGGGGTTAATCAATACAGGGTGGATTGTGAAACTCAATTATGGTAAAAATATTATACAGCCAGTATATTGGCAATCAGTTTACAAACGTTTCGGTTCTACTGCAGTTTTACACTAATGATGATATAAGTTTTCACTAAAATTTTTGTAAAAAGATTACTAATATACTCGCTGTAACCTTTTCATTAAAGTATTGCATTGATATCTAAGCTAAAAAATATTATTTTCACCACAAGCTGACAAATTCACCCTATCTTTATGCTGATATTTTTGCTTTAGATTCAACTGCTAGCCCTAGAATTTTGCTTAATGAAACGTATCAAATCGCAAACGTCAGTGAAAGTGACGAGGGAGTTTACTACAAATGGGAACATAGATACTACTACAATAAGAGTGAAATTATCAACGCCAATGATTCTTCGGAAAACTCCCCGACTCCACCAACTTCTGCCCAAAAAAATAACGATACGTTTTCAACTGTCTCAGAAATTGCAACTTTTCCAAACCAAACTGGGAGTCCAGCTTTGCTGAGTGTGTTACTTACCAGTAATAGTCTGTTAAAGGCAAAAAGCAAAGTTATTTCGGACGAAAAAAAGGATAAAGGTGTTCCAAAACAGCAAAACGATGGTGCATCTACAACAAACTACATTAATCAAATACAAAATAATAGAATCATCACTCACGGAGAATTGATGGCGTCCGTTACAGTCGCTGTGCAGGCAGGAATTCTCGGAACCCTGCTTATAGGTTTAACTTTTCTTGGGATTTTGTGCTATAAAGGTGTTTTGACAATGGGTTGCTCTAGCTCTGGGGCAGTTCACCCAATGATTACTCATCCCCCCAAAGTTTTTCAACCCCATGCTAAATCGAGCCCCTCCAAAAGCAATAGAAATACAAATAAGCACGCTAGTAAAAAACATAAATCAAGAAGCAAAGCAAGAATAGAAGAGTTCACTTCAAAAAACAGATCCACCACAAGCAAAAAACAAAAAATGCAAAGCGTACAAAATAAATCGAAACTATCCAGAGAATTGACTTGGAAGTCAAGAACTTGCTTTACAGTCGACGAAACATGCTCCGACATAAAAGAAAATACCGGTATGGTTTCAAATCAAGGAGCCAAAAACAGTCACGATTTAAAAAAGAGCCAAGCTTACTTGCAATCTCCATTATCGCTGGTTGAATTAAATTTTTCTTAAATTGGTGGCGAGATTGAATCATTTAGTCGTTCTAATGCCAGCTTATCTCATTGATGGGCAACTTTTCGAGGGTAAGTTTCATCAAACTGCCCTCTCCTCATCCACATTTCGAGTTAGTGCTTATCACCAGTAGCTAGAGTCAATCATAAATTATTCAACAGCAGGGTTTTATTATGCAAAAACCTAATAAAAGTGCTTAGAACTAGTTAAAACTTTTGTGGTAGAGATGAAAACACTGTTATGCGGTAGTGAAAAATCAGTATCCATGTAGTATACTGTATATTTGCTTTAATTCGACTTTTCACAAGTCATACCATTTTAGTATTTACTGTAAATCTAAGTGAGGCAAGGTTTTACTCTATTAGTTCATTGGATTGTATGGTGCTATTTTTTAAGCACTGTCTAGGGTAAAGTCGGGTAAGTTGGGAAATCGGGCAGGTTGGGAAAATGTAAATAACTTTTGAATTTTACAGCCGATTATGACGTTGCTTGACGAATGATTAGCTTTTATATTGAGTTCTCACTCCCAAAAGTTTTGGCTGATTTCGCTGAGCAAAACAATTTTTGCACGCACATTTGTATAAAAAGTGAGCTTTTAGAACGGTAGTGGAAGTTCGAAAAATGTATGTTCTGACTTGTTCAAAGAAAATAGCAGTAGTCTCGAATGGATAAAGTGTGGGAGGAGGATTAGATAGGGTTGGACTATTATAGGACATAGTAGCTAGTCTTAACTTCAAGCATATTTGGAGTGAGGTTGTTTTAAACAAAATGTCCGGTGATAGAGCAGGTTGGACAGTTTACGGAGGTGCAAGTTGGACATATGTCCAACGTACCCTACTTTAAAGTTGTCTACTCTATTTACTGTGTAAATTATTTTCAGCGCCCTGAAATATGACTATTTTCAAATTTTATCTTGCCGAAACAGTTAATACTTTAGTTTTTGCTAATGAGCGATGGTTTTCTACAGGAGAATGATGAAACCTGATAGAGGCGGTTCACGGCATTTTCGTTTGCAAAATGGGTAATTTCCATGATCAGTAGCTCTCACCCTTACAATTTAACTGAAAGTCGGTTTCGAGCGTGAAAAGGTTGCTCCCCCTGACCTAATATATTTAATTAAAATGACCCTACAAATACGAACTTAAACTGACATTTTACCATCATGAAAGTAAAATGAAAAACAAAGGGAAATCCGATGCCAATAAGTAGCGTGAACGCGTTGTAAAGTGTTATTTTAATAAAATATCTTGAAGCTTTTTCCAGTTTGGGTAAAAGAGCTCGTGAGGAAAAGTAATGTCTTGATAATTTGTGTTTTATTTGATTACAAAGCATGTCCAAATTACCCCACTCTATTGTCCAACTTACCCTCCACCGTGGGTAAGTTGGACAATTTGAGGACCTTTTTTAAAATGAAATTTTAAGGGCGAAAATGTTGAGTATTTTGGGATAATAAGCTGTATAAAAGTAGACGGATAAGTCTACTGCCCTGTGGTGCCACTACGGTGATTTATTTCGCAGTTGTTCAAAAGTTATTCAAACATATGCACTTTTTTGTCCAACTTACCCGACTCTCCCCTACCTGTGGCCTTTGATTAAATGCATTGTTGAGACAAAGCAAAAGTATTTTTACTTAAGAAAGCTTTTTGTGGCTATATTTTACGTTTCAGTATAGCGTTTATGCACTTTTGTACTTTTTAGTCACCAATACAAGATGTGATCTCTGCCATATTTTGTGCAAGTGGTTTCTATAAGTGTTAAAATTTTTTTCCTGCTTCAAATATCAGATCGTCATTATACTCGCAATATCACGCCGAAGCGCGTAACAAGTACCTGGTTCCATCACCGCTGCTTAGCGTTTGGGCAACACAGCTCTGAGGAAACGAAGCAACAGTGGCGAGTCGTTGGCGTCACTGATTTCGGTTTGAACTGATCGGGAATCTAAGCCAGTGGCGTACGCAGGATTTTTCAATGGGAGAGGGGGGTCAGTGACGTCACGTCGTGATGAAGTAAAGATGCTACAATTACAGTAGTTCAGCGATATTAAAATGCATCGGATCAGAGCCGGCGCCAGAGCAGTCGACTTAAGGGGGCAAAGCGTTTATCAGGAGGGGGGGCAAAGTTTGAAATTAAACACAAAAGCCACTGTTTTCAAAAGAGTAAGCTTGTTGATTGGGGGGCAAAGCATGTCGATTGGGGGGGGGCAGGCCCCCCTTGACGCCGGCCCTGCATCGGATTGTAATGTTTCTAGTCTTAAATTATTGCTCAATTGCAGTTAACCATGATCAAGCTATACGCCATAACTAAGGAAACAATTAAGATATTTTAATCACAAAAATAAGAGCCAGTAATATTTGAAACATTTGAAATTTTCGATACTGTTTCAAATACTACTGGCTCTTATTTTTGTAATTAAAGTATTCAAAAATTCCACAAGTTGTTTTCCGAAATTGAGATATTCATTCACACTTTCGCTGGATTCTTGCGCTTCATTTACGGAAAGAAAAGGTTTCACAGAAACTCGAGCTGTCAAGCCGTGGTTAAAAATTTACTGAAAAAATTTTAGTTGACCTCAGTTTTGGGCCATAGGAAGGTTAACTGATCAAAGTAGGCTAGCTTTCGCAACGTCATAAACAGGGTGTAGCCAGGGGGGTAAAACAGGCGATTGCTTCCCTCCAATAAATCTTTTTTCAAGAACCAACATTGATACAAACATTTAATATGCACTCATACAAAGGGGGCAGTTTCTCTCATAACTGTCTTGAAAAGTGAAGATAGTGGAGCATGAGAAAAAACTGCCCTCCCTACTGAAACATATTTAATAATTCAAAAAGCAATATAAAAAAAAACTTTTGTCGCACTATTGAACTAATGCAGTAAATTTACTTGTCGTTAATTCATGAAGATATGACCTACAGTTGACACACTGTTAATGATCTCACTTTTCTGACATTGGGTGGCTACTGGACTTGATGACCTAAATCTATTTGCAATTTCCCGGTCTGTGCTAGTTAATTTGTTTTGTTTTAGTGTCAATCGTCATTTTTCATGCAACTCATCGACCAAAAATAAACTTGCTGCTGTTGTTGTTTACTAAAATAAATTACGCGCGAGAGAAATCCCTAATCATGCGATTAAGATTAAAAACAGCGTCGATATTATCTAAGCACTTTTCACCCAAAGCACAGCGTCGATATCATCACACACTATCGGGGTGTCTGGGAAATGGAGCACTTCAACTCTTCATCTTTTGCCTCCCCCCTTTTGCTTCCCTCACTTCAGCTTTTGCCTCCCTCCCCCCCCCCCCCGTTCCGCCCCTGGGCTTCTTCAAATCTTTCGTTAGTCTGGTCTTTCTTGGCAGTATTTTCATATTATATTCAACTCTTGAGGCAGTGTCAATTAAGATTTATATACTTTATTATTTTTTCAACAAACCTGCCGGTTATAACAGCGCGGTGTTAAAGATGTCGCTTTCGATGCGGAAGGTTTGGGGTTCAATTCCCAGGCCGGTCAAATCGGATACAGTGTAGCCAACGGCTTGCCACCGCAGCGACCTTTTTTTGGAGCTGCGTTGCCCAAGCGCTAAGCCGCGGGGTCGGGCCCCGTCAATCGCTACCACACTTCGGTACCATAGCGAGTTTAATGAAACGAGTAGAGTGAAGATTTGGTTTGATTTAAGAAAAAATTTTGTGCCAGCCATAGTTACTGTAGAATCTGTAGATACTAGATACACCGTATTTAAAGAAACTCCAGTACTTACCAATTGCTTCACAGCAGCATCAATGATAAAAGTGCAGTTCAAGCAAAACACATTAGAAAAGTTGGACTACCGGTTTTGTTGCATCGCATCGTAATGAAAGTTTCTCGAGATTAAATCAGAAAAATTGGACAGAACAGAAAAAACATGATAGTAATTTCGGCAAGCTGCGCACGAAGAAAAATCGGTTTGTTAAAAAGAAAGGTGTTATTTTTTCTGCAATCGTCAAGGGGGGTGTTGACTCCCGACCCTCTTCCTTAGCGTACGCCACTGGTGCCCATCTTCGTGACTTAGCGCTTGGGGAACACAAAAACGTTGCAGCGGTAGCGAGCCGTACGTAGGCGACACTGTGCCGATTTGATTGGACTGGGAGTCGAATCCCGGACCTCACGCACCGACAGCCTGTGCGCTTAACAAGTGAGCTAACGTCCAGTACCGGCCCCGAAATCGATCCCAAAACCTTCCGAGCCAATAGCTTTGTCTTTGACCACTACGCCAACTAGCTGGTTTGGATAACTTAAATTAATAATAAATGACGTCGCAAGCGGAACATCTGCCTGCGCTGCAACCATTCTCTTCCATGAATGCCTTCTGAGCTGAAACGTTGTCTTGTCCAGCCATAACCGTTGAGAACAATTGCTTCATGGCATCACAACACGACTCCAGCTTTAACAATGCCCATTGACCTTGTCCAGGTTTTGCATTTTGAGTCAGTCATTGCTTCAAGCGCAACGCATCAGAAAAGTTTGACTACCGGTGTTATTGCATCACAACGAAAGTTTCTCGAAATTGTATAAGCAAGTTGGATAGCACAAAAACATGATAGCAATTTCGGAAATCTCTGTATGAAAAAAGGCGGATCGTTATAAAAAATGGGGTTTTCATTTACTTTTCAATCGTCAACAGAGATGACCCCCCACCAGCCGCTTTCAACAATGTTTTAGATGAATTATTTTCGATATTTTCGAACCTCTTCGCTATAAGCTTTACAACGCCTTAAACATGCATAAGTCGAAAATGTGCGAACAAAACGCTTCATATTTGGTGAAGCACATCAGAAATAGAAACAAGAAATTTCAACCAAATTTGCCGAAAAATTGTTGAAAAGGCACTAGAATGGCCATTGCAATACATGAATTTTCAAAAATGTTTTGGGGGAGCATGGCCCCGGACCCCCTAGAGCCATTTTTGTTCTTCAATTTGCTTCAAAAAAAAACCAAAATTTCATGCCCCTTCCATGAAAAAATTCTAAATACGCCCCTGACCCAAACATTTTTAAAGAGCTTATTTACGACCTTTTTCAGGTCAAAACGTTAACGTCTCTATTTTTATTTAAGGAGAAATCTTCGTTGTACGCGCGGTATTGCGCACAAGCGCATGTAACGAGTCGCGAGGTAAATCTCCGCTGCGTACTTTGATGACGCAGAAGCGTCGCAGCAGTGGCGAGTCGTCGGCGACAGTGTTCGGTTTGACCGGCCCAGGAATCGAACCCATCTAGATCTCCCGCGGCGATGCCGATGTCCTTAAAGGTAAAAGGTACGGGACAGCGGGTGCAAGCACACATTGTTTAGGCCATTTTCAATTGTCGGCCCATTACGATTTTCAGTCAGGAATGATTGAACGCTGTTTAGGGACAACTGCTACCGGTACGCCAGGAGGCCCGTCGTATTAGTTAAAATTTAACTCAATAAAAAATAGCATCCCCCCACCAAAGTTTTCTGAATCCGATTCTGATAATGGTCATCAGTTTAGCTGACCGAAATCTGGAAGTTTTTGGCTAATCCTACATTGTAGCGGTAGCTTAGCAAAAAACACCCAAAAGGGAAAGGGGCAAGATCTACGGTATACCTCATCGCTTATGATGATGCCTGCATTATTGAGTTTTGTATAAGCAGTTATAAAATCCTTCAACGTCTAGCGAATCAAAGCAAGAGACTCCAACCCGGAGAATTAAAAGTACGGCAGAAGCTGAAGTTCAGATTGTATTATAAGGAAGAAAGTACGGGCTCAGCTTAAAAACATTGCCGACGCTGACACCGAAGTTCGAGAAATTACATTTCTGTAATTTTTTAAGATGGTTTTTTGTTTTTAATGTTAGCAATCTAAATTCCATGACTTTGTTATTAAACGTTAATCTTTTAACAACGTCTGCCGAGAACAGGTGTCGGTGTCAAGCTCTGAGCACTTTTTCAAGGGTTTTCGGTTGTCAGTCTCACAAGTGTTTACACAAGGCGCTGTACAAATTCGTGTTGCGAGCTCTTTTAAAAAAACACAACTTTCTCCTAAAAATACAATGGCCCAGTCGAAACCCGCTAAACTTCTAAGCCATTCTGATTCACCACTTCAAAATGTGTAAGGAGATGTAATGGTTACGAACCAGTAGTTTTTGATAAAATGAAGATTCAAAAGACAAGTTTGACAGAAACGTGAAGTAAAATAGTTAGCAGAATTTCATAAAAATGCACATTCTTAGATTTTGGGTTTGGATTCAATTAATAGTATCGATTTCAGCAGACTGTTCGCATCATTGCGAAGCCTACGAGTGCCCGTGTGACTGTATCAAGAATAAGGTAAGTATTTATCAACTTAAACAAAGATAAACGCGATACTCTGATTGTTAATTGATACCGATGCATGACACTTAATCTAAGGGTAGCGATACCGATTCTTGTTTCGTCGATACAAGAATCTCGATACTGCCCGTTTCAAAGTAGAGCGACTTTTAGCTTGGAGTTTATTTGTTAAGATAAAGAATGGAAACCAAAAATTAGCTCAAACCGAATTACTTTTTTCTTAAGGGTTTACCTATAGGCTAGTTTATCTGTAGTACAGTGATGGCAAGACTTTTTTGATGGCGGGTCAAAAGAACTAAAACTCTGTATTTATTGTATTTATTTCTGTTCGCACGGCCCTGGAACAAGTAATCATTCTGTTCCTTTCTACAGTACTACCACATAAAGTACTACCATAATATAACGTAAACGTAATAATTAGAGCGATTTTTTTGTGACCTAAAAAACTTCAAAACGTGACTTAATTTTTGCAAAAAAGTAACCAAAAAGTGACCTTATATAAAGAACAGCACAAAATGAAAAATAACAGCAGTCTATGCTAAAAAGCAATAAAATAGTCTCAATTAGTGCTCAAATTATAGTGCACGCACATATTGTGCTTAACATTCTTCGGTAAAACGCTCTTTTCTTTGGCAAGTAGCTTGTTTAGCATAGAAAAACTGCGTTCTGCAGCAGCCGTAGTTGGTTGGCATCTTTGAAGCAAGCAATATACAGCAGGAGCAACTTCTTGACGACTCATTTTAGTTATATCCATCATATCTTTTTTTCAAAAAGCTTAAGCAATGCAATTGCAGTTGTTCTATACCAGTGGCGCACCCAAGATTTGGCAAATGAATTGGCCAAAACCGGCGAGCCACCGAAATCTAAAAGGCTTAATTGGTGCTCCGCTCCTACCTGCCAACGGATTTTTACGTAAAAACACTCATTTTAGCACACTTTTTGATGATCGAAAATTTCAAGTGTTGACATCGCAAAGATGCCATTGCATTACTGGATGATGTAGGGCTTTACGTTTACAATAGTACATAACCACCTTGATGCATTAGGCAGATTGTAAATCCATTCCAATCGCAGCAAGAAAAGATTAAAAAAACGAAAATTGGCAAAAAATAGCACAAAAAACTTTGTAACCTAAAAAATTAAATGTAACCTAAAAACACAAAAAGTAACTTTTCGCAACTTTATAGCTTCTTCAATATTGGCCCCACACCCGTTAAAATTTGATTCCACGCTTTTTGTGTTAATTGGAGCCAGCAAAAAAAGTAACTTTTGTGACCTAAAATCGCCCTAGTAATAATGAACATTTACTAGTTAAAAGAAGAAAACGTAAATTGCCTGCTTATTTATTTCTGTCCCGGTTGCCAACTCTTCGGTATTTGGTTTGTACTTTGCGTTTGGGGTATATTATATATACAGCCTAGGCCTACTGTACGTTTTCCAACGTATCAGTAAAAATGCTCTCGCGTGTCACCAGTAAGGTCGTAATTTTGCCATCGTTGACCAAAGGTTCGTGGTATGAATACAGATCGTAGAAAATAATCATAAATATTTTGACTTGTCCGCAGATTCAATGTTGGAATCGAAACGTAACTTCGATTTTAAATTTTCCCTCCCATTCGGCGTACGATGAAGCAGATTTTGGAAATAACCAGATAAAAACTTTGCAGAAGAACCAGTTTAAGCATCATAGTTGGTAAGAACCTTGCATTTAGGAGTTTAACATTGGTGTAAAAAGCGTTTTTTTAATTTTTTTTGTGATATTTTTCGGTGGTCAAAACTTGTTACCCCAACAAATCGAAAATTTTTTCGCAACGAAATTGGACATAGTTCATTGACCTAGTGAACTGCAGCAGGGTGCAGATGCTACTTAGAAATTTAGTAAGTTGTATCAGTAAAAACCCGAAGTAAAATTTTTACTGAACATTGCAGTTTTATATCTGACATTTAAAATAGATCGAGTACGGCTGGTAATATACTAACTTTGGTGGCTTGGTGTTCCGAAGGCTCAGAATCTCGGACATAAATAATCTGTCTCATATTTCTCCTGGAAATGCAACGCCGGTGTTTGAGAAATAAATGCAGCATTTTTAGGAAAAAACTTGATGTTCTCCAGCTTTCAGCAAATCAAATTATTGATGTTGAAGAACACTGTTTCTCCAATCTCCATCACCTCACATCTTTGTACCTGAACAGCAACCGAATTAAAAAACTACCCAAAGAAACATTTCGCGGTCTGAAAATATTGAAAAGATTGTATTTAAATAATAACGAGGTAAAACTCTGCAAATTATAGTAAAAAATGGTATGGCAAAACTTGGAGAGTGCAGTTAAGTGGCCAACATCGATTGGAAACTCAGATGCTTTAAGTTTGATTATTTGGGTGATTTAACAACCAATATGCCTGAAAGAGTTCCATTTTTTAAAAAAATTGTGCCTTTAGTTTCACAAATAATTTATTCTCGAGCACTATTTAAAGAGTTTTTATCATAATTGATAATAAAATTTTGAAGCAGCGTTCCAGTGAAATTAAATCAAATCTTCGCAACATTCGTGGTATTACGCCAAAGCGTATTACGAAAGGCGGGGCCCATCTCCGCAGCATATCGTCTGCGCAACACAGCTTCGAAGAAACGTCGCAGCGGTGGCAAGTCGCTCGCGACACTGTGCCGGTCCGACCAGCTCGGTAATTAAACCCCAGACTCCCGCACAGATAGCGATGTCTTTAACGTTGCGCTAACCTCAGCAAAGGTTATGACAATTAGTTTTTTTTTTTTATTTTGCAGATTGAAACTCTTCCCAAAGACTTATTCAAACCTCTTCGACAATCCTTGCAACTGCTTTATTTGCAAGAAAACCAAATTCGGTTTATTGAAAAGAGGACTTTTGATCATTTTCTGCAACTCCGTACGCTGGATATTAGTCGAAATAAACTCACAACGATTGATGCACGATTTTTGCATACTTCTAAAAATATAATTCATCTTTTTATGGGAGAAAACTTGTGGCATTGCGATCAAGTTTCAGTCTGTTCCACATATGGAGTAATTGAAAGGGAACAAAAACATTCCAACCGTAACGGTCTAAACCTTCATCAAAAATTGATTTGCTCCACACCAGAAAAATTTCGATTTGAAAATATGGAAACGGTGATAACCAACTTTGACTGTTCTAAAAATAATTCCATGTCCTTTACAGTGACAATTGTGGACAATAAATACAGCAGCGCACCAAAGAAGAAATCTGTAGCCATGATTGTTTTACTTAGTATATTCTTTTTGATTTTATTTTCTTCTTTGCTCAGTTACTTCTGATCTTTTTCATACATTGTTATGGTTTTAATTTGTTTATACTATTTGTTTCAATCTTTTTCGCTAAAAAGTTGTTGCGATCTAAATTTTTTGTAGCATTTTATATTTTATCGTTATGGTTATTACCTTGTCTTTTTCAATGGCTTACGTCACCGAAATACATATTTTAAAAAGTTTTAACACAAACTGCAAATTCTAAAGCTCTTGTTCACTTGCTAGTGGCAGTTAGTTTATGTAATTCTCGTCTCAAGAGGGCGGGTCAAGTTGTCTTATTCACGGACCGACTTGCAGAATCTACTTTTGTAAGTACATATTGATTTTGTTCGCCGGCGCCGCCGAGTGGTTCGTCCATTGGGCTCCAGAACTAGATTCGCGGGTTCGATGCGTAGCCAGGCCATTTTCTATGATGCATGTAATTCACTAATATATAATCCAAAGCTACAATTATGTGGCTTAAAAAAAAAAAAAAGAAATCTACTTTTATGCGGATGGAGTTGGCCGAGTGGTTGGTGCGTTGAGCTGCGAAACTGGTTTCGCGGGTTTGATGCTCAACAAAGTCATCTTCCATGATGCACGTGCTTCACTAGTACAAAACTTAAGCTGCTATTATGTGGCTTAACAAAAAAAAAAAAAAAAAGAAATTTACTTTTATGAAGAAACCTTTGAAACTATGAGCATTAAGATGGGTTTTCGAACTCAACTTCAATAAAAAAATAATAGCCAGTATATTTGCAATCATACTCACAAACGTTTCGGTAAAAACTTACACCATCATCAGTGTGAAACTACATAAGCACTAAAAACTTATACCATTATCAGTGTGAAACTACATAAGCACTAGATTCTAGCCTAGTGCTTATGTAGTTTCACACTGATGATGGTATAAGTTTTTACCGAAACGTTTGTGAGTATGATTGCAAATATACTGGCTATTATCTTCTTTGAAACTATAATATTTCATATTATTGAACAGAAAATTTAACATCAATTGAGGAAACTGTGAAGTGAGCTTGCGCTCTTCCAGGCAGCAGCCACCCGGTATATATGTCAAATGTGACCAACTCCAGCAGTGAATAGAAGCCGTCACGTAGGATCTGTCACCTGCGCGCGATACCGATAGCCCCAGACCAGTGCTACTCAAACTTTTTTATGCCGTGTACGGGCACCTTCCCCCACTAGGCGTACCGGTCAATTTGCGAAAAAAAAAAGATAAGAACAAAGTCTTTATTGCTTTTGTAACAAATACGCAGTAAAAGCAAGTCGCAAACACTTGTATTAATTGTCTTTCGAATTCTAATGCGAATTAGTGTGCGTCTGCTTATTTGCATTGCAACCAACTTATGCAATTGCGGTTCAAACAAAGACAATGCTACTGTAGCCTACACAAAGAGGAGCATGGATAATTGGATATCCAACGCGTTTCTGCGTTTTCCCTTTAAACAGCTTATGGTAGAAAAGCCGGCTTTACGTACTGTAGATATGTGGAAGGAAGGAAGCAGTGTTTTAATAGCCAATGCCACTCAGTTACCGATATTCTCCTTATATTTTGATACAGAAGCTTGCAAGAGAGTTTGATTCAAAAGAGTTTCTCAAACCTTCGTCAGCAGATAGCTCCAATAATTTAATTAAAAGTAAAAATTAGCTCAACTCCCTACAATCATCTGATGTTTTGAAATCAGAGTGTGGCCGATTGATTGAGCTTCTCACTTCTCTACTCGTTACTGCACGCAGCAGATATAGTCAAGCACGTGAACACAGCACAAACACACGAAAAGGATGATCATTTCGCATCGAACGTCGCGATTCTTTGTTGAAATAGTAGGCCTACATAAAAATTATGAAATAACATTTTTTGTGACGCAACTGATGCGTTGTAGTAGCGGCCCACCAAATAGTCTATACCTGAGAAAGCAGATTGACCATTATCGTTGCCTAAAATTATTATATAGACGTTCTGATCCACATAAAACAAATTACTCAATTTACAATTTCTCATAATTGACGGCGTACCGGCAGCCGAGCGCTCGCGCACCGGCACTAGTACGCGTACCGGCGTTTGAGTGGCACTGCGCTAGGCCATGTTGCTGGCACACCGCGCGTTTGGTTCTAGCGAAGTTTTCACCAAGTTGCATTTACTTAACTAGTACAAAAATCTAAGTCGCAATTGTGCACAGCTTGTAAAAAAAGGTCTAGATCAAAAATATCTGCATGGGTGCTAGAAAGGGTATTTATTTGTTCTTTCTACGCTGTGGACCATTAGGAACATCAACAGGACTGACTTCGGTGACATTAATTTTAACAAGTTCTGAATTTTTTTGATGAAATTATTGCACAGACAGAAAGCGTGCAATGAACAGAAGTGCATGCAGCAATACTACTCCTGATCGATTATACAAACTTATCGCTAATGTGCAAACGCTCACTTTTGCGTTCCGGTGCTGCAGTAAATGCTCTGAACATCACACTTTGATCGGAAAATGTCTTGAAAAGACATACAGCTTGCAAAATCGTAACGTAGATCGACTCTCGTGTCCTCACGAACACAATGCACAACTGCACACACAACAGCTACTGTAAGAACTTTGGAAAGTTTGAACACAAGTTTACCACTCTGGAAACATGAATTATACTGCATTGTTATTCGTGCTTGACAAATTTATTTATTTATTTTTAATCATAGATTTTCTTACAGCTTGAGTACTTACAGGGTGTTAGGTGGGTAATTTTCATATATGCCAAAGCCACTAAAGTACATACGCGAATTCATTTTTACCCTAAATTCGCTTCATTCGCTTGAGAACAAGCGAATTTTATTCGCTTGAGAACAAGAGAACATGCTTACTCAGTATAATTTGATCAAAATACTATCTTTGCCTGGGGAAAAATTTTATTTTTCGGAAACGAGCCGAAAAAGCGCGAATTAGTCGCGTACCAATGCGGTAGCGTGAAGTGCCACGTACGATGTTGCGTCAGCCGTGTAGAATATAATCCGAGTCAAGTGTCTAACATAACGGTTGTATAGACAAAGCTAAGTAGATCCTTGTATAGCACAGTTAGAAAAAATAGCTGAAGGAGGTAGTAAATATCCAAAAGGCTGATGTAATAAAGGAATAAGCGTTAATTAAATAATATTTCTTACTGGAAAAAATTAAAACATTTTCGTTATCATATTATGTGACGTTATAAAAAATTGTTTTAAAAATTGAAGGCTGCTTTTGCAAGACAGAACAAAAGTTAAAGGGGAAAAATTAGGCCGCAGTAAATCTCTCAAGATTGGACGTTTCGCCAACAAAGATTCAGCTGTCATCATCAGCAGTGCAAGCAAGGCTGTACGAAACTGAAAATGGAAACTCTCAGTTTTTAAGGTTTACTGGAGCTATATCTTACCTCTTTTAGCTATTTTCGTCATATATTTATTAATTCAGAACAAAGGTTGCAGCCTCTTTTTACGTACATTTATATCCGTTAATTGTACGCGTTGTTTATAAGTTAGTTGTTTTTTTTTTTAAGCCGTATTTTACCAAGGCGTTTTTTTATACTATTGCGTGTCACAAGTTTAAAGACTCTCTTCGGGGCGAGTATTTCGTTCGGTATTCTAACGTTTAACTAGAGTGCGACCGAAGGGCACTTTTTAACATTCGGCCGAAGCCGATGCCGAAGTTTTGGGAGACAGTGCAAAAGAGATTTAAAATATTAAATTAAGTTTCGCTGTTAATATCAATTATCAATATTGCGGGCCGCAATTTGCGGCTATTCAAGAATGACGTTAATCATAATCAGCAATGACACCAACTCAATGAATTAGTTAAAATCAACTCAACAACAGTATAATAGTTAGTCAAGTCGCTGAATTAAGATCATGCTCGCATGAAAACAATGAATACGAGTTACGAGATATATAAACAAAGAAATGTTTGGCATGGCGGCAAATTTAGAAATAGAATAGAACTTTAAAACTCATAAATGCAATTGTGACGTCGTAAATAGACTGCATCATGAGACAGGAAAAAGCAATAGCAACATAGCCGTTCTTTTAAACAATACGCTATACGTGATGCTCACGTTGAAATATCTTAAATCACTTAGTATTGTTGCAAATGCGACGCACGAAAACGAAAACCCCTTAACTTTTAAAATTTATTCAAGCAAAATGTTTTCTCATGCAAAAAATAATTAAAAAAAGTGACGAATGACAATGTTTTATCAAATATATTTTTATGCCCGAAAAAGGCATTTTGAATTTTTGATGCCCCTGAAACAAGCCTTGAAGAGTGATGCCCTAGGTGGCTGCCTATTTCGCCTAGTGGAAGCGCCGGCCCAGGCCTTACGCTGACACTGACCTTACAATGCCCTTAAAGTGATATAACTTCATGTTCATGTATTCATCATTTTTCAAACTCAGTAATACAAACAATACGTGGTTCATGTGACTTAAAATCGGAAACTGATGCTATTAAAAACCTTCGGTACTTACCGAATTTTATGTAAAAAATTCGGCCGAAGCCGAAGCTTGCCGAAGGTGCGAATTTTTAAAAATTCGGCGCCGAAGCCGAAGTTCGGTCGGACATTAGTAAAAACTACTGCAGATGAGGCGAATCATCATTATCAAATCTCTCCTATACTCTTATAATCGAATCGGTTTTCTTCGCTGCAAGGGCTTGTTTTTGCAATGTTAACTTAAATAGCGCTATCTGGCAAAGCAACACACAATTTTCACATTTTATAGTTTGGAGTATTGTTTACCAGATTATATGGCGGGAAATTGCTGTTTGCAATTCTTTGGAAATAGAGCTATTTGTCTTAATGCGCAAGATCAACTAAACGTTACAGTAACAGAATAAATAATTCACACGATAAACATAGGCGGTGATTGCTCTGCTGCTTTTCGTCTATTTAGGATTCATCAAGAGCCATAGTGGCAGAGACTATTTTTAAGGGAACTGTAACTACATACTACTTTATGCGGTCGCAACCTTCTTACTACTTACTAGTCACTGTTGTTTACAAGGCTATAATAGTTCACCGTATGTTTAAAGTTTAAAAAGTTAAAAATCGTGATGCAAAAAATTTAACGTCTTTAGAAGTTTCACAAACTGTACAAAAAAAAAAAGACAGCGCAAAACTGAAATGGTAATTATGGTTACCTCTGCACAGAGCTTCTTACCTGCGGTTTTTCAACCCAAGTTCCACAAAGGTGCCTTAAGAAGCCACAAACCCATACATTTACCGGTACATTTACCAGTACAATATTAGATATGGTTTAACAAAGTGATAGCAAAAGCAAAACTCAAAGTTTAGAATCAAAGTGCTTACAGGAGGTAAAATTGAGTACCGCTATCTAAAGAGGTAACATTTAAGTACCGGTAACTAAATAGATATTGAGTACCGTACTTGATAAATTTTACTTTCTCTACAAATCAAATTGGCAACCCTGAAATATTAAACAGTTGAAGAGCAAGTTTAGCGTATCGTGGTCGGTGTGGTCCCCATAACTAACCAATCAAAACAACCTTAATTCATAAATTCTTTTCAAATAAAACCCTGGCTCATCATTTTTGCGTTTCTTCATTATCCCAAGTAAACAACAAACCACCAACATTAATATACATATCCAATAAACGTATCGGTAGTTAAAAATTAAAAAAAAAAATGAGTCACCAGAGCAATTCGCATAAGAACACTGTAGTGAAACAGCACCAATCACAGAACCTCAATTAGGCTTTATTTAACTAGAAACGAACTAAAAATTTGAAGAAATAATCGCATAATTAAACCGATACGAACAGCGAAGAACAAAGCAAGTTTCTCGGTTAACACACTGACTATAGACTGTGAAGGATATGTCAAAACTGGCGATATAATAACAGAAGCCAAATAGAATCGTAAAGATAAGCGATAACGAATTGAAAACAACTCCTCACGGTATTTCATCACAAACACCAGATAGTCTATATATACCACTGATAAAAAAATAAGCGTTACAATATTATCAGTTTATCAATTAAATAATCTCATTTTACATACAGCTGATAACAATATAACTATAAATTCAGTTACGGGAAATGGTTGCTTCCAGTAACAAAAGGGCTCAATGACCAAGGTCAGAGCATATAAAAAGTAAAAACCTCTTTACTTTGTTATTTTGTGTTTTTAAATAACTATAAATTCATGTAAGCAGATTTTTGATTCTAACAAACAATAAAAATAATTCGATTAGTAGAATCACCATACGGTTGATCACAATAGAATAAAATATTTAAAGGAGCTTTGGGCTACGGGTGATTTTCAATCCAAAGATTGTGACGTTTGTTGTGCAAAAGTATTTTGGGGACACATGCCTATTATTATTAGAATTATGTAAATATCGTATTAGTATTTAAAACTCACCAGTCAAAAAATCTATGTTTTTTTAATGCTATGATCACTTGCTTCAATTACGATTATAAATGATTGCAATTACGACCAGAATTGTGAACAGGCCGTTTAATTCAAACCCAAACCCGAGTTCGATTAAAAACTCCACAAAAAATCCTAAAAGTCAAGCTCGGTCTAAAGCACTTAAAGTCACACGGTAGTTAATGCTGAAACAACAGGTGCTCAAGCCAGAGGTGTCAAATGGGCCTCGGGTTTTTCAAATCGGGTCGGGGCCGGGCTTAGATTTTGAAAAATTGTCGGGTTTCAATCGGGCCGGACGCCAGAGCAAAACTGACCTTTTTCAGTGAGTGATATGGTTTTCGCGATTGCTGGAATAAAGCAAAGAGAACACCTTGCATAAATATTGTTGTTCGTAACTGGTGTGACTGTGGATGGGTAAAACCCTTTTCTTTTTTAATTAAAAATTAAAATTTTTTTAAAATTTAAAGCGTTGATTTTGATTTCGGGTTTAAATCAGGCTCAGGCTGGCTGATAAATTAGAATTCGGGTTCGGGTCGAGTTCGGGCTTGAAACATCGGGTTCGGGTCGGGTTCAACATCTCAGGCCCGTTGACAAATCGAGCTCAAGCTACGCATTAGACCCGCAGTAAACCCCAATTTTTTCTCAACTTAAGACAGAATTCAACCAAAAAAACTCCGGACCCGACCTACTACTATGATACCAGCGAGAAATGTGGGCAGGAATAATGGTGAACCAAAAAAATAACAAGGAAAATGTAGAAGTCTAAAGATGTTTTTGTTATTCTAATAACTTTTTGCCCTAGGTGTTATTTTGTTTTTCTATGACGTCAAGAGTTTGTGTTATCCTATAATTGTAAGCTGCTTATGTTAAACAAAATCAAAAAAGTGAGAAATGGTGAAGATGAATGGAGAGAAGCCTATTGTTAAGTAAGTAGCAATTTTCCAGATCTGCCGCAGTGAAAATGCGTAGTTCAAAAACACAATGTCATGATGTAACTGATAATTTTACTTAGCAAGTAAATAATCCTTGGTAAAGAATTCACTTACGTGAATATTGTTTTTACATCAAGTATTAACAAGATATCACTTGAAAATAGGCATAACTTTCTTTACAAGTATTGCGAGCCACCTGTTTTGCGTCCAAGATGTGGGAATCCCGTTAAGGGCATGCGATAACGTCGCACGTAAACTTGTCCGCTTGTTATCGACACTGTTCGTCCATTATGTCATGTAGCGGATGTTTTTCCATTATCTTTCGAAATAAAAAATAACAAATATAAACAAGAAAAAATTCAGATGCGCAATACCAATGACCCCAAAAGTACCCTAAGGTAAACCCAAAAGTACTCAAAGGTTTCGGGATACTTGTAACCATTTTAAACCCTTCCAAAATAACCCAGTTTTCCTAATCAAAATGAATATCGGTAGTAATGCTACGATATAGCTGTTCAAAACATCTATTCTAAGAGGTATAGCGAAGGTGGCACAAAAACTGGGCGGGCTCCACGTCCACGTGCTTTCTTCTCATGCATCCTTTTTTTGGCGAACACGCGTGGACAGAATCAGCCAAGTCACCAGTAAGCCATTTCACAAGTACTATATAAATCCTCTTAAAACAGGGAGAATGAGTGTCTATATACAAGAAAATAATTAATATCATTTTTTTAGGAGATTGCCTGAGGACATAGGTGATTACGATTCCGATTTCGAAGAACAAGGTATATAGGTCTGTCGTAAACGCTAAAAAAATTATGTAACTTAATGAAATGTTTTGAAAAGGGTTATGTTTCCGATAAGCTTTCAAAACAAACTCGGTACCAAGTCATACACCCAAGAAGCAAAGTTCATCAATAGGGTTAAATTACTGTCTATGCTTTTTGATTGGTCCAGTACTCCAGTCCAGATTTGTTTTTACAAAAATGTCATAACTTGCAAAGAATATTGTCATCTTAATTTGATAAATAAACAATGGACCATCGATTTCGAGAACCAAAATTGCTGTTCAATTGTTTAGCAAATTCCGAATGAAGTTTTTTTGACAAGAGCTGTGGAAGAAGCAAGAAAAAACAGTACTATAGTTTCATTACTTTGTTTAACCTTGATAGAATGAAGGCAAAATTAGTTGCGACATTAGTCTCTAAATTCGCTGCAGAGTTCATTCAAAAAAGCTTAACCTCTTTGACAGTAATTGTTATCACAGTAATAGGTTTCTTAACAGCACGCCGCGCATGCTTGATAGAAATTCAATTTTTCAGACACTGTTTTGCAGTTACCCGTAACAAATATAGCAACAAAATCCGCATGTTTTTTTCCGTTTGAGTAACCCTATTCGCGTAATTTGCACAACATGGTAAACCCATAAAAGCGTGAAACACTGAGTAACAAAGCCTCACGAATAAGTAGTCAAGCGTTGAAAGATGAGTTTTTTTAATACAATGCTAATTTCTACGCGGGAAAATGTTAACAATTTAAGACATTTTTCGAGAAATGTTATGATTAATATTTTAAAATTAACTACGATTTTCACCAAGAATTTTAACATTTTTTCCAAAATTTGAAAAGTAGAAACCGATAGCCTTTCTTGCTCTCAAACTTGTTTTATTGGATCGATAAAAATGGTCGGCTCAATTAATTATTTAATGTCCTAAAACTCCGAAATAACTATGAAGTTTGTAGCTATGTATTGTTTATTTCTGCTCCATATAGTGAAGAGAATTTTTATCGGGTAGAAAGACAACTTTTACCTTTTTTCAGCATGCAAGCTACTAGATGAACATGAGCGAGTTGAAAAATAGTTGAAAATGATAGTCTGCTTACTACAAAAATATTCAGCACAATACGGATTGATTTTGGGCTGACGTTTCTTCACAATGCCATGCGACTGCTATGTTATCATTACCTTTGCGATTGACTGGCTATCACGACCGACATGTTGAGTAACCCTTGACTAGGGTAAATCAGAAAAAGAACCGTCATAAGTATTTTCTCATGCAAAAACGATCTTTTACGAATTCTAATCAAAAATCAAATCTTTATTATACCCGCGGTATTATGCCGAAGCGTGTAACCAGTGGCGGGGCTCATCTCCAAGGCTTGGCGCTTGGGCATTGGGCAACACAACTCCGAAAAAACGTCGCAGCGGTGGCGAGCCGTTGGCGATTCCAGGCCGGTCAAATCGAACGAATTCTGTTAAAACTTTTTAAAAAGTTTCCTCAAGAAGTTGGATATTATTAAAGACCTGAGCGGTGAAGTTTTTCTTCCTTGCCATGGCGAGCCAAGAGTAACCAAATCAAACTAAAGCGCAAATTTTTACCTGAAGATTGCTTTAATAATTGTATATTAATTTTATTTCTTTAATTTTAGCAAATAAAGTTGAACTGAAACGGGAAGTGAGCTTACTTGCTGGGGTCAGTTTGATCGTAGGAACCATGATTGGCTCGGGGATTTTTATTTCACCCAAGGGGGTGATGCGTCAAGCTGGCTCGGTCGGGGTCGGTTTGTTGGTGAGTAATGCAGAGCTTTTAGATTAAAAACCTGGATTCTGTTCGCGTCTCAAAAATGAAAATTTCGGTTCGAATTTCGAGTAGAATAAGTTTAATAAAATTCAACGAAAGATCGTAGATACTTGTCAACACTGTGGACAGAGTACAGCCAGCACAATTTTTGTTAAGGGGTATAAAATTACAACGGTAAGTCACAAGATGTTTTAAACATGCTTTTGATTGGGATTTGTCAAAAGGGAGAGGTGCTCTGCGCCCCTCTTCTGGCTACGCCATTGGCAGCAGAGTTTTGTATTTTTAGTTTTAGCTGTTTGCGATCTGCGTGACTGTGGTGAGTTTTGAAAATAAACGCCGCAAACTCGTTTTACGAAGAACAGTTTGCCTCAAGTTATCGAAGAGAAAAGGTCAAAAACTTCGGTTCTCAAATAGAGTTGCTGCGCGACAATGTCGAATATTTAGTTATAAACAAAAAATCTTGCCATCAAAAACGAATACAAAAACGTGGTCGACTCATAACGAGTATATAATTCGCCCAACTTCCATTAACCACTTATGAAACAAACCACACCAAACCATGGGCACACTAGAACCCTGATTACTTTTTAAACTCTCATTTTGTTCTTAGATATATTAAAGCATGGGTTGTCGCAAATGACTAAACTATTGCTTGGTATCTATCACTTGTCACTATATAAGCTTTTTCTGTATGCAGCTTTAGTGTAATCAACATAACCGTCATTGCTGAATTTTTAGATTTGGTTGGGCTGTGGAATTCTCGCCACTTTCGGAGCACTTTCATACGCTGAAGTTGGAACAATGATCCCTAAATCAGGAGGGGAATTCCCTATTTTATTGGAAGCTTTCGGACCTGTTCCGTCCTATTTTTTTGCATGGACCTCGGGTGTGGTCTTAAAACCATCTTCATTGGCTTTGTTGTCGTTGACGTTCGCAAAATATGCTCTAGTACCTGCTTACGGTGGTATGTTGTTTTTATCTTTTTATGTCCTATAGGCTAGGGCCCTTACATGATTACTGGCAAAAATTGAAAACTTTTGTCCTTTTCGTACCGAAACGTAAAACTAGAATTATAGAAGTACCACTTACCAGTAGGCTAACATCATTTGGCTGGTTGAAACAAACAGCTGAGGTAATCCATTAGTAGAAGGTCTTGATGATACTAATCAATTTTTTTTTTTTCAATAAAAAAAAGCAACAACTTTACCTGAAACTCATTTGATACAAGCTAAGGTTAATTTTGAAAATTCCGCCCGGTACAGTTTTTAATCAAATACCCTCGAATAAACAGTTAAACGCAGCATTGCTTTTAGGCTTCTTTTGCTACAGTTGCTTGGACCAGATCACCCTGGGCGGGCTAGTCACAACTCTTTCGACCAGCGAAGCATGAAAAAAACTAAGGGCTTTCTAATAAAAATTGCCTCCTAGGCACTTCTGAAAGTTTTGCATCGTTTAATTTCTTCCTTATTTATCAAATCGAATGGCCTGGTTGCGGTGCTTTACCGATGTGGTCTTATCTCACAGCGACCTGACTGCCGCACCATCTTACTTTTATCTAAATCAGTGGTTCCCAATGTCACTGTTATCAGTACCAGACCCTTTACTATCAAGGTTCACCTCCGAATTTTCAGGACGATTCGAACCGATGCTTTGCAGCAAAATTTTATTCACTTCTAAAATCAACGTCTTAAATCAAGTATGATATGATGTACTCATACTAGCGTTTTTGGATTTGAGAAAGGTAGTTCTTTCACTGTATCAGCTTACAAAAATTACTACTGCGCTCTTTAGGATACTGCAACGTTTCAACGACATCCAAGGAAGCCATCCCCGTCTACCCATGATTGCGAACCGCTAATTTTGACTATTGACGCTTTTACAAACTAAACACTGCATAGGCTCACTCTAATTTAACATTTTGGTTATGGTTTCTACTCATGTTTACTATCTTCTATTTCTTGCTTCACATATGCACAAATTATTCAGGCTAAAACGATCTTACAATCTGTTTCGGTGGCTGAGCTCCTCAGCCTCATAGGTACTAAAAAGTAAAATGTAGAAGTTGAAATTCGTACCGGCACCAACTAATTTCTTTCTGTCTGAAACTCTAAGTAAAGATGCAGAGGCAAAAAGCCATATTTTCTCAAAACTTTTTCCAGTCAAAACATTTGAATTCGTTAGCCTTAGGCCTACTAATGTACTATAATGACCAGCTGCGAAAGTGGTTTCATTGCTCTCCTCTTTCTGTCAAAGTATTTCTTCTTTTCAAACCTTAGTAGCGATAGTAGGCTGTGCTGCTATTTCAAACTTGCTTTTAAAATGCTTTGCATTAAGTTATTTACAAAGCAAAGTTCAGCCTCAAAGTAGCTGCAAAAAGCGTTTTTCAGGTCCTATTCAAATAAACAACGTCTTAAGTCAATAACAGAAAAGCGCGTTCTTCGAGAAAATGGGCGAATTGGATGATCAAAAAATCGGCAATCAATTCCAGCTCAGGGCTTGGATTAATTCTAGCTCAGGGCTTGCTGCTCAGTGGCGTAGCAAGAAATTTTTAAGGGAGGGGACCGAGGGGGTATAAAACTGCAAAAACCATCAAAAGAGTGTGGTATATATCAGCAGAGCTGGAACGAGGACCGAACCTACCGAGACCGAGACGAGACGAAACATCATAGCTTCGAGACCGAGACGAGACTTTAAAGTTACGAGACTCGAGACGAGACACGAGACTTCATCAGCCAAAAATTAGAAAATATAAAAACGATAGTAATACTCTGGAGTATGGGTTCTACTAAGCCAAGTTATTGAAATAACTTTATAGCAAAATGACATCAGCAAAAACAAATGAAGCAATGAAGCCGTCGCGGTTATGAACTGATGTAGCCTATTATAAATGTGCTATTGGTCATATTCTTTTAACGATTACAATTAATGATTTAACGAGTTCACCATAATAACAACGAAACAGCTTATTATCACAGAAGATTTAAGTCCTTGTAGCTTGCAAGGCAAGCAATACCTCTCGCAGATGATTACACGGCCCAATATTCGTTTTCAATCTAACGAAAAAGATGTCAAGAAACCTTTAAACAAAAAGTCATTGGTAGGCTATGTTGGTCTTGACCATGGATGTCGGCATTGCAGCACACTATCCTCCGTTAAAACAACTTTTTAGCAAGTTTATCAAGTATTGAGCACGAGAGTGTTCATGAAATTTAATCAAAATACTTTATATTTGATAAAAAATAAAATATTTAACATAAACATTTTAAAGCCATTGTGACACTATGCATTTTTGAAAATCTATCTGGTTAATAACTTTCTCACAAAAAGAGCTAGCTTATATCTGGAAACACTTCCCATGTCGGTAACCAAATTTTCCTCGACTGTAATCCCTGCACTTTTTTCGATTTGAAGCCTTTTTTGGGCCTGGACTACTTTGAATAATCTTTTGATAGCTGTTGTAAACCAGACGAGAATAGCATCTTTCATAGGGAACAAATTTGTAAAAATCATAACTTTATGACATGTGACACGTTACTCTCTTCAAAACGTTTTGATTTGACACACCGTTTGCCCATAAAAAATATATTAATTTTTTAGACGTGGCTAGCAGTCGCTATGTCTGTGAGTGAAGGCCATATTGTTAAAAGTTAAAGCTAAATTAACATTATTGGATTAATTATTACATTGATTAATTATGTTAATGGATTTTTAAATTTTCTTTGTGGTTAAAAAAGATGCATTTTCAGCAAAATGCGGCTCAGTACAAGGCCTACCTATCAATGGTTAATTTTTTTTTCTTAGAACTATAATATGAAATATTGGAATTCTGGTCGCTTTACGGCCCAGTTAAATATTTAATTTTGCAATGGGTTCCTAATAAATTAATGGTTAGACATCCCTGGTCTAGAGTAGATTACCATCGAATGCATGTGCTTAGTGGTTGAAATAGACCAGTTTTCATATATGCTGCTCACAAAAAGAAAGCAAAAGCCTGCAATTCTGCAGGCCTGAACAACAAAGCAAAATGGTCTAAACAAAATGTGGCCAAATGTTTTTGCAAAGTGCGAAATCACACACAATGTTTTACTTTGAATACATCGGGTAAGTACCATTGTTGCTTCCGTATCAAAGACCTGAATGCTGTTTCAAATCCAAAATTTTTTCATGTCTCGATCGAGACATGACCATTTTCCGAGACTTTCAAGGTCCGAGACCGAGACGAGACATTGGCATGGCGAGACCGAGACACTCAAAAACGTGTCTCGAGACCGAGACACGTCTCGAGACATCCAGCTCTGTATTTCAGTTATTTATCAACATTTGATCTTTTTTACTAAAAGGTAAAATCAAAGGGAGGGGGGTATGGCACAATGCATTAGTGCTGTGCCTAAGTACAACGCATGGTAGAATACGCTTCAGTTGCTACTACACTAGTATCCTACAAGATTGTAATCATGAATCAGGTTTACAGCTTGACCAACAAAAAATACACAATCTAAAAGTTTGTAATCATGCAGTTCTTTTTTTCAGGGACTTGTGAAGAATTATCCGATGTTGCTCAAAAACTGATCGCCGCAGTGGTTATATTAATCGTTGTTTTTGTGAACTGCGCCAGCGTCAAACTTTCCACAAGATTTTTAACCATTTTTAGTTTGGGAAAAGTTTTGAGTTTGACAATCATCATTATCGGAGGAATTGTCATGTTGTTTAATGGTAATAGTTTAAATTTGGATGACATCATCTTTACAAACATGCCATGATTGATTGATGATTATGATTGATTATTAGCATGTTTATCCTCCTATCACGAGAAAGCGACAAAGCGCTGTACGAGCTCGCTTAGGAGTAGCCGGCCGTCTGTCTACCACATTAAGATGGGGTTATTCCGTTAAGTGCCTTTTCCAACGGCACAACAAGTAAACTTGTCGGCTTGTTCTCCACACTGTCCCTTAAATGCCGAACGCCAAGCAGGGAAGCTGTGAATACCAATTTTTATGGTTTGACCCGACTCGGAATCGAACCTCAAGTCTACCGATCCAGACGCAGACGCTCTGCACCACTCGGCCATCTGATCGGCATAATATGATCGGCCATGCAAGGCCGGTACCAAGGGCGGCCTGGGGGGGGGCTTGGCTTCCCCAATCGACATGCTTGCCCCCCCCCCCCCCCCCCAATTAACAAGCTTTCTCTTTTAATGACAGCAGCTTTTGTGCTTAATTTCAAACTTTGGCCCCCCCTGATAAACGTCTGGTCTCCCTAAGTAAACTGCTCTGGAGCCGGCTCTGGTGCCATATCAAACCTGTGTCACGTTTAGTACGTAAAACGTTTCAACACTCTCGATTTATGGCGAATTTTTAAGTGAGGGGGTTCCCCAATTCCTATACCAAAAATGTAAAAACAGAGTAGCAAATAATAAAAACAGTGAAGCAGGCTGTTTATAATGAATAGAAGGTCTCTATGAATCAAAATCTCAACTCACCAGAGATATTGTTCAATCAAGAAAAGTTCCAGCGAGCAAGAATGCAAAAAGTTGTCTGCCGAGTGTTCAGATTTTGGCATGCGAAAGGGCTCAGCTGAGCCTAAATTTATTTGCGGCCAGTAAAATTATTTTTAGTTTTGTATGCAGTAAATATGCGACAAAAATGACAGCTGAATTTATGTTGTGCAAATGTCCAGCTTTAAGATTTACTGCGGCTTTATTTTTAGTTTGATTTTGGTTGTTTAATTCTATTTGTTTTTTTAAGGAAACACGCAACACTTTCAAAACGCTTTTGAAGGCAATGCACCCGGAATCCGCGAGGTGGCGCTAGCGTTTTATCAAGGTCTGTGGGCTTACGATGGATGGAATCAGTTAAATTACGTCATTGAAGAACTTAAAGTTAGAAAATTATTATAATAACAATAATTTATAAATTGAAGCAGGAGCGTTTTCTAGGGGGAGCATAAAGTACCTTTCTGCATTAACGCTCGACTTTTCTGGTAAAATCTGAGCAATAATGGAATTTAATGAGTTTGGGAGCAAGCCTGTTGGGTAATCATGGCCGTTCTCGGCGTACATCACTAAATTGAAGAAGGGCAACATCTTGCTTTGTTCCGTTACTTTTGCTGTGTTCACTACACATGATGATTTCACTTTCATAAAAAAGTAGTTTAGGGTAAAAATTACGAAATGTAGAAAAAATTTAGCAAAGATCAAATTCAAGTATAAGGTACAAAAAAAAGAATTCGTTTTAAAAATATTGCTATAAACTAAAACATAGGCCTTACAGCAATTACGTTTTGTGAATCAGAAATTGCAGTTTTTTAAATTAAGCTTAGACCAGTTCTGAAATATCGTTCTTATTTACAGAATCCGACCGTGAACTTGCCTCGTGCTCTTGTCATAGCTATGTTGTTGGTGACTGGCTTGTACATGCTTACTAACGTCTCATATTTGACTGTCATGTCCAGGACTGAGTTACTGGCATCCCCTGCTGTGGCTGCTGTAAGTAAAACATTTTTTTTCAAAGCCACATCACTACAGCTTAAGTTTTTATTTCAGTCAAGAGTAGGAATCATGGAAGGTGATCTAGTTGGGCAATCCGCGAAAGCAGTTTGGCAGCCCAATGCATGAACTACTCGGCCAACTCTATGTGCATTTACACACTG
This sequence comes from Trididemnum miniatum, assembly GCA_964006365.1. Lineage (NCBI taxonomy): Eukaryota > Metazoa > Chordata > Ascidiacea > Aplousobranchia > Didemnidae > Trididemnum > Trididemnum miniatum. The sequence goes on along the minus strand of OZ023235.1, from coordinate 7,558,216 downwards.
CACGTCTATTTTTTTCCAAGCCGCATGATTGCAGGTTAGGTTCTTATGCTATTGAAATATGCGCATGATGAAAGATGACCTAGGTGAGCATCGAACCCACAAAGCCAGCTTCGGAGTCCTACTCACCAACCACGCGGCCAGCTCCAAATGACTGACTGTCAACTTTGCATTCTTGCGATTTTTAAAGTTTTTAATTTTTGCAGACGTTTGGCGCACCAGTTCTAGGAGTTTTTGTTTGGATTATTCCTGTGGCGGTTTGTTGGTCCGTGTTCGGTACTTGCCTCGGCTCCTGTTTCACAGCTGGTAGAATTTCTTACGTCGCAGCTCGAGAAGGACAGTTTACAAAAGTTTTAGCAATGTTACATATTAGAAGAAACACTCCAGCTCCGGCTGTGATGCTAAATGTAAGTGAAAATCAAACCTAATAAGCTTAGCAGCACTCTTACCAACACGCAAAAAGCGAATACGCAACAATTTGCTGGGCACCTTGATTGTTTGCTTGTTCATCTCCCCGTGAAATCCGAAACTATGGCTACTTACAGGGTAACCCAAAAAACAGAACCCATCAAATTTGGGGCAAAATGAGTAGACAAAATAAAGCTCCACGCAAAATGCTATCTCATGGGTTGAGGTAGGAAAATCATACTGTTGCAATTTCTCATACATTGAACCTGCTGCTAGATCCTTACAAAAAAGAGAAACAACTAAAAGATTTTATTCAAAAACTTGTGGGTTCTGTTTTCGTTTTGGGGTCACCATGTGTGTCAGACATGAGCAAACTACGGCCAAATCCGGCCCGCCGGTCCTTTTATTCTGGTCCACCGGCACTTACGCAAACTTAAACTCCTACCGTGAATTGAGCGGAAGACCTTTTTTTCCTTTAGAGATCATGGATGGCAGTGATTTTCAAGAAAATAAGCCTCAACAGTGCAAAACTGGAATAAAAAACGAAGTGAAAACCTTTCATTTTGGAAATCACATTCGTACGTGAACCGTGATCTTCAAAAAAAGGTCTTCACCTTGTTTTCCAATCAGCGTGCGGCCCGCGGCTTCAACAGTTTTTCCAAATCTGGCCCTACATGTGAAAAGCTGGCCCACTCCCGCTGTATACTATATTTGCCAATCGCACGTCGTTTTTTGCACAACGTCTTGCAGCCTGTCATTAAATTTGGTGGTTTATGAAATTGTTTAGAATCTTTGCATTCGATTTATCTATCGCATGTGATGTTTAGGGATTTCTGGCTCTCCTCATGGTAATACCCAATGATTTCGATACCTTGTTGGATTACTTCAGTTTTTCGATGTGGATTTTTCACGGTTCAACTTGTGCAGCTTTGTTATATTTCCGATATAAATTGCCCGATTACCCAAGACCAATAAAGGTAAATGTTATGAAGATTTAAATCTAACAAAACAATGATAAAAAAATCAAATCTTGATTATACCTGCAGTATTTAGCCGAAGCGTGTAACCAGTGGCGGCATTCATCTGCACGGCTTAGCGCTTGCGGAAACGCAGCTTCGAAGAAACGTCGCAGCTGTCGCGAGCTATTGGCGACAGCGTACCGATCTGACTGGCCCGGGAATCGAACCGATAGCATTGTCTTAATCACTGAGCTAACCGGCCGATCAAATCAACGCTTGCTGATGAAAATCTATGCAGTTGTTTCGAAAACAACACTTTGTTGTCAAAGCAAAGTTTTGCTACTGCATCAGAGACACAAATAATCAGTTTTGTCAAGCTGTTTTGTACGTTCAGTGGTCTCATCAGGGCGAGATAATTATAATTTTTGCATAAATTTTGGTAGAGAACCTTTTTATATCTTTAAGGTTTTTTGGTTATTTTATTCGCTTACATTCAATTGTTTTCATGTATAGGTCCCTATTCTTATTCCTATTGTTGTTCTCGTCGCTGCGTTTTGGTTGGTTTTGGGACCTATTGTCATCAAACCCGAAGTGCAATATCTATACGCATTACTCTTTATTTTATTTGGTTTAGTATTTTACATTCCGTTTGTGTATTTTGGATATAAAAGCAAAGTTATTGGTAAGTAAGACACTGTGCATAAATATACTCTTATTCACATCTTCATTTTTCCAGGCCTAAAAAACCGTGAATTTTTCATATTTTATTGTAATTTGATGTGGAAACTGTACTGTACTGCAGAAGGCCGTCAAGCTTTTTAAATTCAATCAAGGAAAAAGCTTCTATGGACTAAGCAATAATGTAACTGATAAGTAGGGCGATTTTGGGTGACAAAAGTTACTTTTGTTTTGCTAGCTCCAATTAACGTAAAAAGCGTTTAACCAAAATTTCACAGCTATGGGGTCAGTATTTAAAAAGTTATAAGGTTACACAAAGTTACTTTTTGTCTTTTACGTTACATTTTGGTTTTCGTGCTTTTTTGCACAATTTTTCTAGTTTTTTGTCTTGGATTGATGCAAGAAAGATAAATTTACAATCTACACACACTAAGGTGCCATTTTGGTGCCAGCCAACAACTGCTTCTGTGGAAAGAAGTTTTTCTATGCTTAACAAATTACTTGCAAAGGACAGAAACTTTCTACCACAGAATGTAAAACACTACATGTGTGTTCACTATAACTCAAGCACGAAATTTTCGTTTTACTTTTATTCGTTTAATAAAGTTACTTTTGGGTTACTTTTTTACAAAAATAAAGTTACATTTTTAAGTTTTTTAGGTTACAAAAAAATCGCCCTACTGATAAGCATTAAGAAACCTGTCATTAAATATTTTTAGAACAACAGAACTATTACTAAACTTTGCCAAGCCTAAAAATGGAATCGTTCGCAAAGCATAAAAAAGGCAATAGCAGAGGCTGTTTGAGCTTAGAAAATTAGCCTAGTACAAAATTAATCGCTTCTAAATATTAGTATGAAAAGAGGGTGTTTTTATCTTTATTTTGAAAAAGATTTATGAGCAAAACTTAATGATTATAATTAGATTTTGAACAAACAGTGAATCGGCTGCTTTAAAATAGCTTGCATTGTGCGTATGAGGTCTTTGCATCAGTACAGTTTAGTTCTTAATTACTCCCCACCCACACTTGTTTTTAAGTTATCAAAAGCCGACGGACTTTCGGCATCGTAATCAAATTTTTGATGTCACAATTGGAAAACGTGATTATGGCATCAAAAATAAATTGCGATGCTTTGGCATACTGGGATTGGACACGTGGACACGGTAATTGACAATTGTATCCACATTTTCAGATTCAGTGAGTCGCTTCCTTCAAAAACTAATGCTCGTCACTTTGCCTGATGAAGAATTTAAAGACTGAAGAGCAGCAAAACGTTTTTATGTCTATTAGCATTGCTTTTGCTGTTTTGTTGTTTTGCAAGTTCATGATTTTGCCAAGTTCTTAATGTATTTAAATTTTTTACTATTTAAAACTTTGCTACAATCGCAGCGCTTCTTGTAGAATTGCGGGAAAAAATCAGCTATACAGAAACCGCATGTAGAACAAACAGCATAAGTTAGTAAGTTAAAGGTTTTAAGTGTAGGAATATGGAAAAAATGACCTACTCTTGGTCATACAACCATAAGAATTGAATTTAAGTTGTCGCTGATGAGCTAATGATTAGGCCTTGGGCTTTAGCATTTAAAGAATTTTTTTAAACTACTGTAGGTGCTCTGTTTGCATGTTGAACACTGATTAGTATTGTAATATCTTATTTTTATTATTTAAACCACTTAGGTCTACCGTTTCAACAAAGAATAAAAAAATCAAATCGAAATCAAATCTTTATTATACTAGCGTTATTACGCCGAGACGTGTAACAAATGTCTAAGCCCATCTCCACGACTTACTGTAGTAGCGCCTGGATAACACAGCTCCGAAGAAACGTCGCAGCGACGGCGACACTGTGTCCGATTTGACCGATCTGAGATTCGAACCCCAGACCTCTTCCACGCATAGCAATGTCTTACAAAATAACGCTTTTACTTTTTTGTATTTAATGCTGGCCGGTGGCCACTTTATTTGGCAGACATTAGCCCAACGACAGGTTATTATATCTCTTTTCTCGGGGTATCGATTTGAAATTCGACTCAAATACTTTACTATCCCTTTAAAAATCGTTTGTTTTTGGGCTGCTGTACGCAATTTTTAGTTGTCTTAGAATCAAGGGTAAACGTTTTATTGTCGTTTCAAGGCAAAAAGGTGTTGCCATGGTTTTATTATTTTTCTGCATTAAATTTTAAACATTGCGTTCAACTGCGCTTGAATGCGATAGTTCAAATCATTGCTACTAATATTTGCAACTTGCGTTAATTTTTTTTGTTTTGTTTTCCCTTTGCTTTTGTTTTTGCGTCATGAAAAAATATACACAAACGGTGATGGAAACAAAATGGTATTAAAAAATTGTTAACATCAGCTTGACATCCGGTAGGGTTATTCAAAATTTTAATTAGCATAATCAGTTTGAAAATAAAATGAATAAATAAATAATTGAGATTATTTTCTTTTCAAACATGAACTGAAAATTCAACGGTAAATGAGAAAGACTGCCAAGTGAGCTTGCGCTCTTCAAGTCAGCAGCCACCCGGAAAGTATGAGAAATGCGATCTGCTCTAACCGTAAATCGATCCCGTCTCGCAGGATCTGTCACTGCGCGCCGTACGGCTAGGCAATGTCACTGACAGTGCACAAGAAATTGTTTACAAAATCGAAAGGGCAGCACTCTTTCCCAGTGAGAATAATCACACGCACGATTTACAGCTTACGCCATATTTACATACTTTTACCAGCTTAACAACTGTACAAAAACTAAACTAAAATAACGTCAAGATCAAAGCCTTTGAACAGTAAATGATGAACGAAAACACGGCTATGCTTCATTTAGCTTATCCAGTTAACACATAAAGCTTTTGTTTATATCTGTTAATTTTGAACTTTGAAAATATTGTAATTCAATTAGTTTCACGCGCAATAACAAATTGAGACGAAATTTCTGCTTCAGATTTTACTTTACACAACGAAGGCAAATATAGAGCCGCTGAGAATACTTTTCAAAGTCAAGGAGACATTGAGGATCCGTGGGGGAGCTGAGAGCTGTAGGCTCACACTTTCAACCGTTTTAATTGTACGCAACAAAAACAAAACAAAAAATCAAACCTTCATTATAGGCTACTCTCGGTATTACGCCGGAATGAGTGGCGGGGTCATCTCCGCGGCTTAGTGCCTGGACAACACACCCCTGCAAAAAACGCCGCAGCGGTGGCGAGCCGTTGGCCACAGTGTGTCCGATTTGACCGGCCTGACTCAAAGACCCCCCACACCGGATAGAGATGTACTTAACCTCTGGGCTAACCGGCAGGTATTTTGCGTAATAATCCGTTTTAATTCTAGACGAGCATTTAAAAACTTCGAGAGTAGTATTTTTTTTAGATCCACTCCAGGTGGATCCATACAATGGTTATTTATTCTCAGACACAGTTAGTTGTCGTCTTTTCAGGATACAAACTTTTATCTTGCGCTATTATAATTTATTTACTTTGTAAATAGTTTGATTTTTGAAGCTCTTGAAAAGTTTTACCGGTTTTAGCCATATTTAGCAGCTCAAATGGCCGAGTGGGAAGAGCGCCTGCCTTTGAAGTTGTACTAGACTCTGGTTTGATTCCGAGTCGGGTCAAATCAATGACTTTAAAATTGGTATTCACAGCTTCCCTGCTTGACGTTCAGCACTGAAGGAACAGTGTGGAGAACTAGCCGGCAAGTTTGCTTGTTATTTCGTTTGGGAAAGACATTTAGGGGGATTCCCCCATCTTAGTATGGTACACAGATGACCGGCAACTCTTAGCGCTGTAATCGCTTTCTTGTGATAGGAGGATAAGTAAAATGAAATAAAAATATGTGTTTATGCTTAATGTAAATGACGGCTGAACTGATGCAGCCGAAATATACTGCAGCACGATAAAAAAGTTTTGGGTATATTTTTAATTGAGTTTTAAACTTCAAAAAGCAACAAAGATTTGAGCAAAAAATCAAAGAGAATAATTACCATTGATCGTCGTTGTTGGGCAATATCTTAACACGTGACGGGAAGTAGTTCTCACGATGATAGGGCGATAAACAAAAAATTGACTTTCATACACCGCATTTCAATGATTTGTAATGCGTCAGTGTAGGTGAAGGACAGCGTTAAAAGGCGTGGAAAATCCAATAGTGTCAAAGAATTTGACTGCTAATTCGACAAGATAACCCTTGTTTGCAACAACAATTAACAGCAACGCTACAAACAGGATGCTGCGAAGTAATAAACATCAATCAATTGTAAGTTGATTTTTAACAATCTTTTCAATTAGGCGTCGTACATCTTAAACCAACATTTTATGACGCAAAAGAAAATCAAATTTTCATTATACTTGCAGCAATACGCCGAAGCGTGTTAGCAATGGCGGGGTTCATCTCCGTGGCACAGCGCCTGGGCAGCACAGCACCAAAGAACCGTCACAGCGGTGGTAAGCTGTGACGGCACTGTGTCGGATACCACCTAACCAGGATTTGAACTCGAGATGGCGATCGCATCGAAATCACATCGAACTTTTTTTTTCCAAAAATATCCCATCTAAGAATCGCATCGAAACACATGAAAAGAATCGCACCAATAATCGCATCGCATAAGTGATGAAAAAAATCTGCAATTTTTGCTACTGTTTTGCGATTTTTGTAGGTCGTAAAATGCTTCCCATTGTTCCCAGCCCCATTTCTTTCAAAGGGTGAAGCAACTATTTTGTCATTTTGTGGCAGTGAAATTTAATCGACTTCATCACCAAAACGAGCTGTCCATCGAACAAAATACTTTGTTTTAAAACCTGGTGGCGTCCTGCGGCTTTTGGGGAAAGAACTTTCACGCCTCTGGTATTTTGCCCAAATCGTTTCATTTCGGCGGCGATTTTCATTTTACAGCTGTGATATTGCTTTGATTTTAATTGCGGGTAGATTTTAACGCGAACGAGTACTTTTGAAGTGCAAACTCACGCAGGGCGAAGAGATGGACAGAAAGCCAGCAGAGCAAATAATCATAGCTGTTTTGATTTTTTTTCATGATTCAGGTTTTCTTTCTCCAGTGAAATTGACTTAATCCACTTTCCAACAAGATGTAATGCACAAAAGCTTCGTTGGGATTGGATAGTGTAATGGATAATGATTGCTATTATTCACCATAGACCTGAGCATTGAGCAAGTAACAGTAGTGACTTATTTCAAATTTTTTAAGGTTCTGTAGTCTGCACCTTTACAGAAATGTGTAAACTAAACTAGGAATTTTTTCCAGCAGAATTGGGTAAAATTAAATAAGATCTAGCAGAATTAAATAAGATCTGAAAAAATTATTCTCAAAACGCAAAAACAAAAATAAAACCACGCGTTTAGTGTCAGTTCAGTAGGCAATCAGAAGTCCTTAAAAAGTCTTGGTTAGGAAAACGATCGGTTAAAAAACATTTCCCCACATCAGTTAACTTAAGATGAACATAGCTTGCAAGGTTTGCTTTGCGTCGCAGATACTGCCGTTTTATTCTTGGTAGGTAGAGTAGAGTCCCTGGCGACAAGATTCAAAAAGATTTATTTTAGTCTATGGACGAGGACCTCGCCGAGATTGCTCGAATAGCGCTGCAATTGCTTGTGACACAACTTTCTGTCGAGAGAGGCTTGTCGAGCTTGAAATATGTGCTGAATGATTTAAAGATGCGTTTAGGCACGAGGATGATGCAATTGACGCCATTCTGGTTCTTCGTGCTCATACTTAAGATAGAGCAACTTGTGTTTTCTGCATTTACTCTTTATGTTTTACGTTGTTAAATAAAACTTGCTTGATGATACTGACCTTTTTTAAAAAAAATTGTAAAATGTGAGAGTTCAAAATTGCTCAAAAAAATCGAAGTGATCGAAAATCGCACAAGTAATCGCAAATGCAAACACAAAAAATCGCATCGAAAAAATTTGGATGATCGCAACAAAAATCGCATCCGCGGTTTAAGTGAAGTATCACATTGCATCGCAGTTTGACAGTCACTACAAATATCGCAGAACCTCTTTGATGCGATTGCCATCCCTGGTTTGAATCCCACACCGGCTAGCCCCGTTATCACGACATTACTATCGGTGACGTAAAAGAATGACAACAAAAATTTTGAATTCCATAAAAAAATGTCCAACGAATTTTGAAGTTTTGAAAATGGCAATTGCGGTCCACCACATGAGATCTAAGCTAAAATGATGAAAGCATTGCAATGTATTTTACTGCCAAAGGTAGTTGTAACTTACTGTTCAAATAATCAAATAGCCTACTATTCAATTGCCTAATGGTTACGCGCTTGGGGCCTTCGTGACGAGTTTGATTCCCCACTGGGGCTAATGTTATTTTACCCAGGTTTCGGGTGGCAGCTGACTTAAATCTCCGTTAATACACTACTGAATTATATGTTCAATTATTTGAAAATATTTTTGTTTACTGATACATTTAATTGAAATAGAGTGAAAAAAGGACCCAGTTTTTTCGACTTCTGTATTGTCGTAAAAAAATAGTGAAAATAGTTTAATTTACCAATATCTCAGTTAAAAAATGCAAAAATGGGAATCACGTTTTTTTGTCTGCAGCTAAAACTATTCCAGAGGGAATTTCAACTGATAAACGCATATTTTGGGCTGTTTTGCTCATACTGCAAAACCACAAAAAAATCTAAAGCTACAGTACAATTAAAACAAAAACATGTCTTGTCTCGAGACAGTGCGAGGCCATCAAGGTTCACCAATCATGAAATAAGCAACCATTGCTTGAACTGGAAACGATTATAGGCTAATAACATGTCATCATTTGTTGGTATTGTCACTAATGGCTCGTGTCCCAGTGTTGCCACGTAAATATGCTTATCAAGTAAATTAATTCTAACCGTCAATCACTTTAAAGTGGGGGTTACTTCATGCAATAACAGAAAGCACTGGCCTGCTTAAACATTACCGAAGTCCGCAAAAAAACAACATGAATAAACAAGGTTTACAATTTAACAAATTGACAGCTTTAGAAGTAAACAGCAGTAGGCTACCTAGCCTTGTAAAATACTTGTTTCTACCTTGTTAGACATCATCAGCAGGCAAGTTTATGTAGAGCAGGGTTTCCCAAACTTTCTGTTCATTCGTAGGTACCCTTGGACAATTTATCAATTCGCTCGTGTACCCCCAAAAGTGTAGCATATCTAGGGGCTACCATATTTTCGCTGCCCAAAAAGGAGGACAGGTTCTTTGAAGGTTATCGTGACCGCAAAGACCAGTTTTCCACCCAAATCAAGTGATAACCAAAATGAAAAAAGGTCATCGCGTTCGCAGAAGTCCAAATTTCCACCTTTTTTTTTTATGCTCTTCCAATCGGTGCGGCCAGCCCTAATCTTCACCCTAATTACTGCTGCTGCTGAATTGTTGAACAAAATTCAGAATATTTTTACTTTCTTAAAATATCAACTACATTGCTGAATTGTTGAACAAAATTCAACAATTCAGCAATGTGAATTGTTGAACAAAATTCAGAATATTTTCACTTTCTTAAAATATCAACTACGTGGGTCTCACCATAGTTTACTTGAATTTTCTTCTGATATATTTTAGGTCTACTGCAAAGTTTAGCATCAAACTCAGTCGTTTGGTCTGACCTGCCGGTTTTGGTTGCGGTAACACTCGAACAGTATCGTTTGCTGATACAGAAGCAATGTGTTCAATTTCAGGGAAGATGAAACCATTTTTAAGTTTTCTTGAGCGCTGCATGAACTTTATCTCGTAAGAACACAGCACTGTCTCTTTGGTCCCATATGCCTCCATTATTTGAAAAAGTTCAATATCTTTAACTTAAATTTGAGAACATCTAAAACCAAAATTTGCTAATCTTGATTTAAGTTTTCAGATGTAAAATTGCCACAACCCAAAGTTTCACTAATCTTATAAAATCTTTTTTGAAATGTAGCTAAAAAATTTTACTTTAGTACAATAGGTTAAAATGACATTTTTCTTCACAATTTTTTAAAGCATCCTCACACTGCGCTGCCATTCTGTATAGAAGAAGCTATTATAGTCACGTGGTGCATCTTTTAATCGCAAAGCAGAATATTTATTCTCACAGCGTTCGAAGTTTTTTCAGTGTCTCATCGGCCCCACATTTCCTCTACCCCTTGAAAAGTTGAAATGTACCCCTGGAAAGTACATGTACCCCAGTTTGGGAACCCCTGATATAAAGCTTGCATAAAATTGTTCAATCAAATCTTCTTAGTGATTTTAATAGAACATTATGTGTAATTTACACTGTTTGAAACATTATTTGTAATGTTCTTGGCCAAGAGGTCTTACAGAGCTTTGTCTGAGGAAGTTGGGGCAAGTGCTGTGTCTGAGTCTAGATTGACAATAGCGTATATCAACCAACAACTACCAAATTTTTGAAGCAATGAAAGAATGATTAAAGCATTTAACTATTAATGACAAGCGCTTTATTTGGGTCTCTACATCCCTTTTCCGGAGCAAAGATAAAATGACGGTGCCTTACTTCAGAGTACAATGTATAAAACACATCGTGAAAAGATGTTGCCGTAGCCTACTTTCGCTTAAAGCAACAGGTTTTGTTAAAGCGTGGAAAACTATGAGTTAATGCCTATTTTAGGCACTAGATTAAATATTTCATAAATAGAGTCACTGATTTTATTGTACATGCTTCTCGTGGTTCTTAATCCACATGAAACATTAAAGTTGCATAGTTGTAATTATTATTGAACGAGATGTCTCAGCTAAATAAGCATCTTCTCTGTCTATTTAAAATTTGTAATTTTTTTCTTTAATGTTATGCATGTTTTCATATTTTTCTCAATGTTAGCCTGGTATGTTTCCATATTTTTCTCAATACTTGCACATTTTCATTTTTTCGTTTGTGTTTTACTAGTTTTTTAGGATATAAATTGGGTTTTACGATATCTTATCTTGCTGAGATTATTAATTTTTTTTTAAATGTAACTATAAATACTGTCGCTTGTTTTTGTCATAAATTGTGAGTAGCTTTTTGAAATTAAATAAATAATTGTGATAGGCCTACACAATTTTTATAACTGTTCTTTTTCATATCACATCAAGGAATCAGGCACGATAAACTTCACCGTTATAGAACTTCTTTATGAATAAACTTGACAATGATTTAAGCATAAATCGAAACGTTTCGAAAATACTGAAATGTTTCAAAATTATTAGCTCTTATTTCTATTATTCAAGCATTCAAAAATCAAATAAATTGTGTTCCGTAGTTAACCGTTCATAATTTTTACGATAATCTTTTTGTAATCAATTCTAATTTTTTTAAAGTTGTTTTTACTATTTTCTCGACAAAGCATCAAAGAAATTGTATCAAGCACCACGCACCCAAGCACATTCCAGGGAAGAAGCAAATTGTGTTATTCTTTTATTTTCTTTATAGTTTAATAGCAGACAGGGCGTTAAATGTTTAGCATGCTGTACAAGATGTAAGAACAAATTGCAGGCGTCAGACGGGCTGGCTCGCGCCGAGTGTTTTTATCGCCAATTCTATCAAAAGCCAATTTAACGCTTGAATGCACTTGACGCTTTTTTTTAGAAAAAATGGAACTGCGTGAGAGACTCTAACGAACGAAAAGGGATTGTCAGTGATAAGTAGGCCCAAATAGGTCGCTGTCTTTTCTATTTTTTTATAACCAGCCTTTCTATTGTAGCAAACAAAGTTTTCAAAAAAAATAGTTTAATGCAGCAAACCGTGAGGGAATTGGTAGATAGACAGTAAAAGCACATTTTATTTTTTATGAAATATGTAGAGTAAAATGTTAAAAAGGTGTATTTTTAAATTATTAATTCAGCTAAAATTAACAAAAATTGACTTCAAGCAACTCCTTAAAAAAAGGAATTTTCAGTTACAGCAAGTAGTAAAAGATTTACGTCAGAATCCCGAACGAGGTCCCCAGTAAAAATTTAGGGTTCCCAATCTTATCTACTGTAGTTTGCACTTTCAATAAACAGCTTCTTGAGGTTGCGAAGACAAAGAGCCCCAAAATTAGGGGTGCCAGGGACTAAAAAAATTAAGAACCACTAATATGGATCAACCTATTCAGCTTCAAAGAATTTTACGTCTTGGTAGCAGTGAATTTTTATTTTCGGCTGTGAATAAACATCGGTAACACAAACCACTGCGAGGCAAAAAGTAAAAATAACAGCGACAAAACGATATATGTTAAGACGTGCTTATGACACTGGCACAGGTAAAAAAAGTTTAAGAATCAACTTTTAAACTTATGGCAGAAAAGATTTGCTATTATATATACTCTTTACCTCTAATAACAACATTAATATATTTAAAATAAGTCAAAAATAGTCGAAAAAAGATGACATCACTATCTTAAGTCGGTAAGATCAAAAGAAGTCATTGTTGACAGACAAAAACATTCATATAGTTACGTTCCTAATAACTAATAATCATCATATTAGTTTTTGTAAAAAAAGCAATTAACAAGTCATTTGCAAGCGATCAATCGTAAAACGAGAGATGTAAGAAAAAAAAGAGGATATATTAGATGACATTTGCTTGAAATGGGCAGTTGGAAAATTATGTTTGATCTAGAAAGAACAGGTACCGCCGCCTTACCATAAAAAAAGCAAGGTTTTCATAATCAGTATAGCGAAGATAATGTTTTAGCAGTTTGTAAGGCGTTTTAATTTTATCAAATTTTTACTAACGTCAGCTGTCGTGAAAAAATTAATCGGATGATTACGCACTTTATTTCATTTTTGCAAAAATCTGGAATACTTTGTTTAATTCTAAAATAATTTAATTACTCAGCCTTGCTGATTTCTTACCTAAAATTCACTGATTTCTTACCTAAAATCGCGATAATCGTAGTGAGAATTACTTTGCACTATTTTTTACATAAGCTGTATCTGTAATAGTGTGGGAGTAAATAAGTTAAATTAGCAATTAACAAAATATGTAGAATTCCAATATCAAGCTTCCAATTTTTTTCCAAAGCATTTCATGATAAAAACGAGCCGTGTGTAACTTATATTTAGTTGGTAGACTATATATAATCCCGCAACAGATTTGTGCTAATTTTTACTTCAAAAAATGTCGTAGCTTGTTACTTCTCGATTGAACTTTTTCTGTCTACACAAAAAAAGAACATTGCCAGATAACAAAGTTTCAATTGATTGTTCATAGCGCACACATATTTTTTTTATTCATAATCATTAAAAAAATATGTAATTATTGCAATATTTTTTAAATATTCGTTGATTTTTGCTGTTTGTTTTTAGAAGTTTTGCAATTTTTTACTTGAGATAAAAAACAGAGCTTAAGAGTTGAAAGCATATTTAATCGAGAATTTTGCGTCTTACTGTTTTGTATCATTATTGAGAAATCTTTCCGTACTCGCTCTATTTTTTTCTAAAAAGTGATCAAGGGAAAACTCTTGGACGTTCCCAGGGTAAAGATGATTCATCATCCTGTTAAACCAGGTCCTCTGCAAGCATTCATGACCGCATCTTACCATAACCAGGCCAACCTGTTTCCCTCGCGTCCAAATCTTGACATGCCATTTTATCCATCTCCTTACTTGTCCTCTTTGCCGATGTCCCAACCTGCATCATCATTCTTCTTTAATAAAACAACATCGCCCGCTGGGTTAAGATCGGCGTTGGATCGAAACTTTCCCAGACATCAAGAACGTAATTTGCCCCAAACAAACCAATTAGACGTCGATGACAGTGAACCTGATCGTCCCGAGGTTAAACTTGACAATAAAGAATTATGGGAAGAATTTCATAGACGAGGAACAGAAATGGTTATTACCAAAACAGGAAGGTAAATAAATGTACAAAATAGAATGGTTTGTTAAAGAATTTTTAACGCAGATTTTTTGACGTTTAGGTCTTGGCGCCTGGTCTTTTTTAAGGTTTAGAGCAGTTATTCTTAACTTTTCTGAGTCGTGGCCCCCTTAACTGCGACACTAAAAGATCGTAGCCCTTTGATTGTAATTTTAAAAGTCTCGGTCTAGAAATAAACATTTATTTATTTCTACGCTCGTATAGCCTCGCGGAGAACAATCTGTGGCTCTCTTGGGGAGCCGAGGACCACGGTCAAGAACCCCATCAAGGTAAACTCGACACGGCGCCAAAAAATAGAGTCAAAAATAAAGGTTTCACTCGCTAGTCGGTCGGTGCTGGTACTTGGTACCGATTTACTCACGACGGATGCTGAATGCATTTGCATTGGCATTACAAACACCAGCAATTACATTCAGCAGTCTCGGTTTTAAATTTTCTGTGGTTGAACGATGTTTTTTTTGTTAATGTTAGTTTGAAACCATCAAGCACAGAAAATTAGACCGCAAAAGAGTGTTTCTCAAGGGCACGATACCCAGTTCGGAAATGAAACCTGGAACCAAAAATTTTACAATTACAAATACCGGTACTTAAACCAACTGAGTATATGTTTACGCTTCACGAAACGATAATAAATTTGAATTTACCATCGAAAAAAACTGCGAAGCGAAACAATTCTTAAAGTATATTAGAGTAGCCTACTTAACAACATAGTAATTCATTTTTACTCTACTTTTTACCAGATTAATCTTGCTTATCACGTAAACATAGTCAAGAGGCTTTAATCTGAGATCAAACACCCTTGACTTTTGACTTAATACACATTCGTGGTTAATCTTGTTCAAATATATTTATTGACACGCGTTTCAATCTCCCAAACGTGTGAAATAGGCCACGAAACTGTTAAAAATAGAAAATTTTAATTGTGAAGACGTCAAGGAACTGAGCTTATCAAAAATATTCTTCCTTTATGATAAGTGTTATCTTGTCCAAAATACCCACATCCGGATAAAAATTCTAATTTTGCAGTCTCGGACTAGCAACACTTCATGTAAAATCTAGGCTATATTCAGTGGTGGGATTCAAATTTTTCGTCAGCCGGTTCTATTACAGAAGTGATACATTATCAGCCAGTTCTGTTTCAACTAATGGTACAAGTATATGCAGCAATGCAAACGGTTCGCTGCTCCAATAAAATTCCCTGAAACGGTTCTATAGAACCGGTGCGAACCGGCTAAATCCCACCACTGGCTATATTGCATATAGATGCTACTTGAAAGACACGCCTGATATCAAAAAACAAAATGATGATAAATAATGAATATCATCGCATTTAAACAGCCTTTTTAAAGCCTCCGTAGGTCACTTAACGCTACTCATTGAGGAGCGGCGAGTAATCTCCTTTGTCTAGAGGCCTAAGGTTCTGCAGCACACAAACTTGTCTTAACAATGAAAAATAAACTGTAAGACACTGAAAAGACAGTACAGTTACTAAGTTTTACACTAAGCCCGCAGTGAAACAAAGAAGTGATGATGCCAATTTTTAAGTATCTGTTTTGAAGTAGATCGGCAGCTAAGTCTTTCGCAACACTTAGACCAGTGGTTCTCAAACTTGTCGGAAGTATCGAACCCAACAGGTGTCATGCAAGCATACATCGAACCCTTAATTATAACCAGGAGCGGATCCAGAAAATTTTAGAGGGGGGATGCAGTTTTGAATTAAGTTGAATGTTAAATGAGTGCAAAGACGTTAGACGTCTAAACCGGAAAAGGGCATAAGCTCTTTGAAAATGTTTCACGTCAGGGGCGTATTCAGAATATTCTCAAGGCGGTGGAGGGTGGCATAAAATTTTTACATTTTTTAAGCGTATTTTTTTTCCGGAAAGTTAATTTGAAGCAAATTGAGGAACAAAAATATGGCTCTAGGGGGGTCCGGGGGTATGCTTCCCCGGAAAGTTTTCAAAAATTTAGACACTGTAATGGCCATTTTAGCGCTTTTTGAACAAATTTTATGGCAAATTCTGTTTAATTTTTTTGCCTCTAACTCTAAGTCCTTCACCAAATATGATACATTTTGTTCGCACATTTTTGATTTATGCGTGCTTAAGGCGTAAAGATGATTGTTATTAAATAGGTTTGAAATTATGGAAAAATTGTATTCATCAAAAACAGCGTTGAAAGAGTATGGTGGGGGGATGCATCATTCCACGCAGAGATAGTCTTTTACTACAACTGTATGCCTTTTTGCAAAAACTTATTCTGATCTTAGCCGAACCCCTGCTACAGCCTCACCGAACCCCTGGGGTTCGGTCGAACCCAGTTTAAGAACCACTGACTTAGACTAAACACAGCAAAATGAAATTTTTAACGTTTGTTTTATTTGATGATTTGCATCATACAATGCGGTCTTTATATACTCGTACAGCACAATAATTTTTGACATGTTGTATAGCAATACAATATTAGGCGACAGAAATAAAAATGGATTTTTTTACTTCAAGTTTTACCTACCTACTGTAAGTTTGGAATACAGAGCTTTGGCTACTAATGATAAAAAACGCCATTTTTCTTAATTAAAAGTAGTCGATTTCTACATTTCCAATGACTTGTATAAATCGTGGAATATGCAAAGTCATTTGATAATTAAATTATTATAAGGAATCGTGTGCCTCATGAGTTTTAAAACACGTTTTTTATGCTTTTTATAAACAAGTTAAAAAAATAAAGCGACAAATTTATTTGGCCGCTATAAACTTTTCTAAAAATAGCAACAATCTTGTTGATTAAAACAAATTGATGAGGTAAAAACGTTTCCTAATTTTTAAAAATATAAACGTTTAAAAAATGCACCTGCCTCACCATAAAAAAGAAAAAAGCTAAGGATGATGCCTGCTAGCATAGCTAATCACAATTACATAAACAAAGAAGCAATTGAGTTTTTGACAATTTGAAAAGCATGCACCAGCTAAATTTTAATGATTTTTTAGGCATAAATTTTTGATGTTTTAAACATCTACTTAAAAACAATAAACTTACATCATAACTTCGTAAGTAAAACAAAAATGTAAGTTTTTGAGGTGTAAAAATAACTTCAGAAAAGCTCTTGCGATGGCCTTTCACTACCCTGGCTCTATCGCACAAGCTAATTCTTCCGATTAGGATATTCAATTGCAAATTAATAGCTATAGGCCTGTTACAGCGGTGGTTCTAAAATATGTAATTTCTCAAAGTATTTGCCCATTGAGCTATTTTCAGAACATAATACGCAGTGAATAAACGCAGTATACGGGCCTAAACTTTTCATAACTACAACTCAGAAATGAAATAGTCACTCCAAGTTGTTTGGGATTGTTAAAAACTCAGTTTTCATTTAATAAATTCGGAATTGATTTTTTATTAAAAGTGTTATTATTTGGAGGTTATGTAATCTAAACTAATTACATTTCCGATAATATTGGAGTTTGAAACCATTAAATCAATTTAGCTCAAATTAGACAATATCTACACTTCGTTAACACGTTATTCTAACCTATTATAATTAACGCGCGTCAAGAGCGAAGCCATTATTTCGTCATCAATGGGCTTATTTGATTAAATCTTATTTTAAACCAATATTCAAGTTCAAAAATGAACGAGATTAAAATTTTTGCAAACCCATTTGAAGTAATTTTTTTCGAACACCAATTGAAATTGATGATGGGGAATACCATAATAAACAAAAGAGCTTAATACAACAATAAAAAAAGACCATTTATGAAAAACAATGCCGTCATTCTATGAAATTATAGTTCTTTGTGGTGTTAGTAGGCTAGAACAAGATTTTTTTTGTATTATTTATACCTATTTGGCCGTAAAAGACCAAAAATTATCTTTTAAAGCAACATTTTACTTTACCATTTTTTTTCTTCGAAAAGGAAATCGTCGTTTCATTTGAAAGTTTTCACGTAATTAAAAACTAAGGCATAAAAAACTCAATTTTCCAAACACTTGTAGCGTTTTTTTTCTCAGGATAAGGTGTTCATTTTTTATTTTTCAGGGCTTTGTAGAATTAGAATATGAAGTTACACCGCTAAATATTTTAAAAAATAACTAAAAGTCATGCTTTTTTGGCCCGAACAAGTTACATGACGATTGAGCAAGTAAAACTTTATAGTCTGCAAAGTCAATATTGGTAATATAATTTTGGGCGTCTATAAGACGATGTGTTTATTCGATCATTAAGGTAACGATTTGGTCGAATGGGAAACGTTACAACGAGACTGATCATGTTTGGTTTGACAATTGACAATCCATTGGTCTCTAACCTGGCGCCAAAAGACTTGCGAAAAGCAAACTAACATCAATAACGGATAGACGTTAGTGCAAAAATCTTTTCTACGACCAGCATAAACAAGGAGGAGATAACAGCTCGGATAAATATAACTCCTTTCATTTTTTTATTGAATTTATCCATACAAACGTAGTTTTTATTGTCTTAAACTTTACTCATTTGATTTTTTCATTTCTTTATGTTTTACTTCAATGCTTAATGGTGTAAACTGTAGTCATAATTTGTAAAGCCTTGTAAAGACGACTAAAGAACAATAAAAAGGCTTGAAATTCAACCATTTCATAGGGATATTTAAAATGTTTATTACGCAGTTTTACGCAAAGGGGGGAAAGCAACGGTGACGACGATCTCCAATATTAAGATAATAAACTTTTATTTTATTCAAATGTATTAATTTTTGCTTGTTACTAATTTGCTGTTGCGCAATACAAGCTCTAAATTTTGTTTAGCAAGATCGCTGGTGATTTTCCCCATCAAGTTTAAAAACTGGTAATAGACTAATTTTTGGTTTTGCTTCAAATTCAGTTTTGCAACGTCAAAAAGCTTTACAACTGTCACTTTCAGAGTTCAAAATATTAACTTTTTTACATTTTCCCACCGACGATTAATCTGCTTTTGTAAATATGTTTATATTTGCGGTTAAAATGAATTACGTTTAGTAAACAGAGTTGAAAAAACAGTTAGTTATTAAGCATATCTTCACCGTCATCAAAGAAAAGAGCATGTTAATTTACGTAAAGATGCTTAAACTTATCTAAACTCTGAGCATTGAAGCAAGTGGTAATCCGTAGTAACGACAAATCTTACTTTAAGCATCTAAAATTGTACATATTTTTTATTGGAAAATTTTTTTACGGGGATAAAAATAGAATGCAGCCTTCTGGGTTGCACAAAATCAAAACAAGATTATTTGAATTATATGATTGGAGCGTTATGTTTTTTTTTTAACTTTGTCGCATACGTTCAACACTTTTTAACGCAGATTTGTAATTTTTTGTTTCTTAACCATCGACTAAACTACTAAAAAAAGCAACCTAGGTGACCGGAGAAATATTCATTTTATGCGCAATGTTTCCTGAAAGTTTTTGCGTTAAAATTTGACAGCTTTTTGTAAAAAATAGTTTTATAGACAGGCTAACCAGCGTAAGCTGATTCGTTTTATCGTATGATTTTCCGAAAAAAATACGAAGTAATTGACAAAAAGAAATGAACTTGAATTTTCAAAAATCGTTAACGTGACTTGATAACTTTAAGAAATTTCGTTTCTAATTGATGTTTATGATCTATCAGTTAGTACAATTCAAAAAATCGTTACCATTTGGTTTGCTGATGGCATTGGCAAAGTTAAAACCATGGTAATTGCGTTTGTAAGTGTATAAAATTTCTTCATTAAATGATTTTACATTTATGTAAAGAAAAAATGCAATCGGAAACAAAATGAACAAAGTTACATTTCACTAGTCCTTAATAAGGTGATTTGTCACTCTTATCAATACCATCATGTCTCCAATGATGCAGACGAGTCTATATCAGTTGCAAGAATCACTAAAAGTGTGATTTACTTTGAAGAAAATTGCTACTACTTTCAGGCATGAATGCTGTAGTAGTTTTTTTGCAGGCTTTTCAGTAAATACATCAAAAAAGGGAAAAAAGTTAAATCACAACAGCACTGATCAATCGAGGCTGTCTGAGACTATGGTAGGCTAATCCTACTTCGGCATAAGACATTCTGAACAAACCAAATCAGTAAAATATTATATTTTGAAAATGAGACTGCTAAACTATAAGACGAGTAGTCAATAACCAGGCTACTCTTGCAACAGACAGAAAACAAATAAATAACTCACGTTATTTTCAAACTATATTGAACTCAAAATTCAACAGTAATTGAGGGATAATGTAAAGTGAGCTTGCGCTCTTCTAGTCAGCAGCCACCCGGTATATATGTCAAATGCGATCGGCTCCAGCCGCAAATCGAACCCGTCACGCAGGATTTGTCACCTGCGCGCGGTATCGTTAAGCCATGTCGCTGACAAGAATTGCAACTCACCGAAATTACTCGTGAAAAAGTAGAAAAAATTCAAATCAAATGTCGGGCTCTTCACAAAATATTTTTAAGCCACAATCGCATGTATGCACCGACTGGTTAGCTCGGTTGTAAAGACAATGTTATCGGTGCGGGAGGTCTGAGGTTCGATTCATGGGTTGGTTAAATCGCACAAAGTGTCGCCAACGGCTTGCCACCGCTGCGACGTTTCTTCGGTGATGAGTTGCCCCGGCGCTAAGCCGCGGAGATGGGCCTCGCCACTCGTTACACGCTTCGATGTAATAACGCGAGTTTAATGAAGATTTGATTTGTTTTTTTGCCTAACAATCTGTTAGAACAATTCAAGCAGAACACTTCAAAATCTCGATTAGCTTCATTTTGCCGATTAGGGATCTTGCTGTACAAACTCATTAAATGTTTTGTCGAAGTAAGGACACTTTTTATTTGCGACTCTAATCTTTATTCCCATGCCGCAATATCGCATCGATTTTTCGCCACATATTTCCATGTTCAATAAACGGCCATCGATGTTTAAATTGTTTTGACAAATCCCAGCGAAGAGTTATAATGATTTTGCTTGCTGCGGAAATTAACTGCTAATCCGTAGATCATAAATCTTTGAGCTTTCACATTGGGAAAATATTATCTTTTCTCCGACATTTTTGAAAACCTCTTTATGGCAACAAGTCAAATTTTGTAAATAAATAAAAGGTGAGGTAAATTTCAAATTTAGTGAACAAATACGACTGGCTGAGGGGGACTGCGAAATGAGCTTGCGCTTTTCGAGTCAGCAACCCAAACGGTATTACGCCCAAGAGTGTACCGAGAGGAGGGTTTATCTCCCCGGCTTAGAGCCTGGGCAATATAACTTTAAAGAAATGTCGCAGCGGTGACAAGCCGTTGGCGACATTGCGTCCGAACTGGTTGGCCCTGGAATAAAACCTCAAACCTCCCGCACCGATAACAATATGCGTAGCCAATCAGCTAACCTGCCGGCTCACTGTCAAATCCAATCGGCTCTTGCAGGTAAATCGAAGGGGTCACATACTGTAGAATTGATAATCTGCGCGCGGTATCACTCTGCCAAAAATTACGGCGACATGGCCTAGCGGTATCGCGCGCAGGTGACAAATCCTGCGTGACGGGTTCGATTTGCGGCTGGGGCCGATCGCATTTGACATATATACCGGGTGGCTGCTGACTAGAAGAGCGCAAGCTCACTTCGCAGTCTCCCTCAATTACTGTTGAATTTTGAGTTCAATATAGTTTGAAAATAACGTAAGTATTTACTTTCTTGTAACTTTAAACTAACTGGTTAAACTTAAAACAATTATTTTTTAGACGAATGTTTCCGTCATTCAAAGTTTACCTCAAAGGTTTAAACAAAAAATCCAAGTATGTGATGCTCATGGATATAGTCCCTGCCGATGATTGTAGATACAAGTTTCACAATTCTAGATGGGTTGTAGCCGGAAAAGCTGATCCGGAAATGCCGAAACGGACATTTGTTCATCCGGATTCACCAGCGTCAGGTGAACATTGGATGAGCAAAAATGGAGTTTCGTTTCACAAACTAAAACTAACGAACAATATCACGGATCCTCATGGCCATGTAAGTAAAAAATATTGGTAAAGCACGTTTAAGTAAAAAAAATTGGTATTTTTGAAAGCAAATATATTTAGTAAGTTTAGATATTTTTCTCTGATTGATTAATTGTATGTCTTTATATATCTTTAGAAATACATATATATGTTTAGAAATAGACCGGTTTTGCTCTTTAGAAATACAGACAGAAAAAAGTGTTGCATTGTTTTTTCTGGGAAATATTTTGGACATGGTATTCTATCAGAGTAACACCAACAAAACTTTTACAATACACCACGTGAAATTGTCGCTGCAAGAATTTTTTTTCACTCTTTAGTTTCTAAGAACATTCTTGGGAATCATAGGACCTACATTGCAATAAGAGCCTTGGCGAAGTAAAAGTAGTTACGGTAATACGCTGTCAAGATGTTTTTTAACTCTTTTATCCACTTTCAGACCGTGTTGAATTCAATGCATAAATACCAACCACGATTTCATATTGTACGATGCGGTGACTTCAGCAAGCTTTATCTCAGCAGATACAACACTTTTACATTTGATGAAATGCAATTTATTGCTGTTACTGCTTATCAAAACGACAAGGTAAGATTGTGAAATCATTTCATTTTAACTACGTTATAAGATGAATGCAAACTTACTTTTATGTGAATATAAACATACAAGACACTATCTGAGCCATTGTGTTTCGTGTTTACGTCCCTCATCAGTGATAACAATTAGAGGGGACCACATTGAAAAAAACAAGACGAAATCACTCAATCTGGCGTTTGGGTGTTCAATACAGTGAAAAGGATAGCAGATGCAGAAGACAAAATGCAGAGAACAAAAGCAGTTAGTCCGATTGATTCAACGGAAAACAAAAACAACATTATAAACAGTAGGCTATTGCTACGGATAAAAATCGCAATACACGACCGGTTTTGCTCTTACAAAGCTGTTCCTACTGAAATAAGTTGACTTAATTAAACGATTAATTGGAATGGGTATCAAGAACAACGATCAAAAACGTATGAAGACCTAGTGTTGAAAGGCATCTCGATTTCCTACCGCTTGTGTACACAATTCAAAGCAAAAAAGCTTTGCCATTTTAAGTAAAAAACAAAGACGATATTCATCTAAACTTGAAATAAAAATGGTTTGTCATCTGGCTGAATGATTATGTCATCTATTTGAATATGGTGTCTTGTAATTGAAGTTTATGATAAATTTGACTTAACATTTGAACATGAATACAGATTTCAAATTTTAACAATTTGGTTAATTTTACTTTGACTTGATTTTAATTGGTCCTACGTTTTTAAGTTGCAAATTTACCCTGTCCTTAGGTTCTTGGTTGTAGTTTTTGCATCATAATGAATTCATTGATGTCATGATGAAAAAAAGTGATTCTAACATCAATAATTGATTACGATGCAAAAACTAGAACCAAGAACAGTGCGCCTAAAGTCCACGAAAATTGAACATTTGGACAAAATCAAAACATTAAAGATCGTGCGCCATTTTGTTTTAACTATACGTTTGTTGATGGCTCGTACTTAATGAAAAAAATTCAAACTGCTTTTGAAAAGAGAAATTATGAATTCGGCATTGTAAGTGCTGTCATTTAAAGCTGTAAGATTAAATTATTACCTGGTTTTGCTTTAAAAACACATAATATCTTTTGTAATTTGTGCCGATATAGCATGACCTTGCCACTGTTTGTTATTCGAAGAGCGATGCCGTCCTGTCACTCTTGTTTTGTTGTTTGTAACTTTGCTTTTAAAAACTCATTTTAACTAACGATCAAAGTAATTGTGGCCATCTTTGATTGGTTACAAAACAATCGGACATCAATTTGCAACTTTGACTGGACAAAACCGTCTTGCAAAAAAGAGCTGCGGTGTTACAGGAGACAGAACCACTTACTCTGACGCCGCAATAGGTTTTGTTAATCTTGCTAAACCGCTGTCATCAGGATAAAGCATTATGGAAGTGCCACACTACTCAAAAAAGCTCATTTAGAAGCGCTTAAAGTTGATTTTAAGTTTGTTTTCATCCGGTCAATGTATGAACGGCTAAAACCTCATTCAGTAGAGCGATTTCTTTTCAATAAATGCTCCTATGTCACAAATTAATCTCTTTTTTGAGGTATACCAATGAATTTGACAGTTTCGTTGCAGGGTAGTAGTTTTTCGTCAGCGTAAAGCAGTTGCTCATTACTTTTCATTATTTCAGATCACCCAGTTGAAAATTGACCACAATCCGTTCGCAAAGGGCTTCCGCGACACCGGTAGCGGAAAAAGGGACAAGAGGTAGGCACAGTGGCCCGACTAAACTTATCACTGCTTTGATGACAATAAGTTTCAGTCTGGTAAACACGTAAAAATAAGGAAATTACCAAAATCTGACAAGTGGGTTTCCAATCCGTATTATCCGTAAGAATTTATGACTTGACTTGAAGAGGCTGGAGTAATCGACTGAGGTAGACGGATTCCAGTATGGAAAATCAAAATCTCAAATAAAACTAACACTATGGTGATTTCAAAAAGCAAAATATTTTAATGAAAATAAAATGATAATTTAAAAGCTTCCTTGAACAAAGACAAAGAATAGCAATAATAATTTCAGTAAAAAGTGAGTATAGGCTATGTAACCGAGCTAGGTGTGAACAGATAAGACAGCAATCTATTTAAGCAGTTATGAAAACAAAGTATGTAAAGCTAAGATTTTATTTCCAGAAGACAGCACTTTCATATGCAACAACAAATGACCAGCAACATCGGAAGAACAAAAGCGGATGAATTCACTTCCGAAAAAAGTTCACATGAATTACCTCAATCCGCTGTAAACTCCAGTAAGTTGCAAATATGAGAATTTTCAGCAATGCAGTTATGCGGCAGAAGTAGGCTGTTGCAATGAATAATCACGCAATAACCATTGTATAGAATGTTTTTCACAAACAAAAAACACTTGTAAGGAATTGAACCACTGACGTTGTGGTCATGCTTGTCGCAAAAACAGCGTTCCTAATCATTACACAACGGTACAGATGATTATCACTCAAAAACAAGAACCAACAAACCTCGTGCAATATGCGATGTACGTAAATTGGCAGAACATAATAAATAGATGCATAAATGAGGTTATCGTCAAATTATCAAATACAAGATTGTTGAACAATCTTTGAGAAGACTGCGAACGGAGCTTGCGCTTTTCACGTTAGCAGCCACCCGGCAAACGTGTCAAGTGCATTCGGTTCCAGCCGTGAATCGAAACCATGGTGTAGGATTTGTAAACCGTTTGCGGTACCACTAGGTCGTTTCGCTGACATAATCAGCGGTAGTTCTATGACAGAATAATGACTAGTCTATGTTATTGCAGGCAACAAACGTTCAAGTGACTGTGGTCTTGAAAACCAAAGGAAGCGCGTAGCATCACCAGCTTCTTTGAAAAGACGATCCAGCGATTCAGCGTTGAAGGACTCATATGGAAAGTTTGTAAAACGAGAAATAAAAGATGAAAAAGGCGTCTGCCCCTCCCCTATTTCTCCATTATCGCAATCCTCGACAGATGAAAAACCAAAAAGAGATGAGGAGATGCCAACAGAAACCTTTAAGGATAAAAACATTAGTCCACTATCAACAAAGTCCTCATCTTTTCAATCCACGGAAAGCGAAAGCAGTCCAATTTCTTCCGTTCCTCCATTCCAAGAAAGAGAGTTGCCATTTCTTTCAGGTCCCCCACTTCATCCACAATCTGCACCAATTTTTGGACACCCTGAATACAATAGCGCCAAATCGATCTTTGAAAAATCCAATCTATGTCCATCTGGAAACAACAATTGCAAAAGCTTTATCCCTTTTCTTAATAACCCGCATAACTTTCTACTTTCTTATCTTTTAAGCAATCCTCAATATATTCCAAACCTGGGATCATATTTCTCTGGTTCATTTCCCTACCAGGGACTACGTTCTGACAATTTTCACGCAGAAAAAGGTACAATTTCTCCTCCTGCGGAGTTTAAGTTTGATCCACCCACCATTAACCCATTTAAATTGAGATCGGGTTTTGAGAAATCTAATGACGAATTTCTAACTCCGTTTTCAAAATTTCGTTCCTTTTCGACAAACGCAGACCAAAGCTGCTATGCATTAAATCAGCTTTTCGATAAATCTCGTTTCAAGCCTTATCACCTGCATCCAAATTTTCAGTTTAATTTTAGTCCACAATCCAACTATTGGCTAAATTCAAAACACATCGCAAATCCGTTGCATCAACAGAAATCCGTAAATCCCTTCCTTTCAAAGCCTCTATCTCCAATGGGAAAATCATCACCTCATGAGTTTTTCCCCAACCTGGCGGCCCAAGAAGCAACAGATTCTACTTCTTCCTCGATGAACTCCGCAGTACGAGAATTGCGAAATATGGAAAAAATAATTTCCGGACTGAATGAAAAAGAGAGTTTGCTCAACAATAAATAAAGAAACTGAAAAAAAAATGCTTGGATGGAATATATTATTTTTTGTATTTCCCGCAATTTCGTTGCAGCTGTATATTCATAACATGAAGACTTGGCTATTTTTACGCTAGTTTATGCTAATCTTATTACTTTCATTTCTTTAATAGCTCAAGTTTATTTGTCCACGTTAATCGTCGAATGTAGTTACTTGCCGTTAGTTTTAAAGCTATTTTTTTACCAGTATAGCTTTATCGCAAACTGGAAATTTAGCCTGTACAAAACCAATGAACAATTTGCAATTACTGAATTGGTTGAGATATCCCCTAAGACTTGGAATTTGCTGTAATGCTTATTGCTTTGTTGTTGCAATGTTATTGCTACAGAAAAAACAGAAAAAGTAAACAATTTTGTTTTTATTACGATAGTGCAATATTTGTTTGTGGTTGTGAAACATTTTAAAGTATTTTTTTTTCATTTAACGACCTACAAATATATGAAAATGTATTTCCCAACAGAGTGCTGAAATATTGCAAACAAGCATTCGCAAGTTCAAAGAAGGTATATAGCGTCTAGATAGAGCACTGGACCGGTTTCCATTACCAAAACTCTGCTGCACTGGACTGCTTATTTGTTTCTTTATATGACATTGGTGTCACGCTGACATGACGACATCAGCAGTAAAATAGTTAGTTAGTTAATGTCTTTTATTTCCGTACCGTTAACGCAAGAAAAATATACAAAGATATATACAGTATAATTGGACAGCACGAGAAAAGGGAAGAAACGTTGTAACATGCAAGAGGAGAGTGCAAGGTCAAGAAAAGTAACATGAGAAGCATGGTTACAATACCCGACAATAAAGATTTATCAAATAAAGAAAAGGAGCACACGCATACAGTACAGAAAAAAAAAAAAAAAACGACGGTCAAAAAAACGATGGTCAAAAAAAGCGACGGTCATGTAACAATCAGGGGTATTATAGCATTGCTAAGGGTGGGGAAATTGGGGATTGGATTAGATATCTAGAGATATTACAACTTTGGGGTTGATGTGCACGAAGATTATTTTAAAAGAAAAAGCCCGGAGTGCTCCAGACATTTCCTTCAAAGAATACAAAACAATATCATATTTTAAACCTGCTCCTATCGGACGACAAAGCTAACTGAAACGCACTTCAATTATCACTAGCAAATTTACTCACTGAAAGTGGTAAATTACCTTTTTGGGCAATACTGTTATAAAAGTGTGCTTACACGCTAAAAAAAACATAATACTAGCTTTTGTGCATTAACAATGAAATCCGTACGAACAGTTTTTAGTACAGACATTTTTTTGTCAGAATCGCAGATTAATTGAGACAAAATTTTGAATTGTGCTTAAATTTGGCACCATCACAAGTAAGATAACGGGACTTTTTTTGCAGTTTTGCAGGTAACACCGATAAATCAATATATTATCAAGTATCTGTCACTTCGGTAATCTTTAGAAAGATTCGAGATAAGGATTGGACGTTTTTACGTCATTTACGTGAGCATATATTTGAGTAAATTTTGTCTTGTTAGACCTCTTGACTTGAAAGAAATCTTTCTGGCGCCTTTGGGTGTCAGTCGACGACTGCCTATCTAGTTAGTTGGTGACAGATCGCCAAGGATTTGTTTGCCATAATCCACTAATTAGTCTTGACAGAATAGCTGTTAATCATTATATAATTGCATACACTTTGTTTGAAGGTTTTTGAAACTTCAAAAGCTCGGGTAAACTTCGGTAAACTTTTTTACAGCAAAATGTGTGTGCTGATAAAAATAGCCAGTTATACTTGACTTCTGGTCACTAAAAAACGAACATACAGTAGGCTAGTAATTTTATCTTAAAATACCCGTTACTCAAAGTCTTTTGAGAAAACTTCTTGTTAGACCGAAAAAATGCCTCTTATGCCTAATGCAATGCATTATACCACATAGGCCTACTCTAACTTAGTATGTCGATTTTATTTCTCATCAAAGAGACATGATCTTACTGACTGTTACGACTATAGCAGAAAATCCCTGTAGCTCTTTTCTAAACCCAAAAGACTTTAAGAGTAACTGCAGCCCGAGATAAATAAGCGAAATATTTACAAAATTTCTTACGACTGCAAGAAATGTACGAAGGATCCTCGCGAAATTCTGGAAAACGCAACTCAAGTTTTAAAGACCCGAAACAACGATTTACGCAATCAAATTGAAGCAGTTTGGCCACCTTAATCTACGAGTTATCTCCACCACATTTCACAAGCACTTAATACATAAAGTAAAAATGCTTTTACAACAACTAAATATTAATATCGAGTGGGTCGGACGCTGAAATAGTGATGCATGATTTGAAGAAGTAACTAATATCATTTTTAAACAATTTAATTCGAAAACAACAGCGATTGACCAGGCAGACAAAGCATGCCCCTAATCAAGGCCACCTAGATATGACTTTAACGCAGTGGTTTTCAATCACGGTTCCACCAGTACAGTCCAGGAGTTCCGCAAGTTTGCAAGTCAAAGCTGGTTCAAGTAAATTAATAAGTTAAATTAATGCACAGGGATCCCTCGAATCTCTGGAACGTTTCATTGGAGTTTCGCTCTACCAGAATGGTTGAAAACCGTTGCTGCCTTAATGTGAAACTATGCTGTAGTGAATCGAACCAGTCATTAAGGATCTGTCACCCACGCGGCACTGCTACACAAGCCATTGTTTTTCAAATGCATTTGCGTTGTCGATCACTTAATCTCCGAAGAGCTTTTGTTTCGACCTGATTAGGTCTCATCAAAGCTGCTCAGAATAGTTTCTATATTTTCACTACTGCAAGCTGAAAGTAGGTTAGGCTACACTGTTCCAAGAAATTATGGCGATAATAGCTAGATATAAACAAATCGGGATTTAGTTGTAACTACTGTGTCCTGTTACAACTACATACTGTGAAATGCATATATGACGTCAGATGGCAATGACACAGACAAGACGTAATTACTCGCAATCTGTGATCGCTGGTGATAATGCGCTTTCTAGTGATCACTTCGTGAATAAGCTCTCACCTTACTGCTCTATTAACGGATCATTTTGGCGCCAGAGAATAGTCTGCGCAGACTGCGCTTGCTTCAAAATTTCTTTAATCTCTTTCTTTTTCTTGTGTGTATTTGCATGGAAAACAAAAGCATAATTCGTTTTAAAACTAAAGCATTTCTTCTGCAAATGCTTTCTGTCATACCCGAAGCAATTTTTTGATGCATATTTTTTATTTTGTTTATTGTTTACATAACGCAAGCAAACATGTTGGCACCTTTCATTCGTAACCATAAAAGTTGATGTAGTTAAGGAGAAAATACTCGGTACTTTTCAAAATATCGTTTTACAAACGATTATTTCATGAAAATGAAATGCGTTGCTGCTATTTATGAGCATACAACAACAACATCCCAAACAATAACATCGACATAAGCAACAAGACGGCTCTTGCTTTTAGGTGATAATATTTTCTTCAAATTTTTCTAGTTTACTTGATTTTGATTTTTTTAGCAGAGCCTCTGAATTGATAGTTTGCTGGTGAACTTCCGATCAAAAGCCATCACTGGGTTTCCCCCTGGCTCGCTGCGTCATTCATTATATTATTTTTCGCAGTTGATTTGGTTTGCTTTATTTTTTAACCTTTTAGCTTCGAAATAAACGATACGATACGCAAAAAACTAATTCTTTAGTTTCTCGTCTAAATTTAGTAAGGCCTCTTTGGAAAGCATAAGTGCTATACTAAAAAAAAAACGGCTTACTGTAATTATTTTCGCCTTCTTTTTGATAAAAAATGCCTTACTAATGCATTAATAGACCAGTCTAAAATTAAACTATATACTGTCTGCATAAAGTAATAATGTAAAGCAAGTTACAGCGCCTCTAGAGTGCGATATATTCAAAGGAATTTATTAGCTAGAGATTCTAGGTGGAAATTAGGTAGCCTATAACCTTTGTTCTGTTGCAATAGTAATATTATAAAAAAAATTATCATTGCCCATAGTCTAGTCACTCCAATGGTTTTCAGCTTTCTATGATTTGTGGCTCCTTCTAGAGACTTTAAAATACATGTGGCCCCCTGCTTTGCGATGAAATTTTCTGTCCGTATTTCATTCATAAGCCCTGCACTGGCCTTCATTGCTTGATTATCATTAATAAATCTTGCACTTGTGACCCTTGGTAAATGTCTTGTGGTCGTCTAAGGTGCAACGGTCCCTGGATGTGACGCCGAGACATGGTCCAAAGACTTCATCAAATCCTGACCCAATGGTACCAGAAAGAGAAAAAACTGTAGTGTTCCAATACACGAAAAGATTCTCCCATAACTCACAACTTTTACTCTCAGACAAAAAGAGATTTTCACACTTCAACGCATTACGAAGGTTAAAATTTTTGTGTTCTGTGAACAAAGTATTGTTAGGCACCTACTAAGTAATTAAGGCGTCAAGATGGCGCCTTATAATGTTTTGCTGCTCAGTTGGGCTTTAAGGATTTTAGCGGGTGGCTACGTCACAATTAAAAGATGGCCTCCCCACGAAGCAAATTGTAAATTTGCGCGCATCTACATTCAATTTGCGAACTTAGACCAGAAGCCAGGCGCCAGACCAGCCTTAATAAAAGCTAAAGGCAGTAGTCATAATTAACAGTATTCAAAACATTGTTCAAACAAAATATATCAAAAGAATTTTTTCTACGTTAAGTTTTTTTGAAATTCTTGGAAACTTTTTCTCAAAATTTTCGCAACAGAAAACTAATTTAAAGCCTAGTTGCGTAATTATTCTTCTATCTCGAGAAAGCGATCAAAACGCTATAACGAGCTGATTGAGTTGCCGGCCATCACGCCTACCACACCAAAATGGGTGAATCCCGTTAAGTGCCTTTTCCAACGGCACAAAAACGTAAACTTGCCGGCTTGTTCGCCATACTGCCCCTTTGATGCTGAGCGTTAAACTCTCAAGCTGTGAATTCCAATATTAAAGTCATTGGTTTGTCCCGACTCGAAGCAAACCCGAGTCTACAGTTCCAGAGGCGGACGCTCTTACTACTCGACCCTCTGAACTTTAATAAAAAGAAACAACGACTCGTACAAGCTTTGACGAAGAATTTTAGAGCAAGTAGCCTAACTGATGTTATTGCAAAAGGTTTAATCACGGTTCAATAACAGCTTTTTTTAGTGAAATACACAACTTTGATCACTTTTTGTTGATTATTCTTCCAATAAAAGAGTAAAAATGTCAATGATATTGAAAGCTATCATCCAGAAATTGAATGAATATCTGCCCCCTACCTGGGTGCTGCAACCATGCTTGCCTTTTCTGACTCCTCTTCTACCTGCATGTTGTAACATTCATCGCCATGCTGCAACTTTTCTTCTACCGTTATTTCTTCATCTTATTGCATTTTCTATCGCGTTGACGGAATGAAAAGAAATTATATTGATGCAGGAGATCTGGGGTTCAATTCCCGGACCGATCGAATTGGCACAGTGTCGCCAGCGGCTCGCCACCGCTACAACATTTCTTTGGAGCTGTGCTGCCCAAGCGCTAAGCTGCGGAGATGGGCCCCGCCACTCGTTACACACTTTGGCAAAATACCGGGGTGCAACAAAGTTTTAATTTTACTGGTGCTATTAATGAAGAGATGTCAGGCATCACTATTTGCTCAAAATCGACTCTTGGATCGACAGTTAAATGTAAAAAAACAGGATCGCTAACAAAGTTTAAGGTCTTCGAACTTTTGTTTCCGTACAAACATTAAAGATATATTTCAAAAACATATAAGTTTGCAGACCAACTCCGTCTTTTTACCAATAACTGTTGACAAGAGAGTCCATTTTAAGCAAATAGTGAGATAGTGATGCACAAAGTCTCTTTACAAGTTGGCTAACAGCAGTAGTGTCTTTTTTTATTTTCGCACCGCCAACACGATGAAGAACATCACAAAATAATGTACAGTATAATAACGTTGAGTGC
The DNA here is from genome assembly GCA_964006365.1 of Trididemnum miniatum. Classification (NCBI taxonomy): domain Eukaryota; kingdom Metazoa; phylum Chordata; class Ascidiacea; order Aplousobranchia; family Didemnidae; genus Trididemnum; species Trididemnum miniatum. The sequence continues at coordinate 7,525,901 of OZ023235.1, read as the reverse complement.
GTTCGGCTTTAGCCACGAATTGAACTCGAACGTGGGACCTTATACTCACTCGCGGTGCTGCAAGACTATGTACGAGCACACGTGCGTCTGTAAATTCTACTGACATTAATTTAATGAAACACAGCGAAGAAAAGTAGTGAACAAGTGTTTAAAAACAGCGATGCCGATTTCCGAGTCAAGTAGTTTTGCGTCATTAGCAAGAATCAAGAAGTGTCGTCAGTCGGTTACGGCTCAAGTTGCCAAAAATCTGCTATGCCCATTTTTGCGAAACTAAATTTTCGTAAGTATTTAATTGAAGCTCTTTTTTTACACATTGTCGTGAAAAACTCTATCAATCAAAGCATTTGACACATTGTCAAATACAAAACTAACGTTGCCCGTGTCTGTTGCACATGTGAAGTGTGTGTAGATCTCCCTTGATTCGGCGTGTTTGTCTTGGCCTTCAAACTGCTTTCGGACGTATTCGGACGCCTCTTCGTATTCGTTTTTGCCTTCGTATTCCGGGAAACAAATGGTAAGCGGCGATTTTTTAATTTTCTCTGCGAATAAACCCTTATTGTTCAACAACAAAACTATTAACTTTTTCCGAAAAATCGAATTGTTGCAAATAGATTCAAATAGCTTCACACTTTCAAGCATTTGATTAATTTCTTCGTCTTCAACCAGCATCTGATCATACGCAGCCAAATCTACGCAAAATATAATGGCAGTGACATCCTGGAAGCAACTAATCCACTTCATTCGCTTTGATCGCTGTTCCTCCATCTCAATTAAAGTAAACAAGAAATTGTTGTGCTCGAATTTAGTTTCGATGATGCCAGTGGTCTTGAAACGAATGTGAAGTACATCCAGTTCACTGGGAATGTAGGAAGAGTCGCAAAAACGATCAAGTGCATCTAGGAAATACCATGCTGAATCACCGAGCTGATATTCTTGTGATCTGCTGAAGCATTCTTGAACACCGTCGTCTTTCCAGAGAGCTTTAAGCAAATCTCCCAACTCCCCGGTTAAGTCTAAGTCTTCTGCATCATCGGCAGCATCGTATAATTTGTTGCTATCTTCTGCAAGATTTTTGTCAGTAAAAGGAATATCAAACGACTCCATTGCACTTAGGATTGCCAACATAATCTTCGTGATGCTAGCGTACACAACATGCTTATGATCAATACGTTGTTTCTCGGAAAAACCATCTTCATATGAAATTTTTGTATTTTGAGCCAACGCGCGCTTTCCTGGTTCGTCTGTTACCAGCAACAACAGTTTTGTTCGATTCTTGGAGGCCGCAGCGTCACGTATGAGCTCATCATCAATTAAATTTGAAGCTTTGTTGGCTAGTTTATCAATACGTTTGGAACCAACACAACCAATCATGGTCTCAGCAATAGGCTATACTCCATAATTCTTCGCAGAAGCATCTTCGAATCTGTGTTACAACATGACTTTTAGAATTAACTATTTTGTGCCTGAAAGTAAAAAAGGTGTTTCTTCTTTTACTCTGTTATCATAATTTGGTTGGTGACGACAAAGCGGGTCTAAGAATTTAAATCGAAATAGTCAGGAATATTCGAGTTCAAGACCTTTTGTTTTTGTTAAATTAGTATCTGATGGTATTTAAACCCAACAGCGTCGTCTTAACTTTTAAATGAAAAGGCTTGTTGGCTCAAGAACAAAATTGAATAGAAAGTGAGCCATGTCCACTCACTGATGACGAGCTTTTCACTACATTTTGGGACAATTTTTCCTTAAAACAGATCTTCACACCAAACCTGCCCACTTTTATCGGCCGAATTCGGCGGAAAAAGTACTTGGAAAAGCTATCCTTTAGCTTCCTCGTTCTTACGGCTGTGTCTTCAATGAAACAACTTTGGCATATGGGCTAGATAAAATGGCGACCCGGTCCAATGCAGTTGAACGTGGTATCATTTCTACTGCACGCCGATTGGCCAGGCAGCTAATAATGCTATTTCAACCTTCTCCAGAACAACTATTGGAGGCTCAGAAGCAATCGAGTCAGTTTTAAATGCGCCTGTTGTATTTAAGATAACAACTGTTGGTAACGATGCTTTTACTCATAAAAATTTTATTAAACTTTACATCCAAAAAAAGCCAAGTTCAGCTTTATGGCCTGCATAGATGGGCAGTACCGCGGTACGTAGCAAAAGTACTGGTACCGCAGTGTCGGTGCTTTTATTTCTCAGTTTTTAAGCGGTACTCGGTACTTTTTCAAAATCTTTTGCAAAAAATAAATCATCAAAAAAGGTGAAGTCTGCATGCGCAACTACACCTTACGCAGCAATCCTTAGAAAGATTTGTTTTTAAAAATTGCCAGCCCGTCAAGCGTGGTAAGAGAAAGATTCTTTTCCACAGGAAAAGATATTTTGAAGCAGAAGAGGAGTTGTCTTTCAGACGACCATTTCCAAATGATTTTGTTTTTGAAAGGCAATTCAGAGTAAAAGTTTTTCAATCATTTCGTCGGTTTTTTTTTTGCGTTATCGTCCGCTGATGAGGTTGTATAACTGTAAAAGAAAATCTCAAGACCTGAATAGATTTTTTAACAGCCCGCGTACAACGTGGCGTAAGTAATGTTAAACAGAGTTGCGCAATGCGTAGCCCTAGTGAAATGGATGCGCCTTCCGAAATGTTTTTCTTCTTGTTCGATACGATTCCGGGATGTTTACTAGTCTTTATCTCAGCAGGTTAATGGATTTGATTGGTTGATTTTTACGTATTTCAATGCAACTTAAAACCTAAGCTTAACTATGAGAACAAAGACGACAAAAAATTTAAAGTAGTTTTAAGACGTCTTTTTTGCATATTTTAAAATTCATTTTTTTGACTTTGACTCGTTAATATGCTTTTTTAGACATTTCTCCGACTTACAATTCTCTGCAATTGGCCAACAGCTTGTTTCTTTAGTGAATCTCCTTAAAAAGATGCAAAAATATAAAACAATTGTGTAGTTTTTCTCATACATCTGATAGTATTCGATCGATGTAGACCAGTGGTTCTCAAACCTTTATAAAATCTCGACTTTGCAGTCCCCAAAGATATTTTTCTATCACTCACCGTCCTTTGCTTTTGAGCATAAATTTCCACGCAAAATCAAGTGAAGAGCAAAAAAAAGGTCCTCACGTCCGCACATGTCCAATCATGCACAACTCAATCGGGTGATTTACCAGAAATCCGCGACCTTTTTGCGGTCCCCCTGAAACTGCTTCGCGTACCCTAAGGGACCCGCGGCCCCCAGTTTGAGTGAGAACCATTGTTGTAGACCTTATTATTAGCAAGCGAAAATTAATTTCGTTTTTTAAAAGCCCACATCCTAAAAATTACTGGCCTGAGGCCTACGTTAACAGCATTCTACGTTTTCAATAATGGTATTACATTTACTCGTGTCAACTCTACGAGTATTTGCAATGTTTCAAACTAATCGTTGCTGATTATGATCGTTTATTGCAGCAGCTCTTTCCGTCTTACTTTGTAGGTTATTCGCTATCTGTCAGTTCCGTTATGAGATTTATTCCTAACACCTAACCAGCGATGGCAGAAGCATTTCTAAAGTGGGAGGTGGCAAAAGCAATAACAGATTTTCTTCTTAATTTTCGCCACTGCGAATCGGTGAAGAGCAAAAAAAGTCTCCATGCCCGCAGATATCCTACCACTGCAAATCGGAGAAGAGTAAAAAAAAGTCTTCACGTCCGTATGCGGTCACTTTGCCAAGTTTCAAATACATTCATCCAGAGGCATTATTGCGCGAATTCATCCAGAAATAAACGCGTAAACTAGGCCCCCCAGCTCCCTCGCGCTTCCGCCACGTATGCTCCGAACGCGCGTATGCTTTTTTGCTCCAACAAACTTAATCGCTTGCTATGTCTTAATTCATAAGATACTGATACTCACAAAGCAAAACGTGTCTTCGCACTTACGCAATCCCATCTCAAAAAATGTGTGCGTGCGGCGTGCGCTCCTCATAAAACTTATTTTCTGATAAGGGGGTAATGAAAGTCTCCAACTTCCAAAAGGAAGCGGTAAAACAAAAATGTTTGATGATCTCTGCTCGAAACCCAGGGTCTCCGGTCTTGCGATGAGTTTTCATATTGTCCTCGTCCGTGGTCGCACGAAGCATTGCCATTTATTGTGATCACATGAACCTAACCTTCAGCTTTGAATGCTTTCTGATAATTACTGGCACGAAAATCAAGCGCGATGAAAAAGTTAGAACGATTCATCCCACTTGTGGTCCGCAGATCAGAGAAATAAGGAAGTATGCCATTACATGTCATTGGCCATTGACTCCTCGAGCACTTTTACATTATCAAATCAAAACTTCTGAAAAAAAATTGGGTATCGCTTCTCTACACACTTCGATGTTAAAAATTCTGTTTTTATTTTAACCAGCTTACTAAAAGGTTTGATGTCATTATGATTTATGACGAACTCCTTCTATTGAAAACTCCAGCGTAAGCCACTTCTGGTTCTGAGGTCCCATCCATTCATACTCTTAAACAATCTTTTTGTCGCATTCTGCACAAAAAGTGGTCTCCAATGAAACAAATTTTTTGCTTTATGCGTGGCAGCTCATTCCTTAAGCGAGGGAAATGATTACATTTTTTCTGAGTTTTGAATCACTTACCACTAACTATAGGCCTATATAGCTTATTTTGCACCGTTTTTTGATGGTTGTTAGGCTACATAGTTTGTAATTCGTGAAATGTGCCCTACCAAGTACTACCGGTAACTAATTATTATGAAACTGTACAGACAAATGAAACCTTCATTATACTCGCGGTATTACGCCGAAGCGTGTAACAAGTAGCGGAGCCCGACCTCGCCTCTTCGCGCCTGGGCTACACAGCTCCGAAGAAACATCGCAGCGGTGGCGAGCCGTTGGCGACACTGTGCTGATTTGACCGACCAGGGATTTAAACCCCAGACCTACCGCACCGATAGCGTGTGCGTTAAGCAACTTAGCTAACTTTAACTAAAAATTAGAAAAATATTGAGCACTACTTCCTTTTAGAAACTTTTTTTGAAAAGTACCGCGGTACTTTTGATTTTCAAGTACCGAGTACCGGTACCGTCGGTACTTTTAACAGAGTACCCAGTACTAGTACCGCCGGTACTTTAAAAAAGTACCGCGCCCACCTCTGATGGCCAAGCGGTACCTCGCGCAGATTGCAGATTCTACGAGGCGGGTTAGATTTCCAGCTGGACCAATCGAATCTAACATGCCGGGTAACCGGCCACTCGAAGAATGCAAGCTCACTTCGGATTCTTTCTCAACCACTGTTGAAATTTCTAACGCTGTCTTCGAAGAAATGACAAAAAATTGAGCAGTGCATCATTATTAGCTGTACGGCGCTATAAGCTTGCATCTTTGAATAGAGTGACACCTCAAATACACATTTATCTCGAGCTCCGCCTTGTTGAAGTCGCAGCAACAAAAAAATGCAACTCTAACTCCATATCTTCAAAACATAAATTGGCTATTGCTTAGCAAAACATTGCATATTCAATTTTCCTTCCTTTGCGACTGCAAAGCTGAGATGGCTATAAACTATTGAGAGCTCTCTAGGCTCTAGCTAAACTTTCATGAAAACAAATAGACGACGGTTTGCAGTTTTAGTATTCAGCTGCCTCTCTGTTGCGAACTTTTTAGAGAAAAGGTGCATCGAAGAAATAGGTAAACAAAAGTATAAACCGTGACTCATTTCCCAGCATTCAAACACTAGCAAAAAAATAGACTTTTTAGCACGAGCGCGCAGTGTTTTACAGCAAGTAATGGTTCCTCAATACGAAGTTTTCCAAAGTAAACCGTGACGTCATTTATGACACATTGCGCATCAAGGAGTTCAGTGGCAAATGTCTTATACATACTCTTAAGATGTGGCGCAACCCTAATTTATAAGATCTAAGAATGTCGAGTCAGGTATGAGAAAAACATATTATAGTGTTCGTCTTCACAATGGAAATTCTCGCATTCCTACAAAAATGTCTATGTCTTGCATGCGTGATTGTTTGCATTAAAACCTTAAAAAAGTTCGCGCAATGCGCATTTGCTTCTTCATATCGATTTGCGCACAACAAGAGCTTAATCCTCCAATACGTGGAGAATGGAGCAACAACGCAGCGAGACTTTCCTTCAAAAAATGCGACATTATTTCAAACTTTGATCCATTGTTGCTACTGAAAAAGTATCAAAGTGCTGGAAACGAGTTCCAAACGACTGATCTCAAATTTTGAATAGCCTCATCTTTAAATTAAACAAAGTCACGCACAGAAATCAATTTTTACCTCGAAGTTGAATAATCTAAACTAGTCTAAGACCAAATTCGAGTCAAGTTCAAGTATTTTTTTGCAACGACTTGACTCGAGCATCTGACTATACAATTTTTCAAACGCTGCCTCTAAAAAATATGATGAAAGTTTTCAATGAACGTCATTGAAGTTTAGCGAGACCATACAAACAAGCAAACAAAATTGAAAACAAAATATTTGCACACTCATTTGGAATCAAAACTACTTGCGGCACATAAAAAGTATCACGCTTTGGACTGGGCTTATAACAGTACTTGGAATAAACCTTGTAACTAAAACAGCTGCAACATCTGTTACAGGGCTATTGTATCGTATCATAATTTTGTTATAGTCACATAGAGCGACATAAATTTGTGTCCAAAAAGATAAAAAATTAAACAAGCTAATAAATTGTTTAAGACAAAACAAAAAGGGATTGATAAAAATTTAAAAAAAATAGGAAAAAAAAATTGAACAATGCCCGGAAAAAGTTGCGAAGCGAAATGGCGCTCTTTGAGTCAGCAACAACCCCAAAATGTGTCACGTGCCATTGGCGCAAGCCTTGAATCGAATCGTATTGATTGAATGTAGACAGAGCTGAGTGGCACACGAGCTACACCACTAACATTGGTTCGTTTTCTACAAAGTTACCACGTGAAAAGAATTTTCATAAAGCAACGAATAACCTCACGATGTTTTTTTCTTTTTGAAAACAGTGTCTAGAACATTACGTAACAAAACATCACATAAACGGTCGTATAAATAACGTAAATTGTTCGTGTTTGTTGCACATGTGAAGTGTGTGTATATCTCTTTCGTGTCGGTGCGTTTGTTTTGGGATTCAAACCGCTCTCGTACGTATTCGGACGCCTCTTCGTATTCGTTTTTGCCTTTGTATTCCGGGAAACAAATGGTAAGCGGTGATTTTACAATTTTCTCTTCGAATGAATCTTTGTTACTTAAAAACAAAATCATAGACGTCATGGAGAAAAACGGATTGTTACAAATGGACTCAAATAGCTTCAAGCTTTCAAGCATTCGATTGGTTTCTTCGTCTTCAGCCAGCACTTGATCATACGTAGCCAAATCAACACAAAATATAATGGCGGTGACATCCTGAAAGCAATGAATCCATTTCATTAGTTTAGATCGTTGTCCTCCCACGTCAATAAGTGTAAAATGAAAGTTCTTGTAATGAAAAGTAGTTTCGATGATGCCAGTGGTCTTGACAGGAATGAGAAGTACATCCAGTTCACTGGGAATGTAGGAAGAGTCGCACAATCGCTCAAGTTCATCAAGGTAATACGCAGCAGAATCGTGAAGCTGATATTCTCGAGATCTGCTGTAGCATTTCTTGACACCGTCGTCCCTCCAAAGAATCTTTAGCAATTTTCCCAACTCCCCAGTTAGATCCAAGTCTTTTAGATCATCGGCAGCATCGTATAGTTTTTTGCTATCTTCTGCAAGAGTTTCGTGAGCAAACGGAATGTCAAGCGACTTCATTGCGCGTAAAATAGTAATCAAAGATCGCACGACGAAAGCGTACACTGCAGGTTTGTACTGGATCCGTTTTTGCTCAGAATAACCGCTTTCAGAGCAGATCTTCATGTGTCTCACAAAAACATTCCTTTCAAATTCATCCCCAAATAATAAAAATTTTGCTTGATTTTTAGCGGCTGCAGCAGCTCTTTCGATCTCTTCATCGATCACGTTTGAAGCTAATGCAGCGTTTTTGTCAATGTGCTTGGAATCGACGCAACCCATGAACAGTCTACGAATTATATTGTCCCAAATAAAACCAGAAAATATTTAACCTATGTCTCTCGAACTCCGCTACTAAATCTGTAACAGTGAGCACTTTTCAAAGACATTCTTCATAATGTGACGAGCAAGATGGAACGTCACAACGTGTCGTGAGCAAGGGTGGAAATCTGGCTACTTGGCGTTAAGGTGTCAGTTTCAGTTTCGGTGTGTTGTAACCCAGATGTCATATTTCAGTTTTGGTTTGGTTTCACGGCTGGTGAAAAATAGGTTCCAGCTTCGGTTTCAGTTTTGCTTATGCACGGCTTGGGTTTCTAGGCTTCAGTTTCGGTTTAAGTTTCATCCAAGAACGTTATTTCATTTAAGTGCTTTGCTTTTTGGCGTTTTTGTTTTATTACAATGGTAAGTAGCAGCTCAAATGGCCGAGCAGTGGCGTACGCAGAATTTTTCAATGGGGGGTTCAATAACGTCACATCGTGATGACGTAAAATTCTACAATTCTAGTAGTTCAGAGGTATTAAAGTGCATCGGATTGTGATGTTTCAACCCTAAATTTTTCCGCAGCTGTAGTTTACCTATATTAGTAATGCAGCTATATAATGCCATAACTAAGGAAGCAAAGTGTGAAACATTGTGGTGGTGAGGAGAATCGCCAGCAGTCCAGAGATATGTAATTGACGATTTTGCATCAAAATTCTAATATTATTTGTGGAATAGTAGGTGTAATACAAAATCAGTCAATAATGTTGCTTACGAATCATTTATTATTAAATCGATTTCGGTTAATAAACCATCTTCAGTACCTATACAGTACAAACACGCAACATATTTTTATATCAATAATAAGTAGTGGAAAATTGGAATAATTAAATGGACTGTTAAGAACGGAAATTGAAGAAAGTAAGTAAAGAGTCTAAAAAGTCTTTGATGCGGTCTTGCGTGAAAAAGGGGAAATAAGAAAAGAAGATACACATAGAATAAATAGACATTAAATAGACAGTGTAGTGAAACAAATAAATGAATGAATAAAAAATATGCAAATGGCGGGAAAAGAAATAATGAATCTTTGGTAAATTCGTAGAAAAATATATAATAAATCCGTAGAAACCAATAATTGTAACGTCATAAAGCTCCCCAAAACAAGGACGGGTGAAGGTAAGGACAAAATTACTAAAAAAATAAGATAGTACCGGTATATAATAACTCTGACAGGGCTAAAAACTACTATTAAGGTTGAAAAAAATCAAAATTTTGAAAATTTACAATAATATGAAGCGTGGAAAAGTAAATAGCGAAAAGGAATCCTCCGATTTAAGTAGGACTTACCTTGAATCTAACAAAAGAGCTAACTACCAAAAAAAAACTCTAAATCTAAGCTGTCTAAACTAGAAGCTTACTAACTTTCTGATCTACTGTAACAATCTAAAACTGCAGATCTACTGTATAGTCTGATAAAACGAAAAAACCAAACTATTGTAAAAAAATCTCGAAGAAAATCTAAAACTACCTGAAACTGAGCGAGAGAAATTCTGAAAGCTCCTAATCAAACGAATAAATACTGCAAAGTGAAACGAGGTGTAGGCCTACGCATGAAAATGAAATAAAAGGATGATTATGAAATCATAAACGTCTAAAAGCAATAAAAATTACGTAGAAAAATCTTGGCAAATAGGATAAGTAATATCTAGTGCATACACGAAAACTGTCGTAAATAAAAAATTACAAAAAATAAATACGGGCCTAGAAAATCAGCGGTAAATAGGTAAAATAGTCTGGTTGATATTAATTTCTGCCTTGAGTTTGTGTATCCAACGACTCTCACAGATGTCTAACCTGTTCATGTTTTGTGGTTCTTCAAGAAAAATTACATTATAACAATCTGAAGTTTTGGGTTTATTGGCGTGTGTCGAGTAATGGTAGTTATGATAGTGTTTGAGTAGGGCTGCCTGATCCGTGTTGTTGCATTCTGAAAACTTATTGTTCCAAAAAGACCTGTGTGCCGTCCATCTGACAGAAAATTTGTTTTTGGTCTGGCCAATGTACAGCTGGTTGCAAATTGCGCATTGGGCTGCGTAAATGCCAAAGTTAGAACAATTCAAATTTTGAAAAAATGTATGCTTATACCATCTTTGTTGGTGACTGCATTAACTGTTTGGACCATAGAGCTATGTTGATCATGATTCCCACACAAAGCACATTTGTTGCAAGGGGATGAACTTCCATTTCTTGTCTTAGATGATGTTTGAATGTTGAGGGCGATTCTTCTGTAGTTTGTTAACATTGATTGGATTGTAGCCGGTTTTTTGTATATGATGCACGCATTGGGAATAAGTTTTTTCTCCTTTTGGCTTAAAGTAAACAAAGTGGAAAACGGTGTGGCCCAGATTAATCGTTTAGTTTTATTTTCCCTGTCTTGGCTATTTTTGTTTTTCGGACCAAAACGTTCTTCCCAGGTTTTAGCTAAATCAATTATTTTGTTCGTAATGCTTTTCCTGAAATTAGATTTGGCACATTTGAGGCGAAGCCGTTGTAGACTATCTATATAGTCCTGTTGTAATTCATTAAGACGTCTCATGCGTATGGCCTCACCGAAGACAATAGATCTAAATACGTGCGTCGGGTGAAAGGAGCCACCATTAAGAAATACACGTCCACGAGCTGTGGGCTTGATGTAGTCTGTTGTAACAAAACCTCCTGGCGTACAATCGTCAATTCGGTGGTTAACATCTAAAAATTCAACGCATGAGCCTGCTGGTTCGTGCGTTGATATTTCTCGAAAAATGAGTTCCAGGCCACCTTCTTGAAATGTGCTCGTAAGTTTCTCTTTTACGGAATTGGTTAGTTTTTCTCCTCGTGATATCCAGATAATATCATCAATGAATCGTTTGAATATAATGGTTTGCTGTAAAAACTGAGCAATAGGCCAAATGATACAATGTAATGTAATGTTAGCTAGAGAGACCGAATGGTTATCGCCAGTGATAATACCTTCTGTTTGTTTGAAAAATTTATTCTTATGTTGTATGACCACATTGTCGAGACAGAACATAGTGAGTTCGATTAAATTCGTGATAGCTCTAGGATGAAAATCAGAAAATCCAGTGAGAGCAAATTGCAAAGCGTTTCTGACTAAAGATCTTTTAACGCTAGGGTAAAGAGCTTTGACATCACCTGCCACTATATATAATGTGTCAGATTTACTGTCGTAGGATGAAGTGTTTTTCCATTCAACAAGGTTTTGGAGATATTGCTTGCTGTCTCGGCAATATTCGTTGATACCTGATTCGCAGAATTTGATGCTGATAGGCTTATAAATATGTTCTAAAAACGCAGTAATTTTAGATGTAGTAATATTGCCGGCTGATTGCAAAAGACGTGTGGGTAAATCAAAAATTGAAATGTTGTTTAAAGAATCAGGAGTAACTTTATGCGTTTTGAAGAGTGGATAAGCATAACCTGGTGTATTACAAACAAAATGTTTAGCCATGTTTCCCGGAATTTTTTGATATCCTCTTCCTGTGTAATTTTTTACCCCAATTGTGTGTTTAAGCATATCATCATCCAGAATCCCAAGTTTGTGAAGTTCAATAACAAAATTGTCTGCAGTGCGTGATATTAAGTTAAGGTGGTTGCTAATGTTTCCAGGGTTAAGCTGAGTGATATTCTCAAAGATTCTAAGCTCTTTTTCCATTATAGTATTGTAATCCTTAAAATTCACAATAATGATTTTTCCATCTTTGTCAGATTTGCAAATGACAATTTTGCATTCTTTAACTAAATTTTGTAAATAATTAAGAGCCATACGTTGATTAAAATTCAAATTATTGTTTTTTCGGTAAGAAGTTTTACTTGACACTTTGATGGTTTTTAGTTTAGAATGTACCGAATTAACCTAAGCTCTAGTTTTAGCATCAACCAAGTCTTTGTCTGGACGATTGAATTTTTTGATCTGTAACTTGGAAGGTATTTTGTCCATTTGAAATCGATCTTCATTTTCAGTTATTACACTGTCCCATTTAACTCTTCGAATATGTGCGAGGAAATTCAGGTATTCTTCATCTTCTGTCCTTCCTGACCAATTAGGTGTGGGGACAAAGTTCAATCCTTTCAACAATAAAAGCTTGTGTTCTAGTTTAATGTCATAGTCCGACTTGTTCAATATCGTGTCTTCAGCCATTCTTTGATTCTTGTTCAGATTTTTGTCTCTCTTTCGTCGTTTGTATCTGGTAGTGTCTTTCTTGTTTTTAATTTTCTTTCTGGTTGTTAGTTTGTTTTTCAAAATGAAATGAACTTGTTTATCATGAATCCAGTTGAATTTTTTAATATATTCATATCTGTAAGATCTTTCAATTTTCTTCAAACTTTTCTTTTCAATGTTACTGAGGTAATGGGTAATTTTGCTTTGATTTACAGAAATGAATTTATTTAATTCTTTCAGTGAGTTGGAAATATTGCGCGCTTGTTGAGTAAGCAACAGATCGTAATCAACGCCTTTCTTTAGTTGTGAGCGTAATAAAACATTTTGTTTGACGCAACGATTAAGAAATAAGCGTTTTTGTTGAAATTTTACGACTGCCCTTCATGCAGCCCTTCATGCCCTTCATGCAGAAACATTTTTAAACTAAAATATACTAAGCGCGAAAAGAATCCCTAATCATGCGATTAAGGTCAAAACCAGCGTCGATATTTTCAGTGAAAACGCGACATCTGCGGACATTCACCGAGATTTGGTGGAAAAAATAGAAATAGCCTATAGGACCTCTCTTTACTTACATCCGGCCCTGCTTATCACAACCGCAGGGAGAGCAAAAAAAAGGTCTTCGTCTTGCGCATGTCAATTTTTTTAATTTCCAGGTAAGGAAAAAGTAAATTAATGCAGCCGGCAAAACATGACGGGCCCCGGTATTTTGTTCCCCCTGCCCCCTCCCCCTATCAACGTCACAGCTTCCGACCCCCTCTCTTGCATACGCCACCGGGGCCTATCTCCGCGACTTGGCGCCTGGGGAATGCAGAAACGTCGCAGCGGTGGCGAGCCGTTGGCGACACTGTGCCGGTTTGACTGGCTCAGTAATCGAGTCAGTTAGTTAGTTGCATATTTATCCTCCTATCACGAGAAAGCGATCAAAGCGCTATACGAGCTCGCTTACGAGTTGCCAGCCTTCTGTCTACCACACCAAGATGGGAGAATCCCGCTAAGTGCCTTTCCCAACGGCACAGCAAGTAAACTTGCCGGCTTGTTCTCCACACTGTCCCTTTATTGCTGAGCGTCAAGCAGGGAAGCTGTGAATACCAATTTTAAAGTCATTGGTTTGACCCGACTCGGAATCAAACCCGATTCTACAGCTCAGGAAACAGAAGTTCTATACCACTCGGCCGTCTGAGCTGTTCGAGCCCCAGACCAGGGTCGGATCCAGGGGGATATATGGGGGATGCACCCCCCATCAGCCACTTTCAACAATGCTTTGGATGCATAAAATTTTTCCACAATTTCGAACCTCTTCATTACAATATGCCTGAGTCGCCAAAAGCACGCATAATCGAAACTTAACAAACAAAAGGCATCATAGTTGGTGAAGCACTCAAAGTTAGGGGCCAAAATTATAAACAAAATTTGCCTGAAAATTGTTCAAAAAGCACTAAAATGGCCATTACAGTATGTAAATTTTCAAAAATTTTCCGGAAGAGCATGCCGCCGAATCCCCCTAGAGTCGTTTTCGTTACTTAAGTTTTTTAAAATTAACTCCGAGGGAAAAAAACTACGCTTGAAAAAATGACAAAATTTCATGTCCTTTCCCAAAAAATATTCTGAATACAACCCTTACATGAAACATTTTCAAAGAGCTTATTTAGGCCCGTTTCGGGGTCTAAACGTTTTTGTATTTAGTTAACATTCAACCTATTTCAAAATTACATCCCTCCCCACCAAAACTTTCTGAATCCGCTCCTGCCCCAAACCTTCTATACCGATAGCCTGTGCGTTCAACAACTAACTAAGCTAGTGGCCGGTACCGGCCCCGAAATTGAACCCAAAACCTCCCGCGCCGACAGCGATGTCTTTGCTTAACGCCAACTGGCTGGTTTGGTTAACTCAAAATTATGACATTGCAAGCGGATTATTCGCCTAGAGTGCCTGCGTTGCAACCATTCTCTTCCAAGAATGCCTTCTGCTCTGAAACGTCGTCTTGTTCAGCCATAGCCGTTGAGAACAATCGCTTAATGACATCAAAAGTTCACAAAACGACTCCGGCTCTAAGAGTATCCATTGACTATTATGTCCAGGCTTGCATTTTGAGTTAGTCATTGGTTCAAGCGCAACCCACCAGAAAAGTTTGACTACCGGTATTGTTGCATCACAATCAGTTTGATAGATAGCACAGAAAGACATGACGGCAATTTCGGCAATCTCCGCATGAACAAAGCGGATCGTTTTAAAAAGAGAAGTTTTTATTTTTTTTCCAATCGTCCCCCTCGTTCGTACGCCACTGTAGCCGAGTAAGGAAAGCAATTGTTTCGGAAGTTGTCGACTTGGGTAGGCTATAATTGCGAGTCCGGTGAAACCAAAGACTCAAAAATTAGTATTCATAGCTTCTCTATTTGACGCTCAGCTTTAGAGGAACTGTATTGGTAATGATGGTGATGATAATTTTTACGGTTCAAGTTTCGGTTCAAGTTTATATAGGTTTTCAAAAATTTGGCTGAGTAGGTGTCAATTTCAGTTTGGGTTTCAATAATTTCCTTTAAAGCTGGGTTTTCAGGTTTAGGTTTGGGTTTCCACCCTTGGTTCATTTCGTTTTCCCTTAACCATAAACGCAACTTTGTCCCGGGGCCCAAAAAACTCTTCAACAGCCCTGCATATGGTTGTCAATGAGCGCTATACTAACTAAGGTAATAACTAAATCATTGGCGAATGCATTTGAAAAGGGAGGAGTTAAGAAGGCTCAGCCCCCTAAGCAATCTCTGGTTTCGCCCCTGAAAGTGTGGTATAGCAGAACCGAAAGTGTGGTATAGCAGCAGAACTCAGTACCCCACTACAATGTGTGTTCATGAATGATACTGCCGCTACATTTCGGGTTTCTTAGTTTAAAACAGTTCTGTGAACTCGCAAGTATTTTGGTCGAGTTCAATTTCACAAGAAACTTACAAACTGAAATTGAATTCAAGTTCTTCGTTTTTGATTTTCCGAAATCAAGTTCGAGTTCAGTAATTTTTTCCAAGTTTATGCTAAGTTTAAGTAGTCTTAGTCAAGTTTAGGATAAATTCAAATCTCAAACAACTTTTATCGAAAGCGAGTTCTAGTTCACGAAATTTTGTATTTCGAGTTCAAGTTCGAGTTTGAGAAAAAAGACCAAGTTCTGTTAGTTCAAGTTCACAGCTTCGGTTTAAAATTGTCGACCACGCCTCCAATTTTTGACCAGCTTAACAAAACCTGTTGTTTTTTTGAAACAACTGTATGTTGGCTTTGTTTCAATAATGGCTTGAGATTCCGGGAAGCGTGATTATTGGTGTTACGCCATTGTTTATTTATTTTACTTCTGCAGCAAAAATTGCGATAAGATGTCTTCCATTGGTTTATAATAAACTATAGGTTACATAGTGAACGCGCTATTCCACACATTATTTTCTATTATCTTGCATTTTGCTTTTCTTTGACCTATTTGCTAATTATATCATAAGCCAACTTAATTTGTCATCATTGCATAACCGTGTTTCATTTCGCTTTCACTTAATCATAAACTCAACTCTGCCACAAACAGTCTTCTAGACACCATTCTGCAATGCTTAACATCTCGATGAAATGCTTTGCAAGCAAAATGTAGGCCTACATAGTTTACAATCTACTGACATTATGTGACTATGTAATCAGCTTTATTGATGCGCTAATTTCCGCATCGAATCGCTGGTCGTAAGTTATTGTGTTGTACTTTGTACTAGACCAGGGCTTATCAACTGTAACGCTGGTCTGCGTTTAAATTTTTTTCCTAGAGGTTGAAAGTTTTTTAGCTGTTTATATATCGTTTTTTGACGTAGAATTCAAATATGCGATCAGTTTTTTTCGATCAGGTCGAGTTTTCTCGCTACGGGAATTTTAATTTTTTTTTAACAGCAATTTAGTGTGCTATTTGTGTATTCCAAGTTACATAACTTTCTCAGAAACATTTAATAACTGGTCAAAATATGAACGCATGTAAACCAAAGATTTAAACTCAAACAAAAGGGCGTTTGAAAGCTTCCCTTTTTCGCGATGGAACATGGGTATCTCTTCTGAAACACCAGCAATAGTCAACTAAGACATTAATGTCCCAATGGCCTTGATATAGCTCTTCCATCAAGCGAATGTCTTGATGAAAACGTTCACCTTGCTCTTCACTGTAATCATCGCAGTTTTGTGGAAAGTAATCCAAATGGGAAGTTAGAAATGCATCTTAGTGAATATTCTTGCACCCAAAGACTGGAAGCTGTGCATCAACCACATCGTCATAGTTTTAGTTAAGCATTTTCCTCAAGAAATCGGTGGAAACATTTTTAAAAGATACCCACGCTCTGTTTTCTGCTTCAGATAAAACTTCATTAAAAGTAGAACTTCTCATTAATTTTCGATTTTGAAGTCCATTAAAACATACCTGTTCCAAGTTGAGTATCACTCACGACTGGAAATTTCCACTGGAGAAATTTGAACAATGGGTTGTCTTTATTTAAGGCTTTGACCAAATGCATAACGTGTAAAGGAGAAAGTAAAATGGTTTTTGGATCAACCAGCGAGCTTGATCTTACGTTGCATCTAGCAGGTGTTAAAGTGCTTCTAGCTGGCCATTCTTTTTGTAAATAATGTCGATCATCAACTCTGGAATCCCAAAGACATAAAAAGCAAGGATATTCTTCATAACTTTCTTGAAGACCAAGAAGTTTGAATATCATTTTTAAATCATCACAAATCTTTCGCATGTAAAGATTGCAACACAGGTCATCCAATAGATATTTCATGTCTAAGTAGGTCTCAGCTCATCTATTGGAATCTTGACTCGTGAAAGCAACTTAATAGCTCCACAAACTACATTTTATTGGTACCGGAATCAGGACGAAGGTTTCAAAAAGTATTTTGGAAAAGATGAGCTGCATTGGCTTGTGTACTGGGCTTCTAAATCATTTGGGTATGGAATACGAGGCAGAAGAATATTGAAGTTGTTTTTGAATTCTTTTGTCAGAAATATGAAAGCAGTTCTTCTACACATTGGCAATAAAGTGCTTCGGTTCAGTTGCTCATTCAGGTTTTTGACTTTTTGGAGATCCCAAACGGAAGCTTCTTTATCGTTGTTCAGTGTTTCACCTTCTCAAGTTTTCTTCACATGTTTTGCAACAAACGTGAGGCGTAAACGACTTATTCTGACCACCAAATTTCGTTCCAAAACAAGCGTGGTAACATTTTTCCACAAAGGGTCTAATACATGGGTTCCCAACCGGTGGGGAATTTAGGGTTTTCAGGGGGGGGATTAAACACCCCCTGAAAAATATCACCGTCCTGTCCCGGAATTTCACTCCCAACAATGAAGACTTTCATTTTTGCAGAACATAGGTTTTTGCAGCCGGATCTGGATTTAGTTTAAAACAGAGGTTGTCAACCTGTGGGCCACGGCACTGTTTTTCAGAGGGCCACAGAGCTTTTCACTAATATTTTCAGTGAAATTCAGGACATGTGAAGACATGCAGATCTTTTTTTTCGCTCCTCGCCGACTGATATAACTGAGGTAAACTTCAGTATTAGATAGTTGTGGGTAATTGAGGGTCAGTCACATCAAAAGTGGGTAATGAAAAAAAAAAGAAAGTGAGGAACCGCTGGTCTAATGTTTGCTTGACGGTCAGGGAGTGTAACGTTTCCGCAAATGTAACAAAATCGGTCAGGGTCGTTTTTACATTTCCCCATTATGGACTAAGTCAAACTTTTCAACCAGAAAATTTGTTTATCTCAACATTAAGCTACATTTACTTTTTCAACGAGCTATGTTGTTAGTGCTTTCACTATGCTGGATAAAAAGTGGATTTGCAAAAAAACTAGCCCTGATACAGCAAAACCACTTGCACTTTTGAAATCAGCAGCAAAAACCGCATCAGAAACATCTAACAGTTTACAAACCTTAAAAATTTTGCAGACCAGTGTAATCAGGATCGGTCCAGTAAGACAACTTTATTATTTGCAAAGGTCCAGAAAAAAAATCACGGATGATTTGATTACGGCAAAAAAACGATAGGCCTCTACTAGTCGGTTCACTAAATGACTAAAGACTTGCTATCGGCACGGGAGGTTTAGGGTTCAATTTCCGGGCAACCAAATCGGACATAGTCACCCTGTCCACATGCCCAGTTTGAGTGGTTCCAATGACCGACGGGCTTGCGGCATCATAACCATTTTTTGAGTCTTAGTCAATTTGTTGAAGTAAATGATTATGACATGAAAAATTCAATTGTGACGCAGAAAGTCCGTGGGCTTTCGCAGGCACTTGGACTGGGTAAAAGTCTGGACAAGTGGACAGGGTAAGAGTGACCAACGGCTTGCCACCGCTACGATGTTTCTTTGGAGTTCAAAGGTGTGTTGCTTAGGCGCTTTTTTGCAGAGATAGGCCCCGCCACGTGCGCTGGTTATCGCTTCGGCGTAATACCATGAACACCGGCGCTCTCCATCGCATTTATCGTTATTTTATTACTTGCTGCCTTCCATTGCGATTCATTATTTTTTTTTAATACTAAATGAAAAGTGCCTGCAGTCGCTATTTTTGACGCGCTGTAAAATAAGATTTTGATTGAAATCAAATCTTCGCTATACTCGAATATTGCTCCGAAGCGTGTAACGAGTAGTGGGGCCAATTTCCGTGGCTTAGCGCTTGGGCAATACAGCTCCGGAGAAACGTCACAGCAATGGCGAGCTAATGGCAACACTGTGTCCAATGTAAATAGCCCGGTAATCCAATTCAAGACCTGCCACAAAGATAACGTTATCCTTAATCAACACGCTAACCGGCAGATTTTACTTGAAGTTTTATCTTAATTAACGCATAAACCTTTGATCGAACCCTAGAAGGTTGCAAAAGGACAAACAAAAACCTCGCGCATTTTCAAGGTTTATTCTGTTGTACTGTATTTATGATAAAGTTATATTTATCACTTGGAAAATATTTGATATGCTAAAACTTTATTGGAATCCAGCTTCAGTATTCGGAAGGTCCAGATTTGGACCGCGGGCCGCCAGTTGAGCAGCCATGCACTAGGCAGTACCGGTTATTCCAAAGCAGGAAATAATCGTTTTAAAATCCACTGCGCATTGGTTAAGCGTAAGGTATAGACTTCTAAAAAATAGCATCTAAAAATGCTCTTATTTAGAAGTCCATGGTTTATGGTTGAGGAACTAGTCTCTTTACTTTCATGCGCTTTGGAGTTTTGACGAACAAGGCACGAAATGACGACAGATTTTGTCATCAGAATTAACAATAGCAATACCACCTTTGCTTGAATTCAATTTTGAGTCTTAATTACTCACAAAGGGTTCTAAAATTTGTAACGTTTTCCAGCTCAGATTAAAACACGGTAGCCAACTTAAGTCACCATCAGAGGCGGCACCAGCCCGAAAAAGTGGGGGGGAGGACAAACCAAGAGACAAAATAAGCCTTTTGAAATTGTTTCATGCGATATTCATATCAGGGGCGTATTCAAAAAAATTTTCTGGAGAGGGGCAGAAGCGGCGTCAGCCCGAAATAAGTGGGGTGGGGGGAGACAAACCACGCGACGAATACTTGTAAAAATTTGAACTTTTTCAAGAAAGTCTGGGGGGTCTCTTCCAGAAAATTTCAAAATTTTAGAATTAATTTAGTGCATTCTGGCGTAGGCTATATCCAGGAGGATTTTTCGTCAAAATGAAGACTTCATTATGAAGTAAAAATTGGATACTAGTAAGCATAATTGTTGAGAAATTGCCTTTGCTCTTTGCCTTCGGTTATCTTGGCTTGCAGCCCGGTTCTATAGTAGTAAGTACCGTGTACTACTTCAAAGTAGGCTATTAAAAAAGCAATCTACCCTACAAATAGACCAAATTTAGTGAAACGTAATTATGGTGTATCATTACAGCATCACGGTAAAGAATGAAAACGAAAATTGAAAAATCCTGAAAATGTTAAAAACATAGTAAGTAGCAGAATATGAAAATGAAAACGAAAATGTATAAAGCAGTGGCAATATACGGCTTATACAGTAGCTTAATTCTACTTTGGCTCTTCAATTTAAAAGCATCAAGCAATGTTTCAAACTCTATAGTGTCTCCTATGTTCTTTAGAACATATGTATAGGCCTGTGTACTTCAGAAGACGGATCCCTGATGTCAGACATGTTAGCATAATAAACGAATGAGGGTATATCTACCAAAAATTGACTCCCAACTTTCTGCACGGCACGCACCAAACCGATAGCAACTATTATATAACTAGTAACTGCTGTAGAACACGTACCAGTCAAAAGATAGTATTTTGTGGTCAAATTATATAGTAGGCCTACTTCTGGGTTTCTTGAATACTTTATAGTGACTTCTTAAAATTTTTGTCATGTTTTTTAAAGACAAGAAAAGAAAGAGGCCTGAAGAGGTCCATGACTGCCCCTCCCCTACCCAAGAAAAAAAAATTAACGGAATTGCACGGTTTACAAAAATGGGCCTGAGCAGAAGTGAGGAGACTAGTCCCCCCATTCCCTTCCTTGGCGCCGCCACTGGTCGCCATGCAAGAGTTTTGCGTTTTGATTTTTAGTTGGGATCATTGAGCATTTTTGATATTTAGTCCGGATGAGGGGTTCGGCCTTTTTTCGTTCCTGCACAAAGCTTCGTTGGTAGATCCATAAAGGGAGAGGATGAGAGGCTCAATTCTCCCACCGCAATTCGTTTGTTGTAAAAAATAAACCTATATTGGTATTTCGATAATTCTACAAGCACAAAACGGCGAAATAAGCATTTCCACGATTCTTAGCCTCACCCTAAAAAAGAGCTGGATAGTGGATACCCTGCTGGATTTGCTGTTGTTTCTGCAGAATATTAGAAAACCTTATTATAAAGATTTTTTTATCGAGTTTTAGGCTAGTCAAAAATGCACCAAATTTTGAGTAACTTTATCATTAACTCAAGCAAAGGCACACTTACACACACAAATCGATTTTCAACTCTCAAAGCTCAAGTTCTAAACGAATTTTAAGCAAGTCCAAGGGCGTTTTCTGAGTTAGCGACAACCCCACAATGTGTCACATGCCATCAACTCAAGCCATGAGCATTACTGTTTAGGAAAGTTCTGCAATTCACGTCCGTTACAGCTAAGCCTGTCGTTAATTACTTCGATATTTTAGATAGATAATACTGAAAATTACTTAAAACAAAACATAAGCAACGATTTCACATCCTCTTTCATCAAAAAATGTTAGACGGCTCGAACTGCTGAAAACTATAGGGTCTAGATTCGAGTTTCATCCAAAAATTTTACTTTTGCAGCTACAAATCAGCTGCTGCAGCTGCACCGCAACCAGTGGCGTAGCCAGCCAAAAATTTCGGGGGGGGGGACAAAACTTCATTGGCTTGTCCCAGTGGTGGAGGTCTGTAGATATAGGCGCACGCAGGGGGGCTACGGTGTCATGACCCCCTCTTTGGCCCTGTGATGAGGTGCTAAACCTAACTTTCAGTCTATAATTTTTCAAACTAATAATGGTTGCAGCCTCCTTTTACTTATTTTTTGCCAAGCTTCTGCTTGGAGTAGCGAGAAATTCTAAAAGGGGGGCATAATTTCCACATTTTTTACGAGCGTATTTTTTTTCGACGGAAGTAATTTGAAGTTGATTGAGAATCAAGAAAGGCTCTAGGCAGGTCCGGGGGCATGCTCCCCCGAAAACATTTTGAAAGTTTACATGTTACAATGGATATTTTAGTGCTTTTTGTATAATTTTCACGCCAATTTTTCTTTAAATTTTTTGACCCTAATTCTGAGTGTTTCGCCAAATATGACGCATTTTGTTCGCACATTTTCGATTAATCGTGCCTAGACCTAAAGCGTAAGGCTTACCGCTATCGATAAGGTTTAAAGTTATGAAAAAACTGCATACATCAAAAACATTTTTGAAAATGTCTAGTCGGATGAATATTGCATACCCTTCATCCTACCCCCTGGATCCGTTCCTGGCCATATTCTAGGGAAACCATCAAAAGAGTCCAGCATATTTCAGTCACTTGGCACCATTAATTTTTTTTTTCTTTTTCACTAAAAGAAAAAGTCAAAAGGGCTACACTAACCGCTAAAAGGTAAAGTCAAAAGGATTCTCATGGAAAAAAGGCCCCCTACATACGCTCCTGCTGCGAAAAATTTTTTGAATTGTCCATAGTGACTGCACTCACTGCATGCCCTTTTTCAATAAAAAAGTGTGCTAAAACAAGTGTTTTTTTATGTGAAAACCGTAATAATTCGTTGGCGTAATAACCGTAATAATGTAATAATTCGCTGGATGAAAACCGTAATAATTCGCTGGATGCAAAGCCCCCAGCCGCTGACGAATATTTGCGGTTTTTCAACTAGAAAACATGTAATTTTTTGCACTTTTTATCAAAAATATACTTTCATTTATTGCAAAAAAAAAAACAACCTTCAACATGTAACAGAAACTAGGATCTTGGTTATCTGGTTAGTCCATTCGCCTTGTTCTATAATGATAAATACTCTAGCAATGACAAGCAACGACAAGTACAACAGACCATTGTCAGTCGGACACAATTAGAACTACACTTCATGCAAAAAACTTTTATTTTTGTTGATCACACTATGGTCAAAGGGTGGTAGGGACGTAGGGCCATGGCACGGCGCTCCCCCTGGGTGAGCCCTTGTCTGCCTACACCGAGACAAGAGAATGATATAACTTAAGTAGGGTGGTGGTAACTGAAAATATTTCGGAGGGGGGGGGCAACTTCCCCCTTTGCCTCC
Source organism: Trididemnum miniatum (assembly GCA_964006365.1). Lineage (NCBI taxonomy): Eukaryota > Metazoa > Chordata > Ascidiacea > Aplousobranchia > Didemnidae > Trididemnum > Trididemnum miniatum. The sequence continues at coordinate 7,502,862 of OZ023235.1, read as the reverse complement.
CCTTGCTACGCCCCTGACCGCAACTCTACTTATGATCGCGACAAAAATTACATCCGATGAATAAACGCTACAGCAGTGGTTTCAACTGTTTTGGTGGGGCGGAAATTCCAAATGAAACATTTCAGACGCTATATATTATTTGTGCAATAATTTATGTGTTTTATGCAAGCAGCATTAAATTTATGGAATAAAATTATAATACCCATGTTCAAATTTGTGAACAATAAAAACCACAAGGCATTGTTTTTTATTAAAATAAAATGTGCACATAATAATAACATAGATTCGCAGATCTAAATGTATTCTTGCGCAAATAAATAAATAAATAACTGAGGTTATTTTATAATTGAACTGAAATTCAACAGTAATTGAGGGAGAAATTAAGCGAAGTGAGCTTGCGCTCGTCGAGTCAGCAGCCACCCGTTATATTTGTCAAATGCGATCAGCTCCAGCCGTGAATCGAACCCGTCACGTAGAATGAGTAACATGCGCGAGGTACTGCTAGGTCATGTCGCTGACAACCCCTGGATTACGCGCAACCCGGGTTGAAAATCACCGTATTAAATCACGAAGTCTGAAGCTGTAATTAAGCTGGGACTCATTGTTAGCCTTCAAGCACCGAACCACTTTGCTTTTGAAACACAAGCACGCGAATTTGGTGGTTTCAAGTAGTTTCTCAATCGCTGATATAGAGTGCAAAGTAACCGTGACGTCATCCAGAATATACGGCACATTGTGTGTATGGTTTTACTTCGAACAACTTTGGCGTAGGCTATTATGCATGTTTATTCCCATTTGCTCTATTACAGGCGTGTTGACATCAAAGAACTTTATACGCAGCAACCCAGCCTTAAAAATATGGCAAGAGCTGGTGTGTGGTACAGAACTTGAACATTGCCATTAACAGGGGCTTCATATTCCCGAAGCTTTTCGTCTGACAATTGTCAAGGGAATTGTCAGAAATGATTTTGCCTTGACAAGTGTCAGACCAAAAGCTACGAGATTATGAAACCTTTCTTATTGACGATTATTATTTAGAGTATGAGGCCATTCACCGTGTTAGTTTCATAGTTCCCTGATTTTTTAATCCATTGGTTTTGTGTTTCATTGCAGTTGTAAACATGCATAAATATATGCACAAAACACACATAACTGCAAGTCAGACAGCAGCGCTGATCAAGAAAATGCTCAATAGCAAAGTTAAAGCTCATTATCTTCACTTTAGCTCATTGATTTTACAGTATCAAAAAATTAGAACTCGACAATCTGTTTCGCCCGGTAGGGTTCGTCAGAAGTATCTTATTAATTCTATTTGAGAAAGAGTAACTTCAGACAAACCCTACCGGGTGAAACAGACTGTCGGGTTTTAACTTTATGTAAAATCAAGGTGCTGAAGTGAATATGAAAACAAACATAAAAATTTTATGTCATTGAGAACATGGATTCATATTTGCTACTGACCGGATCGGGCAACAAATCATGATTTGCTAAGAACACTGATGTGGATATAACCTATAGCGCATTTAATCAAGGACATTGTCAAATGTTTTGCTCAGCAACCACGACGAAGAATACATTCGATTCAAATCAGTTTTAGTTGTATTTAGTTGCATACTTATCCTCCTATCACGAGAGAGCGATCAATGCGCTATACGAGCTCGCTTAGAAGTTACCAGCCACCTGTCTACCACACCAGGATGGGGGAATCCCGCTAAGTGCCTTTCCCAACGGCACAACAAGTAAACTTGCCGGCTTAGGCTCCACATTGTTCCTTTGATGCTGAACGTCAAGCAGGGAAGCTGTGAATACCAAGTTTAAAGTCATTGGTTTGACCCAACTCGGAATCAAACCCAATTTCTACAGCTCTCGAGACGGACGCTCTTACTACTCGGCCATCTGAGGTGTTAGGTGCGAAACAATCGTCGGATTGACCATTCCGCATCGCGATGCTCAACACACCACTGCATGTGGTCGGAGTTCGTGTGTATAGTTCGCTGGAAGGTTCTTTGCGTTGATCTTTGTTTGAATTATTAAAAATAATAATATCGTAGTTGAGTTATTTTTCACTTAGGGAAGGTCGCTTGAAGAAACGTTATACGAGTTAATTAAACGTAGACACGGTTGAGTGGCACACGAGCTACACCCCTAAGATTGGATCGCTTTCTACAAAGTTACCAAATGAAAAGAAAAAAAAAATTATGAAGCAAAGAATAACTTTATGATGCGTTTTTCTATTTTCAGTAGTTGCATATTTATCTCCCATTGCTTCCCATCTATTTTCAGTAGTTGCTTATTATCACAAGAGAGCGATCAAAAAGCTTTACGAGCTCTTTTAGGAGTTACCAGTCATCTGTCTACCACACCAGGATGGGGGAATCCCGCTAAGTGCTATTCTCAACGGCACAACAAGCAAACTTGCCGGCTTGTGCTCCACATTGTTCCTTTAATGCTGAGCGTCAAGCAGGGAAGCTGTGAATACCAAGTTTAAAGTCATTGGTTTGACCCGACTCGGAATCAAACCCGAGTCTACAGCTCCAGAGGCGAACGCTCTTACCACTCGGAATCTGAGTCGCTATATGAAAACGGTATCTAGAACATTACGCATCAAAACGTCCGATGAACAGTCACATAAAAAACGTAAATTGCCTCTGTCTGTTGCACATGTAAAGTGCGTGTAGATCTCTTTCGTGTCAGCGTGTTTGTTTTGGGCTTCAAACTGTTTTCGGACGTATGCAACCGCCTCTTGGTATTCGTTTTTGCCTTCGTATTCCGGGAAACAAATGGTAAGCGGCGATTTTACAATTTTCTCTTCGAATAAAGCTTTGTTACTCAAGAACAAAATCATAGACGTCTTCGCGAAATACGGATTGTTGCAAATAGATTCAAATAGCTCCAAACTTTCAAGCATTCGATTGGTTTCTTCGTCTTCAGCCAGCACTTGATCATACGCAGCCAAATCTACGCAAAATACAACGGCAGAAACATCCTGGAAGCAACGAATCCATTTCTTTCGTTTAGATGGTTGGCCTACCACGTCAATAAGTGTAAAATGAAAGTTCTTGCACTTGAATTTAGTTTCGATGATGCCAGTGGTCTTGACTGGAATGAGAAGTACATCTTGTACACTGGGATGTACGAAGAGTCACACAATCGATCAAGACTATGAAGAAAATACCATGCTGCATCATCGAGCAGATGTTCGTGCAATCTACTGAAGCATTCCTGAACACCGTCGTCTTTCCAGAGGACTTTAAGTGAATCTCCCAACTCCCCAGTCAAGTCTAAGTTCTTTACTTCGTCGGCAGCATGGTGTAGTTTTTCGCTATCATCTACAAGAGTTTCGTCAGCAAATGGAATGCCAAGCGACTTCATTGCGCGTAAAATTGTAATCAAAGATCGCACGACGAAGGCGTACACTGCAGGTTTCTACTGGATCCGTTCTTGCTCAGAATAACCGCTTTCAGAGCAGATCTTCATGTGTCTCACAAGAGCATTCCTTTCACAATCATCCCCGAATAACAAAAGTTGTACTTGTTTTTTATCGGTTACAGCATCACATATGAATTCGACGAAACCCATTAAACAGTTTACGAATTATGCTGCCCCAAATCAAACAAATAAATACATAAAACTTGAATTCCACTAATCTTAAGCTCAATCTGTAACAGTAATCACTTTTATAATCAATGAAGGCTTGTACCGAAGTCTATGTCATTTTAGCTGCAAGGTTAAGAGAGTGATTTAAGCTTACAAATCAATGTAAAAAATTTTACCTAATGAATTTCACTTGAATCTAACCCTCCAAAATCTTAGGCTAAATTAAACGTAATCAGAAGAATCTGATTAGGAGTGGGAATTCGAACCCACGCCCGCACCGACCACTGACCTATCACCAGCCCAATGGTTGCCGCGAGTCTTTACCGGAGACGAGGCCTTAAACACTCGCTCATCGTAACTAGAGATGGGATTTCGGTACTGATTGAGGAATCCCGGGCTCGGGATATTCCCGGGATTGCCATCACGCAATTCCGGGATTTTTCGGGATTGACCAAGAAAGAAAATACACAATTGTAATTTGCTATTTCGACTAAACAACGTAAATCTTATGAAAACTCAACGTACCAGCATCTATAAAAGATTTGACAGTCGCTTTTGTGCTACTGTTTTTGCAAACTGATCCCGAATTTTTTGTCCGTAGCTTCTCAGAATTTTAAAATTTTAAAAGTTTGATAGAGAGTTGGATTTATTCATTCTTTTTTCTTTTTTTTTAAACTAAGGTTCAAATTCATTGATTGTCAAAAAAACTAAATTGTAATTTATTGACTTTGAAAAACTAAAATCAAGTTCATCAATAAGTTGTGAGCGGATTCAAATTTAATTTCATAGGTTTTTAGTTTGAGTTTTGATGGCATTACAATGTAATTTCAGTGACATTGAAGAAACTAAATTAAAATTCATGAATAACTTGTGGGCGGAATCAAGCTCGACCCAACTCTAGGGGCAATAAAAGGAGTTTATTTGAACGTTTTTCTGATTTACAAATCATATACGGTAGCAAGCGCTAATGTCAGCACGCACCTCATAAGCATTTCGCTTGCAACAAACAAGACAAAAGCTGCTTTGAAAAGTTGAAACAATCTTGATTTTTCTCGCATTTTTATGCCGAAGCGTGTGACAAGTGCGGGGATCATCCCCACAGATCAGCGCTAGGCAACACAGCTTCAATTTCCGAAGAAACGTTGCAACTGTGGTGAGACGTCGAGAACACTGTGTTTGGCTGGTCAGTCTGAAAGTTGAACTGGGAATGAGAATAAACGGCCTGGGAATTGAACTCCAGGCTTTCCGCTCCTATAGCAATATCGTTACCACTACTCTCCAACAGGCCGATTGCTAATTCTTTTAAATAAAATAAATGAAATCCATCCCAACATGATGGTCATTGTACAATGCTGCAATCCCAGGATTCCACCTCTCAAATTACCGGGTTCGGGATTGGTAAAATTAGATGAAAATTTCGGTGTCGGGATTTCCCGAAAACCCAATTCTAATCGTAATCTGATGCCGAAGCAGCCAAATTTCTCGTATATTATGTTAAGACTAATTCATCATCCCACTATAGGAAGCCAGCCACTATTAAGCTATTATGACTGTGAACTGGTATCATGACTGTAACCACTTTTCATAGACGATTTTTATAATGTGACGAGCAAGATGGAAAGTTACGTGTCGCGTGGGAACTGGGGCAACTGTCCCCGGGTTCTAGGGTAGGGTTACCATACGTCCTCCTTTTGGAGGACATGTTCTCCTTTTTGACCAAAAAAAAATTGTCCTCCGAGGACGCCAAAAAATGGCCAAATGTCCTCCTTTTTAGCATTATGAACAGTGAAAACATGTCTAATCATTCTTCCACGAAAAATTTTGGAAAGTTTTAGTGCAAACAACGGCCTGCGAACGTAATAACCTTTTTTTGGCCTTCACTTGTTTTTGGGCAGAAAAATGGACATCTGCGGACATGATGACGTTTTTTTTGGTCTTCAATTATTTTTGGGCAGAAAAATGGACATTTGCGGACATGATGACCTTTTTTTTGGTCTCTACTTGTTTCTGGGCAGAAACATGTACATCTGCGGACATGATGACTCCCCCTTTTTGGTTTTTGATCTTCACTTGTTTTTGAGCAGAAAAATGGACATCTGCAGACATGATGACCCTCAAAAATCCTGTCCTCCTTTTGCATAGTGAAAATATGGTAACCCTATTCTAGGGACCACTCTGGGACGAAAACGTTTTTCAGAGAATGCCGCTTTTTCGTAGGATGTTCTTTAATCACAACTTTTTGTCCCTGGGTCTAAAAATCTCTTCAACGTTTTGGTTGTCAATGAACAGTATAATAACTAACGTGATAACTAAGTCATTGGCGGATGCATGTGAAGGAGGAGGGAGCAATAAAAGCTCAGTCTCCTAAACAATCTCTGGGTTCGCCCCTGGAAATGCGCTATTACAGAATAACCAAAATTGATTACCCTTCAGTACCCCACTACAGTCTGGTTAAGAATGATACTAAAATTGTCGGCTACACCAATTTTTGATCAGTTTAAAAAACGTGTCGTTTCGTAAAACAAATATTGGCTTTGTTTCAATGATGGGTTGCGATGTTCTGACCAGTGGCGGCTCGAACATAAGAGCTGCAGCACCCCCTAACTTTTTTTACGCTCATAATTTTCTATCGCCAAGTTTTTTAAATTTCTTATTTTTTTCCATGTTTTGATCATGTATGAATATATATGTTTAAATGAAATCCCTGTTTTGTGTGCAGCTCAAGTTTTTTCGTATGCAAATGAGCCAAGCGGTGACGCGACAAAGGCTGTTGATGACATTTTTGGACTCGCCGTTCAATTTTTGTATGAGCTGCTCTGTCGGCAGATCAAAGGGAATTCCGACTAGCTCAGGCTCATGGCATAACGGGACTGTTTTTTAGCCCTGCTAGGCTGCTGCATATGATCGAGTTAGTTTGTGTAAGAGCTCGATGATAGTTGGTGCTTGATGCAGATTTAGACTGGGCAGGCTTTCTATTTTAGACTAGGCAGACAGATATCAATAGCCTAACTGAAGGCTAATCAGTAATGGTAGGCTACTGGTACCAGTGTGTGTAGTCTAGACAGTTTAGGCCACTGCCAGACAGTTGATACTCTTGTGACAAGATCAGACTAAAGTTGGTTGATGGTTGCAGAAACATGTAGTGGTAACTGGATCAAGGATACTATGGTTTGCTCGAGCAAGTGTAGGTTTGGCAGTTTTTTAGAGATTTTAGCTGCATTAAAAGAACTATTTTCCTCTACAATTTTCCCTGATTTTAGGTACCGGCAGTGATGGGCATGATAAATCTTTCCGTACTACAGCGATTACGATAGTCGATAACTTCAAAAAAGCCCTGGGGGATACCGATAGTCGATAAATCTTAATTTCTTAAAGCAATATCGGTAATCGATAAATTATCGCCGATAAATTTTTCCGATAAATGTTGCGCTAAATTTTCAATGTGTTTGACGAAGTTTTTTTTTTGCAAGTCAAATGGTAAAAATGTTTTTGTAGATTTTTCCAGAAAACAGAGTAGTTTACGGACTCTGCCGTGGCATTAAACAAAACAAAGAGATTTTTTAAAAATTGCGATGAGACTAAATGGGCACCGTATATTTTTTCCATAGCGCTAACTCACCAACTCTGAAGTTTGAACACTGTAGGAATAAAGAATCGTTTATCGCGATAATTTATCGGCGATAACAAAATTTATTACAAAAGCGATATCGGTAATCGATAAATCAAAACTAGTTTGAGCGATAACGATAAGCGGTAATAAATTATTGCCGATAACTATCGCCGATAATTTATCGCGATAAATGTCAATCTCTGGGTATCGGTATATGCATACCGGTCCCTGGTTTATGTATATTATACATATTTGGGGATCCATGCCAGGTCTCTAAAATGTTTTCAAAAAAAGTTGAATTTTTGGATAAATAGCCCTCAATCTACCCACATGTATGTAATTTAAAAAATAAGTGAGAAAATTAGTATTGTTTTAACCAAATCTACCGGTACTGTTTTGTGTTACCTATCGCAGCCTTACTTCAACATCAGTATATCATCGATTGCGATATTCTTTACTTTTTGTTCATCAAATGCACTGGAGCCTTTACTTTTTTGAATGAGTATCGAATATGACCTAGTCTTAACTTTTTTTTTTGGCGCAATTCGATATTTTATATTCGATTCTTTTTTGGGTTACTTTATCTCACTTTAGTAAATTTAAAAGAATCATCGGTATGTCATCACCTTATTTGTGCTGATAAAATTTTTTAGGCCTTAAAAATAAAAAAAAATAATTTTAATTGCAAAGTTGCTTCGCATCAATAATGTCGTATACTATGTCCGTCGTTTGTCTGTAAGTTACCGCATGAATGTGAGAGCATCACAAAAAATGCTCGGCGTACACCGCTAAATGCTCAGTGTAATATCGAATATCGATCACGATATTCTTTGATTTTTAGTTGGCAGACTAAAGGGCTTTGCTTTTGTTTTTAAAATAGTCTATGGTGTGACAGCATGTTTCAGTATGACGACGTAATGAGCAAAAGTTTATTTAGACAACAAAGCAATCGAAACAGTGCAGTGCGCAAACATGCACGTGCTGCATTTTCTATATCATTGGTGAAACCACCAGCCTTAGCACATGCTATTTAAGGACTCGAATCCGTAACTCAAAATATCGTGTCAGCGTGTGAGGACGAATTTACTGACCAATGCACAAACTTTAACAGGTCACTTTGAAAGCTTTGGTGGGCCACAAGTGACCCGCGGACCGCAGGTTGTACGTCCCTAGTAGGTCGTTGGGAATAACAGATGTTACGTGAATGTTCTGAGCTTAAAATTATTTCTGCTCATTAGTACTTGTTAGGTACAGAGGAGACATTTGTAGTAAAGTTGAGCATTTACTGATCCAAGGAAGCAACAAAGATGTTGGTGGAAATTGAACCAACAATCTTGCTATCGTCAATAACAGCTTAAATAACAGTCTGCCTGTTGCACCGTGCCAAGCTTTGTCTCCTAACTGTTTTCACGTGTGGCATGCTATTAAAATTGACGCACGCAATAATTTCTGAAGGAAAGATGGGGTCCAAACGGCTTTGCCCCCCAGACGTGATTTCGCACTTACCGATACTGCTTGTTGAGCCTACCCACTTATTTTTTTAGGACGGCAGCCCTGGCTTACGTCATTACCTCCAACTGTTTCGCAGCGTACCTTCGCGCTAACCGTCATTTTCTTGCGAAAAATCGTATTCTATTTGGTGTGAACCAAGGGTTCTCAACCGTGGCCCTCGGCCACCCAAATGGGCCACGGAGTGCTCTCTGGTGAGCCACGAGCGTAGACCTCATAAATGAAAACCAGGATGTCTTCTGAGGTTCAAGGTGTTCAGCGCACACCCTGCAATATGATAGGGCAGGGGTGGCCAACCAGTCAGATGCCAAGAGCCGCATTTCTTGCTGTGTTTCAGCAAAGAACCATATCATGCAAGCAAGGGATAATGATCGCATTAGCATCACCACACCTCTTATTGATACTCATGCTTTGCTTAGCCAGATTAGTAGTATACCGGCCGGTTAGCTCAGTTTGTAACGACATCGCTATCGGTGCGGACGGTCTGGGATTTGTGGCCTGGGCGGTCTGGATCAAAGTGGACAAAGTGTCGCCGCCGCTGCGACATTTCTTCAAATTCGAAGCTGTGTTGCCCAAAGTTCGTAAGTTATGCGGACTTTAGTGTTGCCCAGGCGCAAAGCTGCGGAGATAATAACTCAAATGGTTGAGTGGTAAAAGCGTCCACTTCTGGAGATACCGACTTGGGTTTGATTCCGAGTCGGGTCAAACCAATAACTTTAAAATTGGTATTCACAGCTTTCTTGCTTGACGCTCTGCATTAAAGGGACAGTGTGGCAAACAAGCCGACAAGTTTAGTTGTTGTGCCGTTGGGAAAAGCAATTAGTGGAATTCCCACACCTTGGTGTGGTGGACAGGTGGCCGGCAACTCCTAAGCGAGCTCTTTATAGCTTTTTGATGGCTTTCTTGAGATAGGAGGATAAACGTGCAACTAAATACAAATAGATGGTCCCCCACACTCGTTAGCGCCTCGTCGTAATTCTCCAAAGTGATTATTACGTCATAATGCAACTTATGCGTTGGCAAACGCTATATCATTACAGAACGAGGCTGCTAATAGAAGAAACACAGCATGTGAAAATGAGCCACATGAAACTGGGCAAAGAGCCGCATGCGGCTCGCGAGCCGCGGGTTGGCCACCCCTGTGATAGGGCAAACGCTTTAACTAACAGTACAGTATGTACTTTTTAGTTTATTTTCTCCCTTCCTAATATCAGCTCAGTATGTTATTTTTAATAAAAAACAAATTGCGTTTTTTTTTTTCAACGCAGACCAATGACGCAACATTCTCTCTCACGAAAGGTTCACAGATTTTGTTGAACGCCGGCAAACCAGACAAACCTTTTTTTCTTTGTATTTTGAATCGCATGATATAGCGGAAAATGACTTTTCTTCTTACCGTACAATTTAAATGCAAGATTAAATGCTCAAGTTTGCGATTGAACCCAGGTGCGACGTCACCATGCATGACTTAAGCAACCACACCCAGGGGCGTAGCCAGCGAAATATTTAGGGGGGGTAGGGCAAATTACAATAGACCAAAAACTTCAAAAAAATTAATCTGTTCAGGACAAGGCATTAGGCTCACGCTGTCTTCCCGTCAGAGCCGGCGCCAAGAGGGAGCAGGCAATCGACATGCTTGGCCCCCCAATTAACAAGCTTACTCTTTTGAAGACAGCGGCTTTTGTGCTTACTTTTAAACTTTGCCCCCCCTCTGACAACTGCTCTGCCACCGGCTCTGCTTCCCGTATTTTGATTTTTGCTTCAAGTTATTGGTATTTATTTTGTTTGCGGATGAGTATGGAGTTAATTATTTACTGTAGATCTAGGCAGGCAATCCTTGAGTTCACTAATTGCTACCCTAATACTAATCAAACTGCCTTCCGCACGGCATTTAGGGATGTCCATTTCAGAATATCGAATCCAACAAAACCGGTTCTTCTTTTGAACCGGTTCAGTTTTTTGGATGCGGTTTAATTGTGAAGAAAAGCTGTGCGTGATGAATCTTTTCATACGTTGCGGATAAACGCAAGTGCGCGCTCGGCCTCGTGTGTGTGTGATCATGCGAAGTTCGTCGGAGGCCGCAAAACATTTGTGGTAGGTCATGAGTGTAGTATGCACCGCTTGTATTATATTGGAGCCGTATTTTTCATGTGTTTCCAAATTTAAGAAGGACATGCTCGCAGTTATTTTCATGCCTACGCCACTGCGTGTTATGCTTCGAATTTTACAGTGCTGTAATCCTTGTGCTGGCTATAAATTCATTAAAAATGAAACGAATGGTTGTTTTTTTTGTTTTGCGGTAGTCGAGCGGTTGCGTGCTGAAATGATATCGAAATAATACTTACGGTCATTTTATGGATTTAGTAGTCGGTTAAGGAATCGAAATTCTGGATTCGAAGAAAAATATTTGGAATTATTCTAGAATACTTAATTATTCTGAAATGGACATCCCTAATTTACGGCGTCATATAATTAACAAAATCCAACGGTTTTGTCAGTATGGCATGCACGAACAAGAAACACATAGAACAACAAACACATCGAAAAAGTTCCTATTCTTCTTAAAATAATTTTCAGTTGAACATTCTTTCCTTTTGCTGGCCATATTCGATTGCCGTTTAGCAATACAATCACTCTTTTTCTACACTTAAATATTTGATCCCATTGCGTTGTTATGATGCAATATTGCTTAACAAGCGCTTTTTGCGGAGAAGTTATGTCGAAATTTAAATCGCGCAAAAATCAGTCGTAAATGAAAAAGTGGTGAAGATGAGGGAGCGTTTGAAACAAAGTTTACGGTAATTTATAAGAATGTTTTAATTACACTTGAGACTAAGCTTCGTCAAAAAGGGGGGTTGGGGGGGAGTGCCCCGATGGCCGCCCTCCCTGGCTACGCCACTGATCACCCCAGTTACACCATCGCTGCAGTGAAACACGTTTTTTTTTCTCGAAAACTTTTTCAAATCATACTCAGGAGGCCGCGGTCTTTTAAATTCACGGTCAAGGGGGCCTCGTTTTAGAAAAGGTTGAGAAGCACTGGTGTAAGCGCTGCTTAATACCATGATACCTTTTCGAGGACAGCATGTCCGAGCTTCTGCCCCTACAACTTTTAGAAGATTATTTGTATTGGTTTATTCGAGAAAATATAGTACAGTTCTGCGAATGTTTAAAAAGATGATCCTATCACTCCTAATTTTTAAATAAATTTTGTTAGTTTGATTAGAAATTCATCGTAGTTGTAAACAATTACCCGCATTGAAGTGCTTTAATTGCAACCACGGGCGGTATAGGCTACTGCTTAACTTTTGTTGCACTTAACGCAATGCTTTACTTTTTTGTTCATGAAGTTAACGCATTGCGTTAAGTGCAACAAAAGTTGAGCAGTATACCGCCCCTAATCTAACTTTATAGGCTACAATGTTTTTGCTCCATTTTTATTTTTTATCGATCGACCAAGCGAACCATGCTATATTATTACTGAATTATAGTTGGTCTCGCATTGCCGCTTATAGGTGTTCTTGTAAAAGCATTCATAACTCTACAAGAAAAATTGCTTATTGTTTATGCATTGCGAAGCGAAAGTTGGACTGCACTTCAACGCTAAAAAAAATTTTGATGGCAAAAGTTGCGTTGCGCCTTTACTTTTGTAAAAAATTATTTGCGAAAGTTTCGCTACGCTTTTACTTTAGTAAAAAACTAATTGCGAAGGTTGGGCTACGCTTCAACGCTCTAAAAATCAGATTACGCAAGATACGTTGCGTTTCAATGATTTTAAAAATTCTTGCGCTGCGTTTCATTCTAGTCAGAAAAAATGTACACTTCTGGATTTCACAGTATTAAAAAGTTAAAATTCGACAGTCTGTTTTACCTGGTAGGGTTCATCGTTGCACTGTATCTAATTAATTCTATTTCGTTAAGATACCCCTGATGAACCCTACCTGATGAAACAGACTGTTGGGTTTTAACTTTTAAATGCAGTAAAATCACGGTGCAGAAGTGAATATAAAAACAAACATAAAAATTTATTGCCATTGAGAACATAGATTCATTTCTGGGACTGACCGGATTGGGCAAGAAATCGTAATTGCCTAAAAACACTGATGCAGAATAGCGGATATAGCCTATAGCGCCCTTAAGAAAGGAAGAAGAATACATTCGACCCAAATCAAACTGAGAAACAATCGTCAGATTGACCATTCTGTATCGCAATGATCAAAACGTCACTGCATGTGGTCGAAGTTCTTGCGTATATTTTGCTGGAAGGTTCTTTGCGTTGATCTTTGTTTAAATTATTTAAAATAATGATAGTCGAATTATTTTTCACTTAAGGAAAGTCGCTTGAAGAAACTTTGCACGTAGTGATTAAACGTAGACACGGCTGAGCAGCACACGAGCTACACCACCAATATTGGTTCGTTTTCCACAAATTTACCAAATGAATAGAAATAAATATCATGAAGCAAAGAATAACCTCACGATCCATTTTTCTTTTTCTTTTTGAACAAAATCTAGAACCTTACGCATCAAAACGTCCGACACAGCGTCAAATACAATACGAGCAATGCCCGTGTCTGTTGCACATGTGAAGCGTGTGTAAATCTCTTTCGCTTCGGCGTGTTTGTTTTGGGCTTCAAACTGCTTTCGGACGTATTCGGACGCCTCTTCGTATTCGTTTTTGCCTTCGTATTCCGGGAAACAAATGGTAAGCGGCGATTTTTTAATTTTCTCTTCGAATAAATCCTTTTTGTTCAACAACAAAACTATTGGCTTTTTCCGAAAAATCGAATTGTTGCAAATAGATTCAAATAGCTTCACACTTTCAAGCATTCGATTGGTTTCTTCGTCTTCAGCCAGCAATTGATCATACGCAGCCAAATCTACGCAAAATATAATGGCGGTGACATCCTGAAAGCAATGAATCCATTTCTTTTGTTCAGATCGTTGTCCTCCCACGTCAATAAGCGTGAAATACAAGTTCTTATATTCGAATTTAGTTTCAATGATGCCAGTGGTCTTGACACGAGTGCGAAGCACATCTTGTTCACTGGGAATGTAGGAAGAGTTGCACAAACGCTCAAGTTGATCAAGGTAATACGCAGCGGAATCGTTAAGCTGATATTCTCGAGATCTGCTGTAGCATTTCTTGACACCGTCGTCCCTCCAAAGAATCTTTAGCGATTCACCTAAGTCTCCTGTTAAATCAATGTCTTCCATTTGACCGGCAGCAGCTCGCAACTTTTTGCCGTCTTCAGCTCTACTTTTGTCTTCAAAGGAAATGTCAAGAGACTCCATAGCTTTCAGGATGGCAATCATGGACTGTGCAGTGTTAGCATAAACCACAGGTTTGAAATTGCAACGTTCTTGCTCCGAAAAGCCGTCCTGATGCAAAATCTTCATTTGTTTTGCAATGGTGCTCTTTCCCGATTCTCCTGCTCCAAGCAAGAGAAGTTTGACTTGCTTTCTAGCAGCCTCGGCATCTTTTTTAATTTGTTTATCTATCTGATGTGAAGCTACTTTTGCTTCGTCGACTTTTTTTGAACCGGCACAACCCATCATAAGGGAGTTACCACACAGTAAATGGAAATAAAAAAATATATATGGTCAACAATCTTGAATTTACAAAGGTGTTCAACCTATAAAAAGCCCATTCCTTAAGCGAGGGAAATGGTTACATTCTTTCTGAGTTTTGAATCACTTACCACTAACTATAGGCCTATATAGCTTATTTTGCACCGTTTTTTGATGGTTGTTTGGCTACATAGTTTGTAATTCGAGAAATGTGCCCTACCAAGTACTACCGGTAACTAATTATTATGAAACTGTACAGACAAATGAAACCTTCATTATACTCGCGGTATTACGCCGAAGCGTGTAACGAGTAGCGGAGCCCGACCTCGCCTCTTCGCGCCTGGGCTACACAGCTCCGAAGAACCATCGCAGCGGTGGCGAGCCATTGGCGACACTGTGCTGATTTGACCGACCAGGGATTTAAACCCCAGACCTACCGCACCGATAGCGTGTGCGCTAAGCAACTTAGCTAACTTTAACTAAAAATTAGAAAAATATTGAGCAGTACTTCCTTTTAGAAACTTTTTTTGAAAAGTACCGCGGTACTTTTGATTTTCAAGTACCGAGTACCGGTACCGTCGGTACTTTTAACAGAGTACCCAGTACTGGTACCGCCGGTACTTTAAAAAAGTACCGCGCCCATCTCTGATGGCCAAGCGGTACCTCGCGCAGATTGCAGATTCTACGAGGCGGGTTAGATTTCCAGCTGGACCAATCGAATCTAACATGCCGGGTAACCGGCCACTCGAAGAATGCAACTTCGGATTCTTTCTCAACCACTGTTGAAATTTCTAACGCTGTCTTCGAAGAAATGACAAAAAATTGAGCAGTGCATCATTATTAGCTGTACGGCGCTATAAGCTTGCATCTTTGAATAGAGTGACACCTCAAATACACATTTATCTCGAGCTCCGCCTTGTTGAAGTCGCAGCAACAAAAAACTGCAACTCTAACTCCATATCTTCAAAACATAAATTGGCTATTGCTTAACAAAACATTGCGTATTCAATTTTCCTTCTTTTGCGACTGCAAAGCTGAGATGGCTATAAACTATTGAGAGCTCTCTAGGCTCTAGCTAAATTTTCATGAAAAAAATCTTCTAAATAGACGACGGTTTGCAGTTTTAGTATTCAGCTGCCTCTCTGTTGCGAACTTTTTAGAGGAAAGGTGCATCGAAGAAATAGGTAAACAAAAGTATAAACCGTGACTCATTTCCCAGCATTCAAACACTAGGAAAAAAATAGACTTTTTAGCACGAGCGCGCAGTGTTTTACAGCAAGTAATGGTTCCTCAATACGAAGTTTTCCAAAGTAAACCGTGACGTCATTTATGACACATTGCGCATCAAAGAATTCAGTGGCAAATGTCTTATACATACTCTTAAGATGTGGCGCAACCCTAATTTATAAGATCTAAGAATGTCGAGTCAGGTATGAGAAAAACATATTATAGTGTTCGTCTTCACAATGGAAATTCTCGCATTCCTACGAAAATGTCTATGTCTTGCATGCGTGACTGTTTGCATCAAAACCTTAAAAAAGTTCGCGCAATGCGCATTTGCTTCTTCATATTGATTTGCGCACAACAAGAGCTTAATCTTCCAATACGTGGAGAATGGAGCAACAACGCAGCGAGACTTTCCTTCAAAAAATGCGACATTATATCAAACTTTGATCCATTGTTGCTACTGAAAAAGTATCAAAGTGCTGGAAACGAGTTCCAAACGACTGATCTCAAATTTTGAATAGCCTCAGCTTTAAATTAAACAAAGTCACGCACTGAAATCAATTTTTACCCTCAAAGTTGAATAATCTAAACTAGTCTAAGACCAAATTCGAGTCAAGTTCAAGTATTTTTTTTGCAACGACTTGACTCGAGCATCTGACTATACAATTTTTCAAACGCTGCCTCTAAAAAATATGATGAAAGTTTTCAATGAACGTCATTGAAGTTTAGCGAGACCATACAAACAAACAAACAAAATTGAAAACAAAATGTTTGCACACTCATTTGGAATCAAAACTACTTGCGGCACATAAAAAGTATCACGCTTTGGACTGGGCTTATAACAGTACTTGGAATAAACCTTGTAACTAATACAGCTGCAACATCTGTTACAGGGCTACTGTATCACATCATAATTTTGTTATAGTCACATAGAGCGACATAAATTTGTGTCCAAAAAGATAAAAAATTAAACAAGTTAATAAATTGTTTAAGACAAAACAAAAAGGGATTGATAAGAATTTAAAAAAAAAAGGAAAAAAAATTGAACAATGCCCGGAAAAAGTTGCGAAGCGAAATGGCGCTCTTTGAGTCAGCAACAACCCCAAAATGTGTCACATGCCATTGGCGCAAGCCTTGAATCGAATCGTATTGATTGAATGTAGACAGAGCTGAGTGGCACACGAGCTACACCACTAACATTGGTTCGTTTTCTACAAAGTTACCACGTGAAAAGAATTTTCATAAAGCAACGAATAACCTTACGATGCTTTTTTCTTTTTGAAAACAGTGTCTAGAACATTACGTAACAAAACATCAGATAAACTGTCGTGTAAATAACGTAAATTGTTGGTGTTTGTTGCGCATGTGAAGCGTGTGTATATCTCTTTCGTGTCGGTGCGTTTGTTTTGGGATTCAAACTGCTCTCGTACGTATTCGCACGCCTCTTCGTATTCGTTTTTGCCTTTATATTCCGGGAAACAAATGGTAAGCGGTGATTTTACAATTTTCTCTTCGAATGAATCTTTGTTACTTAAAAACAAAATCATAGACGTCATGGAGAAAAACGGATTGTTACAAATAGACTCAAATAGCTTCAAACTTTCAAGCATGCGATTGGTTTCTTCGTCTTCAGCCAGCACTTGATCATACGCAGCCAAATCAACACAAAATATAATGGCGGTGACATCCTGAAAAGCAATGAATCCATTTCTTTCGTTCAGATCGTTGTCCTCCCACGTCAATAAGTGTAAAATGAAAGTTCTTGTCATGAAAAGTAGTTTCGATGATGCCAGTGGTCTTGACAGGAATGAGAAGTACATCTTGTACACTGGGAATGTACGAAGAGTCACACAATCGATCAAGTGCATCAAGGAAATACCATGCTGAATCATCGAGCTGATATTCGTGCAATCTACTGAAGCATTCCTGAACACCGTCGTCTTTCCAGAGGACCTTAAGTAAATCTCCCAACTCCCCAGTCAAGTCTAAGTCCTCTACTTCGTCGGTAGCATGGTGTAGTTTTTCGCTCTCTTCTGCACGAGTTTCGTCAGCAAATGGAATGTTAAGCGACTTCATTGCGCGTAAAATAGTAATCAAAGATCGCACGACGAAGGCGTACACTGCAGGTTTGTACTGGATCCGTTCTTGCTCAGAATAACCGCTTACAGAGCAGATCTTCATGTGTCTCACAAAAGCATTCCTTTCATATTCATCCCCAAATAATAAAAATTTTGCTTGATTTTTAGCGGCTGCAGCAGCTCTTTCGATCTCTTCATCGATCACGTTTGAAGCTAATGCAGCGTTTTTGTCAATGTGCTTGGAATCGACGCAACCCATGAACAGTCTACGAATTATATTGTCCCAAATAAAACCAGAAAATATTTAACCCATGTCTCTCGAATTCCGCTACTAAATCTGTAACAGTGAGCACTTTTCAAAGACATTCTTCATAATGTGACGAGCAAGATGGAACGTCACAACGTGTCGTGGGCAAGGGTGGAAATCTGGCTACTTGGCGTTAGGGTGTCAGTTTCGGTGTGTTGTAACCCAGATGTCATATTTCAGTTTTGGTTTGGTTTCACGGCTGGTGAAAAATAAAATCCAGCTTCGGTTTCAGTTTTGCTTATGCACGGCTTGGGTTTCTAGGCTTCAGTTTCGGTTTAAGTTTCATCCAAGAACGTTATTTTATTTAAGTGCTTTGCTTTTTGGCGTTTTTGTTTTATTACAATGGTAAGTAGCAGCTCAAATGGCCGAGCAGTGGCGTACGCAGAATTTTTCAATGGAGGGTTCAATGACGTCACATCGTGATGACGTAAAATTCTACAATTCTAGTAGTTCAGAGGTATTAAAGTGCATCGGATTGTGATGTTTCCAGCCTAAATTATTCCGCAGCTGTAGTTTACCTATATTAGTAATGCAGCTATATAATGCCATAACTAAGGAAGCAAATAAGATATTTCATTCATTTTTCGTTTGCTTGATTCTTCGCGCTTCATTGAAGGAGAGAAAAGGTTTTATTGAAACTCAAGCTGTCAAGCCGTGGTTAAAAATTTACTGAAAAAGTTTTAGTTGACCTCATTCTTAAACCTTGGGAAGGTTAACTGACCAAAGTAGGCTAGCTTTCCCAACGTCACAAACGGGATGCAGCCAGGGGGTGAAACAGGCAAATGATTCCCTCCAGAGAAATCTTTTTTCAAGAACCAACATTGATATAAACATTGCATATAAACCTTGATATAAACATTTAATACGCACTCATTATGAAGGGTGCAGCTTCTCCCATAACTGTCTTGAAAAGTGAAGCTTGTGGAGTAGGAAAAAAACTGCCCTTCATGCAGAAACATTTTTAAACTAAAATATACTAAGCGCGAAAAGAATCCCTAATCATGCGATTTGGGTCAAAACCAGCGTCGATATTTTCAGTGAAAACGCGACATCGGCGGACATTCACCGACTTTTGGTGGAAAAAATAGAAATAGCCTATAGGACCTCTCTTTACTTAAATCCGGCCCTGCTTATCACAACCGCAGGGAGAGCAAAAAAAGGTCTTCGTCTTGCGCATGTCAATTTTTTTAATTTCCAGGTAGGGAAAAAGTAAATTAATGCAGCCGGCAAAACATGACGGGCCCCGGTATTTTGTTCCCCCTGCCCCCCCCCCCCCTATCAACGTCACAGCTTCCGACCCCCTCTCTTGCATACGCCACTGGGGCCTATCTCCGCGACTTGGCGCCTGGGGAATGCAGAAACGTCGCAGCGGTGGCGAGCCGTTGGCGACACTGTGCCGGTTTGACTGGCTCAGTAATCGAGTCAGTTAGTTAGTTGCATATTTATCCTCCTATCACGAGAAAGCGATCAAAGCGCTATACGAGCTCGCTTAGGAGTTGCCAGCCTTCTGTCTACCACACCAAGATGGGAGAATCCCGCTAAGTGCCTTTCCCAACGGCACAGCAAGTAAACTTGCCGGCTTGTTCTCCACACTGTCCCTTTATTGCTGAGCGTCAAGCAGGGAAGCTGTGAATACCAATTTTAAAGTCATTGGTTTGACCCGACTCGGAATCAAACCCGAGTCTACAGCTCAGGAAACAGACGTTCTATACCACTCGGCCATCTGAGCTGTTCGAGCCCCAGACCAGGGTCGGATCCAGGGGGATATATGGGGGATGCACCCCCATCAGCCACTTTCAACAACGCTTTGGATGCATAAAATTTTTCCACAATTTCGAACCTCTTCATAACAATATGCCTGAGTCGCCAAAAGCACGCATAATCGAAACTTAACAAACAAAAGGCATCATATTTGGTGAAGCACTCAAAGTTAGGGGCCAAAATTATAAACAAAATTTGCCTGAAAATTGTTCAAAAAGCACTAAAATGGCCATTACAGTATGTAAATTTTCAAAAATTTTCCGGAAGAGCATGCCGCCGAATCCCCCTAGAGTCGCTTACGTTACTTAAGTTTTTTAAAATTAACTCCGAGGGAAAAAAACTACGCTTGAAAAAATGACAAAATTTCATGTCCTTTCCCAAAAAATATTCTGAATACAACCCTTACATGAAACATTTTCAAAGAGCTTATTTAGGCCCGTTTCGGGTCTAAACGTTTTTGTATCTAGTTAACATTCAACCTATTTCAAAATTACATCCCTCCCCACCAAAACTTTCTGAATCCGCTCCTGCCCCAGACCTTCTACACCGATAGCCTGTGCGTTCAACAAATAACTAAGCTAGTGGCCGGTACCGGCCTCGAAATTGAACCCAAAGCCTCCCGCGCCGACAGCGATGTCTTTGCTTAACGCCAACTGGCTGGTTTGGTTAACTCAAAATTATGACATTGCAAGCGGATTATTCGCCTGGAGTGCCTGCGTTGCAACCATTCTCTTCCAAGAATGCCTTCTGCTCTGAAACGTCGTCTTGTTCAGCCATAGCCGTTGAGAACAATCGCTTAATGACATCACAAGTTCACAAAACGACTCCGGCTCTATGAGTATCCATTGACTATTATGTCCAGGCTTGCATTTTGAGTTAGTCATTGGTTCAAGCGCAACCCACCAGAAAAGTTTGACTACCGGTATTGTTGCATCACAATCAGTTTGATAGATAGCACAGAAAGACATGACGGCAATTTCGGCAATCTCCGCATGAACAAAGCGGATTGTTTTAAAAAGAGAGGTTTTTATTTCTTTTCCAATCGTCCCCCTCGTTCGTACGCCACTGTAGCCGAGTAAGGAGAGCAATTGTTTCGGAAGTTGTCGACTTGGGTAGGCTATAATTGCGAGTCCGGTGAAACCAAAGACTCAAAAATTAGTATTCATAGCTTCTCTATTTGACGCTCAGCTTTAGAGGAACTGTATTGGTAATGATGGTGATGATAATTTTTGCAACCCAAAACCTTAGAAAATTTTGATCAGGTTTTAGTTTCAGTTTCGGTTTTGACGTTTCAAGAAAAAACTGTCTCGGTTCAAGTTTATATAGGTTTTTAAAAATTTGGCTGAGTAGGTGTCAATTTCAGTTTGGGTTTCAATAATTTCCTTTAAAGCTGGGTTTTCAGGTTTAGGTTTGGGTTTCCACTCTTAATTCATTTCGTTTTCCCTTAACCATAAACGCAACTTTGTCCCGGGGCCCAAAAAACTCTTCAACAGCCCTGCATATGGTTGTCAATGAGCGCTATACTAACTAAGGTAATAACTAAATCATTGGCGAATGCATTTGAAAAGGAAGGAGTTAAGAAGGCTCAGCCCCCTAAGCAATCTTTGGTTTCGCCCCTGAAAGTGTGGTATAGCAGAACCGAAAGTGTGGTATAGCAGCAGAACTCAGTACCCCACTACAATGTGTGTTCATGAATGATACTGCCGCTACATTTCGGGTTTCTTAGTTTAAAACAGTTCTGTGAACTCGCAAGTAATTTGGTCGAGTTCAAGTTCGAGTTCAATTTCACAAGAAACTTACAAAATGAAATTGAATTCAAGTTCTTCGTTTTTGATTTTCCGAAATCAAGTTCGCGTTCAGTAATTTTTACCAAGTTTATGCTAAGTTTAAGTAGTCTTAATCAAGTTTAGGATAAATTCAAATCTCAAACAACTTTTATCGAAAGCGAGTTCAAGTTCACGAAATTTTGTATTTCGAGTTCAAGTTCGAGTTCGAGAAAAAAGACCAAGTTCTGTTAATTCAAGTTCGCAGCTTCGGTTTAAAATTGTCGACCACACCTCCAATTTTTGACTAGCTTAACAAAACCTGTTGTTTTTTTTTTGAAACAACGGTATGTTGGCTTTGTTTCAATAATGGCTTGAGATTCCGCGAAGCGTGATCATTGGTGTTACGCCATTGTTTATTTATTTTACTTCTACAGCAAAACTTGCGATAAGATGTCTTCCATTGGTTTATAATAAACTATAGGTTACATAGTGAACGCGCTATTCCACACATTATTTTCTATTATTTTGCATTTTGCTTTTCTTTGACCTATTTGCTAATTATATCATAAGCCAACTTAATTTGTCATTATTGCGTAACCGTATTTCATTTCGCTTTCACTTAATCATAAACTCAACTCTGCCACAAACAGTCTTCTAGACACCATTCTGCAATGCTTAACATCTCGATGAAATGCTGTGCAAGCAAAATGTAGGCCTACATAGTTTACAATCTGCTGACATTATGTGACTATGTAATCAGCTTTATTGATGCGCTAATTTCCACATCGAATCGCTGGTCATAAGTTACTGTGTTGTACTTTGTACTAGACCAGGGCTACTCAACTATAACGCTGGTCTGCGTTTAAATTTTTTTCCTAGAGGTTGAAAGTTTTTTAGCTGTGTATATATCGTTTTTTGACGTAGAATTCAAATATGCGATCAGTTTTTTTTCGATCAGGTCGAGTTTTCTCGCTACGGGAATTTTAATTTTTTTAAAAATTTATGTCAAAACAGCAATTTAGTATGCTATTTGTGTATTCCAAGTCACATTACTTTCTCAGAAACATTTAATAACTGATCAAAATATGAACGCGTGTAAACCAAAGATTTAAACTCAAACAAAAGGGCGTTTGAAAGCTTCCCTTTTTCGCGATGGAACATAGGTATCTCTTCTGAAACACCAGCAATAGTCAACTAAGACATTAATGTCCCAATGGCCTTGATATAGCTCTTCCATCATGCGAATGTCTTGATGAAAACGTTCACCTTGCTTTTCACTGTAATCATCGCAGTTTTGTGGAAACTAATCCAAATGGGAAGTTAGGAAATGCATCTTAGTGAATATTCTTGCACCCAAAGACTGGAAGCTGTGCATCAACCACATCGTCATAGTTTTAGTTAAGCATTTTCCTCAAGAAATCGGTGGAAACATTTTTAAAAGATATCCACGCTCTGTTTTCTGCTTCAGATAAAACTTCATTAAAAGTAGAACTTCTCATTAATTTTCGATCTTGAAGTCCATTAAAACATACCTGTTCCAAGTTCAGTATCACTCACGACTGGAAATTTACACTGGAGAAATTTGAACGATGGTTGTCTTTATTTAAGGCTTTGACCAAATGCAAACGTGCAAAGGAGAAAGTAAAATGGTTTTTGGATCAACCAGCGAGCTTGATCTTACGTTGCATCTAGCAGGTGTTAAAGTGCTTCTAGCTGGCCATTCTTTTTGTAAATAATGTCGATCATCAACTCTGAAATACCAAAGACATAGAAAGCAAGGGTATTCTTCATAACTTTCTTGAAGACCAAGAAGTTTGAATATCATTTTTAAATCATCACAAATCTTTAGCATGTAAAGATTGCAACACAGGTCATCCAATAGATATTTCATGTCTAAGTAGGTCTCAGCTCATCTATTGGAATCTTGACTCGTGAAAGCAACTTAATAGCTCCACAAACTACATTTTATTGGTAGCGGAATCAGGACGAAGGTTTCAAAAAGTATTTTGGAAAAGATGAGCTGCATTGGCTTGTGTACTGGGCTTCTAAATCATTTGGGTATGGAATACGAGGCAGAAGAATATTGAAGTTGTTTTTGGATTCTTTTGTCAGAAATGTGAAAGCAGTTCTTCTACACATTGGCAATAAAGTGCTTCGGTTCAGTTGCTCATTCAGGTTTTTGACTTTTTGGAGATCCCAAACGGAAGCTTCTTTATCGTTGTTCAGTGTTTCACCTTCTCAAGTTTTCTTCACATGTGTTGCAACAAACGTGAGGCGCAAACGACTTATCCTGACCACCAAATTTTGTTCCAAAACAAGCATGGTAACATTTTTCCACAAAGGGAATTAAACACCCCAGGGGGGGAATTAAACACCCCCTGAAAAATATCACCGTCCTGTCCCGGAATTTCACTCCCAACAATGAAGACTTTCATTTTCGGAGAACACCGCAGCCGGATCTGGATTTAATTTTTGCAGCCGGATCTGGATTTAATTTAAAACAGAGGTTGTCAACCTGTGGGCCACGGCACTGTTTTTCAGAGGGCCACAGAGCTTTTCACTAATATTTTCAGTGAAATTCAGGACATGTGAATACATGCAGACCTTTTTTTTTCGCTCTTCGCCAACTGATATAACTGAGGTAAACTTCAGTATTAGATAGTTGTGGGTAATTGAGGGTCAGTCACATCAAAAGTGGGTAATGAAAAAAAAAAAAAAAAGTTGGGAACCGCTGGTCTAATGTTTGCTTGACGGTCAGGGAGTGTAACGCTTCCGCAAATGTAACGAAATCGGTCAGGGTCGTTTTTACATTTCCCCATTATGGACTAAGTCAAACTTTTCAACCAGAAAATTTGTTTATCTCAACATTAAGCTACATTTACTTTTTCAACGGGCTATGTTGTTAGTGCTTTCACTATGCTGGATAAAAAGTGGATTTGCAAAAAAAGTAGCCCTGATACAGCAAAACCACTTGCACTTTGAAATCAGCAGCAAAAACCGCATCAGAAACATCTAACAGTTTTACAAAGCTCAAAAATTTTGCAGACCAGTGTAATCAGGATCGGTCCAGTAAGACAACTTTATTATTTGCAAAGGTCCAGAAAAAAAATCACGGATGATTTGATTACGGCAAAAAAACGATAGGCCTCTACTAGTCGGTTCACTAAATGACTAAAGACTTGCTATCGGCACGGGAGGTTTAGGGTTCAATTTCCGGGCTACCAAATCGGACATCGTCACCCTGTCCACATGTCCAGTTTGAGTGATTCCAATGACCAACGGGCTTGCGGCATCATAACCATTTTTTGAGTCTTAGTCTATTTGTTGAAGTAAATGATTATGACATGAAAAATTCAATTGTGACGCAGAAAGTCCGTGGGCTTTCGCAGCCACTTGGACTGGGTAAAAGTCTGGACAAGTGGACAGGGTAAGAGTCACCAACGGCTTGCCACCGCTGCGATGTTTCTTTAGAGTTCAAAGGTGTGTTGCTTAGGCGCTACTTTGCAGAGATAGGCCCCGCCACGTGCGCTGATTATCGCTTCGGCGTAATACCATGAACACCGGCGCTCTCCTTCGCATTTATCGTTACATTTTACTACTTGCTGCCTTCCATTGCGATCCATTTTTTTTTTTTAATACTAAATGAAAAGTGCCTGCAGTCGCTATTTTTGACGCGCTGTAAAATAAGATTTTGATTGAAATCAAATCTTCGCTATACTCGGATATTACGCCGAAGCGTGTAACGAGTAGTGGGGCCAATTTCCGTGGCTTAGCGCCTGGGCAATACAGCTCCGCAGAAACATCGCAGCAATGGCGAGCTAATGGCGACACTGTGTCCAATGTCAATAGCCCGGTAATCCAACCCAAGACCTGCCACAAAGATAACGTTATCCTTAATCAATACGCTAACCGGCAGATTTTACTTGAAGTTTTATCTTAATTAACGCATAAACCTTCGATCGCACCCACGAGAAGGTTACAAAAGGACAAACAAAAGCCTCGCGCATTTTTAAGGTTTCTTCTGTTGTATTTAAGATAAAGTTTTACGTTATCACTTGGAAAATATTTGATATGCTAAAACTTTATTGGTGTCCAGCTTCAGTATTCGGAAGGTCCAGATTTGGACCGCGGGCCGCCAGTTGCGTAGCCGTGCACAAGACAGTTCCGGTTATTCCAAAGTAGGAAATAATCGTTTTAAAATCCACTGCGCATTGGTTAAGCGTAAGGTATAGACTTCTAACAGAGTAGCATCTAAAAATGCTCTTATTTAGAAGTCCATGGTTTATGGTTAAGGAACTAGTCTCTCTACTTTCATGCGCTTTTGAGTTTTGCCGAACAAGGCACGAAATGACGACAGATTTTGTCATCAGAATTAACAAAAGCAATAAGCCTTACCACATTTGCTTGAATTCAGTTATGAGTCTTAATCACTCACAAAGGGTTCTGAAATTTGTAACGTTTTCCAGCTCAGATTAAAGCACGGTCGCCATCAGAGGCGGCGCCAGCTTGAAATAAGTAGGGGGGACAAACCAAGTGACGAAAGAAGCCTTTTGAAAATGTTTCATGTGATATTCATATCAGGGGCGTGCTCAAAAAAATTTTCAGGAGAGGGGCAGAGACGGCGTCAGCCCGAAATAAGTGGGGTACACAAACCAAGCGACGAAAACTTGTAAAAATTTGGACTTTTTCAAGAAGGTCTCGGGGGTCTCTCCCAGAAAATTTCAAAATTTTAGAATTAATTTGGTGCATTCTGGCGTTGGCTATATCCAGGAGGATTTTTCGTCGAAATGGGGACTTCATTATCAAGTAAAAATTGGATACCAGTAAGCCTAATTGTTGAGAAATTGCCTTTGCCCTTTGCCTTGTAGTCCGGTTCTGTAGTAGTAAGTACCGTGTACTAATTCAAAGTAGGCTGTTAAAAAAAAAACAGTCTACCCTGCAAATAGACCAAATTTAGTGAAACATATGGTGTATTATTATCACAGTATCGCGGCAAAGAATGAAAACGAAAATTGAAAAATCCTGAAAATGTTAAAAAACAATGGCAGTGGCAGAATATGAAAATGAAAACCAAAATGTTTAAAGCAATGGCAATATATGACTTGAAGCTTAATTTTGCTTTGGCTCTTCAATTTAAAAACATCAAGCGATGTTTCGAGCTCTATAGTGTCAGCTATGTTCTTTAGAACATATGTATAGGCCTATGTACTTCAGAAGACGGATTCCTGATGTCAGATATGTTAGCATAATAAGCGAATGCCGGTGTATCTTGCAAGAATTAACTCGCAACTTTCTGCATGGCACGCACCAAACCGATAGCAACTATTAACTAATAACTAGTAACTGCTGTAGAGTATGCGTAACGGTCAAAAGGTAGTATTTTGTGGTCAAATTATGTACTGTACTTCTGGGTTACTTGGATACGTTATAGTGACTTCTTAAAATTTTTGTCGTGTTTTTTAAAGACAAGAAAAAAAAGGCTATAGATGGCCGAGGGGTAAGAGCGCCTGCCCTGGAGCTGTAGACTCGGATTTGATTCCGAGTCGGGTCAAACCCATGACTTTAAAATTGGTATTCACAGCTTCCCTGCTTGACGCTCAGCATTAAAGGGACAGAGTGGAGAACAAGCCGGCAAGTTTGCTTGTGGTGCCGTTGGGAAAAGCACTTAACGGCATTCCTCCATCTTGGTGTGGTAGACAGATGGCTTTGATTTTTAGTTGGGATCATTGAGCATTCTTGATATTCAGTCCGGATGAGGGGTACGGCCTTTTCTTGTTCCTGCACAAAGCTTCATTAGTAAATCCATGAAGGGAGGGGGTGAGAGGCTCAAGTCTCCCACCGCAATTCGTTTGTAGTAAAACATAAACCTACATTTGTATTTCGATAATTCTACATGCACAAAACGGCGAAATAAGCATTTCCACGATTCTTTGCACCACCCTAAAAAAGAGCTGAATCCCCTGCTGGATTTGCTGTTGTTTCTGCGGAATATTAGACAACCTTATTATAAAGATTTTTTGTCGAGTTTTTGGCAAGTCAAAAATGCACCAAATGTTAGACGGCTCGAACTGCTGAAAACTATAGGGTCTAGATTCGAGTTTCATCCAAAAATTTTACTTTTGCCGCAACAAATCAGCTAGCTGCACTGCGACTACGTATGATCGCGACAAAAATTACATCCGATGAACAAACGCTGCAACAGTGGTTTCAACTATTTTGGTGGGGCGGAAATTCCTAATGAAACATTTTACACGCTATAATTTATTCGTGCAATAATTTATTCGTTTTATGCAAGCAGCATTAAATTTATGAAATAAAATTATAATACCCATGTTCAAATTTGTGAACAATAAAAACTACAAGGCATTGTTTTTCATTAAAATAAAATGTGCTCATAATAATGAAGTAGATTCGTAGATTTAAATGCATTCTTGCGTAAATAAATAAATAAATAATTAAATGAGGTTATTTTATATTGAACTGAAATTCAACAGTAATTGAGGTACAAATAAGCGAAGTGAGCTTGCGCTCTTCGAGTCAGCAGCCATCCGTTATATTAGTCAAATGCAATCAGTTCCAGCCGTGAATCGAACCCGTCACGCAGAATCAGTAACCTTCGCATGATACCGCTAGGGCATCCCGCTGACAACCCCCGGATTACGCGCTACCCGGGTTGAAAATCACCGAGTTAGATAACAAAGTCTAAAGCTGTAATTAAGCTGTGACTCATTGTTAGCTTTCAAGCACCAAAAGCTTTTACTTTTTGAAACACATGCATGTGGATTTGGTAATTTCAAGTAGTTCCTCAATGGCAGCTGGTATAGAGTGCAAAGTAATGGTTACGTCATCCAAAATATACTGCGTATTAGGTGTATGGTTTTACTTCGAACAACTTTGGCCTATCATGCATGTTCTTTATCTTTAGCTCTATTACCGGCGTTTTAACGTCAAAGAACTTTATACGCAGAGACCCAGCCTTAAAAATATGGCAGAGTACCAATTAACAAGAGCGGATGTGTGGTGCAGAACTTGAAAATTGTCAATACGAGGGATTTCATATTCCCGAAGCTTTTCGTCTGACAATTGTCAAGGAAATTGTCAAAAATCATTTTATCATAAGTGTCAGACAAAAAGCTACGAGATTATGAAACCTTTCTTATTGACCACTATTATCTGGAGTATGAGACCATTTACCGTGTTAATTTCATGATTACCTAATTTTTTAATCCATTGGTTTTGTATTTTATTGCAGTTGTAAACATGAATAAACACAAATATGCACAAAACCCGCATAACAGCTGATGGAGAAAATCCTTAATAGCAAAAAATGCTCAATAACAAAGTTAAAGCTTATTATCTTCACTTTAGCTCATTGATTTTACAGTATCAAAAAATTAGAACCCGACAGTCTGTTTCACCCGACAAGGTTCGTCAGGGGTATCTTATTAATTCTATTTGAGTCAGAGTAACCCCCGACAAACCCTACCGGGTAACACAGACTCTCTGGCATAGGCGTAGCCAGAGGGGGGGGCGGGGCCATGCCTGGACAAAAACTTGGATCTTGGCAGACCCGGCGCCAAAGGGGGTCAGAGGGGATCTGGTCCCCCAATCGACATGCTTTGGCCCCCCCAATCAAAAAACCAGCGGCTTTTGTGCTAAATTTCAAACTATGGCCCCTTCTGATAAACGCTTGGCCCCCCTAAGTCCACTGCTCTGCTGCCGCCTCTGGATCTAGGTAATTAGGATAAATACTTGTCATTGCGTATTGTTTTCTTGCTGGGATTTTAATAAGTGGGCTTACATCGGAGAAATACAATACAACTTTGCTTTTTGCGTTGGCCAGAGTTATGATGACGCAGCCGCAATGGCCAGCGAACAGTCAGGCGTCACTTCAATTGTTTAAAACAGAGGTTCTCAAACTTTTTTAAAATGTCGACTTTGCGGTCCCCAAAGATTTTTTTCTATCACCTACGGTCCTTTATTCTTAAGCCTAAACTTCCACGCAAAATTAAGTGAAGAACAAAAAATAAATAGATAAGCTTATCACGCCTGCACATGTCCAAATATTCACGCAAAATCAAGTAAAAAGCAAAAAACAGGTCATCACGTCCGCAGAATCTGATGTCCAATCAAGCACAATTCAATGAAATTAATTATCAGAAATCTGCGATTTCTTTGCGGTCCCCCTAAAACTGCTTCGCGGACCCCAAGGGGACTGCGGTCCCCAGTTTGAGAATCACTGGTTTAATACAAATCTTCTTTGGCATATTATTTTCACTGTGCTATGAATAGCTTAAATTTGAGCGCTTCTGCAGCTGTACAAGTTTCAGCAATGCAAAATGCTGAAAACGTTGCATAAAAAGTGGTTAAAATGTAGACCAGAGCGAAGAAAACAGCGTGGTTGAAATCCTGCATCAAAGAAGATGTCTCTAGTCAAGGAGAAAAAAAAAACGTTATCTTGTCGGCTTATGTGAAACCGGGTTTGTAGAACGCCATGTTTCGATACTAGTGAAGGACTCAATATTAAGGGCAAATCTTTCAATAAAGTTTGCCCGGCAACTGTTCAAAATGCACTAAAATGGCCTTTACAGAGGTGAATTTTCAAAAAATTTCTGGGGAGCATGCCTCCGGACGAACCCTCAGGAGCCTTTTTTGTTCCTCAAATTGCTTCACATTAATTCTGCCGGAAAAAATACGCTTGAAAAGATGTCAAAATTCGGGGCCCTTTCCTTATTAGGCCTCAGACATGAAAAAATTTCAAAGGGCTAATTTCCGATCTTTTCCGCGTCTAGACGTCTACCGTTTTTGTATTCACAGTAGTAAACATTCAACCTAATTCAAAATTGCATCCCCCCGACAAAATTTTCCAGATCCACTTCTGGCTTGAAGTAAGCACACATAAATCGAAGATGTGCGAACAAAATGCATCATATTTGATGAAGGACCGCAAATGAGGGGCAAAAAGTTGGATCAAAATTTATTCAAAAGCACTAAAAAGGCCATGGTACTACGTAAATTTCAAAAATTTTCCAGGAGAGCATGCCCCTGGACCTCTCGTTTTTTTCCTCTGTTTGTTTCAAATTTACTCTGCCGGAAAAACATACGATTATAAAAGATGTCACAATTTGATGCCCTCCCTAAAAAAACTTTGAATACGCTTCTGACATGAAGCATTGACGCCCTATTTCAAGACTAAACGTCTGACATCTTTGTGTCTAGTTAACGTCTAGCCTAATTCAAATCTGCATCTCCCCACCAAAGTCTTCTGGATTCGTTCCGGATGTTGAGTAAGATTTGTTAAACTTTAGCCCCCCCCCTTCCAATTGAAAATCCTGGCTACTACCAAGCTGTCGGGTGTTAACTTTACGTAAAATCAACGTGCTGAAGTGAATATCAAAACATACATCAAAATTTATCGCCGTTGAGAACATGGATTCATTTCTGAGACTGACCGGATCGGGCAATAAATCATGCTTTGCTAAAAACACTGATGCGGATACAGCCAGTAGCGCACTTAAGGAAGGGCAGTCTCTAACGTTTTGCTCAGCAACCCCGAAAAAGAATATATTCGACCCAAATCAATTGAGAAACAATCGTTGGATTGGCCATTCTGTAAAATAATGCTCAACACACCACTACATGTGGTCGGAGTTCTTGTGTATAGTTCGCTGGAAGCTTCTTTGTGTTGATCTTTGTTTGAATTATTTAAAATTAAGATAGTCGATATATTTTTCACTTAAGGAAAGTAGCTTGAAGAAACGTTGTATAAAGTAATTACGTGGCTTGATCCAACGTTTGAGGCAGCAAAAAAGCACATTATATATGAGAATTGAGAGTTTTACCTTTCAGTAGTTTTTAAACGAAAGATTAAATTTGTTACTGATTATTTTATTCTTTGTGTACATCTTGTTCCTGACAAACAACTATAATTATACGTAGTGATTAAACGTAGACTCGGCTGAGTAGCACACGAGTTACACCAACACCACCAACATTGAATTGCTTTCTACAAAGTTGCCACATGAAAATAAATAAATTTTATGAAGCAACGAACGATGCGTTTTTCTATTTGAAAACGTTATCTACAACATCTACAACTTTACGCATCAAAACATCCGATAAACTGTCGCATAAATAACGTATGCTACCCGAGAGAACGACGGTTAGCTCAGCGATTAGGTTAAAGAAAATTGACGATATTGGCTACAATGTGATAGAACAAGGTCTCTTTACAAGCGAAAACATATCCGCACTATGCAGAACACTCTATTCTGGTAGAGTGGACAGCATTCTTAAGAAACGAGGAATATATCTACTGCTCATTAGGTTCTTGTTTTTTAATCAGAGCCAAATACAGTATCTAGAATCTTACGCATGAAAATGTTCGCCACAGCGTCAAATACACAACAAACATTGCTTATGTCTTCTCTTGCACATGTGAAATGCGTGTAGATCTCTTTCGATTCGGCGTGTTTGTTTTGGGCTTCAAACTGCTCTCGGACGTATTCGGACGCCTCTTCGTATTCGTTTTTGCCTTCGTATTCCGGGAAACAAATGGTAAGCGGCGAATTTTCAATTTTCTCTTCGAATAAATCTTTGTTACCTAATAACAAAATCATAGACGTCTTGGAGAAAAACGGATTGTTGCAAATGGACTCAAATAGCTTCAAACTTTCAAGCATTCGATTGGTTTCTTCGTCTTTAGCCAGCAATTGATCATACGCAGCCAAATCTACGCAAAATATAATGACGGTGACATCTTCAACGGGATAAATCCACTTCATTAGTTCAGATCGTTGTCCTCCCACGTCAATAAGCATAAAATGCAAGTTCTTATACTCGAATTTAGCTTTGATGATGCCAGTGGTCTCAACAGGAATGAAAAATCCATCTTGTTCACTGGAGATGTACGAAGAGACCCACAATCGATCAAGAGCATCAAAGAAATACCACTCTAAATTGTTAAGCTGATATTCGCGCAATCTAATCAAGCATTCTTGAACACCGACGTCTTTCCAGAAGGAGTTAAGTAAGTCTTTAAACTCCCCAAGCAAGCCTAAGTCCTCTGTTTCTTCGACAGCATGGCGTAGTTTTCGCTATCTTTTGCAAGAGTTTCGTCAGCAAAACTAATGTCAAGCGACTCCATTGCGCGTAAAATAGCCATCGTAGATCGCACAAGGACGGCGTACACTAGAGGTTTGTACTGGATGTATACCTGCTTAGAATTACTGATTTCACAAAAGCTCTTCATACTTCTCGCAAGAGTATTTCGTTCATATTCATCCCCGAATAATAAAAGTGGATTAAGGTTTACTGGAGCAGGCTTACTGGTATCGGTTACAGCATCAGATTTTGATTCGACGCTACCCATTAAACAGTTTACGAACTATGTTGTCCACAATAAAACCAGAAAGTGCATGAATCTTGAACTCCACTAACCTTTAACTCAATCTGTAAAAGTAAACACTTTTCATAGCCAATTTTCATGATGTGACGAGCAAGATGGAACTTTAGAACGTGTCGTTTGAGTACCGGAGCAATTACAGCCGCCGGGCTCTAGGAACACACGCTGGGGCTAAAAATTGTCTGAGAGAATGCCGCTTTTTTGAAGGATGTTTTTAATCATTACTGTTTTGTGCCGGGGCCCAAAAGTCCTTTCAACGGCCCTGCATGATTGTCAATGAACAGTATACTAACTAAAGTAATAACAAAGTCATTTGCGGATACATGTGAATGGGAAGAGAGCTATAAAGGCTCAGTCCCTTAAACAATCTCTGGTTTCGCCCCTGGAAATGTGGTATAGCGGAATTGATGACCCTTCAGTATCCCATTACAATGTGGTCACGAATAACACTTAATTTGTCGGCTACACCAATTTTTGATCAGGTTGAAAACGTGATGTTTTTTGAAACACTTATGTATACACCCTAGCGTAGCCAGAATTTTGCAATGGGAGGGGTTTTGAGAATGACGTCACATTTGCCCATACGTTGTATACAGGAACGGATCCAGAAAGTTTTTTTTTTGAGGGGGGGTAATTTTGAATTAGGTTGATGTTTAGACCGGGAAACGGGCGTAAATAAGCCTTTTGAGAATGTTTCATGTCAGGGGCATATTCAAAT
The DNA here is from genome assembly GCA_964006365.1 of Trididemnum miniatum. Lineage (NCBI taxonomy): Eukaryota > Metazoa > Chordata > Ascidiacea > Aplousobranchia > Didemnidae > Trididemnum > Trididemnum miniatum. The sequence continues at coordinate 7,469,317 of OZ023235.1, read as the reverse complement.
ATTTTTTCAGGGAGAGGGCACCAATTTTTCGTCACATATTCAAGCGCAGTTTTTTGAGCAGAGTTAATTTTAAGCAACTTAAGTACCAAAAAACGACTCTAGGGGTCTGGGGGCACGCTCTCCCGGAAAAATTTTGTAAATTTGCCTACTGCAATAGCGCAATAGCCACTTTAGTGCTTTTCAAACAATTTTTTTGGGAAAGTAGGTCACATTTTTGGCCCTTAACTTTCAGTGCTTCACCAATGAGGCTTTTTGTTCCCACAGTTTCGATTATGCGTGCTTTGTTATGAAGAGCAGGGGTGCTGGAACGTCGTAAAGGCAAGGGGGGGGGAGCAGCTTTTCAATGGGCACTTTTAATACCAACACAAGGTCGTAGCGAGAAATTTAAAAACGGGTAGCCACAACTTCCACACTCTTTTCAAGCGTTTATTTTTTGGCAGAACAAATTTAAAGCTGATTGAGATACAAGAAAAACTCAAGGGGGTCCGGGGTCATGCTTCCCCGGAAAAAATTTTGATAATTTATGTGCTGAAATGGCTATTTTAGTGCTTTTTGAATAAATTTTAGTCAAATTTTGTTCAAACTTTTGATCCTAATTCTGAGTGCTTCGAGAAATATGACGCACTTTGTTCGCACATTTTTGATTGTGAGTGCTTAAGGCGGAAGGTTTATTGGTAGTAAAGAGGTTCTAAATTATGGAAAAGTTGTATACATCAAAATCATTTTTGAAAGTGGATGGTGGAACGATGCATACCCTTCATCCTATTCCCCTGGCCATAAGCTGCAGAAACCATCAAAAGAGTCTGGCATATTTAGTCACTTGACACCATAAAATTTGTTCTTTTTTTCCAAAAGGCAGAGTTAAAAGGGGAGGCCATGGCACAATAGCCCCCCTCTCCTAAATATGCTCCTGCAAACCGATTAAGGTGTACATTGGTTGGTACCTTTTTTCTGACGTAAGATAAACGGACGAACTATATCAGACAAGAACGTGGCTTCTTTAATAATTTCGCCAAATGGGGCCCCGTTGTGAAAAAAACGATTTAGCAAGTTTTGTACGAATTTTCAGCTACATTTACGCAGTTTCACAGCTATTTAGTTAAAGTGAAGTGAACTGTCGCTAAAGCGCTTCGAAAAATACGACAACAACAACCAAAGTGTAACGACATTTAACAAATAGTGGCGATATTTAATAAATAGCAGCGATATTTAATTAATAACGCGGCATTCATTAAATAGCTGCGATATCTAATAAACAGCAGCAACATTTAATAAATAGCAGTGACATTTAATAAACAGCAGCGACATTTACAAATAGCATCGACGTTTACTTTATTGCAGTGACGTTTGGCTAAAGTGCAGCGAAAAATTAAAGTGCTGCGGTGATTATGCTAATGAGATCAACAGTGTTTCCATTTCTTTATTTTTCGTAACATCAAATCGTGGTTGTCTGTAGAATACAGCCACATTGTACTTATATTCTTTCAGTGAACCCAGTCAACAAAAAAAAACATTGTTACGTACATGTCCATAAAAACGCTAAACTTTTTAAAAAGCTTAAATGATGTGTTGCCATTTTTTATTTTTGTTTTCAAATTTATTTATGAAATTTACGAGGAGTTTTTAGTGTACTTGATTGCTCGACTAAATTTGGCAATAAATGAGGAAAGTGAGAAATCTTGGTGTGGGAATAATAATGAAGCAAGTATGGAGCAGTATGGGAAAGAATTGGGAGAGAATGGGGGAGTATAGAGAATTTGGGAAAGTTATGGGTGATGGGATAATCGGGAATGTTTTGGTAGTTTGAGGAGTTGGGTCAAGTATGAGGGAAACATAGAAGGAAGGAGTGGAAAATTGTGGGGGAGGAATGGGAAGTGTGTTGGGGAGTAAGGGAGGTGTCGGGTATGTGGGGGAGGTGTGGAAGAGTGTATGGGTGAGTGTAGAAGTTGTGTTGAAGTGGGGGAAAGTGTGTTGGCATGCATAGAGGTGTGGAAATGTGGGGGTGCCCACACACTCTGTTACACCTTTCCCCACATCCTCCACACTCACCCGACACTTATTTCCACACTCACCAAACACCACCCCCACTCACCTAACACGTCTCTTCACACTTTCCCACACTCACCTCCCACTCTCTCCCACACTTCCCCACATTTTTCTCCACACTTTTCCTCATCTCCCGCCACATTCACCACACCTGACACCTTCCTTTCATCTCCCCCAACACTCACTCCCCATACTTCCTCACAACCCCCACGCCTCCTTCAACACTTCCGCATACTTCATCATTTATCCCATACTAAAATTTCTCACTTTTTTCATTTGTTGCCAAATTAGTCTAACAATAACCGATCAGATGGCCGAGTGGTATGGAGCGCCTGCTTCTAAATCGGTAGACTTGGGGTTCGATTCCGACTCGGGTCAAACCAATGACTTTAACATCGGTATTCACAGCTTCCCTGCTTGACGCTCAGCATTTAAAGGACAATATGGAGAAAGTCGGCAAGTTTACTTGTTGTGCCGTTGAGAAAGGCACTTAACGGGATTCCCTCATCTTAGTGTGGCAGACAGATGGTCGGCAACTCCTAAGCGAGCTCGTATAGCGCTTCGTCGTTTTCTCGTGATAAGAGGATAAACATGCCAATAATAAAAATAAAAATACCGCGGCAATTTAATTTTTCGCTGCACTTTAGCTAAACGTCACTGCTGTTCATTAAACGTCGCTGCTATTTATTAAATGTCGCTGCTGTTTATTAAATGTCACTGCTATTTATTAAATGATGCTGCTGTTTGTTAAATATCGCCGCTATTTAATGAATGTCGCGTTTTTTAATAAATAGCAGCGTTATTCATTAAATATCGCCGCTGTTTATTAAACGTCGTTACACTTTGGTTGTTGTTGTATTTTTCGAAGCGTTTTAGCTCCAGGTCACTTCACTTTAACTAAATAGCTGTGAAACTGAGTAAATGTAGCTGAAAATTCGTACAAAACTGGCTAAATCGTTTTTTTCACAACGGCGCCCCATATCGCTGTTCTTAAACTTTTACACTTAATGTACAGTTACACCATGGTAACACCGTCAAAGCCATTGCTCGCCTGCTAGAAGCGATGAAAAAGCACGAAAAGTTACGTTTCCGTCCTACTACCTCTAATACTGAATTTTTCGTACATCGAAGAACTAAAAACCTCACCATCAGGCCTACTCGCATTATTTTTTTCACAACTCAAAGTCCAAGTCACCAAAAAATGACGCGAGTCCAATTCGTCCAAGGTAAACATGAAAAGTCCTCAAAAACTGGAATCGAGTCTTACTAAAGCTGGAACAACTGCAGAAAATGGGAGCGAAACTGAAACTACTGATATGTGATACCTTTGCTATACAGAGCAGACGTTTTATTTCGTTACTATCCCAATGAAATGCTAAGGGCAGTACTGCCCTCTTGCCTCCCCTAGTCAAAAGAGCAGGGGGGGCAGCTGCTCCCCTTGCCCCCCAGTTCCGGCACCCCTGATGAAGAAATTCAAAATTATGGAAAAATTTTATCCAAAACATTGTTAAAAATGGCTGGTAGGGGGATGCATGCGCAGCATACCCCACAACCTCCCCTGGTTGTATACTAACAAAAGATGATCTCAAATTTAAGAGATATGTTTTAAACTAAAAATACCGAAGGCAGTTATTAAGCACGATTGTTGTAAGGAAGTCAAAGGAATGCTTTCTGGTGAAACTGGTAAAACGATATTCAAATGTTAGCGATTTAGTTCTTTTTTTAGCTACAGTACGTAGATCATTTCTAGCCTTTTCTCTACGAAAGGTCTGAGGGGCTGAGGGCAGTTGCGATTAGATTGCAGGAGTGGGACTGCCCTGCTAATAAAATTGTGTTATTGCTTCATAAGCAAAACGGCAAAGAACAAGTTTCAGGAAACAACGCTACGTAATTTTTGTTATTATATCAATTGCAAAACCAGATTATCAGTGACAAAGTATCTAGCACTTCGAAATAAATATCAGAAAAATAAGTATGTATGACGTCATTTGAGGCTCAATGGAGGGGGGTTGTAACCCCCAAACCCTCCCCCGTGGCTACGCCACTGTGTATACATATTGATTTGATTTCTGCATTTTTATCCTCCTGTCACGAGAAAGCGGCGGAGGCGCTATGCATATGACGACTCCAGATTCGCTTAGGAGTTGCCTTCGTTTCCGAGGTTTCCGCTTGAATTTTGCTTCTGACTTCTTCAATTTGATGCTTGTCAGATTCCACCAAGCAGAGATAATTGTCGTGAAGCATCTTGTCCAAGAACGCAATGAGGAGGCTTGGGTGGGAGTTGAACCATTAACCTTGCGATCATGGCCATCGTAAAAACGACGCTCCGAACCACGTGGCTACGCTGCCGATAATTGGCATTATTTTAATGACGGGTTGCGTTATTCTGACAACCAAACTTTTAGCGACGGAAGCGTAATTTTTGGTCTTGAGCGATTATTTATTTTCTTGAAGCGGCCAAGGTTACGTGACCGTAATATTGGTCTCTTTGGTTTATTTTATTACTTCGTCACGCTCTGATACAACCGGGGAGAACGTGAAAAAATATCAAAATAAACTAAAGAGACAAATTTTAAAGTCTTTAGTATGACCCAACTGGGAAGAAAACCCCAGTCTACGGGCTACCAAGTGGACGCTCTTAACGCATACACCAAGCGCCGGTAGGTATTGAAGTAACCGGCCGTTAGCTCAGTTGCTTAGGGCACAGGCTATTGGTGCGGGAGGTCTGGGGTTCGATTCCTGGGCCGGTCAAATGGGCACAGTGTCGCCAACGGCTCGTCACCGCTGCGACGTTTCTTCGGAGCTGCTGTGTAGCCCAAGCGCTAAGTCGTTGAGATGGGCCCCGCCACTCGTTACACGCTTCCGCGAATGAACGCGAGTGTAATGAAGATTTTATTTTGATTTTTTTTAGGTATTGAAGTAGCCTGCTGATATGCCATTGTGCTTTGAAAATCTAGAAACTGTAATTCAGCTCAGTAGCCTGCTTGTAATACGATACTATAAGCTGAGTGTTTAGAGCCGGCAAAGCTTATCTGCCAAATAGGGTGCTACCTTATTTTTTTTATCTAGCATGCGTTGAAGGCCTGGCGCCAAGGGGGGCCAGGCCTCCCCGCATTTTACATGCTTGGCCCCCCCATTCAACAAGCTTTCTTGTTTGAAGACAGCGGCTTTTGTGCTTAATTTCAAACTTTGGCCACCCCTGATAAACAATTGGCCCCCATAAGTCGACTGCTCTGGCGCCGGCTCTGATACGTTGACCAACAGAGAGCAGTAACCCCTTCCTCGGGCAAAAATTAGTCCAAGAAATAAAAACAAACTAATGAAATAAATTGAACTGTTGGCATGGACTACACTCCTACTAACAGCCAACATCCCCCCTTTGACGATTGCACAAAAAATGAAATTTTTCTTTTTTGAAACGAACCAACTTTTTTTCGTGCGGAGCTTGCTGCGATTGCTATCGTCTTTTTTCTGTTTTGTCCAACTTTTTAATTTAATTTTGATAAACTTTGATTACGATGCGAAGCAACAATACCGGTAGTTTAACTTTTCTGATGTGTTATGCTAGTACTGGATTTTTGTCATTGATGCTACTGCGAAGCACTTAATAAGTAGCAATTTCCTTAAATGCAGTGTATCTGCAGTAACTATGACTGCACACAAAATTTGTTTTTAAAAATTGAATCAAATCTTCATTACACTCGCTGTAGTACCGAAGCGTGGTAACGAGTGGTGGGGCCCGACCCCGCGGCTTAGCGCCTAGGCAACGCAGCTCCGAAGAAACGTCGCAGCGGTGGCGAGCCGTTGGCTACAGTGTGTCCGATTCGACCGGCCTGGGAATTGAGTTCTAAACCTTCCACATCGATAGCGACACCCAAACCTTCCACATCGATTTTCGGCAGCGTGGCCGAGTGGTCCGGAGCGTCGTTTTTACGACGGCCATGATCGAAGGTTAATGGTTCAACTCCCACCCAAGCCTCGTTGTTGCGTCCTTGGATAAGATGCTCCACGACAATTATCTCTGCTTGGTGGAATGTAGCAAGCAGCAAATCGAAGTCAGAAGTAAGAGTCAAGCGGAAAACTCGGAAACAAGGGAAACTACTAAGCGAGTCTGGATTTCGTCCTATGTACAGCGCCTCCGCCGCTTTCTCGTGACAGGAGGATAAAAATAAAGAAATCATCATCACATCATTAACAACTACGCTACAACCGGCTGGTTTGTTGAAAAATTATTAAAATATAAAAAACTATATTGACACTGCCGAGAGTGCTCAAAATAAAATAAAATAGTGCCAAGGAAGATCAGACCAACAAAAGATTTGAAGAGGCCCAGGGGCGGAACGGGGGGGGGGAGTTGCGTACCGTAACTGTCTCGGGAGCTGGAGTGTTCCGTTTTTCAGACATCCTGATTATGTGTTTGAGAGTATCTGATGATATCGACGCAATGATTTGGGTGAAAAATGCTTAGGTGAAAAATACTTCTCCCTGGTTACACGTTTGTCACTGATTCTAGATCTAGACACAGAGGAGGAGGTGTAGGATTCTTTGTTCATAGTAAAGTAAAATTCTCAATCAGGTCAGATTTAAACATAATGGTTGAAAAAATTTTTGAGTCTTTATTTGTTGATGTTCAAATTGGCCCTAAAACTTTGACTTGTGGAACAATTTTAAGCGTCTTTTAGTCGAAACCAGGATTCACATTCTAGCTTCATAAATTTATTAACTTCTACGTTGACCAAAATTAAACAGAGTAGTGATTGCTTTTTATTTGGTGATTTCAATTACAATATATTAGATACTGAAGATAACCTTACTTCAGAATCTGTAGATTTAATGTTTGAACATGCATATTTTCCTGTAATCAAAAAGCCAACCAGAATTACTAGCACTAATGCTACTCTTCTAGATCACATTTGGACTAATGTTATTTTATCCCAAAGTATCAAAGCAGGCATTCTTACTTATAAGATATCAGACCACCTTCCGGTATTATTATCTCTTAGATTAAGTCAGTGGTTCTCAAACTTGTCGGAAGTATCGAACCCAACAGGTGTCATGCAAGCATACATCGAACCCTTAATTATAACCAGGAGCGGGTCCAGAAAATTTTAGAGGGGGATGCAGTTTTGAATTAGGCTGAATGTTAAATCAGTGCAAAGACGTTAGACGTCTAAACCGGAAAAAACCATAAGCTCTTTGAAAATGTTTCACGTCAGGGGAGTATTCAGAATATTCTTAAGGCGGTGGAGGGTGGCATAAAATTTTTACATTTTTTAAGCGTATTTTTTTCCGGAAAGTTAATTTGAAGCAATTGAGGAACAAAAATATGGCTCTAGGGGGGTCCGGGGTATGCTTCCCTGGAAAGTTTTCAAAAATTTAGACACTGTAATGGCCATTTTAGAGCTTTTTGAACAATTTTTATGGCAAGTTCTGTTTAATTTTTTTGCCTCTAACTCTAAGTCCTTCACCAAATATGATACATTTTGTTCGCACATTTTCGATTTATGCGTGCTTAAGGCGTAAAGATGATTGTTATCAAATAGGTTTTTAGATTATGGAAAAATTGTATTCATCAAAAACAGCGTTGAAAGAGTATGGTGGGGGGATGCATCATTCCACGCAGAGATAGTCATTTACTACAACTGTATCCCTTTTTGCAAAAACTTATTCTGATCTTAGCCGAACCCCTGCTACAGCCTCACCGAACCCCTGGGGTTCGGTCGAACCCAGTTTAAGAACCACTGGATTAAGTAGTTATTCCCAAGACCCTGGTTTAAAGTAGAGAAGGTGCTTCTCAGATACAAATATATCTAAATTTAATACATCTGTTGAGTCTCTGGATGTAACCGCAGTATTAAATGAAAGTGACCCCAATCTTAGTTTTAAGTTGTTCATGAGTTTATATAATACTGAATTTAACAAACACTTTCCCCTTGTTCGTGTCAAAGAGACGAAAAGCTTTACTCCATGGTTTGACACTGAGTTGCAGGCTTTGCTATCAAAAAAAGAAAAATTATTTAAGATTTATATGCACCGAAAGACCTCTCACCCAAAAGAAGCCTTCACAAAATCAGAAATTATTATTTTCGTTGTGTTAGAATAAAGAGGCAAGAATACTACAGAACTAAATTTGCGAAGTATAAATCGGACATTAGATCCACGTGGCGTTCTATTAATTTCCTTCTCGGCAAAGCTAAATCAAATGAATGTAGCTCATTGAAAATACAGGATAATCTAATTAATGATCCAGCCGAAATAGCCAACAACATCAATAACCATTTTGCTACTGCTGCTGCTAATCTAACTAGCTTCCTTCTTTTTTCTAACTCCCACTTCAGTAATTACTTAAGACCCAGTTGCGAAGATTCAATGTTTGTGTGGCCGACATCTCCATACGAGATTAAAGACATAATTTGAGAACTTAAGCCTAAACTAAGTGCTGGTTTTGATGAAATTCCCTCCGAAGTACTAAAATCTTCCCCAGATATTGTGTTAGTTGCCTTATCTCATATCTTTAACCTTTCATTGAGCGCTGGTAAATTCATTAACAATTTTAGGCTTGCTAAAGTTTTCCAGTTTTTAAAAAAGGCAACCCTCATGTCATGAATAATTACCGACCTATAAGTTTACTTTCTTGCATATCAAAGATTCTTGAAAAGATAATGTACAGAAGGTTAACTCGGTTTTTTATCCATCAAAATTTCTTCTATGATTTGCAGTTTGGATTTTGAAAGAACTACTCCACCTCTGACGCTATTACCTTTATGATAGATAAAATATCTAAGGCGTTTGACCAAAAGGAAATGACGTTGGCGATATTTCTAGACTTGTCCAAAGCTTTTGATTCAATAAACCATTCAATCTTGCTCCAAAAGCTAAGCCATTTTGGGATAAGAGGCTCTGCCCTTGACCGGTTTGAAAGTTATTTAGACAATAGGTTTCAAAAATCTCGTCAGCCTTGCTACGCACAGCCAATCCAGGCTAAACTCATTCCAGACTGTAAAGACTCTTTTTTGCATTGCTTTACCTGAACATCTCGACTTCACCTCTTTTCTAGGTTGTGCCCTATTTTTGGCATGCGACTGGCCCCAAACAACGATACCCAATGAAAGAACCTATAACCACTAACCCACAATTAAGTTACCGGTAGCCTAACTAGCCCACATCACTAGAAGCCCCCATGGCAACCCACTCATTTGCAGCTGCAGACGCGTTTCGACCTTATTATGGTCTCATCAGTGCAGCATAGCAACCTCCCACCTTCCTGAAAAAAAAAATTCTCACCTTCAAAAGAACTACACACCCCAAATCTAAGCCTCTACTCGTTCTGCTCAAGCCTCAAGGTAGAAAATTTGAAATAAAACCTTCAAGAAAATAATACAGGCTGGATTATGATGTCACAGATTCCCTGTAAACAATCGATAAGAAGAGAATTGACCGGTTGGTTTAAACATTATTTTCCCGGTTTCAAAAAGTTGTCTGCTCAGGAGTAGTATCCACTAATGCCAACAAAATTTTAATGGGGGTGCCCCAAGGTTCAATTTTAGGCCCCTTGCTATTTTTAATTTTTGTGAACGACTTTCATAATAGTTTAAATTGTAGCGAAGCCATCATGTCTGCTGACGACACGAGCCTCTATATCGGCGACAAGAATGTTAAAAAACTAGTTGAAAAAAGCAATAAGGAGATAACCAGAGTAGATGATTGGCTTATAGCTAATAAGTTAACCTTAAATGTCTCGAAAACTAATTTCATGTTATTTCGTCCTCCAAAAAGTAAAGAGATTACAGTGAATCCAGTTGTGTCTTCAAGAGGTAAACAAATTGAAAGAGTAACATCAACTAAATTTTTGGGCGTTTATGTGGACCAACATCTGTCGTGGAAAACCCATACGAAACACTTCTTAAATAAACTGAGATGCAGCTTGGGGGCCGTGAGTGAAGTGAAACCCTTATTAAATCGAGATACTTTACTGCAACTCTATCATTCCTTGGTTAGTAGTCATCTCTTATATTGCGTACAAAACTGGTGTTATGGAAATAAAACGCTCTGTCAAAAATTGCAGCGAGTTAGTAATAAATTTTTAAGAATGGCGTTTGGTTTGGGAAGAAGAAATAGCGTTAAGGACGCAGTGGTCCAACATAGCCTACTAAACTTGGATCAGATAACCGTCAAAGCTACCGCTATATTTATGTTTAAGCAAAACGCTGGTTTAAACCCTTCTGCATTTAATCATTTATTCCTCGCCAAATCATACCGATACAACACTAGAAATAAATCGCAAGTTATCCCTCGGTGTTACTCAACCAAATTAAATCAACATTCAATTTCTTATCGCGGCCCATCCGTTTGGAACTCTTTGCCCGTCAGCATCAAAGATAAAAAGCAAAGTGTTAAAACATTGACCAAAAAGCTTACCAACTACCTAGCATGTAATCCAATTAGCGATTAATTTTTAAAACTAAGTTTCCGTCCATTGTTGCTGCTGCCCGTCTATTTTTTTTTTTCTGGTTCCTGAACAAATCTTCACTCATCATCCAAGTCAAGTCTTCGTTGCCAACGCTTCCTGTGTGATGTCTCTGTTGATCGACATGCTGTGTCACCTTCCGCAATCATCAATAACTTCAATCTGCAGTTTTGTTTTTGTTGGCTTCCACGCACTGAACATTTCCTTTTTCCCTCCAAATACGTTCATTTTTAATAATAAGAAAACACTGAATAAATTCCACTGCTCTTTTTCTTTGCTAATCATAGACTCAATTTTGACTAATGCGTGTTATTTATCTAAGCATAGGTTCTTTGTAGGCCTGTTCGGTCTCTTCAAGCTTCCCTGATTATGTTACCTCCACTAACTCTTGAGTGGCTTTAACTTTCACAAATTTCCTTTTGTTAAGCTTCAAGGTTGGCTGTTTTTGTCTCTATAACCTGCATACTCCATAGTCGTTCTTTGTGGTGTGTCTATCATCCTCTCATCATCTTTCGCTCTGGTCTTGCGGGAAGAGGTTTTTAATTATGTTTAGTTGATTTAAAATGTGCTTTGATTCATAAGTAATGACAAAGTTTAAAATAACTACTGCATTGCTATGTGTTATACTATGTTAAAATAAGTATTAGGCAAAATCTTATCGAATTCTCTGAAAGTAATCTAAAATCTTATCTTTAATCTCAAAAACTCAATAATCTGATTAATTTTGTGGTACTAAAAGCAAACTTTTTATTTTACCGTACTGGTGTTGCAGGGAGCAGCAAAACTCGCTGTTCTTATCGTGTAAATAGTTTGAGTTACGTTTTTGCTTTGTATCGTTTTGTTGTACATTATGATCTTGACCAGATGCAAATGACACATACGTCCTGTCCACTTGTGTTATTTCTGGTTACTGCGTCGCAGAGGAGTTTTAGTGTCGCGATCACTACTGTGTTTAATGTGTTAGTGTCATCGGGGGGTAGGTTGGTTGTGATGCTGAGGGTGGAACTTGGAACTATGGGGTTGCATGTGGAAGGAGTAATACTACAGAAAACTAAAGCCCATTTGAAATCTGACAAACGCGCTCTTTAAAATTAGATTACCAATAACCTACGTTCTGTGATGTAAGCAGAGGAAAACAATGCGAATTTCTCTCTTTCCGTTCGATTGCTGCCCCTGCCAAATGTATTAGACTTATACCGTATGTAATCTTATTACAAACGCAAGTAATTCATGCAATTTTTGTTTGCATCTGGTCAGGTTTCTGTTTTCGGCGATATCTGTCAACAGCGTATAGGGGCAAGTTTGCATTATTATTATTTTATTTATTTATTTTTCTGCATTCTCCCGTTCAGTGTTTGAGTAAGCTGAAGGCGGAAACTTTGTTTAGTGTGTTTATTCTTTGCTTGCTTTGCTTTTTTCGTGAAGGTGCGATCACACTGACTGGGATGCTGGGGCTTTTGTGGCGTAGTGCGGCTTTATCCGGTTGCGACATCGCATCTGTGCTGAAGTGGTGTTGAAATGGGATGGGCCTGCGCAGCGTCTTGAGGGTCTCGGCGCCTCAGTTGGAGTGTTTGGGCCTTTATTCTGCAGGTGATTCTCTTTTTTCTCATTTTTTTTTTTTTAGGTGTCACGACCATGCGTGTTGTTCTTGTTTTTTTTTGCGTGTGTATTACTATCTTCATATCGCATGTTTTAACGCTTTGTCGTTGTGTCGTTTCCTCCTTTTCTCGAGTTTCTCTTTCTGTAAATGTGTTCGACGGTACCTTCTTTTCAAGAATAAAAAGCTTGATTGATTGATTGACAATATCGACGATGTTTTTGATTTTAATCGCATGATCAGGGATTCCTCTCACGCCCAATTCATTTCAGCTTAAAAATGTTTCGGTAGGGAGGGTAGTGTTTTCTCATGCTTCATTATCTTCACTTTTCAATACAGTTACGAGAGAAACTGCCCCCTTCATAATGAGTGCATACTAAATGTTTATATTGAGGCTCTTGAAAAAATATTTTTTGGAAGAAAGCAATTAATTATTTTACCCCCCCCCTCCCCCCCTTTCCGGCTACAAGTGTTTCTGACGTTGTGAAAGCTAGCCTGCTTTAGTCAGTTAACCTTCCTACGGCCCAAAAATGAGATCAACTAAAATATTTTCAGTGAATTTTTAACCACGACTTGACAACTTGAGTTCCTATGAAACCTTTCCTCTCCTTAAATGAAGCGCGAAAAATCAAGCGAAAGTGTAAATGAAATATCTTGGTTGTTTTCATAGTTATGGCATATATATACAATAGTTTAATCATCGTAAGCTGCAATTGCGTAATAACTTAGATTAGAAACATCACAATCCGAGGCACTTTAATACCTCTGAATTACCGTAATTGTAGTATCTTTACGTCATCACGATGTGACGTCACGGAACCTCCCCCCATTGAAAATCCTGCGTACGCCACTGCTAGATGGCGTACTTTAATCATAAAAATTTTCCTTCAGTCCCCTGAAAAGGCCTCAACACATTAAATTTTCTGGGCCCCCCTACAAAAACTGTTTAATATGCGCCTGATTCGGAGCGTGTAAATTTTCGAACATTTTCCGGGGGAGCATGCCCCCCGACTTCCCAAGAGCTTTTCTTGTTTCTCAATCAGCTTCAAATTTGTTCTGCCGAAAAAAAAATACGCTTGAAAAATTTGTGGAAATTACGTCATGCGTACCATGCACTTAACTTACAAGGTACTTACAAGTTTATCGATGTACTCTGTACTTCTTCAACGGTCTACAATATAGTGATCTACAATGTACTTACAAGTTTATCGATGCGCTCATTTCCGCATCGATTGATGGTATCAATGAAGAGAAGAAACGAATAACAAGTGACGCCACAAGCCATCGTTGAAGTGCAATAGGGTGTACTGTAGTTATAACTTTTTGAAAGAGGGGGCTGAAGGGGAGACCTAAAATTTCTATGGGGGGCTGAAAAAAATATAGGGGGGCTTCAGGCCCCATCAGCCCCCACCTTCCAAAGCCCTTGCATCCCCCACATCCCCCCTCCGGATGTGCCCTTGTTGTGTGAATTTTGAGAAAATTACGATTACTGATACTTGTAAGATTTTTACAGCTCTGCCGTGATATGGAAAAACCTAACAAGTGCATTTTTGGCGAAATTCGTTTTTTGCATTTTTGAACTAAAAAAGTTATTTTCCATCGTGTGTGTAAAAATTAGCCGTGAAAGTAGTGTAATTGCGGAGATATCGCTGTTTATTGAGTGGATGGAAAAACCAAACAAGTCCACTGTGATATGGAAAAACCTAACAACTTCTCGATCTGAATGGCTATTGTTTTGCGACAATGAAAATTACAATCGCCATAATGGAAACAAAATTTCAATTACAATGCGTAACCATTACTGATTGCAGCTCATAATCAATAACTTACTTATCGGGTTAGATTCAAGTTCAATTCATTATTTGAAATTCTCCACACGAAAATGCCTAAGCTTATCATTTGTGTTATGGTAGTTTTTTTACATATGATGTTGAATTTCGGAACATTTAAAAGATATGGAACATTTAAAGGACTTTTAGCACAAGAAAAATGCAGATAAGTAAGCATGAATAAGCTTTAGTAAAACATTGGAGTTGTTAAGTTTGGAGCTCTTTTTATATTTTTCTTATCATTACGGGATACTTTTCACAAAAACGAGGAAAAGTGCACTGCTTTGGTTTCGACTAGCTTTAGAAATTTGAGCCATCATTACAAGAGCGATTCAATCAAGGTCGTTGATAGCAGAAAAATCTTCTTCCAGTGCGAGACCTTTACAGAACGCATATTTCTATTTGGTTCTACTCTCCACAGAAAATTGTTTGTATATTCTATTACCACCCCTCTACCCGATCTCGACATAAGAAAGTGCATAAAATCAAAACCTAGAGCAGCATCGCAACCCGACCCTTTGCGTCGCGGTCCAGCATACTGACCGATACACCACGCCGCTGTTGCCGAAATCAGTGCAGTTTTTCTATTTCCATTCATTTCGATCGAGCCCTATCTTTTTCAGTAGAACCATTCCGAAATATGCTTCCGGGCTCCCTACCTGGGGCTTATCTAGAAATTATCTCTAAGTGGGATTAAAGTTTTCAGAAAAAAATTTTAGACGGCAACGTGACGTATGCTAGGTAGATCGGTGCGTCGTTTTTTGACACCATGATCGCAACATTGACGGTTCAATTGCCACACAAGCAGGAGCCGATCCAGAAAATTTTGCTGTAGGGGATGCAGTTGCAAATTACGTTAAATGGTAACTAAGGAATTTAAAAATGAGGGGGAGAAATTTTGTTTGTTACGTCTTAGTCACACATCAGGCTAGAAAGCCTTAAACCCATGCTTAAACCTGATTTAAATCTTCAGCTACCATTACTAACGGACCTGGATTGCGCTCATGAATAAAGTTTTTTGTTGCATATCGCATTGAAACTTCAAGACCAACGAAAAACGAAATTGAACTCCCTCCTTCAGAACTAGCTTTGACATACTTTTAATGCCGGAGTAATTCTGGCATTCTGGCTGGGCATTTAACAATTAGACCTACGTACATCGGGCTGGGTTCGCCCTTAATACGTTAGATGCTTAGACCCGGGAAAGGACTTAAATACGCCCTTTGAAAACGTTTCATGTTAGGGACATGTTAAAGATTCTTCAGGGGGGAGAGCACCAAATTTTGACATTTTTTAAGCGTAGTTTTTCCGGCAGAGTTACTTTGATGCATGCTGAGGAACAAAAACGGCTCCAGGGGGGTCCGGGAGCATACTTCTCTGAAAATTTTTTCGAAAATTTACATATATACTGCTATATCCATTCTAATGCTTTTTGAACAATTTTAAGGCAATATTCTTAGTCCTTTACCATATGTGATGCATTTTGTTTGCACACTTTTACTTATGTATGCTGGAGGCCAAAGGATTATTGTCATTAAAGAGGTTCAAAATTACTTATTCAACAAAAATATTTTATTATTTATATAAAAATATGCTGCGTGTTTGTACTGTATAGGTACTGAAGATGGTTCATTAACCGAAATCGATTTAATAATAAATGATTTGTAAGCAACATTATTGACTAATTTTGTATTGTACCTACTATTTCGCAAATAATATTAGAATTTTGATGCAAAATTGTTGATTACATATCTCTGGACTGCTGGCGATTCTCCTTACCACCACAATGGTTCACACTCCGAATAAAGAAGAGATAAAGGAAGTAATCCCTCAATCCACCAGTGGTATGCCGCTTTTTAACATCTGCATGAAGGTCGTAAAATTCCAACAAAAACGCATATTTCTTAATCGTTGCGTCAAACAAAATGTTTTATTACGCTCACAACTAAAGAAAGGCGTTGATTACGATCTGTTGCTTACTCAACAAGCACGCAATATTTCCAACTCACTAAAAGAATTAAATAAATTCATTTCTGTAAATCAAAGCAAAATTA
Source organism: Trididemnum miniatum (assembly GCA_964006365.1). Lineage (NCBI taxonomy): Eukaryota > Metazoa > Chordata > Ascidiacea > Aplousobranchia > Didemnidae > Trididemnum > Trididemnum miniatum. Next base: position 7,453,324 of record OZ023235.1, on the reverse strand, counting down.
CCCATTACCTCAGTAACATTGAAAAGAAAAGTTTGAAGAAAATTGAAAGATCTTACAGATATGAATATATTAAAAAATTCAACTGGATTCATGATAAACAAGTTCATTTCATTTTGAAAAACAAACTAACAACCAGAAAGAAAATTAAAAACAAGAAAGACACTACCAGATACAAACGACGAAAGAGAGACAAAAATCTGAACAAGAATCAAAGAATGGCTGAAGACACGATATTGAACAAGTCGGACTATGACATTAAACTAGAACACAAGCTTTTATTGTTGAAAGGATTGAACTTTGTCCCCACACCTAATTGGTCAGGAAGGACAGAAGATGAAGAATACCTGAATTTCCTCGCACATATTCGAAGAGTTAAATGGGACAGTGTAATAACTGAAAATGAAGATCGATTTCAAATTGACAAAATACCTTCCAAGTTACAGATCAAAAAATTCAATCGTCCAGACAAAGACTTGGTTGATGCTAAAACTAGAGCTTAGGTTAATTCGGTACATTCTAAACTAAAAACCATCAAAGTGTCAAGTAAAACTTCTTACCGAAAAAACAATAATTTGAATTTTAATCAACGTATGGCTCTTAATTATTTACAAAATTTAGTTAAAGAATGCAAAATTGTCATTTGCAAATCTGACAAAGATGGAAAAATCATTATTGTGAATTTTAAGGATTACAATACTATAATGGAAAAAGAGCTTAGAATCTTTGAGAATATCACTCAGCTTAACCCTGGAAACATTAGCAACCACCTTAACTTAATATCACGCACTGCAGACAATTTTGTTATTGAACTTCACAAACTTGGGATTCTGGATGATGATATGCTTAAACACACAATTGGGGTAAAAAATTACACAGGAAGAGGATATCAAAAAATTCCGGGAAACATGGCTAAACATTTTGTTTGTAATACACCAGGTTATGCTTATCCACTCTTCAAAACGCATAAAGTTACTCCTGATTCTTTAAACAACATTTCAATTTTTGATTTACCCACACGTCTTTTGCAATCAGCCGGCAATATTACTACATCTAAAATTACTGCGTTTTTAGAACATATTTATAAGCCTATCAGCATCAAATTCTGCGAATCAGGTATCAACGAATATTGCCGAGACAGCAAGCAATATCTCCAAAACCTTGTTGAATGGAAAAACACTTCATCCTACGACAGTAAATCTGACACATTACATATAGTGGCAGGTGATGTCAAAGCTCTTTACCCTAGCGTTAAAAGATCTTTAGTCAGAAACGCTTTGCAGTTTGCTCTCACTGGATTTTCTGATTTTCATCCTACAGCTATCACGAATTTAATCGAACTCACTATGTTCTGTCTCGACAATGTGGTCATACAACATAAGAATAAATTTTTCAAACAAACAGAAGGTATTATCACTGGCGATAACCATTCGGTCTCTCTAGCTAACATTACATTACATTATATCATTTGGCCTATTGCTCAGTTTTTACAGCAAACCATTATATTCAAACGATTCATTGATGATATTATCTGGATATCACGAGGAGAAAAACTAACCAATTCCGTAAAAGAGAAACTTACGAGCACATTTCAAGAAGGTGGCCTGGAACTCATTTTTCGAGAAATATCAACGCACGAACCAGCAGGCTCATGCGTTGAATTTTTAGATGTTAACCACCGAATTGACGATTGTGCGCCAGGAGGTTTTGTTACAACAGACTACATCATACCCACAGCTCGTGGACGTGTATTTCTTAATGGTGGCTCCTTTCACCCGACGCACGTATTTAGATCTATTGTCTTCGGTGAGGCCATACGCATGAGACGTCTTAATGAATTACAACAGGACTATATAGATAGTCTACAACGGCTTCGCCTCAAATGTGCCAAATCTAATTTCAGGAAAAGCATTACGAACAAAATAATTGATTTAGCTAAAACCTGGGAAGAACGTTTTGGTCCGAAAAACAAAAATAGCCAAGACAGGGAAAATAAAACTAAACGATTAATCTGGGCCACACCGTTTTCCACTTTGTTTACTTTAAGCCAAAAGGAGAAAAAACTTATTCCCAATGCGTGCATCATATACAAAAAACCGGCTACAATCCAATCAATGTTAACAAACTACAGAAGAATTGCCCTCAACATTCAAACATCATCTAAGACAAGAAATGGAAGTTCATCCCCTAGCAACAAATGTGCTTTGTGTGGGAATCATGATCAACATAGCTCTATGGTCCAAACAGTTAATGCAGTCACCAACAAAGATGGTATAAGCATACATTTTTTCAAAATTTGAATTGTTCTAACTTTGGCATTTACGCAGCCCAATGCGCAATTTGCAACCAGCTGTACATTGGCCAGACCAAAAACAAATTTTCTGTCAGATGGACGGCACACGGGTCTTTTTGGAACAATAAGTTTTCAGAATGCAACAACACGGATCAGGCAGCCCTACTCAAACACTATCATAACTACCATTACTCGACACACGCCAATAAACCCAAAACTTCAGATTGTTATAATGTAATTTTTCTTGAAGAACCACAAAACATAAACAGGTTAGACATCTGTGAGAGTCGTTGGATACACAAACTCAAGGCAGAAATTAATATCAACCAGACTATTTTACCTATTTACCGCTGATTTTCTAGGCCCGTATTTATTTTTTGTAATTTTTTATTTACGACAGTTTTCGTGTATGCACTAGATATTACTTATCCTATTTGCCAAGATTTTTCTACGTAATTTTTATTGCTTTTAGACGTTTATGATTTCATAATCATCCTTTTATTTCATTTTCATGCGTAGGCCTACACCTCGTTTCACTTTGCAGTATTTATTCGTTTGATTAGGAGCTTTCAGAATTTCTCTCGCTCAGTTTCAGGTAGTTTTAGATTTTCTTCGAGATTTTTTTACAATAGTTTGGTTTTTTCGTTTTATCAGACTATACAGTAGATCTGCAGTTTTAGATTGTTACAGTAGATCAGAAAGTTAGTAAGCTTCTAGTTTAGACAGCTTAGATTTAGAGTTTTTTTTGGTAGTTAGCTCTTTTGTTAGATTCAAGGTAAGTCCTACTTAAATCGGAGGATTCCTTTTCGCTATTTACTTTTCCACGCTTCATATTATTGTAAATTTTCAAAATTTTGATTTTTTTCAACCTTAATAGTAGTTTTTAGCCCTGTCAGAGTTATTATATACCGGTACTATCTTATTTTTTTAGTAATTTTGTCCTTACCTTCACCCGTCCTTGTTTTGGGGAGCTTTATGACGTTACAATTATTGGTTTCTACGGATTTATTATATATTTTTCTACGAATTTACCAAAGATTCATTATTTCTTTTCCCGCCATTTGCATATTTTTTATTCATTCATTTATTTGTTTCACTACACTGTCTATTTAATGTCTATTTATTCTATGTGTATCTTCTTTTCTTATTTCCCCTTTTTTACGCAAGACCGCATCAAAGACTTTTTAGACTCTTTACTTACTTTCTTCAATTTCCGTTCTTAACAGTCCATTTAATTATTCCAATTTTCCACTACTTATTATTGATATAAAAATATGTTGCGTGTTTGTACTGTATAGGTACTGAAGATGGTTTATTAACCGAAATCGATTTAATAATAAATGATTCGTAAGCAACATTATTGACTGATTTTGTATTGTACCTACTATTCCACAAATAACTAAGGAAGCAAATAAGATATTTCATTCATTTTTTTTTGCTTGATTCTTCGCACTTCAGTGAAGGAGAGAAAAGGTTTTACGGAAACTCAAGCTGTCAAGCCGTGGTTAAAAATTTACTGAAAAAGTTTTAGTTGACCTCATTCTTAAACCTTGGGAAGGTTAACTGACCAAAGTAGGCTAGCTTTCCCAACGTCACAAACGGGGTGCAGCCAGGGGGGTGAAACAGGCAAATGATTCCCTCCAGAGAAATCTTTTTTCAAGAACCAACATTGATATAAACATTGCATATAAACCTTGATATAAACATTTAATATTAATACGCACTCATTATGAAGGGTGCAGCTTCTCCCATAACTGTCTTGAAAAGTGAAGCTTGTGGAGTAGGAAAAAAACTGCCCTTCATGCAGAAACATTTTTAAACTAAAATATACTAAGCGCGAAAAGAATCCCTAATCATGCGATTAAGGTCAAAACCAGCGTCGATATTTTCAGTGAAAACGCGACATCGGCGGACATTCACCGAGATTTGTTGGAAAAAATAGAAATAGCCTATAGGACCTCTCTTTACTTACATCCGGCCCTGCTTATCACAACCGCAGGGAGAGCAAAAAAAAGGTCTTCGTCTTGCGCATGTCAATTTTTTTAATTTCCAGGTAGGGAAAAAGTAAATTAATGCAGCCGGCAAAACATGACGGGCCCCGGTATTTTGTTCCCCCTGCCCCCTCCCCCTATCAACGTCACAGCTTCCGACCCCCTCTCTTGCATACGCCAGTGGGGCCTATCTCCGCGACTTGGCGCCTGGGGAATGCAGAAACGTCGCAGCGGTGGCGAGCCGTTGGCGACACTGTGCCGGTTTGACTGGCTCAGTAATCGAGTCAGTTAGTTAGTTGCATATTTATCCTCCTATCACGAGAAAGCGATCAAAGCGCTATACGAGCTCGCTTAGGAGTTGCCAGCCTTCTGTCTACCACACCAAGATGGGAGAATCCCGCTAAGTGCCTTTCCCAACGGCACAGCAAGTAAACTTGCCGGCTTGTTCTCCACACTGTCCCTTTATTGCTGAGCGTCAAGCAGGGAAGCTGTGAATACCAATTTTAAAGTCATTGGTTTGACCCGACTCGGAATCAAACCCGATTCTACAGCTCAGGAAACAGAAGTTCTATACCACTCGGCCGTCTGAGCTGTTCGAGCCCCAGACCAGGGTCGGATCCAGGGGGATATATGGGGGATGCACCCCCCATCAGCCACTTTCAACAATGCTTTGGATGCATAAAATTTTTCCACAATTTCGAACCTCTTCATTACAATATGCCTGAGTCGCCAAAAGCACGCATAATCGAAACTTAACAAACAAAAGGCATCATATTTGGTGAAGCACTCAAAGTTAGGGGCCAAAATTATAAACAAAATTTGCCTGAAAATTGTTCAAAAAGCACTAAAATGGCCATTACAGTATGTAAATTTTCAAAAATTTTCCGGAAGAGCATGCCGCCGAATCCCCCTAGAGTCGTTTTCGTTACTTAAGTTTTTTAAAATTAACTCCGAGGGAAAAAAACTACGCTTGAAAAAATGACAAAATTTCATGTCCTTTCCCAAAAAATATTCTGAATACAACCCTTACATGAAACATTTTCAAAGAGCTTATTTAGGCCCGTTTCGGGGTCTAAACGTTTTTGTATCTAGTTAACATTCAACCTATTTCAAAATTACATCCCTCCCCACCAAAACTTTCTGAATCCGCTCCTGCCCCAAACCTTCTATACCGATAGCCTGTGCGTTCAACAACTAACTAAGCTAGTGGCCGGTACCGGCCCCGAAATTGAACCCAAAACCTCCCGCGCCGACAGCGATGTCTTTGCTTAACGCCAACTGGCTGGTTTGGTTAACTCAAAATTATGACATTGCAAGCGGATTATTCGCCTGGAGTGCCTGCGTTGCAACCATTCTCTTCCAAGAATGCCTTCTGCTCTGAAACGTCGTCTTGTTCAGCCATAGCCGTTGAGAACAATCGCTTAATGACATCAAAAGTTCACAAAACGACTCCGGCTCTAAGAGTATCCATTGACTATTATGTCCAGGCTTGCATTTTGAGTTAGTCATTGGTTCAAGCGCAACCCACCAGAAAAGTTTGACTACCGGTATTGTTGCATCACAATCAGTTTGATAGATAGCACAGAAAGACATGACGGCAATTTCGGCAATCTCCGCATGAACAAAGCGGATCGTTTTAAAAAGAGAAGTTTTTATTTTTTTTCCAATCGTCCCCCTCGTTCGTACGCCACTGTAGCCGAGTAAGGAGAGCAATTGTTTCGGAAGTTGTCGACTTGGGTAGGCTATAATTGCGAGTCCGGTGAAACCAAAGACTCAAAAATTAGTATTCATAGCTTCTCTATTTGACGCTCAGCTTTAGAGGAACTGTATTGGTAATGATGGTGATGATAATTTTTACGGTTCAAGTTTCGGTTCAAGTTTATATAGGTTTTCAAAAATTTGGCTGAGTAGGTGTCAATTTCAGTTTGGGTTTCAATAATTTCCTTTAAAGCTGGGTTTTCAGGTTTAGGTTTGGGTTTCCACCCTTGGTTCATTTCGTTTTCCCTTAACCATAAACGCAACTTTGTCCCGGGGCCCAAAAAGCTCTTCAACAGCCCTGCATATGGTTGTCAATGAGCGCTATACTAACTAAGGTAATAACTAAATCATTGGCGAATGCATTTGAAAAAGAAGGAGTTAAGAAGGCTCAGCCCCCTAAACAATCTCTGGTTTCGCCCCTGAAAGTGTGGTATAGCAGAACCGAAAGTGTGGTATAGCAGCAGAACTCAGTACCCCACTACAATGTGTGTTCATGAATGATACTGCCGCTACATTTCGGGTTTCTTAGTTTAAAACAGTTCTGTGAACTCGCAAGTATTTTGGTCGAGTTCAATTTCACAAGAAACTTACAAACTGAAATTGAATTCAAGTTCTTCGTTTTTGATTTTCCGAAATCAAGTTCGAGTTCAGTAATTTTTTCCAAGTTTATGCTAAGTTTAAGTAGTCTTAGTCAAGTTTAGGATAAATTCAAATCTCAAACAACTTTTATCGAAAGCGAGTTCTAGTTCACGAAATTTTGTATTTCGAGTTCAAGTTCGAGTTTGAGAAAAAAGACCAAGTTCTGTTAGTTCAAGTTCGCAGCTTCGGTTTAAAATTGTCGACCACGCCTCCAATTTTTGACCAGCTTAACAAAACCTGTTGTTTTTTTGAAACAACTGTATGTTGGCTTTGTTTCAATAATGGCTTGAGATTCCGGGAAGCGTGATTATTGGTGTTACGCCATTGTTTATTTATTTTACTTCTACAGCAAAACTTGCGATAAGATGTCTTCCATTGGTTTATAATAAACTATAGGTTACATAGTGAACGCGCTATTCCACACATTATTTTCTATTATCTTGCATTTTGCTTTTCTTTGACCTATTTGCTAATTATATCATAAGCCAACTTAATTTGTCATCATTGCATAACCGTGTTTCATTTCGCTTTCACTTAATCATAAACTCAACTCTGCCACAAACAGTCTTCTAGACACCATTCTGCAATGCTTAACATCTCGATGAAATGCTTTGCAAGCAAATGTAGGCCTACATAGTTTACAATCTACTGACATTATGTGACTATGTAATCAGCTTTATTGATGCGCTAATTTCCGCATCGAATCGCTGGTCATAAGTTATTGTGTTGTACTTTGTACTAGACCAGGGCTACTCAACTATAACGCTGGTCTGCGTTTAAATTTTTTTCCTAGAGGTTGAAAGTTTTTTAGCTGTTTATATATCGTTTTTTGACGTAGAATTCAAATATGCGATCAGTTTTTTTCGATCAGGTCGAGTTTTCTCGCTACGGGAATTTTAATTTTTTTTTTAACAGCAATTTAGTGTGCTATTTGTGTATTCCAAGTTACATAACTTTCTCAGAAACATTTAATAACTGGTCAAAATATGAACGCATGTAAACCAAAGATTTGAACTCAAACAAAAGGGCGTTTGAAAGCTTCCCTTTTTCGCGATGGAACATGGGTATCTCTTCTGAAACACCAGCAATAGTCAACTAAGACATTAATGTCCCAATGGCCTTGATATAGCTCTTCCATCATGCGAATGTCTTGATGAAAACGTTCACCTTGCTCTTCACTGTAATCATCGCAGTTTTGTGGAAAGTAATCCAAATGGGAAGTTAGAAATGCATCTTAGTGAATATTCTTGCACCCAAAGACTGGAAGCTGTGCATCAACCACATCGTCATAGTTTTAGTTAAGCATTTTCCTCAAGAAATCGGTGGAAACATTTTTAAAAGATATCCACGCTCTGTTTTCTGCTTCAGATAAAATTTCATTAAAAGTAGAACTTCTCATTAATTTTCGATTTTGAAGTCCATTAAAACATACCTGTTTCAAGTTGAGTATCACTCACGGCTGGAAATTTCCACTGGAGAAATTTGAACAATGGGTTGTCTTTATTTAAGGCTTTGACCAAATGCATAACGTGTAAAGGAGAAAGTAAAATGGTTTTTGGATCAACCAGCGAGCTTGATCTTACGTTGCATCTAGCAGGTGTTAAAGTGCTTCTAGCTGGCCATTCTTTTTGTAAATAATGTCGATCATCAACTCTGGAATCCCAAAGACATAAAAAGCAAGGATATTCTTCATAACTTTCTTGAAGACCAAGAAGTTTGAATATCATTTTTAAATCATCACAAATCTTTCGCATGTAAAGATTGCATCACAGGTCATCCAATAGATATTTCATGTCTAAGTAGGTCTCAGCTCATCTATTGGAATCTTGACTCGTGAAAGCAACTTAATAGCTCCACAAACTACATTTTATTGGTACCGGAATCAGGACGAAGGTTTCAAAAAGTATTTTGGAAAAGATGAGCTGCATTGGCTTGTGTACTGGGCTTCTAAATCATTTGGGTATGGAATACGAGGCAGAAGAATATTGAAGTTGTTTTTGAATTCTTTTGTCAGAAATATGAAAGCAGTTCTTCTACACATTGGCAATAAAGTGCTTCGGTTCAGTTGCTCATTCAGGTTTTTGACTTTTTGGAGATCCCAAACGGAAGCTTCTTTATCGTTGTTCAGTGTTTCACCTTCTCAAGTTTTCTTCACATGTTTTGCAACAAACGTGAGGCGTAAACGACTTATTCTGACCACCAAATTTTGTTCCAAAACAAGCATGGTAACATTTTTCCACAAAGGGTCTAATACATGGGTTCCCAACCGGTGGGGAATTTAGGGTTTTCAGGGGGGGAATTAAACACCCCCTGAAAAATATCACCGTCCTGTCCCGGAATTTCACTCCCAACAATGAAGACTTTCATTTTTGCAGAACATAGGTTTTTGCAGCCGGATCTGGATTTAGTTTAAAACAGAGGTTGTCAACCTGTGGGCCACGGCACTGTTTTTCAGAGGGCCACAGAGCTTTTCACTAATATTTTCAGTGAAATTCAGGACATGTGAAGACATGCAGACCTTTTTTTTCGCTCCTCGCCGACTGATATAACTGAGGTAAACTTCAGTATTAGATAGTTGTGGGTAATTGAGGGTCAGTCACATCAAAAGTGGGTAATGAAAAAAAAAAAGAAAGTGAGGAACCGCTGGTCTAATGTTTGCTTGACGGTCAGGGAGTGTAACGTTTCCGCAAATGTAACAAAATCGGTCAGGGTCGTTTTTACATTTCCCCATTATGGACTAAGTCAAACTTTTCAACCAGAAAATTTGTTTATCTCAACATTAAGCTACATTTACTTTTTCAACGAGCTATGTTGTTAGTGCTTTCACTATGCTGGATAAAAAGTGGATTTGCAAAAAAACTAGCCCTGATACAGCAAAACCACTTGCACTTTTGAAATCAGCAGCAAAAACCGCATCAGAAACATCTAACAGTTTACAAACCTTAAAAATTTTGCAGACCAGTGTAATCAGGATCGGTCCAGTAAGACAACTTTGTTATTTGCAAAGGTCCAGAAAATAAATCACGGATGATTTGATTACGGCAAAAAAACGATAGGCCTCTACTATTCGGTTCACTAAATGACTAAAGACTTGCTATCGGCACGGTAGGTTTAGGGTTCAATTTCCGGGCAACCAAATCGGACATAGTCACCCTGTCCACATGCCCAGTTTGAGTGGTTCCAATGACCGACGGGCTTGCGGCATCATAACCATTTTTTGAGTCTTAGTCAATTTGTTGAAGTAAATGATTATGACATGAAAAATTCAATTGTGACGCAGAAAGTCCGTGGGCTTTCGCAGCCACTTGGACTGGGTAAAAGTCTGGACAAGTGGACAGGGTAAGAGTGACCAACGGCTTGCCACCGCTACGATGTTTCTTTGGAGTTCAAAGGTGTGTTGCTTAGGCGCTATTTTGCAGAGATAGGCCCCGCCACGTGCGCTGGTTATCGCTTCGGCGTAATACCATGAACACCGGCGCTCTCCATCGCATTTATCGTTATATTTTATTACTTGCTGCCTTCCATTGCGATTCATTATTTTTTTTTAATATTAAATGAAAAGTGCCTGCAGTCGCTATTTTTGACGCGCTGTAAAATAAGATTTTGATTGAAATCAAATCTTCGCTATACTCGAATATTGCTCCGAAGCGTGTAACGAGTAGTAGGGCCAATTTCCGTGGCTTAGCGTTTGGGCAATACAGCTCCGGAGAAACGTCACAGCAATGGCGAGCTAATGGCAACACTGTGTCCAATGTAAATAGCCCGGTAATCCAATTCAAGACCTGCCACAAAGATAACGTTATCCTTAATCAACACGCTAACCGGCAGATTTTACTTGAAGTTTTATCTTAATTAACGCATAAACCTTTGATCGAACCCTAGAAGGTTGCAAAAGGACAAACAAAAACCTCGCGCATTTTCAAGGTTTATTCTGTTGTATTTATGATAAAGTTATATTTATCACTTGGAAAATATTTGATATGCTAAAACTTTATTGGGGTCCAGCTTCAGTATTCGGAAGGTCCAGATTTGGACCCCGGGCCGCCAGTTGAGCAGCCATGCACTAGACAGTACCGGTTATTCCAAAGCAGGAAATAATCGTTTTAAAATCCACTGCGCATTGGTTAAGCGTAAGGTATAGACTTCTAAAAAATAGCATCTAAAAATGCTCTTATTTAAAAGTCCATGGTTTATGGTTGAGGAACTAGTCTCTTTACTTTCATGCGCTTTGGAGTTTTGACGAACAAGGCACGAAATGACGACAGATTTTGTCATCAGAATTAACAATAGCAATACCACCTTTGCTTGAATTCAATTTTGAGTCTTAATTACTCACAAAGGGTTCTAAAATTTGTAACGTTTTCCAGCTCAGATTAAAACACGGTAGCCAACTTAAGTCACCATCAGAGGCGGCACCAGCCCGAAAAAGTGGGGGGGAGGACAAACCAAGAGACAATATAAGCCTTTTGAAATTGTTTCATGCGATATTCATATCAGGGGCGTATTCAAAAAAATTTTCTGGAGAGGGGCAGAAGCGGCGTCAGCCCGAAATAAGTGGGGTGGGGGGAGACAAACCACGCGACGAATACTTGTAAAAATTTGAACTTTTTCAAGAAAGTCTGGGGGGTCTCTTCCAGAAAATTTCAAAATTTTAGAATTAATTTAGTGCATTCTGGCGTAGGCTACATCCAGGAGGATTTTTCGTCAAAATGAAGACTTCATTATGAAGTAAAAATTGGATACTAGTAAGCATAATTGTTGAGAAATTGCCTTTGCTCTTTGCCTTCGGTTATCTTGGCTTGCAGCCCGGTTCTATAGTAGTAAGTACCGTGTACTACTTCAAAGTAGGCTATTAAAAAAGCAGTCTACCCTACAAATAGACCAAATTTAATGAAACGTAATTATGGTGTATCATTACAGCATCACGGTAAAGAATGAAAACGAAAATTGAAAAATCCTGAAAATGTTAAAAACATAGCAAGTAGCAGAATATGAAAATGAAAACAAAAATGTATAAAGCAGTGGCAATATACGGCTTATACAGTAGCTTAATTCTACTTTGGCTCTTCAATTTAAAAGCATCAAGCAATGTTTCAAACTCTATAGTGTCTCCTATGTTCTTTAGAACATATGTATAGGCCTGTGTACTTCAGAAGACGGATCCCTGATGTCAGACATGTTAGCATAATAAACGAATGAGGGTATATCTAGCAAAAATTGACTCCCAACTTTCTGCACGGCACGCACCAAACCGATAGCAACTATTATATAACTAGTAACTGCTGTTGAACACGTACCAGTCAAAAGATAGTATTTTGTGGTCAAATTATATAGTAGGCCTACTTCTGGGTTTCTTGAATACTTTATAGTGACTTCTTAAAATTTTTGTCATGTTTTTAAAAACAAGAAAAGAAAGAGGCCTGAAGAGGTCCACGTCTGCCCCTCCCCTACCCAAGAAAAAAAATTAACGGAACTGCACGGCTTACAAAAATGGGCCTGAGCAGAAGTAAGGAGACTAGTCCCCCCATTCCCTTACTTGGCGCCGCCACTGGTCGCCATGCAAGAGTTTTGCGTTTTGGTTTTTAGTTGGGATCATTGAGCATTTTTGATATTCAGTCCGGATGAGGGGTTCGGCCTTTTCTTGTTCCTGCACAAAGCTTCATTGGTAGATCCATAAAGGGAGAGGATGAGAGGCTCAATTCTCCCACCGCAATTCGTTTGTTGTAAAAAATGAACCTACATTGGTGTTTCGATAATTCTACATGCGCAAAACGGCGAAATAAGCATTTCCACGATTCTTAGCCTTACCCTAAAAAAGAGCTGGATAGTGGATACCCTGCTGGATTTGCTGTTGTTTCTGCAGAATATTAGAAAACCTTATTATAAAGATTTTTTCATCGAGTTTTTGGCGAGTCAAAAATGCACCAAATTTTGAGTAACTTTATCATTAACTCAAGCAAAGGCACACTTACACACACAAATCGATTTTCAACTCTCAAAGCTCAAGTTCTAAACGAATTTTAAGCAAGTAAAGCTCAAGTTCTAAACAAATTTTAAGCAAGTCCAAGGGCGTTTTCTGAGTCAGCAACAGCCCCAAAATGTGTCACATACCATCAACTCAAGCCATGAACATTACTGTTTAGGAAAGTTCTGCAATTCACGTCCGTTACAGCTAAGCCTGTCGTTAATTACTTCGATATTTTAGATAGATAATACTGAAAATTACTTACAACAAAACATAAGCAACGATTTCACCTCCTCTTTCATCAAAAAATGTTAGACGGCTCGAACTGCTGAAAACTATAGGGTCTAGATTCGAGTTTCATTCAAAAATTTTACTTTTGCAGCTACATATCAGCTGCTGCAGCTGCACCGCAACCAGTGGCGTAGCCAGCCAAAAATTTCGGAGGGTGGGGCAAAACTTCATTGGCTTGTCCCAATGGTGGAGGTCTGGAGACATAGGCGCACGCAGGGGGGCTACGGTGTCATGACCCCCTCTTTGGCCATGTGATGAGGTGCTAAACCTAACTTTCAGTCTATAATTTCTCAAACTAATAATGGTTGCAACCTCCTTTTACTTATTTTTTGCCAAGCTTCTCCTTGGCGTAGCGAAAAATTCTAAAAAGGGGGCATAATTTCCACATTTTTTACGAGCGTATTTTTTTTCGACGGAAGTAATTTGAAGTTGATTGAGAATCAAGAAAGGCTCTAGGGAGGTCCGGGGGCATGCTCCCCCGAAAACATTTTGAAAATTTACATGCTATAATGGATATTTTAGTGCTTTTTGTATAATTTTCACGCCAGTTTTTCTTTAAATTTTTTGACCCTAATTCTGAGTGCTTCGCCAAATATGACGCATTTTATTCGCACATTTTCGATTAATCGTGCCTAGGCCTAAAGCGTAAGGCTTACCGCTATCGATAAGGTTCAAAGTTATGAAAAAACTGTATACATCAAAAACATTTTTGAAAATGTCTAGTCGGATGAATTTTGCATACCCTTCATCCTACACCCTGGATCCGTTCCTGGCCATATTCTAGGGAAACCATCAAAAGAGTCCAGCATATTTCAGTCACTTGGCACCATTAATTTTTTTTTCTTTTTTACTAAAAGGTAAAGTCAAAAGGATTCTCATGGCACAATGCCCTCCTAAATACGCCCCCCTAAATTTTTGAATTGTCCTTAGTGACTGCACTCACTGCATGCCCTTTTTCGATAAAAAAGTGTGCTAAAATAAGTGTTTTTTTATGTGCTAAAATAAGTGATATCTACTGTAGTAGAAAAACCGCAAATATTCGTCAGCGGTTTTTCAACTAGAAAACATGTAATTTTTTGCACTTTTTGTCAAAAATGTACTTTTATTTATTGCAAAAAAAAAAAACCTTCAACATGTAACAGAAACTTGGATCTTGGTTATCTGGTTAGTCCATTCGCCTTGTTCTATGATGATAAATACTCTAGCAATGCAAGCAACGACAAGTACAACAGACCATTTTCAGTCACACACAATTAGGACTGCACTTTATGCAAAAAACTTTTATTTTTGTTGATCACACTATGGTCAAAGGGTGGTAGGGACGTAGGGCCATGGCACGGCGCTCCCCCTGCGTAAGCCCTTGTCTGCCTAAACCGAGACAAGAGAATGATATAACTTAAGTAAGGTGGTGGTAACTAAAAATATTTCGGTGGGGGGGGGCAATTGCCCCCTTTGCCTCCCCTTGCCACGCCCCTGACCGCAACCCTACTTATGATCGCGACAAAATTTACATCCGATGAATAAACGCTACAGTAGTGGTTTCAACTGTTTTGGTGTGGCGGAAATTCCAAATGAAACATTTCAGACGCTATATATTATTTGTGCAATAATTTATTTGTTTTATGCAAGCAGCACTAAATTTATGGAATAAAATTATAATACCCATGTTCAAATTTGTGAACAATAAGAACCACAAGGCATTGTTTTTTATTAAAATAAAATGTGCACATAATAATAACATAGATTCGCAGATCTAAATGCATTCTTGCGCAAATAAATAAATAACTGAGGTTATTTTATATTGAACTGAAATTCAACAGTAATTGAGGGAGAAATTAAGCGAAGTGAGCTTGCGCTCGTCGAGTCAGCAGCCACCCGTTATATTTGTCAAATGCGATCAGCTCCAGCCGTGAATCGAACCCGTCACGTAGAATGAGTAACCTGCGCGAGGTACCGCTAGGTCATGTGGCTGACAACCCCCGGATTATGCGCAACCCGGGTTGAAAATCACCATGTTAAATAACGAAGTCTAAAGCTGTAATTAAGCTGGGACTCGTTGTTAGCCTTCAAGCACCGAACCACTTTGCTTTTTGAAACACAAGCACGCGAATTTGGTGCTTTCAAGTAGTTCCTCAATCGCTGATATAGAGTGCAAAGTTACCGTGACGTCATCCAGAATATACGGCATATTGTGTGTATGGTTTTACTTCGAACAACTTTGGCGTGGGCTATTATGCATGTTTATTCTCCTTAGCTCTATTACCGGCGTTTTGACATCAAAGAACTTTATACGCAGCGACCCAGCCTTAAAAATATGGCAAGAGCTGGTGTGTGGTACAGAACTTGAACATTGCCTATAACAGGGGCTTCATATCCCCGAAGCTTTTCGTGTGACAATTGTCAAGGGAATTGTCAGAAATGATTTTGCCTTGACAAGTGTCAGACAAAAAGCTACGAGATTATGAAACCTTTCTTATTGACGATTACTGCCCCGAGTATGAGGCCATTCACCGTGTTAGTTTCATAGTTCCCCGATTTTTTAATCCATTGGTTTTGTGTTTTATTGCAGTTGTAAACATGCATAAATATATGCACAAAACACACATAACTGCAAGTCAGACAGCAGCGCTGATCAAGAAAATGCTCAATAGCAAAGTTAAAGCTCATTATCTTCACTTTAGCACATTGATTTTACAGTATCAAAAAATTAGAACTCGACAATCTGTTTCGCCAGGTAGGGTTCGTCAAAAGTATCTTATTAATTCTATTTGAGAAAGAGTAACTTCAGACAAACCCTACCGGGTAAAACAGACTGTCGGGTTTTAACTTTATGTAAAACCAAGGTGCTGAAGTGAATATGAAAACATACATAAAAATTTTATGTCATTGAGAACATGGATTCATATTTGGGACTGACCGGATCGGGCAACAAATCATGATTTGCTAAGAACACTGATGTGGATATAACCTATAGCGCATTTAATCAAGGACATTGTCAAATGTTTTGCTCAGCAACCCCGACGAAGAATATATTCGATTCAAATCAGTTTTAGTTGTATTTAGTTGCATACTTATCCTCCTATCACGAGAGAGCGATCAATGCGCTATACGAGCTCGCTTAGAAGTTACCAGCCACCTGTCTACCACACCAGGATAGGGGAATCCCGCTAAGTGCCTTTCCCAACGGCACAACAAGTAAACTTGCCGGCTTGTGCTCCACATTGTCCCTTTGATGCTGAACGTCAAGCAGGGAAGCTGTGAATACCAATTTTAAAGTCATTGGTTTGACCCGACTTGGAATCAATCCCAATTCTACAGCTCCCGAGACGGACGCTCCTACCACTCGGCCATCTGAGGTGTTAGGTGCGAAACAATCGTCGGATTGACCATTCCGCATCGCGATGATCAACACACCACTGCATGTGGTCGGAGTTCGTGTGTATAGTTCGCTGGAAGGTTCTTTGCGTTGATCTTTGTTTGAACTATTAAAAATAATAATATTGTAGTTGAGTTATTTTTCACTTAGGGATGGTCGCTTGAAGAAACGTTGCACGTGTTGAATAAACGTAGACACGGCTGAGTGGCACACGAGCTACACCCCTAAGATTGGATCGCTTTCTACAAAGTTACCAAATGAAAAGAAAAAAAAATTATGAAGCAAAGAATAACTGTATGATGCGTTTTTCTATTTACAGTAGTTGCATATTTATCCCCCTATCACAAGAGAGCGATCAAAACGCTATACGAGCTCGCTTAGGAGTTACTAGCCATTTGTCTACCACACCAGGATGGGGGAATCCCGTAAAGTGCTATTCTCAACGGCGGCACAACAAGCAAACTTGCCGGCTTGTGCTTCACATTGTCCCTTTAATGCTGAACGTCAAGCAGGGAAGCTGTGAATATCAATTTTAAAGTCATTGGTTTGACCCGACTCGGAATCAAACCCGAGTCTACAGCTCCAGAGGCCAACGCTCCTACCACTCGGAATCTGAGTCTCTATATGAAAACGGTATCTACAACATTACGCATCAAAACGTCCGATGAACAGTCACATAAAAAACGTAAATTGCCTCTGTCTGTTGCACATGTAAAGTGCGTGTAGATCTCTTTTGTGTCAGCGTCAGTGTTGCCAACTGGTATATTTATATACCAGATTTCACAAATCTGGTATATTTTTTAGACCGTTTGGTAGGTGAAATTATGGTTTGGTATATGTCCTTAAATTTGGTATATTTTTATGCCTTTTGGTAGTGTATTTTTGCGTTTGGTATATATCAGAAATTTGATATAACTGATATGTTGAAGATTACTAGAAAGCTCTTTAATTGCCGGATTACCTAATCAATCCTTTCTACAGATTTGAGCAATGCAGTTTTACATAATTGGCAACACTACTAGCGGCGATTTTTTTGCACAATGTGCCAATGAGGCAAAAGCTCTATAATTTTTCTTTTTCTGAACCAATATGTTTATATGTGAATTGTGAAGAATGGATTGGCTAGTTTATAGTTTTGAGTGTTAAGTTGTAGCGTTGTTAAGATCATACCGTATGGAAAATATGGTAACCGGAATCGCTAGTGCGCATCAAGGACGTACCGGTACGTTTCCCTATGGTGTGATACAGTATGATCTTCACAAGACCCCAAGTAATGGGGGCTAGTTTATTTGAAACTGTGAGTTTTGTGCAGTACATCTTTTTGTTAACCGAGAATTGCGGACTGTGAAGTGTTGATTAATTTCAAGTAATGGGGGCTAGTTTATTTGAAACTGTGAGTTTTGTGCAGTACATCTTTTTGTTAACCGAGAATAGTGGACTTCGAAGTGTTGATTAATTTCTAGTAATGGAGGCTAGTTTATTTGAAACTGTGAGTTTTGTGCAGTATATCTTTTTGTTGCCTGAGATTGTGGACTGTGAAGTGTTGATTAATTTCAATTAAACTGTTGTATTTGTGACTATTGCTTTTTGTTTAGCGTGAGAAACTTTGATTCGGTTCCTTGGTCTGTTTAATCTGCATTACTGGTAATGAAAGCTTGATTGTATTTAGCAAATACAACTGATTTATGTTCAGTGTAAAAATACTTCTGTTGGGAGATTGAGCAAGAAATTAATTACCGGTATGTCATTGAAAAATGCAACACTTACTTTTCATTTTTACAGATAAACTGATGATTTTTTTTCGAAATTTTGGTATATATTTGGCATATTTTTGATAACATATTTTGGTATATATTTGGTATATAATTTGGAACATTTTGGTATATTTTACTCTGCAAAACCTGGCAACCCTGGTCAGCGTGTTTCTTTTGGGCTTCAAACTGTTTTCGGACGTACACAGCCGCCTCTTGGTATTCGTTTTTGCCTTCGTATTCCGGGAAACAAATGGCAAGCGGCGATTTTACAATTTTCTCTTCGAATAAAGCTTTGTTACTTGAGAACAAAATCATAGACGTCTTCGCGAAATACGGATTGTTGCAAATAGACTCAAATAGCTCCAAGCTTTCAAGCACTCGATTGGTTTCTTCGTCTTTAGGCAGCACTTGATCATACGCAGCCAAATCTACGCAAAATACAACGGCAGAAACATCCTGGAAGCAATGAATCCACTTCTTTCCTTTAGATAGTTGGCCCACCGCGTGAATAAGTGTAAAATGAAAGTTCTTGTACTTGAATTTAGTTTCGATGATGCCAGTGGTCTTGACAGGAATGAGAAGTACACCTTGTACACTGGGAATGTACGAAGAGTCACACAATCGATCAAGTCTATGAAGAAAATACCATGCTGCATCATCGAGCAGATGTTCGTGCAATCTACTGAAGCATTCCTGAACACCGTCGTCTTTCCAGAGGGCTTTAAGTGAATCTCCCAACTCCCCAGTCAAGTCTAAGTTCTTTACTTCGTCGGCAGCATGGTGTAGTTTTTCGCTATCATTTACAAGAGTTTCGTCAGCAAATGGAATGCTAAGCGACTTCATTGCGCGTAAAATAGTAATCGAAGATCGCACGACGAAGGCGTACACTCCAGGTTTGTACTGGATCCGTTCTTGCTCAGAATAACCGCTTTCAGAGCAGATTTTCATGTGTCTCACAAGAGCATTCCTTTCACAATCATCCCCGAATAACAAAAGTTGTACTTGTTTTTTATCGGTTACAGCATCACATATGAATTCGACGAAACCCATTAAACAGTTTACGAATTATGCTGTCCCAAATCAAACAAAAAAATACATAAAACTTGAATTCCACTAATCTTAAGCTCAATCTGTAACAGTAATCACTTTTATAATCAATGAAGGCTTGTACCGAAGTCTATGTCATTCTAGCTGCAAGGTTAAGAGAGTGATTTAAGCTTACAAATCAATGTAAAAAATTTTACCTAACGAATTTCACTTGAATCTAACCCTCCAACATCTTAGGCTAAATTAAACGTAATCAGAAGAATCTGATTAGGAGTGGGAATTCGAACCCACGCCCGCACCGACCACTGACCTATCACCAGCCCAATGGTTGCCGCGAGTCTTTACCGGAGACGAGGCCTTAAACACTCGCTCATCGTAACTAGAGATGGGATTTCGGTACTGACAGAGGAATCCCGGGCTCGGGATATTCCCGGGATTGCCATCACGCAATCCCGAGATTTTTCGGGATTGACCAAGAAAGAAAATACACAATTGTAATTTGCTATTTCAACTAAACAACGTAAGTCTTATGAAAACTCAACCTACCAGCATCTATAAAAGATTTGACAGTCGCTTTTGTACTACTATTTTTGCAAACTGATCCCGAATTTTTTGTCCGTAGCTTCTCAGAATTTTAAAATTTTAAAAGTTTGATAGAGAGTTGGATTTAATCATTCTTTTTTCTTTTTTTTTAAACTAAGGTTCAAATTCATTGATTGTCAAAAAAACTAAATTGTAATTTATTGACTTTGAAAAACTAAAATCAAGTTCATCAATAAGTTGTGAGCGGATTCAAATTTAATTTCATAGGTTTTTGGTTTGAGTTTTGATGGCATTACAATGTAATTTCAGTGACATTGAAGAAACTAAATTAAAATTCATCAACAACTTGTGGGCGGAATCAAGCTCGACCCAACTCTAGGGGCAATAAAAGGAGTTTATTTGAACGTTTTTCTGATTCACAAATCATATACGGTAGCAAGCGCTAATGTCAGCACGCACCTCATAAGCATTTCGCTTGCAGCAAACAAGACAAAAGCTGCTTTGAAAAGTTGAAGCAATTTTGATTTTTCTCACGTTTTTATGCCGAAGCGTGTGACAAGTGAGGGGCTCATCCCCACAAATCAGCGCTAGGCAACACAGCTTCAATTTCCGAAGAAACGTTGCAACTGTGGTGAGACGTCGAGGACACTGTGTTTGGCTGGTCAGTCTGGGAATGGGAATAAACGGCCTGGGAATTGAACTCCAAGCTTTCCGCTCCTATAGCAATATCGTTACCACTACTTCAACAGGCCGATTGCTAATTCTTTTAAATAAAATAAATGAAATCCATCCCAACATGATGGTCATTGTACAATGCTGCAATCCCAGGATTCCACCTCTAAAATTACCGGGTTCGGGATTGGTAAAATTAGATGAAAATTTCGGTGTCGGGATTTCCCGAAAACCCAATTCTAATCGTAATCTGATGCCGGAGCAGCCAAATTTCTCGTATATTATGTTAAGACTAATTCATCATCGCACTATAGGAAGCCAGCCATTATTAAGCTATTATGACTGTGAACTGGTATCATGACTGTAACCACTTTTCATAGACGATTTTTATAATGTGACGAGCAAGATGGAAAGTTACGTGTCGCGTGGGAACTGGGGCAACTGTCCCCGGGTTCTAGGGTAGGGTTACCATACGTCCTCCTTTTGGAGGACATGTTCTCCTTTTTGACCAAAAAAAAATTGTCCTCCGAGGACGCCAAAAAATGGCCAAATGTCCTCCTTTTTAGCATTATGAACAGTGAAAACATGTCTAATCATTCTTCCACGAAAAATTTTGGAAAGTTTTAGTGCAAACAACGGCCTGCGAACGTAATAACCTTTTTTTGGCCTTCACTTGTTTTTGGGCAGAAAAATGGACATCTGCGGACATGATGACGTTTTTTTTTTGGTCTTCAATTATTTTTGGGCAGAAAAATGGACATTTGCGGACATGATGACCTTTTTTTTGGTCTCTACTTGTTTCTGGGCAGAAACATGTACATCTGCGGACATGATGACTCCCCCTTTTTGGTTTTTGATCTTCACTTGTTTTTGAGCAGAAAAATGGACATCTGCAGACATGATGACCCTCAAAAATCCTGTCCTCCTTTTGCATAGTGAAAATATGGACCACTCTGGGACGAAAACGTTTTTTAGAGAATGCCGCTTTTTCGTAGGATGTTCTTTAATCACAACTTTTTGTCCCTGGGTCTAAAAATCTCTTCAACGTCTTGGTTGTCAATAAACAGTATAATAACTAACGTGATAACTACAGTAAGTCATTGGCGGATGCATGTGAAGGAGGAGGGAGCAATAAAAGCTCAGTCTCCTAAACAATCTCTGGGTTCGCCCCTGGAAATGCCCTATAACAGAATAATCAAAATTGATTACCCTTCAGTACCCCACTACAGTCTGGTTAAGAATGATACTAAAATTGTCGGCTACACCAATTTTTGATCAGTTTAAAAAACGTGTCGTTTCATAAAACAAATATTGGCTTTGTTTCAATGATGGGTTGCGATGTTCTGACCAGTGGCGGCTCGAACATAAGAGCTGCAGCACCCCCAAACTTTTTTTACGCTCATAATTTTCTATCGCCAAGTTTTTTAAATTTCTTATTTCTTTCCATGTTTTGATCATGTATGAATATATATGTTTAAATGGAATCCCTGTTTTGTCTGCAGCTCAAGTTTTTGCGTATGCAAATGAGCCAAGCGGTGACGCGACAAAGGCTGTTGATGACATTTTTGGACTCGCCGTTCAATTTTTGTATGAGCTGCTCTGTCGGCAGATCAAAGGGAATTCCGACTAGCTCAGGCTCATGGCATAACGGGACTGTTTTTTAGCCCTGCTAGGCTGCTGCATATGATCGAGTTAGTTTGTGTAAGAGCTCGATGATAGTTGGTGCTTGATGCAGATTTAGACTGGGCAGGCTTTCTGTTTTAGACTAGGCAGACAGATATCAATAGCCTAACTGAAGGCTAATCAGTAATGGTAGGCTACTGGTACCAGTGTGTGTAGTCTAGACAGTTTAGGCCACTGCCAGATAGTTGATACTCTTGTGACAAGATCAGACTAAAGTTGGTTGATGGTTGCAGAAACATGTAGTGGTAACTGGATCAAGGATACTATGGTTTGCTCGAGCAAGTGTAGGTTTGGCAGGTTTTTTAGAGAAGATTTTAGCTGCATTTAAAGAACTATTTTCCTCTACAATTTTCCCTGATTTTAGGTACCGGCAGTGATGGGCATGATAAATCTTTCCGTACTACAGCGATAACGATAGTCGATAACTTCAAAAAAGCCCTGGGGGATACCGATAGTCGATAAATCTTAAATTCTTAAAGGAATATCGGTAATCGATAAATTATCGCCGATAATTTTTTCCAATAAATGTTGCGCTAAATTTTCAATGTGTTTGACGAAGTTTTTTTTTTGCAAGTCAAATGGTAAAAATGTTTTTGTAGATTTTTCCAGAAAACAGAGTAATTTATGGACTCTGCCGTGGCATTAAACAAAACAAAGAGAGATTTTTTAAAAATTGCGATGAGACTTAATGGGCACCGTATATTTTTTCCATAGCGCTAACTCACCAACTCTGAAGTTTGAACACTGTAGGAATAAAGAATCGTTTATCGCGATAATTTATCGGCGATTACAAAATTTATTACAAAAGCGATATCGGTAATCGATAAATCAAAACTAGTTTGAGCGATAACGATAATCGGTAATAAATTATTGCCGATAACTATCGCCGATAAATTATCGCGATAAATGTCAATCTCTGGGTATCGGTATATGCATACCGGTCCCTGGTTTATGTATATTATACATATTTGGGGATCCATGCCAGGTCTCTAAAATGTTTTCAAAAAAAGTTGAATTTTTGGATAAATAGCCCTCAATCTACCCACATGTATGTAATTTAAGAAATAAGTGAGAAAATTAGTATTGTTTTAACCAAAATCTACCGGTACTGTTTTGTGTTACCTATCGCAACCTTACTTCAACATCAGTATATCATCGATTGCGATATTCTTTACTTTTTGTTCATCAAATGCACTGGAGCCTTTACTTTTTTGAATGAGTATCGAATATGACCTAGTCTTAACTTTTTTTTTTGGCGCAATTCGATATTTTATATTCGATTCTTTTTTGGGTTACTTTATCTCACTTTAGTAAATTTAAAAGAATTATCGGTATGTCATCACCTTATTTGTGCTGATAAAATTTTTTAGGCCTTAAAAATAAAAAAATGAATTTTAATTGCAAAGTTGCTTCGCATCAATAATGTCGTATACTATGTCCGTCGTTTGTCTGTAAGGTACCGCATGAATGTGAGAGCATCACAAAAAATGCTCGGCGTACACCGCTAAATGCTCAGTGTAATATCGAATATCGATCACGATATTCTTTGATTTTTAGTTGGCAGACTAAAGGGCTTTGCTTTTGTTTTTAAAATAGTCTATGGTGTGACAGCATGTTTCAGTATGACGACGTAATGAGCAAAAGTTTATTTAGACAACAAAGCAATCGAAACAGTGCAGTGCGCAAACATGCACGTGCTGCATTTTCTATATCATTGGTGAAACCACCAGCCTTAGCACATGCTATTTAAGGACTCGAATCCGTAACTCAAAATATCGTGTCAGCACGTGAGGACGAATTTACTGACCAATGCACAAACTTTAACAGGTCACTTTGAAAGCTTTGGTGGGCCACAAGTGACCCACGGACCGCAGGTTGTACGTCCCTAGTAGGTCGTTGGGAATAACAGATGTTACGTGAATGTTCTGAGCTTAAAATTATTTCTGCTCATTAGTACTTGTTAGGTACAGAGGAGACATTTGTAGTAAAGTTGAGCATTTGCTGATCCAAGGAAGCAACAAAGATGTTGGTGGAAATTGAACCAACAATCTTGCTATCGTCAATAACAGCTTAAATGACAGTCTGCCTGTTGCACCGTGCCAAGCTTTGTCTCCTAACTGTTTTCACGTGTGGCATGCTATTAAAATTGACGCACGCAATAATTTCTGAAGGAAAGATGGGGTCCAAACGGCTTTGCCCCCAGACGTTATTTTGAACTTACCGATACTGCTTGTTGAGCCTACCCACTTATTTTTTTAGGACGGCAGCCCTGGCTTACGTCATTACCTCCAACTGTTTCGCAGCGTACCTTCGCGCTAACCGTCATTTTCTTGCGAAAAATCGTATTCTATTTGGTGTGAACCAAGGGTTCTCAACCATGGCCCTTGGCCACCCAAATGGGCCACGGAGTGCTCTCTGGTGAGCCACGAGCGTAGACTTCATAAATGAAAACCAGGATGTCTTCTGAGGTTCAAGGTGTTCAGCGCACACCCTGCAATATGATAGGGCAGGGGTGGCCAACCAGTCAGATGCCAAGAGCCGCATTTCTTGCTGTGTTTCAGCAAAGAGCCATATCATGCAAGCAAGGGATAATGATCGCATTAGCATCACCACACCTCTTATTGATACTCATGCTTTGCTTAGCCAGATTAGTAGTATACCGGCCGGTTAGCTCAGTTTGTAACGACATCGCTATCGGTGCGGACGGTCTGGGATTTGTGGCCTGGGCGGTCTGGGTCAAAGTGGACAAAGTGTCGCCGCCGCTGCGACATTTCTTCAAATTCGAAGCCTTGTTGCCCAAAGTTCGTAAGTTACGCGGACTTTAGTGTTGCCCAGGCGCAAAGCTGCGGAGATAATAACTCAAATGGTTGAGTGGTAAAAGCGTCCACTTCTGGAGATACCGACTTGGGTTTGATTCCGAGTCGGGTCAAACCAATGACTTTAAAATTGGTATTCACAGCTTTCTTGCTTGACGCTCTACATTAAAGGGACAGTGTGGCAAACAAGCCGACAAGTTTAGTTGTTGTGCCGTTGGGAAAAGCAATTAGTGGAATTCCCCACCTTGGTGTGGTGGACAGGTGGCCGGCAACTCCTAAGCGAGCTCTTTATGGCTTTTTGATGGCTTTCTTGAGATAGGAGAATAAACGTGCAACTAAATACAAATAGATGGTCCCCCACACTCGTTAGCGCCTCGTCGCAATTCTCCAAAGTGATTATTACGTCATAATGCAACTTATGCGTTGGCAAACGCTACATCATTACAGAGCGAGGTTGCTAATAGAAGAAACACAGCATGTGAAAATGAGCCACATGAAACTGGGCAAAGAGCCGCATGCGGCTCGCGAGCCGCGGGTTGGCCACCCCTGTGATAGGGCAAACGCTTTAACTAACAGTACAGTATGTACTTTTTAGTTTATTTTCTCCCTTCCTAATATCAGCTCAGTATGTTATTTTTAATAAAAAACAAATTGCTTTTTTTTTTCAACGCAGACCAATGACGCAACATTCTCTCTCACGAAAGGTTCACAGATTTCGTTGAACGCAGGCAAACCAGACAGACCTTTTTTCCTTTGTATTTTGAATCGCATGATATAGCGGAAAATGACTTTTCTTCTTTCCGTACAACCGGCCGTTAGCTCAGTTGCTAAGCGCACGCTATCGGTGCGGGAGGTCTGGGGTTCGATTCCCGGGCCGGTCAAATCGACACAGTGTCGCCAACGACTCGCCACCGTTGCGACGTTTCTTCGGAGCTGTGTTGCCCAGGCGCTAAGCCGCGGAAATGGGCCCCGCAACTCGTTACACGCTTCGGCGTAATACGGCGAGTATAATGAAGATTTGATTTTTGATTTGATTCTTTCCGTACAATTTAAATGCAAGATTAAATGCTCAAGTTTACGATTGAACCCAGGTGCGACGTCACCATGCATGACTTAAGCAACCACACCCAGGGGCGTAGCCAGCGAAATATTTAGGGGGGATAGGGCAAATTACAATAGACCAAAAACTTCAAAAAAATTAATCTGTTCAGGACAAGGCATTAGGCTCACGCTGTCTTCCCGTCAGAGCCGGCGCCAAGAGGGAGCAGGCAATCGACGTGCTTGGCCCCCCAATTAACAAGCTTACTCTTTTGAAGACAGCGGCTTTTGTGCTTACTTTTAAACTTTGCCCCCCCTCCGACAACTGCTCTGCCACCGGCTCTGCTTCCCGTATTTTGATTTTTGCTTCAAGTTAATGGTATTTATTTTGTTTGCGGATGAGTATGGAGTTAATTATTTACTGTAGACCTAGGCAGGCAATCCTTAAGTTCACTAATTGCTACCCTAATACTAATCAAACTGCCTTCCGCACGGCATTTAGGGATGTCCATTTCAGAATATCGAATCCAACGGAACCGGTTCTTCTTTTGAACCGGTTCAGTTTTTAGGATGCGGTTTAATTGTGAAGAAAAGCTGTGCGTGATGAATCTTTTCATACGTTGCGGATAAACGCAAGTGCGCGCTCGGCCTCGTGTGTGTGTCATCATGCGAAGTTCGTCGGAGGCCGCAAAACATTTGTGGTAGGTCATGAGTGTAGTATGCACCGCTTGTATTATATTGGAGCCGTATTTTTCCTGTGTTTCCAAATTTAAGAAGGACATGCTCGCTGTTATTTTCATGCCTACGCCACTGTTTGTTATGCTTCGAATTTTACAGTGCTGTAATCCTTGTGCTGGCTATAAATTCATTAAAAATGAAACGAATGGTTGTTTTTTTTGTTTTGCGGTAGTCGAGCGGTTGCGTGCTGAAATGATATCGAAATAATACTTACGGTCATTTTATGGATTTAGGAGTCGGTTAAGGAATCGAAATTCTGGATTCGAAGAAAAATATTTGGAATTATTCTAGAGTACTTAATTATTCTGAAATGGACATCCCTAATTTATGGCATCATATAATTAACAAAATCCAACGGTTTTGTCAGTATGGCATGCACGAACAAGAAACACATAGAACAACAAACACATCGAAAAAGTTCCTATTCTTCTTAAAATAATTTTCAGTTGAACATTCTTTCCTTTTGCTGGCCATATTCGATTGCCGTTTAGCAATAAAATCATTCTTTTTCTACACTTAAATATTTGATCCCATTGCGTTGTTATGATGCAATAATGTTTAACAAGCGCTTTTTGCGGAGAAGTTATGTCGAAATTCAAATCGCGCAAAAATCAGTCGTAAATGAAAAAGTGGTGAAGATGAGGGAGCGTTTGAAACAAAGTTTACGGTAATTTATAAGAATGTTTTAATTACACTTGAGACTAAGCTTCGTCAAAAAGGGGGGTTGGGGGGGCAGTGCCCCGATGGCCCCCCTCCCTGGCTACGCCAATGATCACACCAGTTACACCATCGCTGCAGTGAAACACGTTTTTTTTTCTGGAAAACTTTTTCAAATCATACTCAGGAAGCCGCGGTCTTTTAAATTCACGGTCAAGGGGGCCTCGTTTTAGAAAAGGTTGAGAACCACTGGTGTAAGCGCTGTTTAATACCATGATACCTTTTCGAGGACAGCATGTCCGAGCTTCTGCCCCTAAAACTTTTAGAAGATTATTTGTATTGGTTTATTCGAGAAAATATAGTACAGTTCTGCGAATGTTTGAAAAGATAATCCGATCACTCCTAATTTTTAAATAAATTTTGTTAGTTTGATTAGAAATTCATCGTAGTTGTAAACAATTACCCGCATTGAAGTGCTTTAATTGCAACCACGGGCGGTATAGGCTACTGCTTAACTTTTGTTGCACTTAACGCAATGCTTTACTTTTTTGTTCATGAAGTTAGCGCATTGCGTTAAGTGCAACAAAAGTTGAGCAGTATACCGCCCCTAAACTAACTTTATAGGCTACAATGTTTTTGCTCCATTTTTATTTTTTATCGATCGACCAAGCGAACCATGCTATATTATTACTGAATTATAGTTGGTCTCGCATTGCCGCTTATAGGTGTTCTTGTAAAAGCACTCATAACTCTACAAGAAAAATTGCTTATTGTTTATGCATTGCGAAGCGAAAGTTGGACTGCACTTCAACGCTAAAAAAAATTTTGATGGCAAAAGTTGCGTTGCGCTTTTACTTTTGTAAAAAATTATTTTCGAAAGTTTCGCTACGCTTTTACTTTAGTAAAAAACTAATTGCGAAGGTTGGGCTACGCTTCAACGCTCTAAAAATCAGATTGCGCAAGATACGTTGCGTTTCAATGATTTTAAAAATTCTTGCGCTGCGTTTCATTCTAGTCAGAAAAAATGTACACCTCTGGATTTCACAGTATTAAAAAGTTAAAACCCGACAGTCTGTTTTACCTGGTAGGGTTCATCGTTGCACTGTATCTAATTAATTCTATTTCGTTAAGATACCCCTGATGAACCCTACCTGATGAAACAGACTGTTGGGTTTTAACTTTTAAATGCAATAAAACCACGGTGCAGAAGTGAATATAAAAACAAACATAAAAATTTATTGCCATTGAGAACATAGATTCATTTCTGGGACTGACCGGATTGGGCAATAAATCGTAATTGTCTAAAAACACTGATGCAGAATAGCGGATATAGCCTATAGCGCCCTTAAGAAAGGAAGAAGAATACATTCGACCCAAATCAAACTGAGAAACAATCGTCAGATTGACCATTCTGTATCGCGATGATCAAAACGTCACTGCATGTGGTCGAAGTTCTTGCGTATATTTTGCTGGAAGCTTCTTTGCGTTGATCTTTGTTTGAATTATTTAAAATAATGATAGTCGAATTATTTTTCACTTTTGGAAAGTCGCTTGAAGAAACTTTGCACGTAGTGATTAAACGTAGACACGGCTGAGCAGCACACGAGCTACACCACCAATATTGGTTCGTTTTCTACAAATTTACCAAATGAATAGAAATAAATATCATGAAGCAAAGAATAACCTCACGATCCATTTTTCTTTTTTTTTTTGAAAACAGAATCTAGAACCTTACGCATCAAAACGTCCGACACAGCGTCAAATACAATACGAGCAATGCCCGTGTCTGTTGCACATGTGAAATGCGTGTAGATCTCTTTCGATTCGGCGTGTTTGTTTTGGGCTTCAAACTGCTCTCGGACGTATTCGGACGCCTCTTCGTATTCGTTTTTGCCTTCGTATTCCGGGAAACAAATGGTAAGCGGGGATTTTTTAATTTTCTCTTCGAATAAATCCTTTTTGTTCAACAACAAAACTATTGGCTTTTTCCGAAAAATCGAATTGCTGCAAATGGACTCAAATAGCTTCACACTTTCTAGCATTTGATTGGTTTCTTCGTCTTCAGCCAGCATCTGATCATACGCAGCCAAATCTACGCAAAATATAATGGCGGTGACATCCTGAAAGCAATGAATCCATTTCTTTTGTTCAGATCGTTGTCCTCCCACGTCAATAAGCGTGAAATACAAGTTCTTATACTCTAATTTAGTTTCGATGATGCCAGTGGTCTTGACGCGAGTGCGAAGCATATCTTGTTCACTGGGAATGTAGAAAGAGTCGCACAATCGCTCAAGTTCATCAAGGTAATACGCAGCGGAATCGTTAAGCTGATATTCTCGAGATCTGCTGAAGCATTCTTGAACACCGTCGTCCCTCCAAAGAATCTTTAGCGATTCACCTAAGTCTCCTGTTAAATCAATGTCTTCCATTTGACCGGCAGCAGCTCGCAACTTTTTGCCGTCTTCAGCTCTACTTTTGTCTTCAAAGGAAATGTCAAGAGACTCCATAGCTTTCAGGATGGCAATCATGGACTGTGCAGTGTTG
This sequence comes from Trididemnum miniatum, assembly GCA_964006365.1. Taxonomy (NCBI): domain Eukaryota; kingdom Metazoa; phylum Chordata; class Ascidiacea; order Aplousobranchia; family Didemnidae; genus Trididemnum; species Trididemnum miniatum. The sequence continues at coordinate 7,423,522 of OZ023235.1, read as the reverse complement.
GCATAAACCACAGGTTTGAAATTGCAACGTTCTTGCTCCGAAAAGCCGTCCTGATGTAAAATCTTCATTTGTTTTGCGATGGTGCTCTTTCCCGATTCTCCTGCTCCAAGCAAGAGAAGTTTGACTTGCTTTCTTGCAGCCTCGGCATCTTTTTTAATTTGTTTATCTATCTGATTCGAAACTACTTTTGCTTCGTCGACTTTTTTTGAACCGGCACAATCCATCATAAGGGAGTTACCACACAGTAAAAGGAAATAAAAAAATATATATGGTCAACAATCTTGAATTTACAAAGGTGTTCAACCTATAAAAAGCAAAAACAACAACTGAAATATAATTCTTTCCATTGCTTTCATATGACAGTTCTATCTTAAGCAAGTAGTATCTCAATTCTGCATCAGCATTTGATTAACCTTGCTACAACCATGATTACTCTGGGTGACTACTGCATTGCCTCACCTAAACTGGTACAACTTTCGCCGCTAGCCTTTGATGCCTAAAACTTGCATCAATTTTATTTGATACAATTGTTTAGCTACTGCAGCTCAAGACAAGTATAAGTGCGATGGTATCTAATTTACTGACAAAAAAGTGACAAACGCATTTACTATTGACTCCTCGAGCACTTTTACATTATCAAATCAAGACTTCTGAAAAAAAATTGGGTATCGCTTCTCTACACACTTCGATGTTAAAAATTCTGTTTTTATTTTAACCAGCTTACTAAAAGGTTTGATGTCATTATGATTTATGACGAACTCCTTCCATTGAAAACTCCAGCGTAGGCCACTTCTGGTTCTGGGGTCCCATCCATTCATATTCTTAAACAATCTTTTTGTCGCATTCTGCGCAAAAAGTGGTCTCCAATGAAACAAATTTTTTGCATTATGCGTGGCAGCCCATTCCTTAAGCGAGGGAAATGGTTACATTTTTTCTGAGTTTTGAATCACTTACCACTAACTATAGGCCTATATAGCTTATTTTGCACCGTTTTTTGATGGTTGTTAGGCTACATAGTTTGTAATTCGTGAAATGTGCCCTACCAAGTACTACCGGTAACTAATTATTATGAAACTGTACAGACAAATGAAATCTTCATTATACGAGCGGTATTACGCCGAAGCGTGCAACGAGTAGCGGAGCCCGACCTCGCCTCTTCGCGCATGGGCTACACAGCTCCGAAGAAACATCGCAGCGGTGGCGAACCGTTGGCGACACTGTGCTGATTTGACCGACCAGGGATTTAAACCCCAGACCTACCGCACCGATAGCGTGTGCGCGAAGCAACTTAGCTAACTTTAACTAAAAATTAGAAAAATATTGAGCAGTACTTCCTTTTAGAAACTTTTTTTGAAAAGTACCGCGGTACTTTTGATTTTCAAGTACCGAGTACCGGTACCGTTGGTACTTTTAACAGAGTACCCAGTACTGGTACCGCCGGTACTTTAAAAAAGTACCGCGCCCATCTCTGATGGCCAAGCGGTACCTCGCGCAGATTGCAGATTCTACGAGGCGGGTTAGATTTCCAGCTGGACCAATCGAATCTAACATGCCGGGTAACCGGCCACTCGAAGAATGCAAGCTCACTTCGGATTCTTTCTCAACCACTGTTGAAATTTCTAACGCTGTCTTCGAAGAAACGACAAAAAATTGAGCAGTGCATCATTATTAGCTGTACGGCGCTATAAGCTTGCATCTTTGAATAGAGTGACACCTCAAATACACATTTATCACGAGCTCCGCCTTGTTGAAGTCGCAGCAACAAAAAAATGCAACTCTAACTCCATATCTTCAAAACATAAATTGGCTATTGCTTAACAAAACATTGCATATTCAATTTTCCTTCCTTTGCAACTGCAAAGCTGAGATGGCTATAAACTATTGAGAGCTCTCTAGGCTCTAGCTAAATTTTCATAAAAAAAATCTTCCAAATAGACGTCGGTTTGCAGTTTTAGTATTCAGCTGCCTCTCTGTTGCGAACTTTTTAGAGGAAAGGTGCATCGAAGAAATAGGTAAACAAAAGTATAAACCGTGACTCATTTCCCAGCATTCAAACACTAGCAAAAAATAGACTTTTTAGCACGAGCGCGCAGTGTTTTACAGCAAGTAATGGTTCCTCAATACGAAGTTTTCCAAAGTAAACCGTGACGTCATTTATGACATATTGTGCATCAATGAGTTCAGTGGCAAATGTCTTATACATGCTCTTAAGATGTGGCACAACCCTAATTTATAAGATCTAAGAATGTCGAGTCAGGTATGAGAAAAACATATTATAGTGTACGTCTTCACAATGGAAATTCTCGCATTCCCACGAAAATGTCTATGTCTTGCATACGTGATTGTTTGCATCAAAACCTTAAAAAAGTTCGCGCAATGCGCATTTGCTTCTTCATATTGATTTGCGTACAACAAGAGCTTAATCTTCCAATACGTGGAGAATGGAGCAACAACGCAGCGAGACTTTCCTTCAAAAAATGCGACATTATTTCAAACTTTGATCCATTGTTGCTACTGAAAAAGTATCAAAGTGCTGGAAACGAGTTCCAAACGACTGATCTCAAATTTTGAATAGCCTCATCTTTAAATTAAACAAAGTCACGCACAGAAATCAATTTTTACCTCGAAGTTGAATAATCTAAACTAGTTTAAGACCAAATTCGAGTCAAGTTCAAGTATTTTTTTTTTGCAACGACTTGACTCGAGCATCTGACTATACAATTTTTCAAACGCTGCCTCTAAAAAATATGATGAAAGTTTTCAATGAACGTCATTGAAGTTTAGCGAGACCATACAAACAAGCAAACAAAATTGAAAACAAAATATTTGCACACTTATTTGGAATCAAAACTACTTGCGGCACATAAAAAGTATCACGCTTTGGACTGGGCTTATAACAGTACATGGAATAAACCTTGTAACTAAAACAGCTGCAACATCTGTTACAGGGCTTCTGTATCATATCATAATTTTGTTATAGCCACATAGAGCGACATAAATTTGTGTCCAAAAAGATAAAAAATTAAACAAGCTAATAAATTGTTTAAGACAAAACAAAAAGGGATTGATCAGAATTAAAAAAAAAAGAAAAAAAATTGAACAATGCCCGGAAAAAGTTGCGAAGCGAAATGGCGCTCTTTGAGTCAGCAACAACCCCAAAATGTGTCACGTGCCATTGGCGCAAGCCTTGAATCGAATCGTATTGATTGAATGTTGACAGAGCTGAGTGGCACACGAGCTACACCACTAATATTGGTTCGTTTTCTACAAAGTTACCACGTGAAAAGAATTTTCATAAAGCAACGAATAACCTTACGATGCTTTTTTCTTTTTGAAAACAGTGTCTAGAACATTACGTAACAAAACATCAGATAAACCGTCGTATAAATAACGTAAATTGTTGGTGTTTGTTGCGCATGTGAAATGCGTGTATATCTCTTTCGTGTCGGTGCGTTTGGTTTGGGATTCAAACCGCTCTTGTACGTATTCGCACGCCTCTTCGTATTCGTTTTTGCCTTTGTATTCCGGGAAACAAATGGTAAGCGGTGATTTTACAATTTTCCCTTCGAATGAATCTTTGTTACTTAAAAACAAAATCATAGACGTCATGGAGAAAAACGGATTGTTACAAATAGACTCAAATAGCTTCAAACTTTCAAGCATTCGATTGGTTTCTTCGTCTTCAGCCAGCACTTGATCATACGCAGCCAAATCAACACAAAATATAATGGCGGTGACATCCTGAAAGCAATGAATCCATTTCTTTTGTTTAGATCGTTGTCCTCCCACGTCAATAAGTGTAAAATGAAAGTTCTTGTCATGAAAAGTAGTTTCGATGATGCCAGTGGTCTTGACAGGAATGAGAAGTACATCTTGTACACTGGGAATGTACGAAGAGTCACACAATCGATCAAGTGCATCAAGGAAATACCATGCTGAATCATCGAGCTGATATTCGTGCAATCTACTGAAGCATTCCTGAACACCGTCGTCTTTCCAGAGAGCCTTAAGTAAATCTCCCAACTCCCCAGTTAAGTCTAAGTCCTCTACTTCGTTGGTAGCATGGTGTAGTTTTTCGCTCTCTTCTGCACGAGTTTCGTCAGCAAATGGAATGTTAAGCAACTTCATTGCGCGTAAAATAGCAATCAAAGATCGCACGACGAAGGTGTACACTCCAGGTTTGTACTGGGTCCGTTTTTGCTCAGAATAACCGCTTACAGAGCAGATCTTCATGTGTCTCACAAAAGCATTCCTTTCATATTCATCCCCAAATAATAAAAATTTTGCTTGATTTTTAGCGGCTGCAGCAGCTCTTTCGATCTCTTCATCGATCACGTTTGAAGCTAATGCAGCGTTTTTGTCAATGTGCTTGGAATCGACGCAACCCATGAACAGTCTACGAATTATATTGTCCCAAATAAAACCAGAAAATATTCAACCCATGTCTCTCGAATTCCGCTACTAAATCTGTAACAGTGAGCACTTTTCAAAAACATTCTTCATAATGTGACGAGCAAGATGGAACGTCACAACGTGTCGTGAGCAAGGGTGGAAATCTGGCTACTTGGCGTTAGGGTGTCAGTTTCAGTTTCGGTGTGTTGTAACCCAGATGTCATATTTCAGTTTTGGTTTGGTTTCACGGTTGGTGAAAAATAGGTTCCAGCTTCGGTTTCAGTTTTGCTGATGCACGGCTTGGGTTTCTGAGCTTCAGTTTCGATTTAAGTTTCATCCAAGAACGTTATTTTATTTAAGTGCTTTGCTTTTTGGCGTTTTTGTTTTATTACAATGGTAAGTAGCAGGTCAATAATGTTTAAACCAACCGGACTTTTCTATTCTTATCGATTGTTTACAGTGAATCTGTGACATCATAATCCAGCCTGTATTATTTTCTTGAAGGTTTTATTTCAAATGTTCTACCTTGAGCAGAACGAGGAGAGGCTTAGATCTGGAGTGTGTAGTTCTTTTGTAGGTTAGAATTTTTTTTTTTTTTAGGAAGGTGGGAGGTTGCTATGCTGCACTGATGAGACCATAATAAGGTCGAAACGCGTCTGCAGCTGCAAATGAGTGGGTTACCATGGGGGCTTCTAGTGATGTGGGCTAGTTAGGCTAACGGTAACTTGGTTGTGGGTTAGTGGTTATAGGTTCTTTCATTGGGTATCGTTGTTTGGGGCCAGTCGCCTGCCAAAAATAGGGCACAACCTAGAAAAGAGATGAAGTCGAGATGTACAGGTAAAGCGATGCAAAAACAGAGTCTTTACAGTCTGGAATGAGTTTAGCCTGGATTGGCTGTGCGTAGCAAGGCTGACGAGACTTTGGTTATAGTCTAACAAGTGCATTTTTGGCGAAATTCGTTTTTTTGCATTTTTGAACTAAAAAAGTTATTTTCCATCGTGTGTGTAAAAATTAGCCGTGAAAGTAGTGTAATTGCGGAGATATCGCTTTTTATTGAGTGGATGGAAAAACCAAACAAGTCCACTGTGATTTGGAAAAACCTAACAACTTCACGATCTGAATGGCTATTGTTTTGCGACAATGAAAATTACAATCGCCATAATGGAAACAAAATTTCAATTACAATGCGTAACCATTACTGATTGCAGCTCATAATCAATAACTTACTTATCGGGTTAGATTCAAGTTTAATTCATTATTTGAAATTCTCCACACGAAAATGTCTAAGCTTATCATCTGTGTTATGGTAGTTTTTTTACATATGATGTTGAATTTCGGAACATTTAAAAGATATGAAACATTTAAAGGACTTTTAGCACAAGAAAAATGCAGATAAGTAAGCATGAATAAGCTTAGTAAAACATTGGAGTTGTTAAGTTTGGAGCTCTTTTTATATTTTTCTTATCATTACGGGATACTTTTCACAAAAACGAGGAAAAGTGCACTGCTTTGGTTTCGACTAGCTTTAGAAATTTGAGCCATCATTACAAGAGCGATTCAATCAAGGTCGTTGAGAGCAGAAAAATCTTCTTCCGGTGCGAGACCTTTACAGAACGCATATTTCTATTTGGTTCTACTCTCCACAGAAAATTGTTTGTATATTCTATTACCACCACTCTACCCGATCTCGAAATAGACATAAGAAAGTGCATAAAATCAAAACCTAGAGCAGCATCGCATCCCGACCCTTTGCGTCGCGGTCCAGCATACTGACCGATACACCACGCCGCTGTTGCCGAAATCAGTGTAGTTTTTCTACTTACATTCATTTCGATCGAGCCCTGTCTTTTTCAGTAGAACCATTCCGAAATATGCTTCCGGGCTCCCTCCCTGGGGCTTATCTAGAAATTATCTCTAAGTGGGATTAAAGTTTTCTGAAAAAAATTTTAGACGGCAACGTGACGTATGCTAGGTAGATCGGTGCGTCGTTTTTATGACACCATGATCGCAACATTGACGGTTCAATTGCCACACAAGCAGGAGCGGATCCAGAAAATTTTGCTGGAGGGGATGCAGTTGCAAATTAAGTTAAATGTTAACTAAGGAGTTTAAAAATGAGGAGGAGAAATTTTGTTTGTTACGTCTTAGTCACACATCAGGCTAGAAAGCCTTAAACCCATGCTTAAACCTGATTTAAATCTTCAGCTACCATTACTAACGGACCTGGATTACGCTCATGAACAAAGTTTTTTGTTGCATATCGCATTGAAACTTCAAGACCAGCGAAAAACGAAATTGAACTCCCTCCTTCAGAACTAGCTTTGACATACTTATAATGCCGGAGTAATGCTGGCTTTCTGGCTGGACTTTTAACAATTAGACCTACGTACATCGGGCTGGGTTCGCCCTTAATACGTCAGATGCTTAGACCCGGGAAAGGACGTAAATACGCCCTTTGAAAACGTTTCATGTCAGGGACATGTTAAAGATTCTTTAGGGGGGAGAGCACCAAATTTTGACCTTTTTAATGCGTAGTTTTTCCGGCAGAGTTTCTTTGATGCATGCTGAGGAACAAAAACGGCTCCAGGGGGGTCCGGGAGCATACTTCTCTGAAAATTTTTTCGAAAATTTACATATATAGTGTTATATCCATTTTAATGCTTTTTGAACAATTTTAAGGCAAATTTTGTTTAAATTTTTTATTCTTAGTCCTTCACCATGATGCATTTTCGACTATTAAATTAAGTCTCTTCAGTGGTGCTATGAGCTTCAAATCCATGAAATACATCCATCAACCTACAATGCATTCTTCCAGATAACCTTTATTCTACTTAATACCTATAAAGGTTAATTCGCGTTTCTTGTTTCTCGATTTCATTGGGAGACATGATGTTAATGGTCCTGCATGGCAATGACGGTGTGCATACACACAACAGAGGTAGCAAAGACATATTAGGTGCTACTACACACTACACCCCCGTGATGACTATAAAGTATGGAACTGCTCTCAAGTCTAAGACTGACTATAAGCTTGATCTGATGGCTAGGACTGACTATGAGTCTAAAGCAGGGGTGACGAACCTATTTGCGGTCGCGGGCCACTTTGTTACTTACCAATAAGCAAGCGGGCCGCATAACTTTTTAGTCATAAACAGTGGCGTAGCGAGAAATTTTAAAAGGGGGAAGCCACAATTTCCATATTTCTTTAAAGCGTTTTTTTTTTTCGGCAGAACAAATTTGAAAATGATTGAGAAACAAGAAAAGCTCTTGGAGGGTCCGGTGGCATGCTCTCTCGGAAAATTTTTGAAAATTTACATGCTGTAATGGCTATTTGTAGTGCTTTTTGAGTAATTCTCAGGCAAATTTTGTTTAAATTTTTTGACCCTGATTCTGAGTGCTTTGCCAAATATGATGCATTTGGCGCGCACATTTTCGATTATGCGTGCTTAAGGTGTAAGGCTTATCGCTCTCGAAGAGGTTCGAAGTTATGGAAAAATTGTATACATCAAAAACTATTTTGAAAATGGCTGGTGGGAGGATGCATACCTCTCATTCTAACCCTTGGATTAGCCACTGGCCATAAGCTACAGAAACCATCAAAAGAGTTTGGCATGTTTCAGTCACTTGGCACCATTAGTTTTGTTCTTTTTTTACTAAAAGGCAGAGTCAAAAAGGGGGAAGGATGGCACAATGGCCCCTCTCTGAATACGCTCCTGGTCATAAACATATCGGATATCGGTCCAATCTTTTTGAAATACTCTTTTTTCATCTACAATATTTCGTTTTTTCGCTGAAGACATCGCTGAAGACAAGCGGCTAATTAAATATAGATTAAAAAAAGAATAACTAATACCTTAAGAAAGCAGTAAAATTTGCATATGATAAATGGTACTGCCACCTCACCAATTCTTTTCCGCAAACTCACATAATTCGTACTACTGTAAGGCAAGCTAAGCTCTCACTCGAATAGTTACCCGTAAACTGGTGCACTATGCTGATTGCTGAAGCTGCAACGGACTCGAGTTATGTTATTATTATTTCATAACAATGGATGAACTGCTGAATCCTGAAACAGATGACTTGTTTTGAGCGTTTATATAATTACTGTGTGATACGCGCTTGATTAAATCAGGGGCTCAGCTTTTGATATCGCATCGCAAAGATTAGACGGGAAAAAAATGTTTAAAAGTGCTGGTCTCGCCAAAATGTTCGCGGGCCGCATGCGGCCCGCGGGCCGCATGTTCGTCACCTCTGGTCTAAAGTCTAAAGTCTAGGACTGACTATAAGCTTGATCTGATGGCCTATGGTCAAACTTAGAAAATGAAATTACTCCGCGGGGAAATAGCAACTCCACACCATGAAAACCCTTTTGACCCAACCTATAGCCATGGTGTGGAGTTGCTATTTCCCAATCTATAGACATGGTGTGGAGTTGCTATTTCCCCGCGGAGTAATTTCATTTTCTAAGTTTGACCATAGGCCATCAGATCAAGCTTATAGTCAGTCCTAGACTTTAGACTTTAGTCCTAGACTTTAGACTCATAGTCAGTCCTAGTCAGTCCTAGCAATCAGATCAAGCTTATAGTCAGTCTTAGACTTGAGAGCAGTCCCATACTTTATAGTCATCACGGGGGTGTAGTGTGTAGTAGCACCTAATATGTCTTTGCTACCTCTGTTGTGTGTATGCACACCGTCATTGCCATGCAGGACCATTAACATCATGTCTCCCAATGAAATCGAGAAACAAGAAACGCGAATTAACCTTTATAAGTATTAAGTAGAATGAAGGTTATCTGGAAGAGTGCATTGTAGGTTGATGGATGTACTTCATGAATTTGAAGCTCATAGCACCACTGAAGAGACTTAATTTAATAGTCGAAACGTATCCCGTCTGGTGCAAAATAATGATGCATTTTGTTTGCACACTTTTACTTATGTTTGCTGGAGGCCTAAGGATTATTGTCATTAAAGAGGTTCAAAATTACTTATTCAACAAAAACATTTTATTATTTATCAGTGGCGTAGCTACCCATTGGATCTTATGGATAAATGCAGGGGCGGCAATTTGCTGGGAGCGGCAAATTGTGATAACATTTTACACGAACTAAGTCAGTCACATTAATTTACTCTCAGGCTTAAACGAACTAAGCCAAAACTGATCTAAGTGAAGCCAAAAAATGCACAATTGACTATTGACAAACTACGCCACTATCTAATTGGTTAGCAACTTTTCACGACATGACTCGCTATGTGGTGTCTGTGACGGAGGCAAATTTGAGCAAATGGGCAAAACTTGAGCACATGGGCAATTTTGAAAATTTGTATGCTGACGATGTTGATTTTACAGAGTTAAATCTAGAAATCGCTGGGTTCAATCGGTTAGTGCAATCCAGCGCTTGTACGTTTAAAAATGACGCTACAGCGCTGGACGTGCTGCAGTGGTTAAGCATACATCGCTTATGTAAATCAACACCTTAAGTTTAATAAGGAGTCTTTTTCCTCACTGTTGCTGTTTCCATCGCAAGCTGCGAAAGAAGTTTTTCAAAGCTTAAAGGCGCGTTTACACACAGATCGCAATTTTTGAGCCGCAGCGCAGCGAAACGCAAATCGCCAGATTGACTGCTTATCTCTGAAGGCAACTTCTTGGTAAAACCGCTTCGTTACGCTTGATTGTACGTTAATAGCCAGGCTCATACATTTCAATCTGCATTGGAGCTTAGTTGAAATCGCAAATCGCTCCTAGAGCGATTTCTGCGTAGCGCAGATCGAAGCGCACAACTTTGCACAAAGTTGCGCGTAGTAGAAATCGCCGATCACGATCTGAACATAATAAAACAAACAAACTTCCCGATCACAACATTACTACGCACGTGTAAACGCACCTTAAGTTAATAAAATCATACTTGAGATTGACGATGGGAGAAAACAGGCTGTCTGCGCAAGCAATACTGTCCAAAGTGTCCATTGAAAGTGATTAAATCGAGTCATTATCTTTTGACAATATGATTTCTGAGTTTGCTGTAACGAAAGCTCGACGTGCTCAATTTTGAGCTTTCGACAAGAATTAAACAAACGCTATTTTTTATTCTTTTGTTGTGTGGAACTTTATTCAGCTCTATGATGGTGCTGAAGGCGGCATTTCGTGCAAAAATCCAAGAGCGGCATATTGCGTTTCTACGCCACTGTTATTTATATAAAAATATGTTGCGTGTTTATACTGTATAGGTACTGAAGATGGTTCATTAACCGAAATCGATTTAATAATAAATGATTTGTAAGCAACATTATTGACTAATTTTGTATTATACCTACTATTTCGCAAATAATATTAGAATTTTGATGCAAAATCGTTGATTACATATGTCTGGACTGCTGGCGATTCTCTTCACCACCACAATGGTTCACACTCCGAATAAAGAAGAGATAAAGGAAGTAATCCCTCAATCCACCAGTGGTATGCCGCTTTTTAACATCTGCATGAAGGTCGTAAAATTCCAACAAAAACGCATATTTCTTAATCGTTGCGTCAAACAAAATGTTTTATTACGCTCACAACTAAAGAAAGGCGTTGATTACGATCTGTTGCTTACTCAACAAGCACGCAATATTTCCAACTCACTGAAAGAATTAAATAAATTCATTTCTGTAAATCAAAGCAAAATTACCCAGTACCTCAGTGACATTGAAAAGAAAAGTTTGAAGAAAATTGAAAGATCTTTCAGATATGAATATATTAAAAAATTCAATTGGATTCATGAAACAAGTTCATTTCATTTTGAAAAACAAACTAACAACCAGAAAGAAAATTAAAAACGAGAAAGACACTACCAGATACAAACGACGAAAGAGAGACAAAAATCTGAACAAGAATCAAAGAATGGCTGAAGACATGATATTGAACAAGTCGGATTATGACATTAAACTAGAACACAAGCTTTTACTATTGAAAGGACTGAACTTTGTCCCCACACCTAATTGGTCAGGAAGGACAGAAGATGAAGAATACCTGAATTTCCTCGCCCATATTCGAAGAGTTGAATGGGACAGTGTAATAACTGAAAATGAAGATCAATTTCAAACTGATAAAATACCTTCCAAGTTACAGATCAAAAAATTCAATCGTCTAGACAAAGACTTGGTTGATGCTAAAACTAGAGCTGACGTTAATTCGGTACATTCTGAACTGAAAACCATCAAAGTGTCAAGTAAAACTTCTTACCGAAATAACAATAATTTGAATTTTAATCAACGTATGGCTCTTGATTATTTACAAAATTTAGTTAAAAAATGTAAAATTGTCATTTGCAAATCTGACAAAGATGGAAAAATTACTATTTTGAATTTTAAGAATTACAATACTATAATGGAAAAAGAACTTAAAATCTTTGAGAATATCACTCAGCTTAACCCTGGAAACATTAGCAACCACCTAAACTTAATATCACGTACTGCTGACAATTTTGTTATTGAACTTCACAAACTTGGGATTCTGGATGATGATATGCTTGAACACACAATTGGGGTAAAAAATTACACAGGAAGAGGTATCGAAAAATTCCGGCAAACATGGCTAAACATTTTGTTTGTAATACACCTGGTTATGCTTATCCACTTTTCAAAACGCATAAAGTTACTCCTGATTCTTTTAACAACATTTCAATTTTTGATTTACCCACACGTCTTTTGCAATCAGCCGGCAATATTACTACATCTAAAATTACTGCGTTTTTAGATCATATTTATAAGCCTTTTAGCATCAAATTCTGCGAATGAGGTATCAACAAATATTGCTGAGACAGCAAGCAATATCTCCAAAACCTTGTTAAACGGAAAAACACTTCACCCAACGACAGTAAATCTGACACATTATATATAGTGGCAGGTGATGTCAAAGCTCTTTACCCTAGCTTTAAAAGATCTTTGGTCAGAAACGCTTTGCAGTTTGCTCTCACTGGATTTTCTGATTTTCATCCTACAGCTATCACGAATTTAATCGAACTCACTATGTTCTGTTTCAACAATGTGGTCATACAACATAAGAATAAATTTTTCAAACAAACAGAAGGTATCATCACTGGCGATAACCATTCGGTCTCTCTAGCTAACATTACATTACATTACATCATTTGGCCTATTGCTCAGTTTTTACAGCAAACCATTATATTCAAACGATTCATCGATGATATTATCTGGATATCACAAGGAGAAAAACTAACCAATTCCGTAAAAGAGAAACTTACGAGCACATTTCAAGAAGGTGGCCTGGAACTCATTTTTCGAGAGATATCAACGAACGAACCAGCAGGCTCATGCGTTGAATTTTTAGATGTTAACCACCGGAATTGACGATTGTGCGCCGGGAGATTTTGTTACAACTGACTACATCAAGCCCACAGCTAGTGGACGTGTATTTCTTAATGGTGGCTCCTTTCACCCGACGCACGTATTTAGATCTATTGTCTTCGGTGAGGCAATACGCATGAGACGTCTTAATGAATTACAACAGGATTATATAGAATATAGATAGTCCGCAACGGCTTCGCCTCAAATGTGCCAAATCTAATTTCAGGAAAAGCATTTCGAACAAAATAATTGATTTAGCTAAAACCTGGGAAGAACGTTTTGGTCCGAAAAACAAAAATAGCCAAGACAGGGAAAATAAAACTAAACGATTAATCTGGGCCACACCGTTTTCTACTTTGCTTACTTTAAGCCAAAAGGAGAAAAAACTTATTCCCAATGCGTGCATCATATACAAAAAACCGGCTACAATCCAATCCATGTTAACAAACTATAGGAGAATTGCCCTCAACATTCAAACATCAAGTAAGAGAAGAAATGGAAGTTCATCCCCTTGCAACAAATGTGCTTTGTGTGGGAATCATGGTCAACATAGCTCTATGGTCCAAACAGTTAATGCAGTCACCAACAAAGATCTTTTTCAAAATTTGAATTGTTTTAACTTTGGCATTTACGCAGCCCAATGCACATTTTGCAACCAGTTCTACATTGGCCAGACCAAAAACAAATTTTCTGTCAGATGGACGGCACACGGGTCTTTTTGGAACAATAAGTTTTCAGAATACAACAACACGGATCAGGCAGCCCTACTCAAACACTATCATAACTACCATTACTTGACACACGCCAATAAACCCAAAATTTCAGATTGTTATAATGTAATTTTTTTTGAAGAACCACAAAACACAAACAGGTTAGACATCTGTGAGAGTCGTTGCATACACAAACTCAAGGCAGAAATTAATATTAACCAGACTATTTTACCTATTTACCGCTGATTTTCTAGGCCCGTATTTATTTTTGTGAAAAATTTTTTTATTTACGATAGTTTTCGTGTATGCACTAGATATTACTTATCCTATTTGCCAAGATTTTTCTACGTAATTTTTATTGCGTTTAGACGTTTATGATTTCATAATCATCCTTTTATTTCATTTTCATACGTAGGCCTACACCTCCTTTCACTTTGCAGTATTTATTCGTTTGATTAGGAGCTTTCAAAATTTCTCTCGCTCAGTTTCAGGTAGTTTTAGATTTTCTTCGAGATTTCTTTACAATAGTTTGATTTTTTAGTTTAGTCAGACTATACAGTAGTTCTGCAATTTTAGATTGTTACAGTAGATGAGATAGTTAGTAAGCTTTTAGTTTAGACAGCTTAGATTTAGAGTTTTTTTTGGTAGTTAGCTCTTTTGTTAGATTCAAGGTAAGTCCTACTTAAATCGGAGGATTCCTTTTCGCCCTTAACCTTTTCCATGCTTCATATTATTGTAATTTTTCAAATTTTTGATTTTTTTCAACCTTAAAAGTAGTTTTTAGCCCTATCAGAGTTATTAAATACCGTACTATTTTATTTTCTTAGTAACTTTGTTCTTACCTTCACCCGTCCTTGTTTTGGGGAGCTTTATGACGTTACAATTAGTGGTTACTACGGATTTATTATATATTTTTCTAAGGATTTAATAAGATTCATTATTTTTTTTCCGCCATGTATGTATAATTTTTATTCATTCATTTATTTGTTTCACTACACTGTCTATTTAATCTATGGGTATCTTCTTTTCTTATTTCTCCTTTTTCACGCAAGACCGCATCAAAGACTTTTTGGACTCTTTGCTTTCTTCAATTTCAGTTCTTAGCAGTCCATTTAATTATTCCAATTTTTCCACTACTTATTATATATATAAAAATATGTTGCGCGTTTATACTGTATAGGTACTGAAGATGGTTCATTAACCGAAATCGATTTAATAATAAATGATTTGTAAGCAACATTATTGACTAATTTTGTATTATGCCTACTTTCAACAAAAACATTGTTGAAAATGGCTTGTCGGGGGAGGGGGATGCATTCCTCCTATCCCCCCTGGATCCGCTCGTGAACTTAAGCCTCTTTGCTGTTTTCTAGAAGAAGATGGTTCTGGATAGCACTCCCTGTTACATGAATCTAGTAGCAAACAACAACTTAAGGAAGTCAGAAGCAAACTTAACCGGTAAACTCGCAAAGGAAACTTCTTAACAAGTCTGGATTCGACCTATGTACTACGCCTCCGGAGAGTAGTTTTCTCAGAAAAGAGAATAAAAATGAAGAAATCGATCAATCAACGCACTCAGTTCTTTTCGGTAGAAGCCAAAAATGAAAAAGTTTGTCGCTTGTTCGAATTTTTGCCCCTAATTCTGAATTCTTCATTAAATAAGATACGTACATTTTTGCAAGCACATTTTAGATTCATTTGTGCTGAGGAATCGAATGGATTTCATATTTTGGAAAAATCTTATTCGCAATGAAGTAATTTTTAGCACGGCTTTCAAGATCTTACCGTAACGGTCCTACTAAACACCGCAAAGGACGACAAAGGACCTCAAATTGATGTAGGCTACTAAACTCCGCAAAGAACTACAAAGGACCTTAAATTGATCTATTAAACACCGCACAGAGATGGGCGCGATACTCAATTTTTGAGTTAATCGATATCGATGCACGGTACTTGAAAATAGAGTTAATCGATACCGATACACGATACTTTGAAGGGGAGTTAAATCGATACCGATATCGATACTCGTATCGCCGATACAAGTATCTCGATACAATATCAGGAAAAAATTAAATAAAAAAATTGGTTTACAAATGAATTAAAAACACTGCTACAAGTTTGCAATCTGTGGACAATTGCAAAACGTAAAAATGTCACGTATTTTTTTGTTTTGTTGCGTATTTATCCTCCTATCACGAGAAAGCGATCAATCCGCTATACGAGTTCGCTTAGGAGCTGCCAGCCATCTGTCCACCACACCAAGATGGGGGAATCCCGCTACGTGCCTTTCCCAATGGCACAACAAGTGAACTTGCCGGCTTGTTCTCCACACTGTCCCTTTAATGCTGAGCGTCAAGCAGGGAAGCTGTGAATATCAATTTTAAAGTCATTGGTTTGACCCGACTCGGAATCAAAACATAATCTACAGCTCTCGAGGCGGACGCTCTTACCACGCGGCCATCTGAGCTGTTAATTTGGACATATTGTAATTTCACGATTAACGTCGTTCAATGGAGTTACGAAACAATTGCAAATAGGCTAGTGATAAGAGAAATTTGCGGACAGTACGTCTCTCTGAATCAATGAGGGAATTTAGCTTCATTTCACATTCTTCAGAAACCGTAAATGAACACGCAGTCAACACCTGGTAAGATGGATCTTGCTCAAAAACAGTATCGAGATACTTGTATCGGCGATGCACAAAAACATGCTTAATCGAGTTTCAGAATAACAAAAATTTCAAGCATTATATTCCAAAATTTAATTCTGATGAATTCACGGGCCCTTTACACTTACACGAGCCCCGGTGCGGCGCATCGGTTGCACTCCCTCTTGTGGAATCTGAATTCAAGTCATGGCTATTGCAAATATCCTTGAAATCAAAAATTTTCGGTTAAATTCATGAGAGATTTAGTCCCCTAGTGTGTTAAATTTTACGCAATGCAAGAAAAAAGTTTAAACGCGCTCGACAAAATTTGTTAGCTAATCTAACCTTTGAAATTTTGCATCTGTTGATCCGACATATTGCCCAAAATTCTTGTGAAGAAATTTGTCTTCCTGTATTAGCAATACTTGGTGTTTGTGCATCTAAACGAGATTAGGCAAAAATCCCGAAATGAGAACTAGTTTTATTGCAATATTTTGACATTCCTTGTTTGAACAATCGATGGACTTTGTGATACACAATTGTGATATTTGTGAACCTGAACCGGCCGTTAGCTCAGTTGCTAAGCGCATGCTATCGGTGCGGGAGGTCCGGGGTTCGATTCCCGGGCCGGTCAAATCGGCACAGTGTCGCCAACGACTCGCCATCGTTGCGACGCTTCTTCGGAGCTGTGTTGCCCAGGCGCTAAGCCGCGGAGATGGGCCCCGCAACTCGTTACACGCTTCGGCGTAATACGGCGAGTATAATGAAGATTTGATTACCTCTCCTATGGATTGCCACCTTA
Source organism: Trididemnum miniatum (assembly GCA_964006365.1). Classification (NCBI taxonomy): domain Eukaryota; kingdom Metazoa; phylum Chordata; class Ascidiacea; order Aplousobranchia; family Didemnidae; genus Trididemnum; species Trididemnum miniatum. The sequence goes on along the minus strand of OZ023235.1, from coordinate 7,406,628 downwards.
ACGTGGTGGGGAGGTTTGAGTTTTCAATGATCCTTGCAACGCCGTCGGTAGTGTTTAATCACTTCCATCAGGGTCACCCATGGCGGTAAGGTCGAAGGAGAGAAACAGACCAAGTAGCAATCCAATGCTGTAGCTAAATGGAAAGTTGTAATAACAATATTCATGCTGCATCGAACGGCGCGCAGGATAAAAAGGTCCGCGTTCGAGTTTTAGGCAGAGGGACTCGTTCGAAAAATAAGCTACAGTATCCCCCACAAGCTGACCGTCACCGGAAACCCACCAACGCAGTCGCTAAGCGTTTGGGGAGGCAAATGGGGGCAGCGCACTGAAAACGTACTCGAGTTGGACCAAACTGCCGGGATCTAGCTATCGGGAACTGGAACGTTTCGTCACTGACAGGAAAAAAGCAGGAGCTTGTTTGCGAAGCCCAACAGTATCGCCTTGATGTTGTGGGAATTTCATCAACAAAGCGCCGGGGTTCTGGAACTGTCGAGTTGAACGGTGGGTGGAAAATTTTCTACTCAGGTGTTGATGCAGCAATGTCTGCTCAAGCTGGTGTTGGCTTACTTGTGAGCCCCAACATAGCTGAATGTGTCGTTGACTGGGTACCACTGGGAGGAAGGGTTTGTCTTCTAAAGCTAAGGCTGCAGGAGCGATCTCTGTGTATATTGCAGGTGTACGCACCTAACATAGAATCACAGTACGAAGCCTTTCTGGAGGAAGTTGAGGTTGCATTGGGAAAAGCAACTTCAGCAGAATCCCTTGTCTTTTTGGGCGATTTCAATGCACATGTGGGCATCGACAATGCAACCTGGAAAGGTGTTATTGGGCAACATGGTGACCCTGACATTAACAAGAACGGAAGGTGTTTATTGCAGTTCTGTGCCACCAATGGGCTGTGCATAATGAACACATTTTTTCAGCACAAAAGAATTCATAAGTACACCTGGTACAGAGACTCTCGGGGACAACGCTCCCTGATTGATTTTTGTATCGTTTCGGCGGACTTGTTTTCTACCGTGTCTGATGTCCGTGTTAAAAGAGGGGCTGAGTTGTCAACTGATCACCACCTAGTTGTCTGCACTTTGAGAGCTTTGAAACCCTTGAAAAAACGAAAGACTTTTCGACCACGAGAAACTTATCGAATCAAATGGGAATCATTGGCTGACAAAGAGGTACGAACTGCATTTGCAGACAACATTGCATCTAAGTTCAAAGAACTTCCGACCTCTACTGCAGACATTGAAACTGAATGGTGTTTGTTTCGAACAGCAGTCATTGCGTCCGCTACTAACTGTTGTGGACGTAAGCGTGTTGGAGGGACGAAGAGTAGCGAGAAAAGAACTCCTTGGTGGAACCAAGAAGTTAAAGAAGCTATTCGTGCGAAAAAAGTGGCCTATAAGGCCTGGCTTGCAAATAAGTCATCACTTGAACTTCGTTCGCAGTACTCTGAAGCACGTAAGACGGCAGCCACAAAAGTTAAACTGTCTAAGGAAAGAGCCTGGAAGGAATTTGGAGAAAGGTTAGACGATGATTTCAAAACGGCAAACAAAGTGTTCTGGCAGACCATTCGCCGTTTGCGTGGAAACAGATCTCGAGCCGCTCTCTTTATCGAAGATTCAAATGGTGTGACTCTGAAAGATCAAGATGCTATTTTGAATCGGTGGAGAGAGTACTTTAGTGATCTTTTAAACCCAGTTGATGCTACACCGATACAAATTCACGAAGAACAGGTTGGGGAAGATATTCAGCTAACCGAAGCAGATGTGAATGCAGTGATCAAATCATTGAAAACTGGAAAAGCACCTGGTGAGAATGATATCAGACCTGAAATGTTAAAAGCAATGAACATACATGGTGTTCGTTGGCTGACTCGTGTTTGTAAGGTGGCGTGTAGTACTGGGCAAGCACCAAAGCAATGGCAATCTAGTGTGATAATACCTATCCACAAGAAAGGAGACAAGAGAAAATGCACCAATTATAGGGGCGTATCTCTCATCAGTGTCCCGGGTAAGGTTTATGCCAAATGCCTTGAAAAGAAATGCTGTGAAAAAGTCGAGCCTAAACTAACGGATGCCCAGTGTGGCTTTCGTCCTGGCCGAAGCACAATGGATCAGATCTTTGCCTTGCAGCAAATCTTTGAGAAGTCGTGGGAATATGCAAAAGAGGTCAATGCATGTTTTGTTGATCTTGAAAAAGCATATGATCGCATTCCTAGAGACAAGCTTTGGGCGGTGCTGTTGCAGTATGGCATTGATGGCCAGTTACTAACTGCCATTAAGTCGCTGTACATGCATTCCGAGATCTATGTTCGTGTTAACAGTGCAACGACGAAACCTTTCAGAGTAAGTGTGGGACTACGGCAAGGCTGCTCTCTTTCACCTATTCTGTTCCTTATTTATATGGATAGAATAGTTAAGAAAAGTGAGTCTTGTGACGGAGTAAAGATTGGTGAATGCACTGTACAACGTCTGTTATTTGCAGATGATCTTGTGCTACTCGACTCTACCCAAAATGGTCTCCAGCAAGCTCTTGACAGGTTTTCGGATGCATGCTCTGTTGCCGGAATGAAAATCAGTTCAACAAAAACAGAAACCATGTGCCTGTCCAGACAACCAAAGCAGTGCTCTCTCCAAATTGATGGAGTACCACTAAAACAGTCACAGAAATTCAAGTACCTCGGCGTCTCATTCACAAGTGACGGCAGACAAAATAGCGAATTGGATATCCGCATCGAAAAAGCAAGTGCAGTAATGCGCCAGCTCCACCGATCTGTGGTACTGAAACGGTAGCTTTGCACGAAGGCAAAGCTATCCATTTTCAGATCGGTCTATGTTCCTATTTTGACTTATGGCCATGAGTGTTGGATCATGAATGAGAAAGTGAGGTCTCGAGTTCAAGCAGCCGAAATGGGATTCTTGCGAAGAATTAGCGGTTTGACCTTGTTGGACAAGGTTAAAAGTGCAGGTATTCGTGAATCTCTAAACATCGAGTCGCTGCTTCTGCGACTAGAAAGATCGCAACTGCGTTGGTATGGACATGTGACACGAATGTCCCAGGAAAGAACAGCCAAAAAACTGCTCTGTTCAACACCAATTGGTCGAAGACCTAGAGGCCGTCCCAGAACTCGATGGCGAGATTACCTAGAAGATCTTAGTTGGTCTCGCCTTGGCATCCCAGCAGAGCATCTATCCTTTGTTGCAGAGGATCGAGATGCTTGGAGGCTCCAACTTGAGCTGCTGCCCCCGCGACCCCCCAAGGATAAGCGGGTCCAGAAAATTGATTGATTGATTGATATTTGTCTTAATTTACAGAAAAGTAAAATATAGTGAAAACTTGATTGTTAAATACACAAAGCTATGTAGTATCCAAATTATATTGTAACGAAGTTCTCGAATTAATGCGGTGACTGTAGTCCAGAAGTTACCAGGGGCTACAAGCGCAAGATTTATAATGGAAATTAACCATTTAATAGCTAGCGGACGGCCGTTGCTACCACAAATGAAATACCTACAAAAATTTTATAGCTGAGCAGGGGATCACTGGTGTTGAGAGTTTCTACAAGGGGGCCACAAACCATAAAAGGTTCAGGATATCTGCTCAAGTCGCTAATATTGCTGCTGCAACTCTGCTGAAATCAGCGTGATAATATTTTGATTTTTCATCTTTATCTTTCATTATAAGAAAGTGTCCGAAGCTTTAGTTGATTTTCTCAAAACTAACTTCAAGACGAGCGAGTAGAATATAACTAAAGAGTTTATACTAATATAACGGAGTTTTAAAATATAGAAACCAAACATTTTCGCTTACTTCAGCTTGCTTCACTTTCAAATTTTCGTTACATTAGTACTGTGAGAAGTGGTGTTGAGTTAAAGCATCAGAAGCACTCTGAAGTTACAGCGATTAAAGAGGAAGTTAAAATTAGTGGGCGCAAGTCAAAGTGCAATCAAGTCGGATAAGTTTTACACAATGTGTAACTACAGTAGCTACTTTTAATTTTAGTTTCCGTGTAGGTCTGTTTAAGCATTGCTGCTATTTGTAATTTGAGTTCAGTGTATTTCTTGCTTGAACTGCTTTTTATTGGAACCTTACTTTGCTCAAATCAATATATAAACACGCCGTTAGGTTAGGCGGTGTGTTCTGAAATTGAATCAAATTTTTTGAGCTCACCCGTCTTCATTTTTCTTACTGCAAGAACGTCAAAATTACTTATCACCACAATAGAAACAATGGCGTGTGTCCAGCTAAAGACATGATCTCTTACGAATAGGTTCCAGTCATTTTCAAAAGTCTTTGAAATAGGTTACTAGCATTAAAAGCGTTTTGTAGTTTTTAACCACTGAATATGCTAAAAGTGTTTTTGGCCCATGACTTCGCTTGAGAATATGCCCCGATTATTAATAAAACGTCACTAAATCTTTAAAATGACAACAAAACTTTTTTCAATAGCATTACTTTAATATTTTGACCGCTGGAGTTACCAAAGTGATTTAGTCCTTGGACCCCAAGTCGTTTCTGATAACAATGCCCGATTGCATATAAAATACCATTAATTCTTTGAGATAATAACAAATTTTGCCAATATTATTGTTCCATATTTTTACCACTAGAGGTGCTAGAGTATATTTTGTCCTTGGTCCCAAATCGTTCTTCAAGATAATGCCCCCATAACTTATAAAACACCATTAAATCTTGGAGACAATTACAAACTTCGCCAATATTATTCTTTTACATTTTACCACTAGAGGTGCTAGCAAGATCAATCTTACCAGGTGTTGACTGCGTGTTCATTTACGGTCCTTGGCCCCCACGTTGTTCCTAAAGATAATGCCCTAATAATTTACAAAGCACCAATAAATCTTTGAAATGATAACAAATTTTGCCAGTATCATTGTTTTTTGTTTTCACTACCAGAGGTGCCAGAGAATATTTGGCCCAAGGCCCTAAATCAACCAGAAGAATATGCCCCCACTTATCAAACACCGTCGACTAAATCTTTGGCAGTATAACAAAATCTTTATCATAAAGTTTGTTCCAAAATTTAAAAGAACATGAAACATTTTATGAAACATGAAACTTACATGAAACATTTTCAAAGAGCTTATTTAGGCCCGTTTCGGGGTCTAAACGTTTTTGTATCTAGTTAACATTCAACCTATTTCAAAATTACATCCCTCCCCACCAAAACTTTCTGAATCCGCTCCTGCCCCAGACCTTCTACACCGATAGCCTGTGCGTTCAACAAATAACTAAGCTAGTGGCCGGTACCGGCCCTGAAATTAAACTCAAAACCTCCCGCGCCGACAGCGATGTCTTTGCTTAACGCCAACTGGCTGGTTTGGTTAACTCAAAATTATGACATTGCAAGCGGATTATTCGCCTGGAGTGCCTGCGTTGCAACCATTCTCTTCCAAGAATGCCTTCTGCGCTGAAACGTTGTCTTGTTCAGCCATAGCCGTTGAGAACAATCGCTTAATGACATCACAAGTTCACAAAACGACTCCGGCTCTAAGAGTATCCATTGACTATTATGTCCAGGCTTGCATTTTGAGTTAGTCATTGGTTCAAGCGCAACCCACCAGAAAAGTTTGACTACCGGTATTGTTGCATCACGATCAGTTTGATAGATAGCACAGAAAGACATGACGGCAATTTCGGCAATCTCCGCATGAACAAAGCGGATCGTTTTAAAAAGAGAGGTTTTTATTTTTTTTCCATACGTCCCCCTCGTTCGTACGCCACTGTGGCCGAGTAAGGAGAGCAATTGTTTCGGAAGTTGTCGACTTGGGTAGGCTATAATTGCGAGTCCGGTGAAACCAAAGACTCAAAAATTAGTATTCATAGCTTCTCTATTTGACGCTCAGCTTTAGAGCAACTGTATTGGTAATGATGGTGATGATAATTTTTACAACCCAAAACCTTAGAAAATTTTGATCAGGTTTTAGTTTCAGTTTCGGTTTTGACGCTTCAAGAAAAAACTGTCTCGGTTCAAGTTTATATAGGTTTTTAAAAATTTGGCTGAGTAGGTGTCAATTTCAGTTTGGGTTTCAATAATTTCCTTTAAAGCTGGGTTTTCAGGTTTAGGTTTGGGTTTCCACTCTTGGTTCATTTTGTTTTCCCTTAACCATAAACGCAACTTTGTCCCGGGGCCCAAAAATCTCTTCAACGGCCCTGCATATGGTTGTCAATGAGCGCTATACTAACTAAGGTAATAACTAAATCATTGGCGAATGCATTTGAAAAGGAAGGAGTTAAGAAGGCTCAGCCCCCTAAGCAATCTCTGGTTTCGCCCCTGAAAGTGTGGTATAGCAGAACCGAAAGTGTGGTATAGCAGAACCGAAAGTGTGGTATAGCAGCAGAACTCAGTACCCCACTACAATGTGTGTTCATGAATGATACTGCCGCAACATTTCGGGTTTCTCAGTTTAAAACAGTTCTGTAAACTCGCAAGTAATTTGGTCGAGTTCAAGTTCGAGTTCAATTTCACAAGAAACTTACAAACTGAAATTGAGTTCAAGTTCTTCGTTTTTGATTTTCCGAAATCAAGTTCGAGTTCAGTAATTTTTACCAAGTTTATGCTATGTTTAAGTAGTCTTTGTCAAGTTTACGATAAATTCAGAAAGCGAGTTCAAGTTCACGAAATTTTGTATTTCGAGTTCAAGTTCGAGTTCGAGAAAAAAGACCAAGTTCTGTTAATTCAAGTTCGCAGCTTCGGTTTAAAATTGTCGACCACACCTCCAATTTTTGACTAGCTTAACAAAACCTGTTGTTTTTTTTGAAACAACTGTATGTTGGCTTTGTTTCAATAATGGCTTGAGATTCCGCGAAGCGTGATTATTGGTGTTACGCCATTGTTTATTTATTTTACTTCTGCAGCAAAACTTGCGATAAGATTTCTTCCATTGGTTTATAATAAACTATAGGTTACATAGTGAACGCGCTATTCCGCACATTATTTTCTATTATCTTGCATTTTGCTTTTCTTTGACCTATTTGCTAACTATATCATAAGCCAACTTAATTTGTCATCATTGCATAACCGTGTTTCATTTCGCTTTCACTTACGGTAATCATAAACTCAACTCTGCCACAAACAGTCTTCTAGACACCATTCTGCAATGCTTAACATCTCGATGAAATGCTTTGCAAGCAAAATGTAGGCCTACATAGTTTACAATCTGCTGACATTATGTGACTATGTAATCAGCTTTATTGATGCGCTAATTTCCGCATCACATCGCTGGTCATAAGGTATTGTGTTGTACTTTGTGACCAGCGATTGTGTTGTGTTGTACTATGTACTTGTCCAGGGCTACTCAACTATAACGCTGGTCTGCGTTTAAATTTTTTTCCTAGAGGTTGAAAGTTTTTTAGCTGTTTATATATCGTTTTTTGACGTAGAATTCAAATGTGCGTTCAGTTTTTTTCGATCAGGTCGAGTTTTCTCGCTACGAGAATTTTAATTTTTTTAAAAATTTATGTTAAAACAGCAATTTAGTATGCTATTTGTGTATTCCAAGTCACATTACTTTCTCAGAAACATTTAATAACTGGTCAAAATATGAACGCATGTAAACCAAAGATTTAAACTCAAACAAAAGGGCGTTTGAAAGCTTCTCTTTTTCGCGATGGAACATAGGTATCTCTTCTGAAACACCAGCAATAGTCAACTAAGACATTAATGTCCCAATGGCCTTGATATAGCTCTTCCATCATGCGAATATCTTGATGAAAACGTTCACCTCGCTCTTCACTGTAATCATCTCAGTTTTGTGGAAACTAATCCAAATGGGAAGTTAGGAAATGCATCTTAGTGAATATTCTTGCACCCAAAGACTGGAAGCTGTGCATCAACCACATCGTCATAGTTTTAGTTAAGCATTTTCTTCAAGAAATCGGTGGAAACATTTTTAGAAGATATCCACGCTCTGTTTTCTGCTTCAGATAAAATTTCATTAAAAGTAGAACTTCTCATTAATTTTCGATTTTGAAGTCCATTAAAACATACCTGTTCCAAGTTCAGTATCACTCACGACTGGAAATTTACACTGGAGAAATTTGAACGATGGTTGTCTTTATTTAAGGCTTTGACCAAAGGCATAACGTGTAAAGGAGAAAGTAAAATGGTTTTTGGATCAACCAGCGAGCTTGATCTTACGTTGCATCTAGCAGGTGTTAAAGTGCTTCTAGCTGGCCATTCTTTTTGTAAATAATGTCGATCATCAGCTCTGGAATTCCAAAGACATAAAAAGCAAGGATATTCTTCATAACTTTTTTGAAGACCAAGAAGTTTGAATATCATTTTTAAATCATCACAAATCTTTAGCATGTAAAGATTGCAGCACAGGGCATTCAATAGATATTTCATGTCGTAGGACTCAGCTCATCTATTGGAATCTTGGCCCGTGAAAGCAACTTAATAGCTCCTCAAACTACATTTTATTGGTACCGGAATCAGGACGAAGGTTTCAAAAAGTATTTTGGAAAAGATGAGCTGCATTGGCTTGTGTACTGATGGGCTTCTAAATCATTTGGGTATGGAATACGAGGCAGAAGAATATCGAAGTTGTTTTTAAATTCTTTTGTCAGAATATGAAAGCAGTTTTTCTACGAATTGGCAATAAAGTGCTTCGGTTCAGTTGCTCATTCAGGTTTTTGACTTTTTGGAGATCCCAAACGGAAGCTTCTTTATCGTTGTTCAGTGTTTCACCTTCTCAAGTTTTCTTCACATGTTTTGTAACAAACGTGAGGCGCAAACGACTTATCCTGATCACCAAATTTCGTTCCAAAACAAGCATGGTAACATTTTTCCACAAAGGGTCTAATACATGGGTTCCCAGCCGGTGGGGAATTTAGGGTTTTCAGGTGGGGAATTAAACACCCCCTGAAAAATATTACCGTCCTGTCCCGGAATTTCACTCCCAACAATGAAGACTTTCATTTTTGCAGAACACCGGTTTTTGCAGCCGGATCTGGATTTAGTTTAAAACAGAGGTTGTCAACCTGTGGGCCACGGCATTGTTTTTCAGAGGGCCACAGAGCTCTTCAGTAATATTTTCAGTGAAATTCAGGACATGTGAAGACATGCAGATCTTTTTTTTTCGCTCCTCGCCGACTGATATAACTGAGGTAAACTTCAGTATTAAATAGTTGTGGGTAATTGAGGGTCAGTCACATCAAAAGTGGGTAATGAAAAAAAAAAAGAAAGTGAGGAACCGCTGGTCTAATGTTTGCTTGACGGCCAGGGAGTGTAACGTTTCCTCAAATGTAACAAAATCGGTCAGGGTCGTTTTTACATTTCCCCATTATGGACTAAGTCAAACTTTCCAATCAGAAAATTTGTTTATCTCAACATTAAGCTACATTTACTTTTTCAACGGGCTATGTTGTTAGTGCTTTCACTATGCTGGATAAAAAGTGGATTTGCAAAAAAACTAGCCCTGATGCAGCAAAACCACTTGCACTTTTGAAATCAGCAGCAAAAAACGCATCAGAAACATCTAACAGTTTACAAAGCTCAAAAATTTTGCAGACCAGTGTAATCAGGATCGGTCCAGTAAGACAACTTTATTATTTGCAAAGGTCCAGAAAAAAAATCACGGATGATTTGATTACGGCAAAAAAACGATAGGCCTCTACTAGTCGGTTCACTAAATGACTAAAGACTTGCTATCGGCACGGGAGGTTTAGGGTTCAATTTCCGGGCAACCAAATCGGACATAGTCACCCTGTCCACATGTCCAGTTTGAGTGGTTCCAATGACCGACGGGCTTGCGGCATCATAACCATTTTTTGAGTCTTAGTCAATTTGTTGAAGTAAATGATTATGACATGAAAAATTCAATTGTGACGCAGAAAGTCCGTGGGCTTTCGCAGCCACTTGGACTGGGTAAAAGTCTGGACAAGTGGACAGGGTAAGAGTCACCAACGGCTTGCCACCGCTGCGATGTTTCTTTGGAGTTCAAAGGTGTGTTGCTTAGGCGCTATTTTGCAGATATAGGCCCCGCCACGTGCGCTGGTTATCGCTTCGGCGTAATACCATGAACACCGGCGCTCTCCATCGCATTTATCGTTATATTTTATTACTTGCTGCCTTCCATTGCGATTCATTATTTTTTTTTTTAATACTAAATGAAAAGTGCCTGCAGTCGCTATTTTTGACGCGCTGTAAAATAAGATTTTGATTGAAATCAAATCTTCGCTATACTCGAATATTGCTCCGAAGCGTGTAACGAGTAGTGGGGCCAATTTCCGTGGCTTAGCGCCTGGGCAATACAGCTCCGTAGAAACGTCGCAGCAATGGCGAGCTAATGGCAACACTGTGTCCAATGTAAATAGCCCGGTAATCCAATTCAAGACCTGCCACAAAGATAACGTTATCTTTAATCAACACGCTAACCGGCAGATTTTACTTGAAGTTTTATCTTAATTAACGCATAAACCGTTGATCGCACCCACGAGAAGGTTACAAAAGAACAAACAAATGCCTCGCGCATTTTCAAGGTTTATTCTGTTGTATTTATGATAAAGTTATATGTTATCACTTGGAAAATATTTGATATGCTAAAACTTTATTGGGGTCCAGCTTCAGTATTCGGAAGGTCCAGATTTGGACCGCGGGCCGCCAGTTGAGCAGCCATGCACCAGACAGTACCGGTTATTCCAAAGCAGAAAATAATCGTTTTAAAATCCACTGCGCATTGGTTAAGCGTAAGGTATAGACTTCTAAAAAATAGCATCTAAAAATGCTCTTATTTAGAAGTCCATGGTTTATGGTTGAGGAACTATAGTCTCTCTACTTTCATGCGCTTTTGAGTTTTGACGAACAAGGCACGAAATGACGACAGATTTTGTCATCAGAATTAACATTAGCAATACCACCTTTGCTTGAATTCAATTTTGAGTTTTAATTACTCACAAAGGGTTCTAAAATTTGTAACGTTTTCCAGCTCAGATTAAAACACGGTAGCCAACTTAAGTCACCATCAGAGGCGACACCAGCCCGAAAAAGTGTGGGGGAGGACAAACCAAGAGACAAAATAAGCCTTTTGAAATTGTTTCATGCGATATTCATATCAGGGGCGTATTCAAAAAAATTTTCTGGAGAGGGGCAGAAGCGGCGTCAGCCCGAAATAAGTGGGGTGGGGGAGACAAACCACGCGACGAATACTTGTAAAAATTTGAACTTTTTCAAAAAAGTCTGGGGGGCCTCTTCCAGAAAATTTCAAAATTTTAGAATTAATTTAGTGCATTCTGGCGTAGGCTATATCCAGGAGGATTTTTCGTCAAAATAAAGACTTCATTATGAAGTAAAAATTGGATACTAGTAAGCATAATTGTTGAGAAATTGCCTTTGCTCTTTGCCTTCGGTTATCTTGGCTTGCAGCCCGGTTCTGTAGTAGTAAGTACCGTGTACTACTTCAAAGTAGACTATTAAAAAAGCAGTCTACCCTACAAATAGACCAAATTTAGTGAAACGTAATTATGGTGTATCATTACAGCATCACGGTAAAGAATGAAAACAAAAATTGAAAAATCCTGAAAATGTTAAAAAACAATGTAAGTAGCAGAATATGAAAATGAAAACGAAAATGTATAAAGCAGTGGCAATATACGGCTTATACAGTAGCTTAATTCTACTTTGGCTCTTCAATTTAAAAGCATCAAGCAATGTTTCAAACTCTATAGTGTCTCCTATGTTCTTTAGAACATATGTATAGGCCTGTGTACTTCAGAAGACGGATCCCTGATGTCAGACATGTTAGCATAATAAACGAATGAAGGTATATCTAGCAAAAATTAACTCACAACTTTCTGCACGGCACGCACCAAACCGATAGCAACTATTATATAACTAGTAACTGCTGTAGAACACGTAACGGTCAAAAGATAGTATTTTGTGGTCAAATTATATAGTAGGCCTACTTCTGGGTTTCTTGAATACTTTATAGTGACTTCTTAAAATTTTTGTCATGTTTTTTAAAGACAAAAAAAGAAAGAGGCCTGAAGAGGTCCACGTCTGCCCCTCCCCTACCCAAGAAAAAAAATTAACGGAACTGCACGGCTTACAAAAATGGGCCTGAGCAGAAGTAAGGAGACTAGTCCCCCCATTCCCTTACTTGGCGCCGCCACTGGTCGCCATGCAAGAGTTTTGCGTTTTGGTTTTTAGTTGGGATCATTGAGCATTTTTGATATTTAGTCCGGATGAGGGGTTCGGCCTTTTCTTGTTCCTGCACAAAGCTTCATTGGTAGATCCACAAAGGGAGAGGATGAGAGGCTCAATTCTCCCACCGCAATTCGTTTGTTGTAAAAAATGAACCTATATTGGTATTTCGATAATTCTACAAGCACAAAACGGCGAAATAAGCATTTCCACGATTCTTAGCCTCACCCTAAAAAAGAGCTGGATAGTGGATGCCCTGCTGGATTTGCTGTTGTTTTTGCAGAATATTGGAAAACCTTATTATAAAGATTTTTTTATCTAGTTTTAGGCGAGTCAAAAATGCACCAAATTTTGAGTAACTTTATCATTAACTCAAGCAAAGGCACACTTACACACACAAATCGATTTTCAACTCTCAAAGCTCAAGTTCTAAACGAATTTTAAGCAAGTCCAAGGGCGTTTTCTGAGTTAGCGACAACCCCACAATGTGTCACATGCCATCAACTCAAGCCATGAGCATTACTGTTTAGGAAAGTTCTGCAATTCACGTCCGTTACAGCTAAGCCTGTCGTTAATTACTTCGATATTTTAGATAAATAATACTGAAAATAACTTAAAACAAAACATAAGCAACGATTTCACCTCCTCTTTCATCAAAAAATGTTAGACGGCTCGAACTGCTGAAAACTATAGGGTCTAGATTCGAGTTTCATTCAAAAATTTTACTTTTGCAGCTACATATCAGCTGCTGCAGCTGCACCGCAACCAGTGGCGTAGCCAGCCAAAAATTTCGGAGGGTGGGGCAAAACTTCATTGGCTTGTCCCAATGGTGGAGGTCTGGAGACATAGGCGCACGCAGGGGAGCTACGGTGTCATGACCCCCTCTTTGGCCATGTGATGAGGTGCTAAACCTAACTTTCAGTCTATAATTTCTCAAACTAATAATGGTTGCAACCTCCTTTTACTTATTTTTTGCCAAGCTTCTCCTTGGCGTAGCGAAAAATTCTAAAAAGGGGGCATAATTTCCACATTTTTTACGAGCGTATTTTTTTTCAACGGAAGTAATTTGAAGTTGATTGAGAATCAAGAAAGGCTCTAGGGAGGTCCGGGGGCATGCTCCCCCGAAAACATTTTGAAAATTTACATGCTATAATGGATATTTTAGTGCTTTTTGTATAATTTTCACGCCAATTTTTCTTTAAATTTTTTGACCCTAATTCTGAGTGCTTCGCCAAATATGACGCATTTTATTCGCACATTTTCGATTAATCGTGCCTAGGCCTAAAGCGTAAGGCTTACCGCTATCGATAAGGTTCAAAGTTATGAAAAAACTGTATACATCAAAAACATTTTTGAAAATGTCTAGTCGGATGAATTTTGCATACCCTTCATCCTACCCCCTGGATCCGTTCCTGGCCATATTCTAGGGAAACCATCAAAAGAGTGCAGCATATTTCAGTCACTTGGCACCATTAATTTTTTTTTCTTTTTTACTAAAAGGTAAAGTCAAAAGGATTCTCATGGCACAATGCCCCCCTAAATACGCCCTCCTAAATTTTTGAATTGTCCATAGTGACTGCACTCACTGCATGCCCTTTTTCGATAAAAAAGTGTGCTAAAATAAGTGTTTTTTTATGTGCTAAAATAAGTGTTTTCTAGTTGAAAAACCGCAAATATTCGTCAGCGGTTTTTCAACTAGAAAACATGTAATTTTTTGCACTTTTTGTCAAAAATGTACTTTTATTTATTGCAAAAAAAAAAACCTTCAACATGTAACAGAAACTTGGATCTTTTATCTAAGCATAGGTTCTTTGTAGGCCTGTTCGGTCTCTTCAAGCTTCCCTAATTATGTTACCTCCACTAACTTTTGAGTGGCTTTTACTTTCACAAATTTCCTTTTGTTAAGCTTCAAGGTTGGCTGTTTTTGTCTCTATAACCTGCATACTCCATAGTCGTTCTTTGTGGTGTGTCTATCATCCTCTCATCATCTTTCGCTCTGGTCTTGCGGGAAGAGGTTTTTAATTATGTTTAGTTGATTTAAAATGTGCTTTGGTTCATAAGTAATGACAAAGTTTAAAATAACTACTGCATTGCTACGTGTTATACTATGTTAAAATAAGTATTAGGCAAAATCTTATCGAATTCTCTGAAAGTAATCTAAAATCTTATCTTTAATCTCAAAAACTCAATAATCTGATTAATTTTGTGGTACTAAAAGCAAACTTTTTATTTTACCGTACTGGTGTTGCAGGGAGCAGCAAAACTCGCTATTCTTATCGTGTAAATAGTTTGAGTTACGTTTTTGCTTTGTATCGTTTTGTTTTACATTATGATCTTGACCAGATGCAAATGACACATACATCCTGTCCACTTGTGTTATTTCTGGTTACTGCGTCGCAGAGGAGTTTTAGTGTCGCGATCACTACTGTGTTTAATGTGTTAGTGTCATCGGGGGGTAGGTTGGTTGTGATGCTGAGGGTGGAACTTGGAACTATGGGGTTGCATGTGGAAGGAGTAATACTACAGAAAACTAAAGCCCATTTGAAATCTGACAAACGCGCTCTTTAAAATTAGATTCCCAATAGCCTACGTTCTGTGATGTAAGCAGAGGAAAACAATGCGAATTTCTCTCTTTCAGTTCGATTGCTGCCCCTGCCAAATGTATTAGACTTATACCGTATGTAATCTTATTACAAACGCAAGTAATTCATGCAATTTTTGTTTGCATCTGGTCAGGTTTCTGTTTTCGGTGATATCTGTCAACAGCGTATAGGGGCAAGTTTGCATTATTATTATTTTATTTATTTATTTTTCTGCATTCTCCCGTTCAGTGTTGAATAAGCTGAAGGCGGAAACTTTGTTTAGTGTGTTTATTCTTTGCTTGCTTTGCTTTTTTCGTGAAGGTGCGATCACACTGACTGGGATGCTGGGGCCTTTGTGGCGTAGTGCGGCTTTATCCGGTTGCGACATCGCATCTGTGCTGAAGTGGTGTTGAAATGGGATGGGCCTGCGCAGCGTCTTGAGGGTCTCGGCGCCTCAGTTGGAGTGTTTGGGCCTTTATTCTGCAGGTGATTCTCTTTTTTCTCTTTTTTTTTTTTTTAGGTGTCACGACCATGCGTGTTGTTCTTGTTTTTTTTGCGTGTGTATTACTATCTTCATATCGCATGTTTTAACGCTTTGTCGTTGTGTCGTTTCCTCCTTTTCTCGAGTTTCTCTTTCTGTAAATGTGTTCGAACGGGTACCTTCTTTTCAAGAATAAAAAGCTTGATTGATTGATTGACAATATCGACGATGTTTTTGATTTTAATCGCATGATCAGGGATTCCTCTCACACCCAATTCATTTCAGCTTAAAAATGTTTCGGTAGGGAGGGTAGTGTTTTCTCATGCTTCATTATCTTCACTTTTCAATACAGTTATGGGAGAAACTGCCCCCTTCATAATGAGTGCATACTAAATGTTTATATTGAGGCTCTTGAAAAAATATTTTTTGGAAGAAAGCAATTAATTATTTTACCCCCCCCCCCACCCCTTTACGGCTACAAGTGTTTCTGACGTTGTGAAAGCTAGCCTGCTTTAGTCAGTTAACCTTCCTACGGCCCAAAAATGAGGTCAACTAAAATTTTTTCAGTGAATTTTTAACCACGACTTGACAACTTGAGTTCCTATGAAACCTTTCCTCTCCTTAAATGAAGCGCGAAAAATCAAGCGAAAGTGTAAATGAAATATCTTGGTTGTTTTCATAGTTATGGCATATATATACAGTAGTTTAATCATCGTAAGCTGCAATTGCGTAATAACTTAGATTAGAAACATCACAATCCGAGGCACTTTAATACCTCTGAATTACCGTAATTGTAGTATCTTTACGTCATCACGATGTGACGTCACGGAACCTCCCCCCATTGAAAATCCTGCGTACGCCACTGCTAGATGGCGTACTTTAATCATAAAAATTTTCCTTCAGTCCCCTGAAAAGGCCTCAACACATTAAATTTTCTGGGTCCCCCCTACAAAAACTGTTTAATACGCGCCTGATTCGGAGCGTGTAAATTTTCGAACATTTTCCGGGGGAGCATGCCCCCCGACTTCCCAAGAGCTTTTCTTGTTTCTCAATCAGCTTCAAATTTGTTCTGCCGAAAAAAAAATACGCTTGAAAAATTTGTGGAAATTACGTCATGCGTACCATGCACTTAACTTACAAGGTACTTACAAGTTTATCGATGTACTCTGTACTTCTTCAACGGTCTACAATATAGTGGTCTACAATGTACTTACAAGTTTATCGATGCGCTCATTTCCGCATCGATTGATGGTATCAATGAAGAGAAGAAACGAATAACAAGTGACGCCACAAGCCATCGTTGAAGTGCAATAGGGTGTACTGTAGTTATAACTTTTTGAAAGAGGGGGCTGAAGGGGAGACTTAAAATTTCTATGGGGGGCTGAAAAAAATATAGGGGGGCTTCAGGCCCCATCAGCCCCCACCTTCCAAAGCCCTTGCATCCCCCACATCCCCCCTCCGGATGTGCCCCTGTTGTCTGTTGAATTTTGAGAAAATTACGATTACTGATACTTGTAAGATTTTTACAGCTGTTTTGTCTGTACTGTCGTTCATAAGGCTAAAGGGGGGGGGGGGACTTTAGTCTTCTTAGCCCTCCTGGTTGTGCCTGTAGAAACTCAGTCTGCGTCTGACAAATGCTGGTTTACTACTAGAATGAATCACAATTAGCGCGTCAAACAATACCGCACAAAATCACACTGTGGCGCAACAAACGAGAGTCAAACAAGATAAGTGACACCACACGCCTATAAGTGCTGTTTTCTTCGCAATTACCGCACGCATTTTTTCACTATTTCTGTTGTTTACGCATTTTTACTATTTCAGAGTAATCAAATAAAACTGCGCATAAAATCAGCTCAAAAATTCAAAAAACATTAAAAAGATATAATTTTTTTTTCATTTTTTTTTTTTTCATTTTTATAAGGAAATTTCTTATGAAGACAATTTTGTCAAGTTTTGACTATGCAAGATTTTGACTTTATTTTAACTTTTAAAATCTAGCCAAACAGACTCCTGAACACCTGAAACGGACGTTAGTACACTTTTGAGCACGTGATAAAGTCCTGAAAAAATTTTAACTTTATTGACTTTAGCGGGCCCTAATCATAAACTTCTTTGCCAACTTAATAGTTCTTTTGTAGCAGAAACTGCTAAGCCGTATTTTAATTCGCTTTCACTTTCACAAACGCAACTCTGCCCACAAACAGTCTTCCAGATACGACTGTGCAATGCTTAATATCTTGATGAAATGCTATGGAAGCAAAATGTTGACCTACATACTCTTGTGATAAGATTAGGCTAAAGTTGGTTGATGGTTCCAGAAACATGCAGTGGTAACCAGTGTTGTAGTAAGGCCAAAGACCTTTAGGTCGAGGCCAAGTCCAAGGACTTTAAAATTTTTTCGAGGCCAAGGCCAAGGACGCACAAGCGGAGGCCAAGGCCAAGGACATGCAAGTCGAGGCCAAGGCCAAGGACATAAATCAAGGACAACTGGCATTTTTCCGATTTCAGTGTGAAATCTCAAAATGGTGTGGGTCATTTGGTCATGAAATAATGGTTCGCGAACAATTTATGGCTTAATATTGCAGACCTACAACGACAATCGTTTTCGAAAATTACAGGGTTAACAAAAACATT
Source organism: Trididemnum miniatum (assembly GCA_964006365.1). NCBI lineage: Eukaryota > Metazoa > Chordata > Ascidiacea > Aplousobranchia > Didemnidae > Trididemnum > Trididemnum miniatum. The sequence continues at coordinate 7,388,765 of OZ023235.1, read as the reverse complement.
ATTATTGATAACAATCCAGTGCCAGTTCTACTAGGCGCAGGGTATAAGGCTATAAATTGATATAAGATGCCCCAGATGAAACTCGCCACAAACTATAACTAACCCCGATGAATCAAGCGTAAAGTTCCTTGTTGTTAATTAGCGGTAACTTGTTTAAAGTAGAAAAATCGCATGCACTAAACCAGTTACAGGCAAACTTAGCAGAGTTAAGCAAATAAAGTTCAGGCTTTTATTAAATCAAATAATATCTGCATGGAAACAAATATTAGCCTAACGATGGTTGAAATCTTACTACTTTGGTCGACACTGTTCTGCTTACTGCATACCAATCAAATTGTTTAACCAATTTTTGGATTTTGTGCTTACAAGCTAGTGTAGGTAACGTACAGCCGCATTTTCTACGTCTATATATACTCAATCCGCAGTTCGCTTTCCAACAGGTGTAGCCGCATTCTTCGGTACAACATCGTACATTACCATTCTTACCTACAACCCTTGGTGAGCCAGATTTAGTTTAAGGAAGTTCTACCCACCAGGCCGCCACTGATTTATACATTAACCAAGGACATATCGGTACCTGCAGTGATGTGCAGTCACTACTATAGTGTCAGACAATACAAAAATATTTTTGTAATCCGTGTCTTAAAACAGAAGCTGGGTTAAAACAAATAAAAGGAGGCTGCAATCATTGTTAGTTTTGACTCATTTGATGGGGTGACGTGTATACTGTAGGTGTGTTTGTAGTGATACTAACGTAGGCTACGTTAACAAAAGGATTACATAATACGGATATTGCATAATAGCCTACGGATTATTGAAAACGGATATTACCTAAATTATAATTATTCGCTTAAAATATTATTTATTGTTATATTGCTTAAATTGTTGTTATTAAATTATACAATACTCCTGTTCCCACGAACAGGCAGGAAACGGCATCTCTCATATAGACTTCTTGTTTTCTTATTCTGGCATTCGGAACACATGCTGAGTTTTGTATAACGATGTGGCTGCGTCGTGTTACCTACCATCTAAATAAATGAAGTTCTGATATCAATCGGAGTCAAATCGCGCACCGTTACATGTTCCAGGCTATAATCTTTAACAACGCATGCAAAATGTTTTTTAAATTCTAACCACAGATCAAGAACCTAATTTTACTTCTGAGTGGAAGCGACTGATTGAAGCAGAAATTAAAAACAAAAAAATGGAATTTATACCTATAAGAAAGGGGGGGGGGGGGGGGGAGGATGGGGTTAGTTTGAAAGATGAAAACAAAATGGCACTGGCTATTACTTTATATTTTTTAATTTTCAATTTTTTAAATTATAAAAAGTAAGACATCTCACCCCCCGGACCCCAATGACACGACGCCACTGAGCCAGAAATCAAAACTCAGCGAATTCGTTCGAGATCAAGACTTCGAGACTTAAGTTTTACAAATAAAGCTTGTCTGACCGAATGGCCGGCGAATTGGGCTGGGGAGCTGGTTTCGCAGGTTCGATGTCCGGCTGGGCCATCTACCATGATGCACATACTTCACTATGGTAAAAACCTTGGCTCTGCATGTGTGGCTTCTTCATTTTTTAAGCAAACCTGTATATGCAATAAAATGTTTATTAAATTTCAAGCTTCGGCCACAATTTTGATTTGCTACACTCGTCGTACTTTAAGCTATTCAAACCTTCACTGGCCCTTTAGTTATTACTTTTAAACGTTTTATAAAAAAGTTATAATTTTCCAAGAAGGCATATGTTCAAGTTCATCATTCTGAGTCTGCAGTCTTTACTTTACCGGTACTCTAGTAGGCTTTATCTCATCCATAATATGTAAAAGTAAAAACAATTACCACGAGCCTGGGCAGAATGACTTCCCATGATAAAAAGCTTGTCGTACTGCCATGCTCAGAGATGGGCATTTATCGCGATAATTTATCGGCGATAGTTATCAGCGATAACTTTTTATCGATTATCGCTCAAAATAATTTTGATTTATCGATTACCGTTATCGCTTTTGTTATATATTTCGTTATCACCGATAAATTATCGCGATAAACGATTTTTATGCACGCAGCGTTTAAACTTCAAAGTTAGTGAGTTGGCGCTGTGGAAAAAAACACACTGTGCCCATTAACATTTGTTTTAATTTAAAAAATTATTTCTTTGTTTTGCTTAATTTCACGGCAGAGTTCGTGAACTGCTCCCTTTTCTTGAAAAATCTAGAAAAAACATTTTTGCAATTCGACTTACAAAAAAAAAAAACTTTGTCAAACACATTGAAAATTTACCGCAACATTTATCGGAAAAATTTATCGGCGATAATTTATCGATTATCAATATCCCTTTAGAAAAATGAGATTTATCGATTATCGGTATCGCCCTGGGCTTTTTTGAAGTTATCGATTATCGTTATTGCTTTAGTACAGAAAGGTTTATCGTGCCCATCACAGGCCATGTTAAACCTCAAGCTCAGTCCACATGCAAGAGCTCTAAGCGAAAAATTCAGAGCATCGAGGAACAGGAAAGCAAAAAAGTAGACAGCTGCAATTAGCACCTCTAACAAATATATCATATCAAATAATATCGCCGGCGCGATATTCTCTTTTTCAGACTGCTTTACATCAGGGCCGTAGTTATGCATTTTAGCTTGGGGGGGCTCATCACAAACGGTTCAATAAGACGTTTAGTTTAGTCGGAAGAGCGAAGGCCCGTTAGGGCCGAGCCTCTCAAGGAGGGTCTAGGGGGGGTTTCCCCAGGAAATTTTTTGAAAATATAGTCAATTTCGTGCATTCTGGCGCATATCTGACGAGATTTTTTGGTCAAAATTAAAGCAAATTATTGAGAAAAACTTGGGTAAGTATAGTATCAAAAATATTGAAATAAACATTCTGTGAAATTTTAATGTTACAAACGGCTATGTTGGTGGACTAGTAAGTAATGTCAATTTTGGTCGGTCAAGGTCCAATATCCTTGCTGGAGTGCGTATTACTCAGTATTTTTAATAGCTTTTGCATTGGTATTGTTGTGAGTTCGGTGCTTCGCACCTCGGCTTCAAACAATCAGTGTTTCAGTACCTCGTTTTGATTTTTTACCATCTGAATCAATTTTTTCAAGCGCAGCATTTTTAAAAACACCAAAAAACCATTGCCACGTAGGGAACTGGACATGGAAAATTACACTATTTCAAAATTCTGAATTCACATGGGAAAAATTTCCAGTTTGCGATTAAAATGGCCACTTTTCCTTTTCTTATGCCCACATTAATCACAGCTACTACTGCTACTGCAAGTCTACTTCAATCAAACTTTTTTTTTAAACCCAAATTCTGCACTACCCAGAGACTAGGCCCGCAATCTGGGAAAATCGGTTATTAGTACGTTTATTACCTTCTCTTCTCGCCCCCACTAGACAATTTATAAGCATTTTCTACTCGTTGCAGGCCTGCCGGGGACTATCTAGCTAGGACAATGTCAACTATCGACAAATCTACTGTGATGTTTAAGACTAGGGCGGTCATTCTGTGCTGTTCGTGCGAATGCCGAAAATTCTTGTTCGGGAGCGTTCGTGAAAACATTCGCAAGAACGCTTCCGAAATGTTCGCTGGCCGGTATTCTTTGCTGCGTTCGGGACCTCACTTTCTGCGAACGCCGAATGTTCTTGTTCGAGAGCGTTCGTTAAACCGTTCGCAAGAACGCTCCCGAACCGAACAAGAACATTTTAGCAGTCGATATTCTCTGCTTCTTTCGGGAGTGATCGGCGATCGTGCGAACACAAGTATTTCACATTCCGCTTTGTTGGAATGTTGCTTTTACTTCTACTGAGTGTGACGTCATAATGCTAATGGCGTGACTTATGCAGAGCGTGAAGTTGTAGTAGCGGCTGTTACAAGGAAATTATCGAAACTTTTTAATACAATGATTCAGTACTAGTCAGTAAATCCAGAAAATTGCATTCGGTAATGCATAGTTACACTATTGCTCCCCAACACAATTTCGAATTTGAGAATTTCAGGGCGATGGAAAATGGAAACAACGGCAATCAGACAATGGGCCAATGAGGAACAGGACAAGTAAATAGATTTGATTGAGCAAAGTTAGGCTGTGTTCTTATTTCAGGGATTATCACCGCATAAAACAAAACAAAACAAATGGTAGACCAAAAAGAGCGGGCCATTTTAAAAGAGAGCAAACCAAGCACAACTTTTTACAATGTTGCTGGTATTCCGGGAGTTTTTGTGTTGCGTAAATGGGACGCATACTAAAGCATATTGTTCAAACATTGACTCCGTGGATTGCGAAGCGTCTACGTTTTGAAAACTTCCACATACGGTACTAAACACTTCAAAGCAAAATGAATTTTTTTCTTCGAATGTTATGTCACGGATGCGGCTGCCTCTACCACCAAGCTCACTTTTAAGAAAGCCAAAAATCTCAAATAATCGGTATTCACTAACAAACACTTCTTCTGTTATTTTTTTTTAGGGATTTGGTCTTGGACGTTCTTTAATCACATTTGAGCCTTCATTTAACAGATAGTACCTTACAGCCATTCTGAAATGCTTACTCTGCAATATTGTAAGCTCTTGACCGAACGCCTCCCGAAAAGATAATGGCTTTCGTGGATTTTTATCATTTTCTACGAAAATTCGGCAAGAAAATTTCGTACAAGAACATGATAGAATACCGAGGAGCCAACGTATTCTATGCTCTTCCTGAAACACCGAACATTCTTGTCGAACGCCGAACGTTCGTGACGAACGCCGAACGTTCTCGTCGATTATCGAAAATTTATCTTTCGCACGTATAGCATAGAATACCAACTCTCAGATATTCGAGCTGAATTCGTCGATTGCCGAATTTCGTTGTTCGTACGAAAGGCACAAAATGACCCCCCAGGGCTTTAAAACTCGTAAACGCATTTGTGACGTAAACTCAGCGCATTCATAAGATAAAAATGATTCATTCATTAAAACAGTAGCAATATGGTAGCAGCATAGCCGCTATCTCTCTGAAGCCCGTATCCCACTGAGCTGCGACTGTTTTGCGAATGCCATTAAAGTGAGTATTCCACTGAAGCACGACTTTTCTGAATGAGACGCTAAACAGTCGCAGTGGGGGGGGTGTTCAAAATAGGGTTACGTGGTTTTGTGAGATATACTGGTGCTAAAATATGAAAAAGGTTTTTTTCAAAAGCTTGGGGGGGGGCAGGCCCGCAAACTACGAGCCTGCTTTACATTACTACTTTACTTCAGACTGCTTTGCGTGGCTATTAAGCAAATAATATAGTAAATAAACAACCGTTGATTGAAACTTTGAAGAAAAGTGTTGAGTAGCTTTCTCCCATCATTCTACCCGAGTTTTCGAACATCAAGAATCTCCCGCTGAGAATCCAATTATCACAGATTAAATTTTTTACCAAAAACTTTGTTGCTCACATTTTCAATTTAAAAACCCTAAGGAGAGATTGTGGGAAACAAAATCTTGAATTGTCAAAATTTTGCTTTTCACAATCAATGTAACTTTAAGGTTTTCTCATCATGCATTGTCTACTTTTATTTCTCCACCGTGCGAGCTTACCGATGCTTATCGTTATTTGGATCATTTTTCTTAAAACAGCTTGCGTTTTGTGAAAACAGTCGCAAAGTTGAATTTCTAAAAACATCGAGTCCTTGAGCCGAAGACAGCGCAAAATCCAAGGCCTAGGAGAGTCGAGGCCAAGGCCTAGGAGAGCCGAGGCCAAGGCCTAGGAGAGCCGAGGCCAAGGCCTAGGAGAGCTGAGGCCAAGGACAACACGGTCGAGGCCAAGGCCATGGACTTCACAAACCTGTCCTCGAGGACGTTCTCGAGGCCAAGGACATTCTCAAGGACTACATCTCTGGTGGTAACTGGATCAAGGATGCAACAGTTTGCTCAGGCAAGTGTTGGTTTGGCAGGTTTTTAAGGGAAGATTTTAGTTGCATTAAAAAACTATTTTTGTCTATAATCCCTGATTTCAAGCATACACAATACCGGTACCCGGTGTATGTATATTATATATATTTGGGGATCCATGCCAGGTCTTAAATACCTTAAAAAAACTTGAACTTATGGATAATACTGTAGGCTAATAGCCCTCAATCTGCCACATGTATGTAGTGTGTATTGTAATTAAAAAAAACAGTGAGAAAATATGTATTGCTTTTACCAAATCTACTGGTACTGTTCTGTGTTTTGTGTTACTTATCGCAGCCATACTGGTACAACCCTAAGGATATTCTTTTTATGGTTTCAGTACGAAATCATTCCTTTAGATTGTTACGTACGTATCAGAGAGTATTTTTCGGAGCTTGTTTGAATTAAGCCGCATCTTATAACAGGCGGATATATCACGAGCACAAGGACCGCAAGAGCGCTGGTGATTTATTAGTAGGGGTTAGGGCCTCACCCGAACCCTAACCTTCCGAACCACGGCTTAATTTAAACAAGCCCCTATTTTTCTTAAATTTTACCTGTTTTGTACTGTTTCTCTGACTGGTTATGCACTTAATATAGGCCTATATGTGGAAAGATTCATTTTATTGATAATTAAAAAGTACATAAATCACAAGTGGCAAGGTACCCAAGTTACAAACAAAAAAAAAATGCTGATTACCGATGACTTATCATAATTAGCTCTTTAATTAATTGCAAAGATTTTTTTGCAGTGTAAGTGTGTAGCCCTATATATTAGTGTATGTAATATAAAATAGTCTGCTAATTGAATCTTGGCTTCTTTGATGCTCGTTTGTGTTACTCTGTGGGAGAAATTTTTGCCGTAAGTGTTTTCAACACGTGTTGTGGATATCATTGGCATCAAACTAAAGATGGGAAAGTCTGACAAACAATACTACTGGTAACACAAAACTTATTCAAGGCAAAACAAAAAACTACTAACTATCAGTGCGTAGCGTTTATTAACTTTGTTTGTTTTTTAGCATATTAATTCGCATCAAATCCGTAATTTTGTGCTATGACCGTTTGTATCTTAAATCAAAGTCAAATCAAATCTTCATTATACTCGCGGTATTACGCCGAAGCGTTAAACGAGTGGCGGGGCCCATCTCCGTGGCTTAGCGCCTGGGCTACACAGCTCCGAAGAAGCGTCGTAACGGTGGCGAGCCGTTGGCGACACTGTGCCGATTTGACCGGTCCGGGAATCGAACCCCAGACCTCCCGCACCGAGAGCGTTAGTTAGTTAGTTAGTTGCATATTTATCCTCCTATCACGAGAAAGCGATCAATGCGCTATACGAGCTCGCTTAGGAGTTGCCAGCCATCTGTCTACCACACCAAGATGGGGGAATCCCGCTAAGTGCCTTTCCCAACGGCACAACAAGTAACCTTGCCGGCTTGTTCTCCACACTGTCCCTTTAATGCTGAGCGTCAAGCAGGGAAGCTGTGAATACCAATTTTAAAGTCATTGGTTTGACCCGACTTGGAATCAAACCCGAGTCTACAGCTCAAGAGACAGACGCTCTATACCACTTGGCCATCTGAGCTGTTAAAAAAGAGCGTGCGCTTAGCAACTGAGCTAACGGCCGGTGTGTTGTATCTTAGTTGCTTTGAATTACATTTCATGGTGTGATTTTGAGGCTGGTTTTCCTCTTAGTAAGCTAGTTTTCTGTACAAGCTTTTAGGTGCTGATAGTAGAAAACTGTCGGAATAGGCCTACACTACACCTTAACAAGTTTTGTTCCACAGCAAAAAGAAGTATTTAAATAGCTACAGCAAAGTAACAAATCTGGTAGAGTAAACTCTATTTTAAATCCATGAACTATCGCTGAACCAAATTTTGAAAACCTTATAGAAACTTTTGAAGCTCCGAAGACCAGCTATTGCAAATATTCGCAAGACTGTCGTCTTTGGTTAGATTGTCGTTTTCGCGAGGTCAATGCTCTATAAACAGATTTTTGCTTTCACCACTATTCCAACGCATTTCTTGTATGATTAGTTAAAGATGCTTCAGAAAAATTTTCTCTGCACCCCCACATCCACATCAAATCTTCGTTGAGCTCGCGGTGGTATTACACCGAAGTGTGTAGCATTTTTTAGCTTTTGTGGTAATATTTGATGATCTAAAAAATTAATATACTTATCTTGATAAAAAAAAAAAAAATTACATGAAATATTTATTATACTCGCATTATTATACTGAAGCGTGTAACCAGTGGCGGAGCTCAGATGGCCAAGTGGCAAGAGCGTCTGCCTCTGGAGCAGTAGAATCTGGTTTGATTACGAGTCGAGTCAAACCAATGCGTTAAACTTGGTATTCACAGCTTCCTTGCTTGACGCTCAGCATTAAAGGGATGTGGGCAGTGTGGAGATCAAGCCGGTAAGTTTGCTTGTTGTGTCGTCGTTGGAGCTCATCTCGGTGACTCAGCGCCTGGGCAACTCGGCGACTCAGCGCCTGGGCAACACTGTTCCGAAAAAACATGACAGCGGTAGTGAGCCGTTGGCGACACTGGGTCTGTATTAATCGGCCAGGTAATCGAACTTGCACCTATTGCAGCAATAGTGATGTCTTAAACAACTACACCAACTGCAATGTAAACTAAAGAAACAAAATTTGAACAAAAATGCTGCAACACCTCGATTTTTTTGATGTATCGTCTTAGCTAGCTGCACCGCAAATTTGGCTTTTCTGTTACAGGCGTTGGGATTACCACAGTTAAATAGGCTGGTCAAAATTTGTCTTTTGCAGCACCTCTTGTTTTTTGGCCTCGAGCCGCCACTAATTCTGACAACCAAACCTTAAACGAACTGTGGCTCTGAAGCCCACATCGTAAATTGGACATGTCTCATGTGGTCAAGCTAAATATGGGTTGTAAGCAAAGGAAATCTGATCATTGCCTTTGCGTCCCCTCACTTAAAAAAAGCTTCCGCCATCGCTGCCAAAATAAGCCACACTTTTTTGACGGTTTTTGTAGCTTATGGCCAGGGGCAAATCCCTACCACCAGCCAGTTTCAAAAATGTTTTTGATGTAACTTATAGCTTACAATTTTTCCATAATTTCGAACTTTTTCGATAGCAATATTAGCCTTTGGCCAACGCCTTAAGCTCGCATAATCGAAAACGTGCGAACAAAATGTATCATATTTAGCGAGCGCTAACAATCAAAGTAAAAAAATGTAAAAAAAATTTGCGTGAAAATTATTTAAAAAGCACTAAAATAACCATTACAGTATGCAAATTTTCAAAAATTTTCCGGGGGAGCATGCCCCCGGACCCCCTAGAGTCTTTCTTGTTTCTCAATCAGCTTTAAACTAGTTCTGCAAAAAAAAAATACGCTTGAAAATAATGTGGAAATTTTGTCTCTCCCTTTCAAAATTTCTCACTGCGTCGCAGCGTTGGTGTTAAAAGTGCCCTTTGAAAAACCCCTTGCCTTTGCGACGTTCCGGCACCCCTGGGACGATATTTAATAAACAGCAGCAACCTTCAATAGATAGCAGTGATATTTAATAAACAGCAGCGACATTTAATAAATAGCAGCAACGTTTAATAAATAGCAGCGACGTTTAGCTAAAGTGCAGCGACAAATTAAAGTGCTGCGATAATATGCTAATGATATCAACAGTGTTTCCATTTAGTGTAATCGTGAAATCGATTTTGAAAAGTTTAATATTTATTTATCCAAGTTTGAATTACTATCGGCACAGTGTATCCATATTACAAACAGTGGAACCACTCTCTGTGCTCAGTGTCCGGAACGAAAATCAGAACTTAGATGTTGTGTTGCCATTTTATATTTTTGTTTTCAATTTTTTTTTATGAAATTTACAAGGAGTTTCTAAAAATGAAGAAATGGAAACACTGTTTATCTCATTAGCATATTATCGCAGCACTTTAATTTGTCGTTGCACTTTAGCTAAACGTCGCTGCTATTTATTAAACGTCGGTGCTATTTATTAAATGTCGCTGCTGTTTATTTAATATCGCCGCTATTTAATGAATGCCGCTTTATTTATTAAATATCACCGCTATTTAATAAATATCACCGCTATTTAATAAATATCGCTGCTGTTTATTAAATGTCGTAACATTTTGGCTGTTATTGTATTTTTTGAAGCATTTTAGCTGCAGTTCACTTCACTTTCGCTAAATAGCAGTGAAACTGTGTAAATGTTGCTGAAAATTAACATCGAAAAGTTTGCCTAATTCGACTCCAAATTGACTTGAAGGTAGAATCATATATGCCAACTACCACGTTACTCAGTCTGCTTAGAGGCTCACAACTAAAGCTACTCAGGTTGACGTGATTTGGGCAAACGACTTGAAGAAAAGCCACGAATAAACTGGGTAGAGAACAATTTTGCCTGGGCTAGGTTAAAAATACTCCACTAAGGCAACCCCCACCCGTAGTACCCACTAGGCCATCTCCCCAATTGCATGATGCTATGCTGCACTTATAGTACCACTAGATAGCTCTGATGCTGCACTGATAGTACTTCTAGTACCCACTAGGCCAGGGGTGTTCAACCTTTTTGGCCAAAGGGCCACATGCAATTTACGAATGATTGCGCGGGCCACCGTAGTGTGTACTGCTTAGACGCTACTAAATCTTTAATCTTAAAAATGTGTATTTTTACAATTATAAGAACAATAAACGTACCAACAGTAAATTCAACAAAGTTTTTGCTACGCGTCGACATTTCAATGTCAAGTTTGGCACTGTTTTTTTCTAACAAGCTTGGCAATATTCGGCAAGATCGAACGATTTTCTTCTCGACTAAGGCGGTTTACGACCAAAAAATTCGAGATTTTCACGTCTCAGACAGAGGCGCACCCAGGATTCGGCAAAGGAGGGGGCACAACCGAGGGTGTGGGGGCGAAGCAGGCAAAGGGGGTCGGTTTTCATATAAAACACTCATTTTAGCACACTTTTTTAACAAAAAAGGGCATGCAGTGAGTTCAGTTACTCGTGACAATACAAAAATATTTTCGCAGCTTACGGTATGCCTAAAAGCAGAAGCGTGGCCAAAATAAATGAAAGGAGGCTGCAACCATTATCAGTTTGAGAAATTATAGACTGAAAGTTAGGTTTTAGCACCTTGCTATAGAGGCAAAAGGGGGGCATGGCACCGTGCTCCCCGTGCGTGCGCCTATGGTATAAGTTCGGATCGCGACCAAATCAAAATCAAATCTTCGTTATACTCGTGGTATTACGCCGAAGCGTGTAAACGAATTGCCGGACCCATCTCCGTGGCTCAGCGCCTGGGCTACACAGCTCCGAAAAAACGTCGTAGCGGTGGCGAATCGTTGGCAACACTGTGCCGATTTGACGGAGCCAGGATTTGAACCCTAGATTTCCCGCACCGATAGCGTGTGCGCTAAGCAGTAGAGCTAACGGCCGGTCCAACCTAGTTTATCACAGACTACTTTTGAAGCACGAACGCGATTGTGTGGAAAGGATGTGAACGTAACAATATCGAAAATGTGATGCGAAACAATTTCCACTGTGATGCAATAAAGTTAACTTACAAGAAAGCAAACATTAAATGACAATTTCTCGGAATGTAAGCTCACCATAAATTACGTAGCAATTAGGTTGATAATATTGGTAATTTTGGAAAAGTCCCGCGGGCCACGGGTTGGACACCCCTGCACTAGGCCATCAACCCAATTGCTATGCTGCACTGATGAGACACACAAAGGTCGAAACGCGTATGCAGCTGCAATTGGGTAGATGGCCTAGTGGGTACTACGGGGGGGGGGGTTGCCTTAGTGGAGTATTTTTAACCTAGCCCAGGCAAAATTGTTCTCTACCCTGTTTATTCATGGCTTTTCTCCAAGTCGTTTGCCCAAATCACGTCAACCTGAGTAGCTTTAGTTGTGAGCCTCTAAGCAGACTGAGTAACGTGGTAGTTGGCATATATGATTCTACCTTCAAGTCAATTTGGAGTAGATACCATTAACTAAAGGAATTAGGCAACCTTTTCAATATTATTTCAAGCATTTGACATTCTTTGAGTGATCGATCCTATCGAGTTTTTGATCTTCAATGAGGCAGTGTCATTATTTGATTGATCTGTTGCTGAAAATTCGCACGAAATTTGCTAAATCGATTTTTTCACAACGGCGCCCCATAGGTTTTGCCTTCGTATTCCGGGTTCGTATTCCGGAACAACTATTGGAGGCTTGGAAGCAACCGAAGTCAGTTTTTTAAGAAGGACATGCTCGCTGTTATTTTCATGACTACGCCACTGCATGTTATTCTTCGAATTTTACAGTGCTGTAATCAGGGAGTCGAACCGTTTGATTTTTCCGGTTCCGGTTCGGTTTGGGTTCAACAGCAATTTCAAATTTTGGTTCAGTTCCGGTTAAGGTTCACATAAATTGAAACGGTTCGGTTTGGGTTTGCTCCAGCAAAAAATATTTCAAAACCGGTTCATAAAGTTCGGGTTCTGGTTCACAGTAAAAAATGATATAGTTTTTGTAACACTAGTTAAAAAATGAAACGTACTACGCAATTTTTCTTTACGTTGACAGGCCAGTATGACGCATTAATTTTAACTCGCAGTAAGGCCAGTAGAGATGTGCCGAGTCGAGTCCGAGTACTCGGGCGAGTATTAGGACATTACTCGGCCGAGTCCGAGTATTAATTGATACTCGACCGAGCATTAAAGTATTATCATTTTGACTTTTTTTTTGCTCTGCACCCGATTTTGAGTCGAAATTAGTACTTTTACGGATGTGATGCATAGGCGCGTGAAGTAGGGTGCCAGGGGGGGCTCAAGCCCCCCCTGAACTTTTTTTAGCCCCCCCTGAACCATTTGAGCCCCCCCTGACAATTGAAAAAATTATGCACTGAGTGCGACGGTATTAATGCTCGCAACGTACATACGTAATGAAGCAAATATTTTTTAAAGTGCTTTTAACCAACGAAGAATCACTATTCTTTTAAAAATCAGTTAGTTATTATTCACTAGGTCAACGTAAAATTTGGTAAAATTTTCAATTTTTGAATTTTATTTTTAACCGTGTTTTATATCAGCGTTTGCAAACCTTTGCAGCAGTCATGGACGATGGACCAGTAAAAGTATAATGGCTGCCAATTCTTGTAGCTGCCAAACACTTTACGCCAAACTACTCTGAATGCTCGAATGAAAGTCGCTACTGATCATGGGAATTACGTAAATCGTAAACGAAAATACGGTGAAGTGCAAAAAAACGGTCCTCAATCCTTCAGATGTTCCGAATTCCACCAAAATTTTTGTGAAGAGCTAAAAAAAGGTCTTCATGGCCCGGACGCGTTACATGAACTGGAAATGTTGGTGGCCAACCTGATTTGTGCACATGCCAAATTAACCCGGGATCGACAGCCAAGCATCCAAAGATCGACCGGTACATCGCGATCGACTGGTTGGGCACCCCTAATCAAGCTTATATGAGCTGGTGCAAGTTCTCTTCTGGTTGAGTTTTTTAATGGTTTTGAATTTTTTCTACCAACCCAATGAAGCGGCTAAATCACTACTAAACTGGCACCGATGATCAGTAGGCTACTCGATTTGAGGGGGATGCCATCCCCCCTGAAAACAACACCATCCCCCCATAAAACATTTTAGCGTAAACCAATTCTTACAACTATAATGACCATTTCTTTTTAGGTCTGCGTGAAAAGTTGTAGCCTACCACCCCCCATAAGTGTTTTCACAACTCGAGCACTACCGATGATTGTTACTAAAATTGAGCTAGTACGCCTACCTAAATACCTATATCTACACATCTCATTATGTTAAAAAATGGTTCAGTGCTTTATTTTGATTGTGTGTTTTTTGTTATTTTTAAACCTCAATGGGGCATTGTTTGTTGCATGTAACTCTGATCAGCAAAGCAAAAGTTAGATCGGACAAATTTTGTTTGCCTACTTTTTGGTTTTGTCATTGAGGTATTTCCATTTTACAAATACATGAGTAGTGATTCGAGCATGGTTAGAAAAGCCTAATGGTAGTAAGCAATCTTGTTTTCCACGATAAAAAATTATCCTGAAAAAGTTCCGGTCACTTGAGCGGGCATGCAATTGATGTCTATCAAAATAGGTCTGCTGAGTGTCCTGCTCATAAAAACGTGCGTTCGAAAAAAGGGGGGTCTGGGGGGCGAAGCCCCCCAGACGTTAACACGATCTTACTATTTTGAGCCCCCCCTGTCCAAAAAACGTTCCCGCGCCACTGATGTGATGACCTTTTTTTTTGCTCTTCACTTGATTTTGAGTTTATATCTTGACGTCGCAGAATAGATACTCGGCCGAGTAATGTCGTGAATACTCGTTACTTGGCGAGTCCGAGTAATTTTCCTTGCAGCACATCCCTAAAAGCCAATTAACGGTAAAAGACTATTTCACCATGCATAGATTACTTACATAAATGACTATTATTTTGAATTCAAACCAGCTTTAAAGTGACGCGTGTGACGCCACGGAGCGAACCGCTTCTTTCAATCGGTTCGGGTTCGGTTAAGGTTCTCAAGTACTCATATTATTCGGTTCAGTTCCGGTACGCTCTTTGCGATTTTGAAAAATACGGTTCGGGTTTGGTTAAGGTTCGACAAAAATAGCTTAAAACCGGTTTATAAAACTACGGTTCGGGTTCGGTTCGACTCCCTGGCTGTAATCCTTGTGCTGGCTATAAATTCATTAAAAATGAAACGAATGGTTGATTTTTTGTTTTGCAGTAGTCCAGCGGTTGCGTGTTGAAATGATATCGAAATAGTAGCCTACTAATGGTCATTTTATGGATTTAGGATTCGGTTAGGGATTCGAAGAAAAATATTCGGAATTATTCTAGAGTACTTAATTATTATAAAAAGGACATCCCTAACTAACGGCATCATGTAATTAACAAAATCCAACGATTTTGTCACAGTATGGTATGCACGAACAAGAAACACATAGCACAACAAACACATCGAAAAAGTTCCTATTCTTCGTAAAATAATTTTCAATTGAACATTCTTTCCTTTTGCTGGCCATATTCGATTGCCGTTTTGCAATTCTTGCTTTTTCTACACTTAACTATTTGATCCCATTGCGTTGTTATGATGCAATAATGTTTAACAAGCGCTTTTTGCGAAGTTATGTCGAAATTTAAATCGCGCAAAAATCAGTCGTAAATGAAAAAGTGGTGAAGATGAGGGAGCGTTTGAAACAAAGTTTACAGTATTTTATAAGAATGTTTTAATTACACTTGAGACTAAGCTTCGTCAAAAAGGGGGGGGAGGGGGGGCAGTGCCCCGATGGCCGCCTTCCCTGGCTACGTCACTAATCACCCCAGTTGCACCATCGCTGCAGTGAAACACGTTTTGTTTCTCGAAGACTTTTTCAAATCATACTCAGGAGGCCGCGGTCTTTTAAATTCACGGTCAAGGGGGCCTAATTTTAGAAAAGGTTGAGAACCACTGGTGTAAGCGCTGCTTAATACCACGATACCTTTTCGAGGACAGCATGTCCGAGTTTCCACCTCTAAAACTTTTAGAAAATCATTCGTATTGGTTTATTCGAGAAAATATAGTACAGTTCTGCGAATGTTTAAAAAGATAATCCGATCACTCCTAATATTTAAATAAATTTTATTAGTTTGATTTGAAATTTATCGTAGTTGCAAACAATTACCCGCAATGAAGTGCTTTTATTGCAACCATGGGCGGTATAGGCTAGTGCAGTGACTCCCAAACTTTTTAGACTTGGGATCCACTATTAATTACCACAACTTATTGCGACCCACTTAACTTTATACACAGTTGTTGTTGGTTTCTAGGTTACGCTATCGTTGCAAAGGAACACACCTCTGGAATTATGTATCCCAGTTGCCGAGTTTGCAGAGCGTGCTCCGTCACGATATCGTTTCTAAGGAACGTACCTCTGCAACAGTGTTGCCATCTTATTATGACAAAAATCCGCTAAATGAGATTTCAAAATCACTAAAATCCGCTAAACGTATGGTTGAAATCCGCTAAAAAATTCTCTAACATTCAAATTCACTAAAAGTGCTGAATTTATTTTGTTGGTCACCAAATAGTTTAAAACAGTCACGACGAAGAGCATACCAGCAAGAATTTTTTCACTCTTGCTGCACAGATAGAAAAATTGCAAGAACTTTTAAACGTGAAAAGCATAAACTAATAGGCAATATTGAATCATGATTGAACCAACATACTTGTAGAAACCAAAAACAATGCAAGAACAGCCACTATAACCATAAACACAACAATTCTCGAGAATGCAACAACTCTGAAGTCGGTAAACGCCGATGCAATTCTCACAGGTTTTAAAAGGCCTACCAACACTTTCGCAGAAATCCGCTAAAAAATCCGCTGTCCGCCAAATGTAAAAATTTTCCGCTACACAGAAGCAAAATCCGCCAAATCTAGCGGATTTTTCGCCAAGTTGGCATCACTGTAGGCAACTGGCAGTTTTAACTTCCAATGCCACAGCTCTTAGTAGGCCATTAGCAAGCAGCAACACATTTATATCAAAGTCCGCACCACGGACTCACGGACTTTGGTTAATATTTCATTGCAAATTTTTTTTTCAAAAATCCACGATTTTGAAAAAAATCCACCAAAACTTGCATAGAAATCCGTTAAAAAATCCGCTGTCCATCAAAAGCAAAAATTTTCCGCTAAGTACAAGCAAATTAGCGGATTTCCCGCTAAATTGGCAACTCTGCTCTGCAATTAAAAAAAGTTTGCGGCTGCGACTGCATCAACCTTATAGTAACATGTGTGAGAGACGAAAGGTTCAATGACCTGAGGTTAGGTGAAAATCACGCCACGATTCAAGATTGTGTGATGTCACAATTACGATAATTTCTCCTAGATTTTTGTATAGGAAATTGCCAGTATAGTTAATCAGAGCTTTCTACAACTTTTCACGACCAAGACCACAAACTATACCAACTTTCTATAACTTTTCACGACCCACCAAGATTCCTTTCACGACCCACAGTTTGGGAAACGCTGCTAGTGCTTAACTTTTGTTGCACTTAACGCAATGCTTCACTTTTTTGTTCATAAAATTAACGCATTGCGTTAAGTGCAACAAAAGTTGAGCAGTATATACCGCCCCTAATCTAACTTTATAGGCTACAATGTTTTTGCATCATTTATATTTTTTATCGATCGACCAAGTGAACTATGCTATATATTTACTAAATTAAAATTTTGTATAGTTCTTGAAATTTTGTATTTACTAAATTATAGTTGGTCTCGCATTGCCGCTTATAGGTGTTCTAGTAAAAGCACTCATAACTCTACAAGAAAAATTGCTTATTGTTTATGCATTGCGTAGCGACAGTGGGACTGCACTTCAACGCTAAAAAAAAATTTGATGGCAAAAGTTGCGTTGCGCCTTTACTATTGTAAAAAATTATTTGCGAAAGTTTCGCTACGCTTTTACTTAAATAAAAAATTAATTGCGAAGGTTGGGCTACGTTTCAATGCTCTAAAAATCAGATTGCGCAAGATACGTTGCGTTTCAATAATTTTAGAAATTCTTGCGCTGCGTTTCAGTCTGGTCAGAAAAAATGTCCACCTCTGGATTTCATAGTATTAAAAAGTTAAAACCCGACAGTCTGTTTTACCTGGTAGGGTTCATGATTGTACTGTATCTAATTGATTTTATTTCGTTAAGATACCCCTGATGAACCCTACTGACGAAACAGACTGTTGGGTTTCAACTTTTAAATGCAGTAAAATCACGGTGCAGAAGTGAATATAAAAACAAACATAAAAATTTATTGCCATTGAGGACATGAAGTCATTTCTGGGACTGACCGGATTGGGCAATAAATTGTAATTGCCTAAAAACACTGATGCAGAATTGCGGATATAGCCTATAGCGCCCTTAAGAAAGGAAGAAGAATACATTCGACCCAAATCAAACTGAGAAACAATCGTCAGATTGACCATTCTGTATCGCGATGATCAAAACGTCACTGCATGTGATCGGAGTTCTTGCGTATAGTTCGTTGGAAGCTTCTTTGCATTGATCTTTGTTTGAATTATCTAAAATAATGATAGTCGAATTATTTTTCACTTAAGGAAAGTCGCTTGAAGAAACTTTGTACGTAGTGATTAAACGTATACACGGCTGAGCAGCACACGAGCTACACCACCAAAATTGGTTCGTTTCGACAAATTTACCAAGTGAAAAGAAATAAATTTCATGAAGCAAAGAATAACCTCACGATCCGTTTTTCTTTTTCTTTTTGAAAAGAGAATCTAGAACCTCACGCATCAAAACGTCCGCCACAGCGTCAAATGCAAAACAAGCAATGCCCATGTCTGTTGCACATGTAAAATGTGTGTAAATCTCTTTCGATTCGGCGTGTTTGTTTTGGGCTTCAAACTGCTCTCGGACGTATTCGGACGCCTCTTCGTATTCGTTTTTGCCTTCGTATTCCGGGAAACAAATGGTAAGCGGGGATTTTTCAATTTTCTCTTCGAATAAATCTTTGTTACCTAATAACAAAATCATAGACGTCTTGGAGAAAAACGAATTGTTGCAAATGGACTCAAATAGCTTCACACTTACTAGCATTTGATTGATTTCTTCGTCTTCAGCCAGCATCTGGTCATACGCAGCCAAATCTACGCAAAACATAATGGCGGTGACATCCTGAAAGCAATGAATCCATTTCTTTTGTTTAGATCGTTGTCC
Organism: Trididemnum miniatum; assembly: GCA_964006365.1. NCBI lineage: Eukaryota > Metazoa > Chordata > Ascidiacea > Aplousobranchia > Didemnidae > Trididemnum > Trididemnum miniatum. Next base: position 7,370,097 of record OZ023235.1, on the reverse strand, counting down.
TTCCACGTCAATAAGCGTAAAATGCAAGTTCTTATACTCGAATTTAGTTTCGATGATGCCAGTGGTCTTGACAGGAATGAGAAGTACATCTTGTACACTGGGAATGTAGGAAGAGTCGCACAATCGCTCAAGTTTATCAAGGTAATACGCAGCGGAATCGTTAAGCTGATATTCTCGAGATCTGCTGTAGCATTTCTTGACACCGTCGTCCCTCCAAAGAATCTTTAGCAATTCTCCCAACTCCCCAGTTAGATTCAAGTCTTCTAGATCATCGGCAGCATCGCATAGTTTTTTGCTATCTTCTGCAAGAGTTTCGTGAGCAAACGGAATATCAAGCGACTCCATTGCAGTTAAAATAGACATCATTGACATAGTGATGTAGGCGTACACTCTAGGTTTATAATCGATTCGTTCTTGCTCGGAGTAACCATCATGAAACAACATCATCTGTTTCGTTATGGAATTCGTTTCATATTTATCTCCCAAAAGTAAAACTTTAACCTGGTTTAGAGCGGCTACAGCATCACTTTTGAGTTCTTCATCAATTAAATTTGAAGCTAATTTGGCATCTTTATCAATTAGACGTTTGGATTCGATGCAACCCATGAAACAGATTAAGAATGCTGCTCAAAGTAAAACCAAAAAAAGCATTTACTTATAAATCTTCAATTCTAGTTCTCTTTCTTTAGGCCTGCTTGATTACTACTTCGAAAATACGATAGAAAACTGATTCTAGATCACGACCGTGTTGTCAAAGAATTCTGCAATAGCGGAGAGATGATTCTTGACCAGACTTGGGCAGAATACTCTCCAAATGTATTTAAATACAAATACAAAATACTTTCTGGCAAAACTGATAAATACAAAATACAAGTACTTTAACAATGTATGCAAATACATGTAAAAATACTTTTAAAAATATTTTTCCAAAAAAAACCATAAACCTACACTTAAAAAAACTACTAAATTTGGCGAATACAGTCGAGGCATTGCCAAAACGGTTTCTCTCAAAACAATCATTGCATTATCGTTTTTTTACCACGGAGAAAAAATGATGGAAAAATAAACAATAGAAGTTGCCCAAACGTGCAGTGTGCACCACTGCACCTCCAACGTTAACAACTGTATTTAAAATGGAAATACTTGTCATAAAAAGCATTTCAATAAAAACACAAAAAAACAAACTAAATAAAATGTATTTAAATACAGATACAAAATACAGTATTTTGTATTTCAAATACGTATTTGTATTTCAAAATACAAATACTTTCCAAGCATGCCCTTGATCAAACGCGGAAACACTAATCTAACATGAAAACCAGGTTTTAAAAGTTCCTGAACTTTTTGAAACCGAAACCTGTTAAGCCAAATTTTCGAAAACCTAAACTTAAACCAAGAGCGTTTTTTTCATGAAACGTCAAAACCGAAAGTGAACTTGAACTTGTTCAAAATTTTCTAAGGTTTTAGGATTAAAAAAAGCCATGATCTTCATAAGCAACACTGTTCCTTAATGCTTGGAGTCAAAACAAAGAAGCTGTGAATACCAATTTTTGAGCCTTAGGTTTGACGAGGGTCGACAACTTCTGAATAGGGTGGAGTGAAAAAAATTTTTTTTGGAAATCGAAAAAAGTATAGTTCTCAAATTTAGGCAAATGATCTAAAACTTGTTTGTTTTTGGGTTCAGGTAAAGACCAAAAAAATAAAGGTCTTCACGTCCGCAGAACTCCATTTTTCCACTAAAATAAGGTAAAGAGCATCCGCAGAGCTTCTTTTGAAAGTTCATTGCATATTCTTTTGGCAATCCTGAAATCGCCCCCCTAACAAGCAAAATTGCCCCCCAATTTTAACAATTGTTAAAATCACCCCTCTGAAGGCCAAAATCGTCCCCGTTAAAGAACCATGCTTTAAAGGTATGAATAGACATTTGGTAATAAAACTTGAAACCAGGCAGACAAGAAAAAACTAATTCAAGCGACCATAACATGGTGTCATGTTTCTTAAATTTTGATGCTGCTGTAGTAGGCTATTTTTAAACAATTACAGGTTTTGTTCTTTTGCAAATCAAACACTCGTGAACTCAAATGCTGGTTCTATGCTCGAGGTGACACCCTATAACACCGGCTTCGGCTCTTACCGTATGCGTACGTGGCATCAAGCATGTCCACCATAAAATTTTTTTGAGAAATGGGGAATAAAAGTTTTGTCTGCATTGGGGCTCATTAGAATAATTGCCCCAGGCCCACAACCAACTCTCGGATGCCCTGCCAGAACGTGGCGTGGTTGGATACAAATTGCATACTAGAATTGTTGCAATAATGCAAAGTTTTTTCGTGCAGCTAAACCATAACCGTTAAAAGCGTGATTTTCGGTCTTGCCTTGTTATTTATTTCACTTTTTTGGCATAACTAATTCGGGTTAGAAGTCTACTGCTGCTTGAAACGCAGCATACCACACTTAATTTCCTTTCATCTTGCTGTTTTTTGACCACCTACTGAATAAGCTATCGCAAGCTACTTTATCACCTCAATCCTTTTTCTGCAGCAGAAACTGCCAAACCGAGTTTGATTTCGCTTTCATTCAATCACAATCGCAACTCCGCAAAATTAGACTTTAAACGCTATTCTGCAATGCTTAATGTCTTGATGAATTAGTAGTAGTTACGGAAGTCCATAGGTGCAATACACAAACAACAAAAAGAAAACAAACTGAACCACATACAAAACTTGATATCAATACACATAACTTCAAACTAATACACATAACTTTAAACCAGTACACAAAACTTCAAACCAGTACACAAAACTTCAAACTAATACACATAACTTCAAACCAGTACACAAAACTTCAAACCAGTACACAAAACTTCAAACTAATACACATAACTTCAAACCAGTACACAAAACTTCAAACTAATACACATAACTTCAAACCGATACACAAAACTTCAAACTAATACACATAACTTCAAACCAGTACACAAAACTTCAAACCAATACACATAACTTCAAACCAGTACACAAAACTTCAAACTAATACACATAACTTCAAACCGATACACAAAACTTCAAACTAATACACATAACTTCAAACCAGTACACAAAACTTCAAACTAATACACATAACTTCAAACCGATACACATAACTTCAAACCGATACACATAACTTCAAACTAATACACATAACTTCAAACCAGTACACATAACTTCAAACCGATACACATAACTTCTAGATAATACTAACAACTTCATATTAATGCAGATTACTTGAAGCGAGCGCACGAATCAATCACAAGTGGCAACCCTGTTACCATGAGTGCAAAACGCCGCGTAGCAATACGCATAACTAAAAAGTGATGCAAAAAACTTGAAAAACGCAAAACTCAAAAACAATGCGCGGAACCTGATATCGATACACATAACTTGAAACTGATACACTTAATTAGACGATGATACACACAACTTTGATATCATAAAGTTCGAACCAATTCAATGAACTCTTAAGCATACAACAATTTTTCAAACAGTAGATGTTTTCAGGCGGATGAATACACAATTGTTTTGATTTTTGCTTGCACTTCTGGGCCGTTAGTTCAAAACACAACTTGAAACCAGTGCAAAACTTGAAGCCAGTGCAAAACTTGAAGCCAGTGCAAAACTTGAAGCCAGTGCAAAACTTGAAGCCAGTGCACATAACTTGAAGCGGTGTGAAAGCGAAGCGAAGCGTTCGGAATTGCGCTTGTTCCGAACAAAGAAAAATAATACACCGGTCAATGCTATTGAAAAATAAGTGCTTCAGTGTTTTTCCTGAATGTATATATTGATGATGTTCATGCAGGCGGATGAATCTTAACGTTGATGACGTTTCACAAGACGCACTTCGAACGACGTCGTCTGCGTAACGCTAAACAACGCGAGCAGAGTACCGTAGTATTTAGGTTACCAAACGCTAATAGAGTGGTGATGAGTCTCAAAGACTGTACTAACGTCCTAAACATTTATTAAGCACACTGCTTTTTCGTTTGGAGTAGATGAGAAAAGGTAAGAACTATTAGGTAGGCCTACGTGTGCGTATACCCGTGAGCCAACTGATCAAGCTCGGGATTCGTTTGAATGAAGCCGCATCTTACAAGAGAACACTTTCGTTCGCATCTTCGTAAGCCTTGCAACTTTCGGTTAGGTTTAAGTTCGGTGAGCAGGTAAGGGTTCGGTTCTGTTTGACTCGGCAATTCCAATTTTAAATTTGTTGTACAAAGCCATTCAAAATGTCTCTATATCAGGCCCTTGAAGTAATCAGTATATCAGTTTAGTGTATCAGTTTCAAGTTATGTGTATCGATATCAGGTTCCGCGCATTGTTTTTGAGTTTTGCGTTTTTCAAGTTTTTTGCATCACTTTTTAGTTATGCGTATTGCTACGCGGCGTTTTGCACTCATGGTAACAGGGTTGCCACTTGTGATTGATTCGTGCGCTCGCTTCAAGTAATCTGCATTAATATGAAGTTGTTAGTATTATTTAGAAGTTATGTGTATCGGTTTGAAGTTATGAGTACTGGTTTGAAGTTATGTGTATTAGTTTGAAGTTATGTGTATCGGTTTGAAGTTATGTGTATCGGTTTGAAGTTATGTGTATTAGTTTGAAGTTTTGTGTACTGGTTTGAAGTTATGTGTATTAGTTAGAAGTTTTGTGTATCGGTTTGAAGTTATGTGTATTAGTTTGAAGTTATGTGTATTGATATCAAGTTTTGTATGTGGTTCAGTTTGTTTTCTTTTTGTTGTTTGTGTATTGCAACTATGGGCTTCCGTAAGTAGTAGTTTTTTATTTGGCGACTAAGGAAAACAACACTTGAAAAATTGATGCTAATGCTAACAATAGCCGAAAAAAGGAAGAAGCAACAAAACGTGAAACGTTGTAACACGTGACAATTTCGAACCAAAACTTCACACGGTCTGAATATTAGTTAGCAATTGGTTGCTACACCTGCAAGAAAAAAACAAAACACCCTCAGGAAAAAAAAGCCGAAATTTGAAAAAGCAATTAACACTTTTTTTACAGAGAAAGAACGTATATACACACACACAAAAAAAAAAATGAACAACAGTACGGGTACTATGCACAAAAAGCCTATTTACAAACTTCTATACAAACTACTTCGCGCGGAGAGTGATTTTTTGCTTTAGAATTGGATCAAGAGTAGCACAAATCGTTAATACTATGAGGATCGTTTAAATATACATCTCAAAATTGTTAGATTGAAAGTGGAAGCAGCAACAGTGCGATGCAACGTCGGAAATATGTTTTTTGAAATAAAATTATGACAACGATGAAAAACACCGACGATATGTGAATGATAATGAGGGTTAAATAGTACTGATGATGATGATGAGAAACAATTGAGAAAGTTGTTGGTTTTATGCCTATGCCAATGTTTCTCTTATGATGGTGAAGAATTGATGGGAGCATTTAAAACATGAGCTCGTAACTTTGAGAGAAAAGATTTACGTAAGAGTTTACTATGTTTTATATGGTTAGGAACTTGGGCCCAAGCCAAGGGCCCCTTGTACTGCATTGATTGTTTCGTTATACATATTCGGCAAAATTTGGAAAGAAAGTCAGAATTTGTTCTTGTTGTAATCGAGCCATATGAGTAATTGATGTTTCTAGCTTGAAATATATTATCAAAGGCTTTGCGGTAGTAGCTTCATTTTGTATTTATACATAAACAAAGCTGTTTCAATGTAACACAGTTGGTCGACAGATATTAAGTTATAACGTTTGCTAATAGTCTTTACACTATCGTTTTCTTTTTTAGTGCAAATATTATTCTTATGAATTGGTTTGCTTGCCTTTGTATCTTATTTACCATTGTTTTATTTCCATAGTACCAGGCTGAAATACAGTAACTAATGTAGCTCATGACAATAGTGTGGTACAATAATAATAAAGTATTAACATCGAGGTAGTTTTTCACTCTGCAAACAGCCGCAATACTAGCTCTAACTGCTTGAATTATAGATTCCGTATGCTCTTTCCAGCACAAATGTTCTTGAAAAACTATCCCCAGGAATTTTACTGATGTGGATTTAGTTATTGCTTTATTTCTTACGCGTAAACAAGCATCAGATAGCGGTTCACGACTATAGGGAGTATGAAATACAATGTATTTAGTGTTTGCCACATTAAGAGAAAGCTTGTTTGCAATCAGACCCTCTGGAACATTCTTGAAATTAAATCAGCCACTCTTGAACATCTTGAAATTAATGCTTTGGAAGCAAAATGTAGGCCTATATAGCTGTCTACAATGTACTTGTACTCTAATTTAGAATACAGTAGTCGGCTATAAGGTCAGTTGCTTTATCAATGCCTTATTGACCCAGTGCCGGATTAATCAAGTGCGGGGCCTGTAGCAGATTTTGTGGGCGGGGCCTCAGCTGCAGCACTAATAAAATTGCATTTTACAAAAAAGTCTGTACAACGCATGCTGTATTGCAACGAAAATACAATACTTTAGCAATATCACTCAAGTTGGCTCAACTTAGGTCTTTTCGACGCATTTTGATAGCAGAAAATTTCACGATTATGTCAGATAAATTCAGGGACGTCAGAACGTCATTCTCAATGTTCAAAAGGGTTAAATAATGCAACCGTTCCTGTCCCATCGTGTTTCTCAAGTAGTTATTAATAAGCTTTAATTTGGAAAATGATCGTTCTCCCGTGCAATTTGCAATCATCATCGACCAATAGATGCGCAATAAATTCTCAACGTTTGGAAACGTGGTGTCGATGTTGTTTTCCTTAATCAAAATAAAATAGTTGAGTTCTGAAGAAGAGCAATCATCAATGTGTTTAATGAACTCCGAAAACTGAAGTAGCTCATTTTTCAGGCCCTCTTCCGAATCTCCAGGATACGTGTCTAAAATTTGGTCAGCATTTTCTTGAATCTGCGCTGGTGTTAACTCTTGCAGATGTGTGAGAAAACTAAACCGCCTGTCCAATTCCGTGTATGCTCTGCGACCGTGCTCCAGTGAAGAGAGTAGGCTGTCCAATACGGCAAAGAAAACTTCCACTCATAATCTGTCTGTAGGTGCTTCCTTATCCATTGTATCTGGAACGGAACGGCCACTGCCTACATCCTCATTGCGCCTTCGATTCCGGGTAATTCTTCTTGCCAGTCGGTATTCCTGCACTTGAGTCAGTTCCTGTGCTTCTGACTCAATCTTATCGAATTGTTCTCTGAAATTCTGTAGGAATCCTTCCAAAGAGGCATACAACGCTGAAGCATTGTTGAGAGTTTGCTGCTTTGCTTGGAGAGAAGCTCGAGTTGCCTGTAAGCGTTCGAGCAAGCTATTCCAAAAAAACCAGTAAAATTCCAGTTTCGAGCATCTCCATTTTACCGAGGAGTCCGTTTGCCTGCTGTCGACATTCTGCCTTTTGTTCGAAGTCATCAGCAAGTTTATCCAGTGCTTTCTTTATGAAAGAAAAAGTTTCTTTAATAACCTTAACAGCATCAGCTCTTGCGGACCATCGTGTTGCAGAGAGTCTCTTTAGCACTCCACCACCTGCATTCTCTTGAATGGACCACCGGTGTGTTGAAGCAGCGAAGAATGCATAGATATTTTCAATAAAGTCAAAGAACTGAACTACTTCTGGACACGACTGTGCAGCGCATACACCAACCAAATTCAACGAATGAGCATATCATGGAACATATTCTGCAACAGCACCAAACTTTGCTTTAACAAGTGCCTGTACTCCGTTATATTTCCCGCTCATGTTAGACGCGTTGTCGTAACTCTGCCCACGGCAATTGGCAAGATCGATACCCTTCTCACTGGTGCACTGTACCAGGCTGTCGAAAATTTGCTGAGCAGTATGGCCCTCCATTGGCAGAAATGCTAGAAACCTTTCCACAGGCCCTGTTGGCTTGACATACCTCACTATGAAACAAAGCTGGTCCGTGTGAGCAATGTCCGGCGTTGAATCTAGGTACAGTATATTGAAAAGTATTTAGCTTCTTTCAATTCTCTGACTATTGTATCTTCAGCTGCTTTTCCCATTATCTTGACTATTTCTTCGCAAATGGTCTTTGATAAGTAGGAAGTGTGCCCTTTTCCTCGGTTCGCATGCAGCTGGATGTGTTGGCGTAGGAATGGATCCACAGTCGCAAGAAGCTCCAACAGTCCCAAATAGTTGCCGTTGTTAGGAGATCCTACTGTTTCATCTGTTCCTCTGAAGGCCAATCCTCTTGCACATACAAACTTTATGACATTTACGATCCTCTCCAGTAGGGATTTCCAATATTTTTTCTCGTCCTAAGTTGTTTCGTCAGGGCAGCATCAATTTTTTCTCTACCTTTTCGTAGATTGATTAGGTACAGGAGCCCAGCTTGGTGTATCGAACTAAACTCGTGCCTCTCAATGAGCAGCTGGGCATTCTTCCAGTCATTGAAACCTTCGCAAAATGCCTGCAATTCAGTGGTGGATGAGGCTGCTAATTTACAGGTAAAGCAGTACAAATTGCCTTTGGTCTCGCTGTAGCATAGTTAGTTGCATATTTATCCTCCTATCACGAGAAAGCGATCAATGCGCTATACGAGCTCGCTTAGGAGTTGCCAGCCACCTGTCTGCCACACCAAGATGGGGGAATCCCGCTAAGTGCCTTTCCCAACGGCACAACAAGTAAACTTGCCGGCTTGCTCTCCACACTATCCCATTAATGCTGAGCGTCAAGCAGGGAAGCTGTGAATACCAATTTTATAGTCATTGGTTTGACCCGACTTGGAATCAAACCCGAGTCTACAGCTCATGAGACAGACGCTCCATACCAATCGGCATAACCACTCCTTAAGCCGTTTTTCATTAGTGGTCTTGTGGACATGAGTAAAGTACTGTTTTTTTACAAAACCTGTTGTAACCTTCAGTCTCATAGAATCTTTTTGATTTAGTAAAGTCACTATTCATATGTTGACATTCTGAGCTGCCTCTTGCTGCCCATTCCCTTTTTTGCTCATGTGCAAGAATTGGAGGCCACTCCCCCAAGTCGTTGGATAGAGCTGCCAGTGCCAGATCTGGAACGATTTGCCGTTGCTCTTACAGGTTAGTACCTGAGCTCGAACAAGGCTGCAGGCAGTGCGGAGTTTCCTGTGAGGTTGCATCATCATGAACAGCGGATGGTGCCGAGGTAGAAAAAAAAGTTGTTAGTTTAGGCATTTTTTGCAATAACTTATTTCGCTGTTCTGTTAGCTCTCTCTTTTGTTTTTTTCTGATCAGGAAGGATACTTCCTTCCAATATCTCTTTCTCGTGAAGTCATTGTGAAATAGATCTCGCTCAAAATAAAAAGCTAAAGATATTATTAGACTACATTAACTTGGAATAAATTTACAATGATGACATACAAATATAAAATCAAAAACAAAATAATGCAGCTATTAAACAAACAACCAATCATACTAAGCCTACATCATTTGTAAAACAGCTCTTAATTAAATCATTTTGATGCATAGTAGTACTTATACTTAGGCCTATTTATCGACTGAAATCAACTAGCTAGAGGCACTGATCTAAATGTAGGCCTACGGTTTCTAGAAGCTACCCGCATTGTTATTATTACGTCAAACGTTTGTTCGTTTGTTGTTGCTGCGATAGCCTTTTTTAAGTCAAGAAGACTTCAAATTTATTTATTTTTTTTATTTAGTTGCATATTTATCCTCCTATCACGAGAAAGCGATCAATGCGCTGTACGAGCTCGCTTAGGAGTTGCCGGCCATCTGTCTACCACACCAAGATGGGGGAATCCCGCTAAGTGCCTTTCCCAACGGCACAACAAGTAAACTTGCCGGCTTGTTCTTTACACTGTCCCTTTAATACTGAGCGTCAAGCAGGGAAGCTGTGAATACCAATTTTATAGTCATTGGTTTGACCCGACTTGGAATCAAACCCGAGTCTACAGCTCAAGAGACAGACGCTTCATACCACTCGGCCATCTGAGCTGTCTAAATCAGATATCATAAGAACCTTTTTTATTTGACTCAGAAATTGGATTCTTACAAATTTTAAAATTCTCATAAAAAATCCTCAAAAAAATTCCTGCAAAATTTTTTTAACTCGACCAAGCCCGGGGCCCGTAGCAGCTGCTACATCTGCTACGTGGTTAATCCAGCACTGTATTGACCTGATTACCGCATCGTGGTTATGACTATAGTCCTTTCACTTTCATGCGCTTGTTGAAGTATGCTCTCAAGAGTAAACAATAGCAACTACATTTGTTTGCATTAGATTTAAACCTTAATACTGAAAAAGATTCTGAAATTTGTAGTGTTTTCCAGCACAGATTGAAACACCGCAGCTTCAAAATCAAATCTTCATTATACTCGAAGCGTGTAACGAGGCCCATCTCTGCGGCTTAGCGCCGGGGCTACACAGCTCCGAAGAAACGTCGGAACGATGGCGAGCCGTTAGCGACACTGTGACGATTTAACCGGTTCGGGAATCGAACCCCAGACCTCCAACACCGATTGCGTGCGCTTGGCAACTGAACTAACGGCCGGTTACACCGCGGTAGCTTACTAAAGTCGAAAATCTTTTTTTAATTTTTAGTCGAAAGGAAAAACTTCGCCTTTTCTTGATTTTTAGTAGGCAAGCTGAAGGATTTCGCTTTTGTTTTTAAACCCAAAATCGTCGAACATTGTTGATATTCAGTCCACTTGGGGCTCGGCCTTTTCCTGTTTCCGCATAGAGCTTCATTGGTAGATCCAAAAGCAGTGGCATAAACAGAGGTGCTGTTAGTGGAAAGCAACCAGGGGCAGTAAGATTAGCTAACATCTTTGAAATTTCCTAATTGATCAACTTAAAGCCAGTGTAACAATATTCGAGTGGCGATTGCAATCCAATTTTTATGCTCTTTGAAATTTATTGAAGTAATGCTATGCTGCTTTAACGCCAAAAGTAGGCCTACAGCATAGCGAAGAAACAACCATTTGGTGTAGAAAATGCGCATTCGTGGCCGCAGTTTAATGGATTGGGTTGTTAATGCCAGAAAAAAAGCAAACAATCAATTGGGATTTCTTTCGCTTTCCAGTAGCCTACTAAGTGATCAAAAACTAAAGCAACAAAATTGAGAGCGAAAAGGATTGTGTACTTGGCATGAAGCAAAATGCCAATACTGTTCTTGAAAAGCTGAGCACAGGTTGTATCATTTTTTCATGTTTTCACGAAGATTGTTTTTATTAGAGAAGATAAGAAGCACAACCTCCTTTATCTCTTAATAAACTTCTATGACAATAAAAAATCATAGCAAGAGAGCAGCAAAAAAAAAATCTTAATACTCTACAATCTTGGATAACTATGCAATTTTGATCATATTATGGCTTTCCGAAGCTTCATTAAATTAAGTAAAAGCCTCTACGTGGATTATCAGCGCATAAAAATAGCCCTAATCCTTTGTTCTTGTATCTTATTTCACCGCAAAATTGTAGAGAACCGTGAAAAATGATGCAAAACTTCACAAGAATATTAGGTGCCACATGACACCAATTTGGCCCTTTCAATGATTTAAATTATATTATTGACTAAATTCTGATAATTTAATAGCCTATTACAGCATTACATCATTCTATATTACCTAATAGGAGAAAAAAGCAGTCATTATTTTTCCTAATATGGAATAAAACAGCTTTCTTGAAAACGTAGGCCGACGTACAGGCTAAAACAGGTCAAAAACACAAAGCATAGCATCAACAAATTTATTGAATGTACAGAAAAGACAACCATTTGTCGAATAAAAATAAAAAAAGAATAAACCGGTAACATCCATTCAGTTGGCTGTTTTCACCAAAACTTTGTGACAGCCCCAGCTTGTCACACGTTACTTGAGAAAATCACAAACATAAAATTTGAGACAAACCATCATTCTTACCATACAGCCATATAATCAAGCATGCAAACACGCAAAAAATAAGGCATATAGAAAAAACGACTACCTTTTCCGTGAAGAAGCAAAAAATAATATTTAGAGTTAACGTAAAAGGTTTTTTTATCATAGAAGACAACTAAAAGCATTGCTTGATAATGGTACAAACTTCATCTACTACATAGATTCCTATGGCATTTGTTTTATCCTTAGACCATAGTAGTGTAAGCAAGTAGATTAATTACACGTTTCGATTTATCTATAAAACCATCAATGATTTGAATAAAAATCGAAACGTAAGAAGACGAATCGATGTGGTTTTTAAACACTGTAAACCACTCAGCAATTCAAATTTATTCCATTTTGCAATTGTTTTTGCTAAGGTAATGAAAAGTTTGACAAATTGTCACCCAAAACTTGTTTGGATTTGAATTGAGTTTCCATGTAATCAAATATTGAATTTTACAGTTTCACCAGCAGCTTACAATTTTCATTGTCAGAAAATAAATTTTGTCAAAATAAATTTAAGGTAACATTGCACATCTGAAAATTTAAATAAACGAATAACGACCAACGTAAACTCAGCGGAAAAATTTGCGAAAAATATGTCTAACGAAAGGCACCAGGCTTTGATATTTCAAAAAATTTCACTAATGCAAAGTACCGAAAAAAACTTTAAATAATAATTTGAGAACGAATAACTTCACCTAGAGTTTTGCGCAAAAGTAAAATTATTGCAAACTCTAGGTCATACGAAATTTAAAAACTTACACCAAATTTTTGAGACGACGGCATAACACATTAAGTCTCACAAATATAAAAGTGTACATAAAAAATTTCTCAGACCAAATTTAAAAAAGTAGATAACTTTGTTCAAAAAATTTAGATCAAGTTTCATTTAATATGCCGCAGTTAAATTTTTAATTATGAGTAAATTTTTTTACAGAGATTTTAATATAGTAAATCAAAACTTATATACTTTTTAATATATTACCCTCTGCTTTGAAAAAAGAATGTCGATTCGTCATTTTGCCTGGATATTGGGGTGTGTACGTACCACCGAAACAAGATATTTGGAAAAACATAAGCTGATACGCCAGCATGTGTATTAAATCTCGAGTTAGCCGAGGTATCATCAAAAAAACAAAGTTTTATTTGAAAAACATGCTAATTATTTTCCCTGCTTTTTCAATAGAATTGCAACTTCACAGTCATCAATGAACCGTACAGAATGAAGCCGCAGACGAAGTTATTTTAGTGAAAGAAAACAAAACGCATTATGTATTTTTATACTTTTATGTTTTTGTATTTTTTTTTTTGATTTTACAGTCCGTATAAACAGCAAAAGAGCCAAGCGTAATCACTATGTTTCTCATTTCTTCTCGAATGCTTACGCCTAAAGAAAAAAAGCGAGACAAAAAAAAAACAATGGGCAAATTTTGTTTCAAATTATGTCTAAAACTCGTATCTATAACTGCTATGATAGTCAAAACAGCACCAGCCACAACATCAGATGGTCGAAAGTTCCTGCTCGTAGTCCCGTGTGCTAACATTATCTTTATGTTTCCAATGCTTACTTATTTATGAGTTACACATTCCTGCATCAGAAATTTCTGAAGGCATATTAAAGCTCATAAAAGCTCGTTCTCTGATCACTGGCTAGCACATTGTGAATAGCATAGGGGGCTATGACTTTTGGGTTACATTCATCCTGTTCACATGATCAGTTTAAGTGAGCCTAAAGCTCGCAGGCTTTCTGTATCATAATCGAATTTTTGGTGTCATAGCCACGTTTTTCAATCGAGACGTCAATAACTTGATTATGATGCTGAGAGCCTGTGAAAGGTTTGCCTACACTGGACAAGTGGACAGGGTACATGTCGTGAACATAAAAATTAAAATGAGTTTCAACATCTGAAAATTGACTAAGTTACAGGGTATATTAATAAATTTGTCTCTTAAATAATAATAAATAATAATTTTCTTCAACATGTGCACCAATTTCGTTAAAACTCTGGATTATGCTTAGTATTACTGTAATAGGTTAGGACATAAAATTCTGATTAACACGTAGCAAAAAACTCGAAGAAAAAACAAATAAAAAGATATAAAAACTACGCTAATAAAGACGTAAACTCGTTATAATATACAAATTGTTATTCTGTAAAACAAACAGCTTAAGATTCAAGTTGTCAATTATATATTATGCTGACATATATACCACTGTTGCTGTATTCACATAGCTTTAAATATTTTTTATTAAAATGAATTCATTGTTTGTTCTAGCAAAAATTATTCTAAAACTTTTGAAAATTTTGACCAACTTCAGTGAAGATTACAGTAAAAACCCAAATAGTTACAAACTATCAGTACTAACAAATTACAAAAACCTAGTTATTGCACAAATTAGAAAACCTAAAATTAATTGGAAAGAAAAAATCACTATAGCTGAAATTCTGGCAAATTGAATTGGAGCATTGGATAATTCAACGATTAATACGCGCTTCTGAATATTAAAAAGAAATACAAGCATATCGATGAGCCACTATCACGTATTGGGAGGGATGTGCAACGAAGGGGGATCACTAGCACGGAAATCAAAAGCATCAGGCAAAACAAAATCAGGGATATCTGAAAAACAACCAATGGAATTGAGATTCAACAAAAGTAGTTCGAAAAAACTTACTCACTATCACGAAAGCATTTTCTAAATTTAAATTAACCGTTAAGTAAAATATTCTCTCCACTTAGTAATAAAACTGCTAGTAAATTCATCTCCGATAAAACACTAGGTTCTTAATTGCTTAGACGATTTGATTGATTACACAAAAAAGCGCATACTGGCCTACAAATGTGCTTTTCTCTCTGCTAAGGTGGCTGCTTGACTCGATGACCGAGAGGTCCCTTTGCGGCTTCCTGTTGCTAATTCGTTTTAGACAATGTGCCCATTTTATTTCTTTCGATGTTTTATTGTTGTTTTTGTAATTAGCGAAAAAAATAAATGAACTTGAACTAGGGAGGGCAATTTGCCAAAAACCCCTCTTTTGCCGTTGCCTTTCAGTAAAAAAAAACAAATGTTGCTAAACGACAGACTCTTGTGATGTCTGTTGTTAGTATTTTATGCCTCTTTTGTTGCTCCGTCACTGCTCACTATGTTAGCATACCGTTGATTTCAACTTAAAATAATGCACTGTAAGAATCTATTTTCATTATAATCTAGTTGCACTATAGCAGTGGATTACGGCCTATCAGAAAATTTTGGAACAAAGATTTAAGTAACGTACTGTAGCTCGGCGGATTCTTAACTTTCCGCGGAGGGGACCAACTTAAGAAAATCTAGAGCAGAAGATGACTCTGAATGATTAAAAAATGTTGGAATACGATCATTATCAAAATTATCCCATTAGAAGACACAAAAAGGTTGAAAAACACCAGTTTTTAGAGTAATTGAAGTATGATAACAGCACATAGCAAGCTCTAACAACGTTAAACTAAAATTTTCTGTAAGCCTACCCGGTTTGGAGATGAGAGTCTTTCTTTTTGGTGAAGATGAAAGAGTGAACTTTTCTTCAGAATTTACGGAGTTATAATCCAACATTGCATCAGCAATTCTCTCAATCAAGGCCTCTTCACAAGGCTTAGGACCTAAGCTGGAATATCGTCGTTCATCTAATGATCCATTGGCTTTGATTTCAAGCATGCGAGTTGCACGGTCAAAATTACCTGTCAAAATATCTTTGTAAAATCAAAAACTTCAGAAATTTTTGAAACCAGAACCTGTGTGTTATTTAACACTCTTTCAACAAAATTGCTGTGACGGTACCGTTTTCGAAAGTGCTCAGTTGCGCTACCACGCAAGGTACACAGCAAAGAAATTAATTGCTTTTATTCAAGAGCTATTAGTTGTATTTGCATTTACTCGCTTATCCTCCTATCACGAGAAAGCGATCAAAGCGCTGAAAAGAGCTCGCTTATGTGTTGCCAGTCATCTGTCTACCACGCCAAGATGGGGGAATCCCGCCAAGTGCTTTTCCCAACGGCACAAGAAAACCTGCCGACTTGTTCTACACATTGTTCCTTTAATGCTAAGCGTCAAGCAAAGAAGCTTTGAACACCAATTTTAAAGTCGTTGGTTTGACTATACTTTTAATCAACCCCGAGTGGGCAGCTCCAGAGTCGGACGCTTTTACCACTCGGCCATCTGAGCTAGAACACAATGCCCACTTGGGGCATCGCATTTAAAAGCCCGCAACCTTGAAATTACAAACCTAAGTTTAAAATATATCCTTAATTACATTCCAAATTAAACGTATAAATTAGCACAACTTACCGGATCCTGCCTCTATGCATATTGACGTATAGCAACTGGAATTGGAGTCAAAATTATCCGGATGAGTGACAGGGCGTGGAGCAGGAGTAGGAACGGGTTCAGACCGAATGGAATGGATGCTGAATAAATGATATAACGAAAAATTAATCAATAAAAATATTTCGTTCCTGTTCAGCGTTAATGTAGAATCATAAAATTTGTTAAGTTACTAGCAACAGAAGTTTTCTCTTGTTAAAAAATTTGAAATTAGGTAAGATCTTAGTGAATGATTGAGAAATGAAACAACTGCTAAGTAATAAGCTAAATTAGAAACTGCAGATAATAAATATGCCAAAATCGTGCGAATAAAACATGCATTAGTAAAAACATCAAGGACGCCAAATACAGCTTATAAAATCATAAATCGAAGAATAGATATTCGTTTTTTAAATACTAACACAGAACAAAACACAGTACATCATTTGTTAATTGATTGCCTCTTTTTCATCACTGACTGCAATGGAAGAAGGGCTGCCATCACACTGCTTTTCAAAATCAAAAAAAAGAATTTTTCCTACTTACTTCAGTGATCGGACATCAAGCTCCTCATCATAAAGCTCATCACCTCGATATGAATCATGCAAAGGTCCGGTACTAGAGTAAGGATCTACTACATGCTGTTGGTTGGATAAGAGAGCGCTGAAAACAAATCATTTTTTTTGCACAGAAATAACAAGACACCATACTGGGGAAACCCCAATAACAAGACACACTGCCTAAACCCCAAAAGACCTATAACAATCAGATGTCTTGGCCACGTCTTATTACAGTTGCACATATCAATCGTGGTGTAGAGCGTTAAAAAATGATGTACAACGTAGAAGAAACAAACAACATACTGTATTTAACCCTAACAAATGCCATGCTTAGAAATAACTGGAGTAGGTAAAGGGTTTAACCATCTAAACGTTTTTTCTAGTGGTTACATCCCCAATGACTCCACGAGTCCACATAAAGCGGTCGATCGGCTGACTATTTTAACGGGGTGAAGTACAAGTGCCTACAACTGTTACATGTAAAAGTACGTTTACCGATGCCCGGCTGGCAGCCAAGCAACGCGCCGTACGAGACTGCGATTCTGTACGTAATCCTAGCAGCTTCGCAAAGTCGGTGAACAAGAAAATATCGAAAACAAAGTGCGAAAAAATTGCCGCGTATCGGTAAAAGCGCTTTAAAAGTAAAGTAAAAAACAAAACAAAACACCAAACCTGAAGTTTGAATTCCTTGCGAAACACCGAGCAGTAGGAATCCACTACAACACTAGGATATGGTAAAGATTTCTTTTTATAGAAGTTGATAAACTCACCTTGAATCTGAAGACAGAACATGAGTGCTGCCAGTAGACATGAATTTTTTAAAGTGAAATTGCGGACCCATCCACAATCTTCGAGCTGGACCTTCGTGTGTAACCATTTCCACCTAAAGCAAAAACACCAAACTTTAGACAGCCGCTGCTTTGACCATACTGGCTCGCATATAAGGAGGTTGGAGTGATTTGGAGTACAGATCCTCAAAAACCAATGCAAAAGCAGATAGCTGCATGAAAAAAGCTCATGCTCAACAAAGCATGTGGAAAGGGAACCTAATATTAAAATAAAAAATTTAAAGAAACTAAAAGTCCAACGGGAAGCATTTGATAACAGTCTTTAATTTGAAGCCACAGAAAATCGTTAACTTCAAGACGTAAAATTTCAGACTGCTCCAACACATTCAAAAACGAAAAAGGAATGGTAATTACAGCAACCTAAAATCATGATGCGTGATCGATCTTGTCATGTAATGCGAATACGTTAGTACCTGGGAGAGCCATTCCTCAGACGTGGGTGGAGGAGTGAGATCCGTATCACTGGAATTTCGCACGTTCTTAGCAGTCGATGAAAAGTGCAATTCGTCGTCAGACATTTTGCCATTACGCTGAATGTCGACCGATTCAGGAGCGCGCGACAATTCGACGGTATTCCAAGCTTTTTTCGACTTGGATCGCTTTCCGCTTTTGGGTACAGCAGATCCTGGATAAGAAGTACGAGAAGCCGATTTTTCCAACGAACGAGGTTGTTCACTTCGTACAGATTGTCTTCCGGAATCAAGAGGAGGAAAGTCTTCAGAAACAGAGGAGGAATTGCTTCGAACTTCTTGTTTCTCTTTCAAGCGGTACCGAGTCAGATCATAATGACGGCGACATAAATTGTCAGCGGCTAACAGAGGATTCCGTGGAGGCAAAGCAAGAGAAACGGTGTTCCATGTCGTTTGCCTGCAATGAAAAATTCCTTTCATCATAGTATAAAAAAGTCAATAACATTCAAGCAGGCAAACCTTCCGAGAATCATTTCATAACGACACATAAAATATTTGAATAGAATGCCTACTGAAGAGCCTATAAGGGGATACAGCCTGTAGTATGTCTTCATTTTGTTTTTAATATGAATAAATTATAATGACAGCTTGTTATGCAATACAGATTACAAAAAACAACCACATGATGAAAAAATAAATCTCCAGCGCCACACAGCGGAGGTACATAAGCTACTGTGAAAACAAAAACAAGTCTTTGCGTCCAAGAAAAATATTCAACAGTGCTTTATAAAAAACTGCTACGCGAGCTTATGCTTGTTGAGTCAGAAGCCACACAAATGCATCAAATGCGATGGGCTACAATCGTAAATCAAACTAAGCACCGCCGACCAGGTCGCTGATCACAGGGAACCCAGAACGCTTGAAGCTATGCGTGAATATTACTGATATGCTTTTCATTTTCAACCGTATCATTACTGACCCACTGCATACGCTTGATTTCACAAAAAACAGCCACACAACTCACCTTTGCAGAGGCCAACAAATTCGCTCAGCCGCCACCACTACTACTGAAGATTGATCAGATACTTTTGATCCATCCTGTTGAGGTCTTGGCTCGAGATTGTATTCAGTGAGGTAACCAGATGAACTGACAATAAGAAGACGTTTTGTCGCACCCGATAGTGTCCCGTTCGGACCTGAAACATCATGGACAAATTATCACTACAATAATGATACATCGTACTAGCATAAGATCAGCAATGTTTTATTGAAAGTGAGACATGGCGTTTAAGGGAGAGTGAAATGGCAATTTTAAGAACAACTGAAAGAGCCATGGTGAGGTCAATGTGTGGAGTAAAATCAGTGGATAGAAAGAATATAGAGAAGCTGATGGAGAAGTTGTTTTTTTTCCACTAGGCACATTGTCTAGGCTAATGGCTTTTAACGGGGCCTCAGTGAAAAATATGAGGATCGTTAAAAGAAACGTCACACTGTAATCTCAAGCCAATATCCTTGAAGGAAAGGTATCCCAGCATTGGAAAAATTTAAGAACCGCCGGTCACTGAAGGAAACGTTGGATGGAATGGCAAAGGCGAATGGAGTAAGATGGTACGTACATGTGATTAGAAGAGATGATGATAATATACTGAAGAAGGCAATGATGCTGGAAGTGAATGGGCAGCGAAAGCGAGAACGGCCAAAAATGACACGGAGGAGGCAGGTAGAAGAGAGTGTGAAGAAAGTCGGGTCGAAGATCGAGGAAGCTGCAGGTCGAAGGAGATGGAGAGAAAGTGTGAGAGCAATTGCGGAAGGGATGGGGTGTATCCGGCCACCTTCAGTGATGAGGAAAAAAACGGATTGAAACTGGATATGATGATGATGAATAATGTCAAAACTCTGATAAAGCTAATATAAAAAAATGTTTGCCATTAGATGTCGCAAAAGAATTTTTTTCGTTGTATTTCAATCTGCAAACAATACTTGACTGGTTGATTTCTAAGTTGAAAACGAATCGTATAAATTTGAGGCGGGAATCCTTACTGAGCTTTTTTTAATCATTGAGCTTTTTTTAATCGATTTAACTGGAATCAATCACGTTATTGTAGCACAACTAAAATGTTTCAGATCTTATTTTGAAGAAATTTTCTTAATAGCTAACATGTTGCGTGCAAAAAGTTTCATTCCTAACCAGTCTCACATTTAGCCTCTAGTTCGGCCCATGGAATCAAGTGTGTAATAAAAATCAAAACAAAAACTGATTCAATCAGTTCATGGAATACGCAATTTCAAGAAAGCAAGCTCCAACCGCATTCGAGGAGAATATGTAAATTACTGAACAACATGAAATAAAAAGAATACTTTATCACAGGCCAAGCAAAAAAACGAGAAGCCTGCAACAAAGAGCCGTAGAGCTAGAAAAAATAGCGAGATGAAAATCTGGACATCTGTTTCATGCTAACAGACATTGCACGAACGGGTAACTTATTAGTCGAAAAAATATAACACAACTCAAACTATGAAAAAAACGCCCTACGACTGACAAAGCATGCATTTCAGTCATATAACGTGCAATCCAAAATGGGGAAAATTTTATTGATTATGCTGTTGATGCGAAGCGTATGACAAATTAATTTCAACATTGTTATTTAGCTGACAATAAGTTGGTAGAATCATGACATTTGCACTCATCAATTAAAGTACTATCATCAAGCTCATTTTGAATTCCATTGGCTTAATCAGTTATGTTCAACCAAGGTTCCGCCAGTACAATTCAGGGATTCGACAAGTTTACATTCAAATCCAAGAATCTACATTTTTACTATATGCACACTCTTTTATTGTAACTTAAAGTGCGTAGTAGTGCACCATTGGCATAATTAAAGCATGTACTTTTATTGAGAATAAATATTTTAATGCCATTTTATCAATCAAATGATGTCATTCGCATACGACAAATAAGTTATAGCTTCGTTTTTTTAACTCCGAAATGTCTTATTGAGGTTCTCAACCCAAAAGTTTGAAAACCAACGAGTTTAAGTTGTTGGCAGTCACAGAGCTTGAAAAACCACTGAATTTAGCGAGGGTCATTTTTCCACTAGGCACATTGTCTAGGCTAGTGGCTTTTAACGGGGCCTCAGTGAAAAATATAAGGGTCGTTAAAAGAAACGTCACACTGTAATCTCAAGCCAATGTCACACTGTAATCTCAAGGCTAGTGGCTTTTAACGGGGCCTCAGTGAAAAATATAAGGGTCGTTAAAAGAAACGTCACACTGTAATCTCAATCTCAATAGCATAGGAAAAAGTTAAGAATCGCCGGTCAATGCCATTTCCTTTCTTTTATGGTGCTTGGTCAAACGACTCAAAGTAACATTCACTAAATTACAAGTGTTTCTCCATTTTCGTTGCTGAATGCTTAATAGAACCAGCCTTGTAATGTTTTAATACTTCAGCACGGCTCGACCTGGTGTTCTGCCGTTGCCTCCAACCACTAGTCCATATAGCAAAGTGGACTAAGTGATAAGCCAAATGATTTAGTCATAAGTTTTAACGACGCTAACAATTGCGCATTTTGGTCTTCAGTTTATCATGTATGGTATGAATAATCGTGGTCATGCGTTTTAGGTGTTTACACAACTGCGGGCAACAATCGCATCAGTATGCGGATGTGACGTAAGAATACAGCTATAAGCTCCTGCATTGTGTAGCTGAGAACGGAAGTACAAAATCTGCATGATTTATTTTTTGGTTTGAGAAGACAAATTAAATGATTTGGCAATCACATCATTTTGATACATTCACAGAAACTACTGTCAACAATCGTGATGTAAGCATCTCTTTGTTTGTTTAAAAAAGTCTGGAACTCGAATAAACATTTTGCATAAAAGAGCACAAGAATATTTTTTCTAAAACATATTCCAGGAACCGTTCTGATTTTTGAAAAGTTATTTTTTTGCTAATTTACCTATCATGTTCGCAAACGTGTTTTTCCGCGTTCTTGTACCAAACGGTTCAACTAATTACCGTACAAACTTCAAAGAGTGGTGTTTTTTTCGGGAAGCGGCTGCATTGCAATCCGAGAAGCACCAAATACACAAGTCATGCCCACTCCGCTAAAAAAGTTTCTGCAGCCCCGATTTGGTTGCGTTGTTATAATCCGTTGGTTCGAAAAAAATCAATTAGTTTCTGGATTGATATAAAGAATGACCTTGTCCAGAAAGACTGCTTGGATTAACACGAAGATAAAATTAACCACATTTAACCTAAATAAGACCTCTTCTATTTCAGATCTTGCCGACTTGGCCAAAGAATCCAGTTTATTTCAAATGCATACTAATCAGTGACTTGTGATGAACTATCCTTACTATCATTTTTCATATCGCGCGCTAACCAAAAAAGGTAAACTTACATCATAGATTAGGTCAAGTCGGTGCTAACCAGGTACCTGGTCTGAAACTTTTTACTCAAAGGTCACGATTGTGCTGTTGCTGTTTACTCAATTAATCCAAGCGATTCTGCATTGCCTGGGTCAAAACTGTTTTGTCTTTGCTCCCATCATCATTGTGACAAAAGGTTAATAGTTTCGGGATTAAGGTAAATTCACACGACGCTTTGTTGTTTCGTTATAATGTCACGCAGCTTGGCTTAGCAAGATGAGCAAAACCATTTGACTTTGCACAAGAACAAACATCGGCCCCACTTGGGTTGTTCGAGTAAATAAACCTTAAAAAAACAGGGTACAGCGAACAGCGGGGGTTTGTCACAATAAGGATAACAAAAGAACAGAAGCTATAGAAGGCCTACAGATAAAAATGGTTTGACTTTCTTGCATTAAAAAATCCCCAAAGTTATTAACCACATTGCCATGTATTGCGTTCGATCGCAGCTTAACCTTTGCAGACTGGGAGCAAAAAAATTTCGCAAGATTATGGATCATATTAATGCTAACCTTAATGTCATAAAAGATTTATCACGGAGAGCTGTTTCTTATGATTATTTTCAACCTACTCAAGCCGAAATTGGAGTTTAGTGGCTCATCTAAACGCCGCAAACTCAGTTAAATCAAGGTCAGTTAACGCTGTAGGTAAAGTTTTAGTTCTCAAGCGTAAAAACCAGGTTTGAGAAAGGAGATAGCACATAATTAATAATTTATTGTAGCTTGCACCGTCGTGGAATATTACGGTAATACGCTAAGCAGCGATTTAAAACGACCACTAAGGCCAGATTTGGGGCAAATGACGCGAGAAAACAAAAATTTAAGACACTTGGACGACCACAGAAAGACTATGAAACTGGCTAAGAGAATTATTAATCCAACACACCTTACGCAACAGGTTAACATCAACATCAATGCTATTGCCAAGTATAGTGCCCAAAATATGACTTTCGTATTTTATTAATTACGCAGTTAATTGATTAGATTGGCAATGAAGAGCGTCTATATATCGATTAATAGCCGATATGACCTTGAAAGTCTTAATTTGTCACCATGCAAAGCTCAAGAAATGTAAAAAATTCAATCAACGTCGACCACCTTTCATGCAAACAAAATGGGTAAAAAAAACTTCCGTGTAACTGCTAAGATTTCATCGTTATATCATCATTTGGCCGCGTTTCTGTACTTCAAACCAGAGGCTTGCATTCCTTCTGCAGTTTATTTTGTTTTCGTTGTACAGTAGTAACCGGTGTCAAGATGGACTCTCTTTTACTAGAAGGGTACAAACATAACTTTACCCAAACCACTGCGTTTATCATTATCAAAAAAAGTATCAAAAAATCAGGAAAAGTACTCATTGCAACCGTAATGCGTTGCAAAGGGTACTTTTCTAGATTAGGCTATCTTTGCTTTGCTGATTCCATACGTCCAGCAAGGCATAAACAGCACCTGTAGAAGGTAGCTTGGTTGGTTGCACTTTTAAATTCAATGCATTTTAAAACAAAAAGATCGAAATATTCAGCCTATTGTTAGTTTTGATCGAAAACTTTTTCGCTTTTTACCATTACAACAACTCGTAACAACACACTGCATTTCGAGTGATGCGTCCAAATCTCAAAATAACGTTTTGGTAAAATCAATTTAACGTCTCAAACATTTCATAGTGGAGCAAAACATTGTATCTTAAATGCAAATCGGTAATCCGAAAATTATCACGAGCAAGTAGGGTTGAACAAAAATGCTTGCTAATCTTAGAATAGCAACTCACTTACGATGGTATCTTGCTAAACAAGACTTGGCTAACGCGTTTTCAATAGAACATTACAGACAAGATCAGTTGTGTATTGAAATATAAGACACTAATAAATGGCGATACAAATCAAAAAAAAAAAAAAAATTGCTGCGCTGTAGATGATTCTGGGGAAACCAGAACGTTTAAATCAACTTTACAATGAACTTTACTAAATTGTTGCTATTTCCAGCAGTCAGTTATGTCTACTCAGAACGGTTGATGAAATGTAAAGTTCATAATCGAAAAATTCAAGATCTAAGTTCAATTACCAGCTGGAGCTGCGTCGTTTTCGGTTTGCCTCTAAAATGTAACTGTTCATCTGTATGTACCAGTGGCAAACAAACCCCCCAAACTACAGAGGGCGCCATACGTGACCAGACGAAAAATAACGACATCTGAGACACCTTTATCTGTAGTTTTGATGTTTGTATTTAGGGATTCATTAGGAAACTAAACAAGCCGAAATGCGGTTTTCCACGTTAAGAGTCAGTAGTAGACATTCCCCAGCTTACCAGAACTGTGCAGAGAAGAAAAATTAAACGACAAAAAAGCCAACCTTGCCACGCAAAGCAACTAGACAGCCTAAGCATGAATCACAAGTCACACAAAAGCACTTAAGGAATAACACTTGGGCTAAAAACCCCAAATCAAATCATTTTATTTTGAGGTGTGAAACATTTCTTTGGCTTACGATTTCCGAGTTCGGCTTTGAAGTGATTGGAACGGTATACATTAAAAATTATACCGAAAATCTGTTCAAACCGAAATGCATTTGCCATGCCTTTTGGGGTTATTCGACAGAATACGATGTACTGAGCATGTAACTAGATCAAAAATATCAATGTGTTAACATGAGTGTAAAGCTAACGTGGACGAGCTCTTAAAAACCCGGTTTAAAGCGGAAGTTGATGACAGACTGGCAGTTTTTGATTAATAAAACGTGACCATTATGAAGACAAGGCATACGAGCGCTAGTTGGATGGACTAAAAATAGTGTAAATGCTTGAAATTCTTGAAATGCAGTCAAACCATATTCCCCCGTTAACGTTTCCCACAAAACTAATACGTAAATACCCATTGTAAAACGCAGTGATGCGAAATGCAATAAACTCTTTGCAAAGAAATTACATGATTAGCTTCCACTCCTCTAAAAGCAGGCAATCATAGAAGGCCAGAAAAATTACCCCAAACAGATTTCAAAACGGGATAAAATTTAAAACCGATCATCTTATTCATAACTCTAAACAAAAAAATTTCTATTCATAAATCTAACTTTCCTTTGATAAGATGAACGTCAGAGACTACGTAATGGATAGCGTTGTAATAAATGGCTCACTAGCATGGATTTAAACAAGTGAAGAGCGAAGGTAACCATACAAAAGCTAGTACAAATGCAGGAACAACGCTAAGGTATAAGCTTGTTGTTACTTTAATAAAAAAAAAAAAAGAACTAGGACTACCTTAGGCAACATTACACTCATCTACCAAAAGTTCAAAAGTAAAATCAGGTACCGCTTATAAAAATAAGAAACAATTTTAGCCCAGCAAGTTTACTTCGTAGGCTACTGCTACCATTTGTATTGTTCTGCACTACAAGCATATCATTTGAAAGTGGCAAATGCATGGGGCAAGAACAGGCCAACAGCTAAATTACAGGAAAAGAGATTTTAGTAATCATTAGTGATTTGGTTTAAAACAAAAGCGCTACATCGTATATCAATGAACTACTTTATGTTTTACAAATTATGTACAGCTTCAATGGCATTGCAAAACAACATAATAATAATAATAATAAAAAAACATGAAAAAACACAAGAAACAAGCCAATGCTCAAAAACTACATAAAATAACAAAAGAAAGTTTGAAACAAAAAAAATTGGCCAAATAGCAACTTGTAACATTGCAACAAATCGCCATAACGAAACACAAAGCGGTTGAAAGTACAAAAACCAAGATAACATTGGGCAATAAAGTTAGGATACAAGTACTGTCCGTGATTTCTTACGACATATGACATTTCAACCATCGCCAACTAATGACACATACGGTCTTTTTTTCCAAACATGTGACTCGAGAAATCTAAAGATCAGCGAACACGCCCTCACATGATTTAGAAAGATCCTAAGCAATAGATTGTCGTTTAATATAGAGTCCTATCGCCAACACTGGCATGAATATACAATGATAAAAAATAGAGAGCTCATGATGTAAATACATCGTATTCGCGATAAAACAGCCGAGGAATACAACACGTCTCCATGATTGTTGACCCAGCAGAGGTTTTTCTCGCTTCGATATGGATGTTCCGTTACATCCCTAATCAGAACCAAATACAGTGTTTAGAACCTTACGCATCAAAACGTCCGACACAGCGTCAAATACAAAACGAACATTGCCCGTGTCTGTTGCACATGTGAAATGCGTGTAGATCTCTTTCGATTCGGCGTGTTTGTTTTGGGCTTCAAACTGCTCTCGGACGTATTCGGACGCTTCTTCGTATTCGTTTTTGCCTTCGTATTCTGGGAAACAAATGGTAAGCGGCGAATTTTCAATTTTCTCTTCGAATAAATCCTTTTTGTTTAAAAACAAAATCATAGACGTCTTGGAGAAAAACGGATTGTTACAAATGGACTCAAATAGCTTCAAACTTTCAAGCATTCGATTGGTTTCTTCGTCTTCAGCCAGCAATTGATCATATGCGGACAAACCCACACAAAATATAATGGCGGTGACATCCTGAAAGCAATGAATCCATTTCTTTCGTTCAGATCGTTGTCCTCCCACGTCAATTAAAGTAAACGACAAGTTCTTGTACTCGAATTTAGTTTCGATGATGCCAGTGGTCTTGACACGAGTGCGAAGTACATCTTGTTCATCAGGAATGTAGGAAGAGTCGCACAATCGCTCAAGTGAATCTAAGTAATACGCAGCGGAATCGTTAAGCTGATATTCTCGCGATCTGCTATAGCATTCTTTAACTCCACTATCCGCCCACAACGTCTTGAGGGAATCTCCCACATCACCCGACAAATCAATGTCTTCCATTTGACCAGAAGCAGCTCGTAGCTTTTTGCCGTCTTCAGCTCGCGCTTCATCTTCAAACGATATACTGAGTGACTCCATAGCTTTCAGGATGGCAATCATTGACTGTGCAGTGTTGGCGTAAACCACGGGTTTGAAATTGCTACGCTCTACTTCCGAAAAGCCGTCCTGATGCAAAATCTTCATTTGTTTTGCAATGGTGCTCTTTCCCGATTCTCCTGCTCCCAGTAAGAGAAGTTTGACCAGCTTTCGTGCTGCTTCGGCATCTTTTTTAATTTGTCTGTCAATTAACATAGAAGCGTCTCGTGCTTCTTTATCAATAGGTCTAGAGCCCCCACAACCCATTCTATGACTTTATCAGGCAGCAGAAAGCAATTCAAAAGTTTACAAATTACTCTTGCTATAACCTGCAACCTGTCACAGAAACAAACTGTTAAAATTTATCAAACTGCTCGCAGAAACTACAACTTCATCATTGTAGGGGACGCGACCCGCTGAAAGCAAATCAGATTTTAAGACGCATCATGCTACGAGAAAAACTCACTGACAAACCACATATGGTAACCAGTGAATGAAAATACTTGTTGGTGCTGACAAAGGAAAATTACAGTGCAAATGAAAATAAGTGAAAAGATGACCGTGAGTTTTTGCGTGTCCACTAAAAAATATTCTACGACCTAAAACTCTGCAATCTTGGTTAATTTAAGATCTTAAGCATGATTCGCATGTTGTTCAACAGTTAAGAGTAAGACCTCGTCAAGACAACCAGTCTCATAATACCATTCACACAACCAACTGTCGTCGGCATTTCGGGGAGCATCCACTCCGGATTAACGATGAGGCCGAGGTTATCGCTTTTTCACCCACGGGTTGCATTGCCCGAATCAGAGACTAGCAGTAATGTTGCTTTGTCAGCTTCTGGTGTCGTCATTAAATAAACAGCTACAGCTAGTGCAACCAATAATAACGAATCAATTTTAACAAAAAAAAAGTTTTGTGTTCACACTTTAGGAAGTCTTGAACTGTAGTTATAATTGTTGCACGTTTTTTAATTATTTGCTCGTATCACGTTATTTGGAAATTTAAATGCGTTCCTTTTCTATTCTAAGATATGCGTTTGAATTATATGTTTAAAATTTCTTCTAAAACAGTTTCACTTAATATTTAGCGTCAAGTAAACTAAGAGTTTTAACAGTTGTATAGACCAATCCACTTCCATTGCACCGTATAATACACTTACTGTACTTAAGTTACTGCCGACAAATCCGCTTACGCTAATTACAGAAAAAACTTAATAAATTATGCAAAGCTGAAATTCCAATTCGAATTTCGGCAATTTTAATTCTATTTTGCACCCTAGAACCGCCATAAGAAGGCTTAACGTTGTAGATACATGTTTGTGCTTGTTTAAGCTGATGGTCATGGTGACAAACACAACGGTAGCTTTGTGAAAGCGGCGAAACTAATACAGTAAAGCTCTAGCATAAAATACCAGATTAACATACAATGTCTCATTACAAACAACTCCCAAGATAGCTCGGCCGTCAGAGTTGCGGTAGCATTGCTTTTCAACGCGGGCACAACTAAACATGATATAGTGGCCAGTTTCATGAGAAAAAAAGAAAAGAGGTTTATTCACGACCTATTTCCAAGTCAGAGTCAACTAACCACATCTGAAATCATAAACATTGATATTCTGTTTAACTATTTAACGCAATTTTCAATTCAGCAAAAAATTCTAGATATCAAAAGACTCTTTTTTTCTGCATTTTGTTTTAAAGCATTGCTGGTAGATAGAGAAATAATATCGTTTTTACTGGAAAGATGCAGCATTTGCATTATAATTCCGAAATTCAAGTTTGGTTTCACATTTTACTCTACATAAATCCAATTTAATTCCTGATCTGAGTCATCCCTGGGAATTATCATTAGACAGCCTACCAAAAATCAACTCTGAGCCAGCGTAAGATTGCACGCAGAGTGGTGTAATGACACGAATAGTTAAATGCAACTCCTCTAAAATGCCAAAAAATAATTAGCAGTCAACAAGTGGTTTTACCACACTTAGGAAAGTGCAGCCAAGTGATGAAGGCTTCTGCTTAGACGTTAGCACTGCACTGGGTTTTCGACTACTTGCTGTAAACTCTTCCAATTAATCTGAGAAAACATAATGGACCTTTTAACTGGTGTCAATGGACAAGTAAAATGGAAACACAGCAGTTCGTAGTAGTACCGGTAAAGCAGTCGTAATGAGGCGACACACCATGTGGGCACTTGCTTTACCCATGTAAGCAAGTACGGTAATCTGTTAATTTCTGCCAATTTCTAGCGTAAAAGATAGATGTTTGAAGTTGACCATAAACTTGCTTAATCACGAAACTTCTTACTTTCAATCGAACCAACCAAATAGTTGCAATGAAGGACTTTTTTTGCGCAAAACAAACGCATAGCAGTAAAGAAAAAAAAACAAAAAAAACAAGCATCGCAACGAATCACAAACACTTCAGCAGAACGATTCAAAAGCATATACCGGTAACACACTTTCAACGAATAAAAACAAATACAAAAGTAATTTAAATATTGGCTCCACAACAAACCGCGAAGATTATATCCTCCCAAAACAGCATCGGTAAAATCACATTAACAATCCAATCACCCTCAAAATTATTGCTCAAGTCACGTAGACCCCAAGACAAATCGCTTAGGCGACACTAATAAAAGGAATGCATTCCAAAATAATCGCTGAATATGTAATTTCAAATATCGATAATGGACCACAAAGTAATTGCTCAAAATCATTCAAGCACTTCTTAAATCACCTAAAAATACAAAACATACAACCAATTGTCACGTTTAAGAACTACAGCGACAGCTATCAACTAAGACTAACATGATGCAAAAGCAAAAACAAACTTAGCTTGTATTGGCTGTGCAGAGTATCATGGTCACTGAGGGCATTGAATTGTTTTGCTTTTATAGTCAGCAATTTCTTACGGAAGTGTCTATTTCACCGGAAATTTCGGTTACCAAAGTTTAAAAATCGTAGTTGCGTAACCGTTTTTCGGTTCCCGCAATGTGATTCTCACACAAGGGTTACCGTAGAGGAAGTTTCCGGTTTCTTAATTACTTTTTTCTATCATTTCTTCAAGTTCACAATGTGAAAGACTTATTCATGTGCAAGAATATAAGCAGTCTAAATACTTCAAAATTCAACTTTAATTCTAGCTACAAGCATAGAAACAACAGGGGCCAGTCGCCATATTGGCTTCAGAACCGTTTTCAATTACACAATTCGCATTTTAAATCCATACATCTATATCACACAGCATAACAAGAATAAGAATCGACAAACGTTTGCCTAATTATGCATACAATTCGATCGTGTTAAGTTTAAATTTACCTTGTAACTGACATTATTTTTATGGCAGATGTCGATGCTACTTAAGAGTATATTAACGACGGTTTAGCTGAAAGGTTAGGTTAAAGAGAATTAACGATATCGGCTACAATGTGATAAAACAAGGTCCCTTGACAAGCGAAAACATATCCGCACTATGCAGAACACTGTATTCTGGTAAAGTGGACAGCATTCTCAAGAAACGAGGAATATACCTACTGCTCTTTAGGTTCTTGTTTTTTAACCAGAGCCAAATACAGTATCTAGAACCTTACGCATCAAAACGTCCGACACAGCGTCAAATACAAAACGAACATTGCCCGTGTCTGTTGCACATGTGAAATGCGTGTAGATCTCTTTCGATTCGGCGTGTTTGTTTTGGGCTTCAAACTGCTCTCGGACGTATTCGGATGCTTCTTCGTATTCGTTTTTGCCTTCGTATTCCGGGAAGCAAATGGTAAGCGGCGATTTTTTAATTTTCTCTTCGAATAAATCCTTTTTGTTTAAAAACAAAATCATAGACGTCTTGGAGAAAAACGGATTGTTACAAATGGACTCAAATAGCTTCAAACTTTCAAGCATTCGATTGGTTTCTTCGTCTTCAGCCAGCAATTGATCATACGCGGACAAACCCACGCAAAATATAATAGCGGTGACATCCTGAAAGCAATGAATCCATTTCTTTCGTTCAGATCGTTGTCCTCCCACGTCAATAAGCGTGAAATACAAGTTCTTATACTCGAATTTAGTTTCGATGATGCCAGTGGTCTTGACGCGAGTGCGAAGCACATCTTGTTCATCAGGAATGTAGGAAGAGTCGCACAATCGCTCAAGTTGATCAAGGTAATACGCAGCGGAATCGTTAAGCTGATATTCTCGAGATCTGCTGTAGCATTTCTTGACACCGTCGTCCCTCCAAAGAATCTTTAGCGATTCACCTAAGTCTCCTGTTAAATCAATGTCTTCCATTTGACCGGCAGCAGCTCGCAACTTTTTGCCGTCTTCAGCTCTACTTTTGTCTTCAAAGGAAATGTCAAGAGACTCCATAGCTTTCAGGATGGCAATCATGGACTGTGCAGTGTTAGCATAAACCACGGGTTTGAAATTGCAACGTTCTTGCTCCGAAAAGCCGTCCTGATGCAAAATCTTCATTTGTTTTGCAATGGTGCTCTTTCCCGATTCTCCTGCTCCAAGCAAGAGAAGTTTGACTTGCTTTCTTGCAGCCTCGGCATCTTTTTTAATTTGTTTATCTATCTGATTTGAAGCTACTTTTGCTTCGTCGACTTTTTTTGAACCGGCACAACCCATCATAAGGGAGTTACCACACAGTAAAAGGAAATAAAAAAATATATATGGTCAACAATCTTCAATTTACAAAGGTGTTCAACCTATAAAAAGCAAAAACAACAACTGAAATATAATTCTTTCCATTGCTTTCATACGACAGTTCTATCTTAAGCAAGTAGTATCTCAATTCTGCATCAGCATTTGATTAACCTTGCTACAACCATGATTACTCTGAATGACTACTGCATTGCCTCACCTAAACTGGTACAACTTTCGCCGCTAGCCTTTGATGCCTAAAACTTACATCAATTTTATTTGATACAATTGTTTAGCTACTGCAGCTCAAGACAAGTATAAGTGCGATGGTATCTAATCTACTGACAAAAAAGTGACAAACGCATTTACTGCGCTCCGCCTCAATATGTTCACGTCACAATAAAAACTATCAAAGCTGTGGCACGATCATCCGCTCAGAAAAAGAAAATGGGTGTTGTGTGTGTGCGTAAACGCGCGTTGATTTCCTATCGCAAGCGCACTGCCAATGCATCACTTGCTTGTGCCGTTGTTTCCTGTTACCAAGACTTAAAAAATTGACTTAATTTGAGCCCAATGACCAAAGGACCCCAGCCGACAGCTCCTCGCAACACGACACCATTCAGCAGAGATAGCTCACGTCGCAGCTTTGGCTACACTGATTCTTTCCGCTTTATACAGTATGATCTCAATGCAGGCATTAGAACTCGTGTCATCAAAGCCTTTACATATACAGCTGCTAAATTGCCTGACACTTTTTTTAAGCAGAAATGTGAAATGGCAAGCGACTCACTCATTTACTACATACATTTCGGACTGGCAGGATTCGAACGTCACGCAACAATTTTCGTGCGCTTATGTAAGGTTTGGCAACCTGTCATCGTTGTACAGATGACGCAACGAAAGTAAGAATATACTTACTTTTAACAGCAGCAACTCCACATTTAACAGTGTGGTACCAGTAACTAATCGAAACTATCCGAAAGTATATCAAACACTGTGGGTGTTGAGTTTAACATGCCTATACGCCACATACGTTTTGAAATAAACCAACTAGCAAAGAACGAGACCAGAAACAGAACGAGACCAATGTTATGAAAGGTATATCAAACATCTGTAGCCCCAAAACTAACCAAACATCGCAATCTATCGTCATAACACAATATTCCAAGTATGATACAAGTTATTTTCACAGAACCGTAGTTACAATTGCGACAACTTCACAACGCTAAGGCTGTTTGTACCACTTTGCGAAGACTGATCGCTAGGCAAATTTGCATTATAACTCGCCTCATTTGCCCAACATAATGCCTCAACCAATCTTTGACTACTGTGCAAAACTACTACAACCACAAGGTCCAGTGCAACATAGCTCTGAAAATATTTTGGCCAAACTTAACAAAAAAGCCAGAAACCTCTTTCACAAAGAAAACATACCCTGCTTATGCTCAATTACTTCGACTTCAAAAACTGCCTCCCATACAACCCTCAATAAACAACTGAACACGAATCCAACAATTAATTATCTTAATTCAAAATATCTTTTTATAATCTGAAGTTCTACTTGAAGTGACACGAAATAGGTTAAGACACAATCCAGATCAGATAATTGAAGCTTGATTTTGATTTGAAAAAGCTTTTTAATTAGAGTTTAAAACCAGATTCAGCCTTGACTAATGAACGGTTGTAGAAGCAAAATCACATAATGACTTTGTGACAAATTCATGGTCATTATAGAAATATTTCTCAGAAAAATGAGTTAACACTTACATATGCTTTTTAAGATAGCAAAAACACCTCAGGGAAAAGAAATTACGTCAACTTAAATTAACTGGAAAAAATTAAAAACATTATTACGTCTAACTAACAACACAAAAACCCATAATAATCAAACTGATGCATTGTAGTCTTCGTTTGTCTGGAAGCGTTTTGTCTTACTAGGCTGCTAAAACACTAAAATAGCTCCTTTTCTCGAAAGTCGTTATTCTGGTAAATCTTCGGTACCGCAAGTAATGCATTTCGTGTAATACAAAATGAGAGTTGTGTAAGACTGGGTTTATGTTAGAGTGACAACACCTGCTACATAAATCAAACGTGTAGCCAGTATTGATCAAAAATCAATCAAGTATAATCGCAAACGAGCGATGACGCTTTTCAACATGTCAACGCATAAATTATGCTAACAATATCATAATTTTTTGCACATATTGAAAACTGGTCATTATGATGCCGCAATTTATCCAAAAGACAACAAACAATTCGAAACAATCATGCCAAAAAGTCAAAATTTACAACAAATGAACCTTTAAAATCAATAACTGCATAAGCCAGATCGAAATAATTGGCTCTGAAAATGGATAGAGGGCGTACAATAATACAAGTGAAATTTAATGGTAGCTTAAACCAATGCAAATCTTACAATAAATTGTCACCTTGCAAATCTTTCTCCTACAAACAATTCGTCTCTACTGGAAAAGCTTATTACTGTCATTTCCATATCTTGTACCGCCAGATTAACACCGAAAATGAAGTGACGCAAATTACAGCACTACATATAGCAGCTAAGACGCCTTAATATTATGATTGCAAGGGAATTTCGAATGATGTTTAGTACAGAACGCGAAGAAACCAAAGCGTTTATTTGTCGTTGTCGTTCAAAACTCGAAATTAAAAACCACAGCCTTTTCCTTGACAAAAATTACAGTTAAAGAATATTTGCAAACGAACCTACTCGGTTCTCAAAACAAGCAAGCAAAACATCAAACCTACGGAAACATTGTGCGTCTTGTCACTTGCATAAATATTTCATTTACTATGAAGAAAAAATTATGATCTGTTGTCT
Organism: Trididemnum miniatum; assembly: GCA_964006365.1. Taxonomy (NCBI): domain Eukaryota; kingdom Metazoa; phylum Chordata; class Ascidiacea; order Aplousobranchia; family Didemnidae; genus Trididemnum; species Trididemnum miniatum. Next base: position 7,335,205 of record OZ023235.1, on the reverse strand, counting down.
AAGACGAATGTAGTAGACTAAATACTTCACTTAACGAGCTAAATAAATTCCAAAATCACCAAATCCTACCTAATTCCTGCGAAACTTGTTTCTAAAACTTGGGCAATATACTAAACAAAATAATAAGCTACTGCAAGCAACGTATTCTTACGTTTAGCGATAAAGCAATAACAAGCTGCTTAGCATGTTACCTACTTCCTTGTAACAAGGGTTATTTCATCAGATCTTTTCTAAGTAATTGTAATGCTAAAAACCATAAATAAACTATGGAGAAATAAGATATTCAAATGAGCTGATGAATAACACGACAATATTAACGAATAACCTTTAAAAAATTGCTTAACTAACGTAACACCATCATGTGTGCATTTCGTAACGTGGCATATGGTTAATGGTAGTAATTACGTATCAAAGATATTAATTGAAAGTAAGACAATAAGTCTATATTTGAATAATAACCAATGGCGTAATTTTGAAAGTCTCATTGCGTAAACAAATGGGAGGCAAAAAGAGATCAGTGCTAACCATAAACCAATTAAGCGACATCGGACTGATTAGGAAATTTTAAATTCTTTTACAATACAGACTAGCTAGCAAGCGGATTGACAAGGCTTCAAACACTTTCAACTGAGGATAAAACGTGTTCGAAAAAAACTTTTAATCCAACAGACTTTTTTCTCAATTAAAACATCAACTTCTCCAAACTTTACCCTTAAATCATGACACAATGCACATAGCACATGATTCAGAAGCTCCTATTAAGGAAATGCAATACGGTTACTAAAATAAATAAAAGTGCTTGGGATCAGCCTACCGAACACCGCAAAGGAGCGACAAAGGACGACAAAAGACTTACTAAACACCGCAAAGTACGACGAAGCACTTTAAATTGTTTTACTAAACACCGCAAAAAAGACAAAGGACTTGGAATCATACTACAACAAAGAACGACAAAGGACTTTAAATTACGGTTAGGCTTTGGGTTATCAGGTCCTTTGTCGTACTTTGCAGTGTTTAGTAAGTCCTTTGTCGCTCCTTTGTGGTGTTTCAGTCCTTTGCGGTGTATAGTAGGACCCCCTGGGATGGTTAAAAAAGAAACTAATACTGTACATTAATTTATTGTAGCTAAAAGATGGTTTTGTTGCTAATAAATTGGCAACAGAATAGCGGTGTAAGTAGGTTTACTTACGACATAATGCGAAAATCCAAATTAAAACGGAAAACGACTTAATAATATCAAATCAGAAATTACTCTTTTCTATTTCGTAGCAAATTGAAAACCTACGTTACTCCAAGGAAGAACTTGAAACTTTGTCCCAACTCACGACACATTTACGCAGCTTTACGACACAGTACAAAAATAGCAGTCCGACTGAGAAAGGAATGCGCAAAACCAAGTCATAAATCTTTTGTGAACTTCGTAAAACTCTGCCAGTGCAAATGCTTCATCAATGCGTAATTTTAAGCAATTTCACAAAAAAATTCGCTAATCTTGCATTGAAAAAAGACTTCGCATTTATTGTATCTTTATTCAACCACTGCCCCAAAGCGATAAAGTGAACTCTCATTTTCACTAATATAAGACTTAGAAAGTAGCATTACAGTACTAACTGTAATCTCCACGACAGCATAAACAAGCGAACTGTACAGTATATCATGACTTCGTTTTAACAAGAGCCACCAATAAGGGATTGCATTAGGCGTCATGCAGATGCCGGAAATAAGACATAGAGTACATTAAACGTGGGATGAAAAGCACGTTTTAAACAGAATGCATCATCAACAAACCAAGTAAGCTCTATGACGTCACATTTCCTGGTAAGCTGTTTTAGGTATTTTTTTGCAATCGGCTATCTAAATTTTTTGATCTTTTACTGAAGTTATTCCGCAAATAAAACTATTTATAAATGCTCTATAAGCCAAAAAGGTTGTCACATGCATTGCATATCCCATGAAAATAAATATCTTCCTCCAATAAATACCCTGCTATTTACCATGTGGGCCGTTTATGACTTCAATTGTTTTACAGCAGGGGTAGGGAACCGGTCAAGCAAAGCCAGCCACATCGATTGCATAATATTTTCAGCGGGCCACATTTACTATTAGTTTTTAAACTTCGCTGCAAAAACTCAAAGTATTACGACTCAAATTTATTAAACATTCATGGTGGGTTGCTTTTACCGTAAATCAGGGACTTTGGCGAGGCTTTTATGTCACAAATATAGCATGTAGTTGAATGTGATGCAGTTTTTAATCAATGTTTTCTATGCTACCGGTGTGGTTACCCTTAACAAAGTTCTGATACGGGCCACATTCAAAACTTAAGCGGGCCGCAGGTTCCCCAGCCCTGATTTACAACCTGCGCTCGAGTTTTTTCAATATTTTACACAACTAAGAGCTCTTATGTGACGTTTTTTCGTGAGCCATAGCAGCTGGCTCGCATTCTTTTTTGCCGTAGAACCAGCTATAACCGACGCTACCGGTAATACGGTATTAAAGCAGTTATTTAATTATGAGTAATTTTGATAAAATAAAACAAATATAATGATTAATCGATATTGAAAGCAATAAGACTACAAATGAAGTATTTTTTGGTAGATAAGCCGTTAATTTATAACCATTAAATCCTTACCATAACGAAAAAATTGCAATTGTCTTCTTAACAAATCATTATCATAACAGAAAATAATCTCAATTTAACCAGCATTTCAAACGCAGTAGAGCACAAATTTTTTGACAAAAACTAACCACAAAAAACAACTGTTTGCCTCTTTCCCGCATTTTTGAGCAAGTGGGCCCAGTAAATAATGTAAAAATAGAAACGATCAACAAAACGATTTTTACTTTGCTTCGGAAATATCGGTCAGATATAATCAAAAAAGCTGGGCGGGGCAGTTTCAACGACGATTCTCACAACTACCAGTGTAGATGAGTTGCTACCGAATCTCCGATATAGTAGTTCCAAAATACATTTCAAAAAAGACTGAAATAACGATTGTGTACGCCAGGGGTGGCCAACCTTTTGATTCCATGCGCCAATATTTTTCACCCTTAATTTAGATACGCCACATCAAACATCCATTTCTTTTCAGTTCTTTAAAACAAGGGCGTGCAATATCGGTGAAGAGCAAAAAAAGTGCCTTTTTTTCACGCCCTCAGACAGTGGTGCACCCTGGATTTGGCAAAGGGGGGCCACAACCAGGGGTCTGGGGGAGAAACCCCCAGCCGCCAACGAATTTTTACCGTTTTCATGTAACAAAAAACACTCATTTTAGCACACTTTTTTTATCGAAAAAGAGCGTGCAGTCACTACGGACAATGCAAAAATATTTTCGCAGCTTATGTCTAAAAGCAAAAGCTTGGCTAAAATAAGTGAAAAGAGGCTACAACCAATATTAGTTTGAGAAGTTATCGATTGAAAGTTAGGTTTTAGCACCTTATTACACGGCCAAAAGGGGGAGCATGGCACCGTGGCTCCCCTGCGTACGCCTATGCCCTCAGACGTCCTGTTTTCCACTGACAATGTCGGTGGATAGCAAAAAATAAAAAAAAGGTCTTCACATCTCAGATGTTCTGTTTTCCTCGGAAAAATATCGGTGGAAGGCAAATAAAAAAAAATTAGTGAGTAGAAGTGGCTTGTCATCAAAAAGGTGCAATGCGCCACTTTTAAGTAGCCAATGCGCCACGTATGGCGCATGCGCCACAGGTTGGCCACCCCTGGTGTACGCTCACTGTGATAAAGCTTTGCGCTGCAAAGAAAAAATATTAAAATGCATCATCCAATCATTTCAAAACAACGCAGCCGAGCGATACATATTATTCAGTTGCAATAACTTTATACAGTATATTAACTTCAATACAGCTGCAATTGGTTACGAACTTTGATTTTTTTTCTGAAATTTCTAACCGACGCCTGCAAATCTGTAACTAACACAATTTCGAACTAACAAACACCTGCGCTCATGTCTGCTACTTCTTGCTACAGTATTAAACTACAATAGGAATCACAACACTGTAGGCTCGAAAGAATCAGAACTTGGTAAAAAAACATCTACGGCCAAGTTCTCACAAGCAGCACAGACCAAAGCAGACGAACAATAGACTTACATAATTATGTGAAATAAACTTAACCATGCAAAAGACCTCTAGCAAACTTTACAAAGCGAAAGTAAACAAAGAACAGATGCTATAAAGGGCTGTACAGATACACAGTGTCATCCTAAAATTCTTACAAAAATTATTCTAGCATAGTTCCTTATGCAAATAGCACCTGTTAAAAGCAGAAGCTAATTATCAAAACCAAGGAATTAGTCAGCCTATCAAGCACCAATACAAAAAGCATTACTCTAGAGCAGCAGGCCCACACATCAAATCAAGCATCGGACAGCTTTTAGACTTTTTACAGAAGGTTACCATCGTTGTTTGAAAGTGCTGCAGGAACTTATGGTGTGGTAGGATTAGGATATTTTCGAAGGACAAAAAAGAATAGTCTGCTACTCCAGCCAGATGCTGCCTAGTTACATAAAATAGCTTAATTAATATTACTTACCTGAACTGTACAAACCTGCGTATTGGCCATTGCTGTAACAAAAATCTTACTAATCCATTTATGCAATTTCTTTTCGTCCAATGCGCTGCAACGCTAGTCATGCTAAGCATACAGGCCTATATATCAGACTGAATAGAGAAGACTAAGATAATATAGATTAGGTAAACAATGACTAAAGTCCAAAGAATATATAACCACAGCATCTGCATAGTCAAAGAAATATAGCCGCATTTACATACCACGATTGAAATGCATCCTTGAAAAAGCAAAACGCGACATTGCTTAGTAAATGCACCGGTCCGTTGCAAGGAGAATAAAAACCTTAGGTGGTGGGTCAGCACAGGTGTACTTTGGCTCACTTCTTCCCCCTCCAAGAAGATACCATCCATTTCAAAACCTTTTTAAACTCATTGACCACCCAATCCACAAGCTCAATTTTTGTGAGTGAAAGGCCCGATGGAATCAAAAACGTCATAATTAATAAAACGACCATGACAGGAAACAATGGTAATGCCATTTCAGTCCGCACATGGACAAGGGAAACAGTGATTTTTAAATTGCAATACACTGAGGCAATCACAGTCGTTGATTACTTATTGTAAAGGATTGAAAAACGCAGAAGCACGAAAGATAACCACTTCAAGTTGGCAAATAGTTGTAAGCTTTTGCTTGATGATATTCATCCATGTTATGCATTTACATCCTATGACATAGTGAATAAGACAAAGCTATTCCGTTGAGGAAAATCTTGCAGTGACAAGTTGAAAAATCCAATTCTAATTTTCTAAACTTCCTCCGAAATCTTTCACGACAAACTGCGCTTGAGAGGAGCGCAATAAACGCTGCTAACTGTAAAAAATCTTCCCAAAAAATATATTTTTCCTACATTTTATTAATAAGTCTCAAGTGAGCTCCAATAACTCCTGCACGGTAAGGTGCTGATGCTCATCATAGCTCAAAAAAGGTTGAAAACGAGTAACGTTGTCGAAGCTTTAAAGCCAACACTGCGAACTTTAAATCAAAAACGTCTGCAACTAAGCCCTCATTTATTTCCGGGCGGTTATTCGTTTGAAGGATTTGGCCGACAAGCAAAAAATGAGAAAAAGACAAGCATTTAATGCTCAAACGCTTCTCAATCATTTAAAATACCACCAGACTTTTAATTTGGCATTGATGGCCGGAAATTGCTTTTTCAGTAATAAATCATCGGTTAGTAGGTTTACACGATTGCATTTATTTCTGTACCATTGCAGAAATAAACGGTGCACGTTAAGTCAAACGGAAACTTTCACGCTAAAGTGGAGATTTTAACTTCTCGAGTGATCGAGAGCAGAAGTTTTGTCGTTGAAAATCATAAGAAAAAACAAACAAACAAACAAAAGCATAAATTCGTTTTCTTTTTAAACAGTTACACGCGCAACAGCGTAGCCAAGGACTTCAGGGCTTTCTGGGGACCTTTTGACGACTGCGGTGAAAAAGCCTAATCTAAGTCTAAAAGCTGCCACCGATGCGTACTGGTGGTGAGCTATATGAGCAACTTGGAACGCTAGGCTCAGGTTTAACACCTTATGGTTTAACACGGCGACTGTTGCCTTGGCAGAAGATCGTTGATCACGCCAAGTTGAACAGATGTTACAAAGAGATCGTGCAGAACGAAACAAGAATACCTTACCTTAATAGAGATGCATGCGCGATTTCAACTTAGCATCTGGATAATAAGACTGCAAACTATAGGCCGGTAAAATCTAATTTTAAACGTTGATCTATAATTAGCAGGTGCAGACGTACAATTATTTAGAGCTTCATATTGATGACCAATGGCATACATAAATAGCCAGGAGATATAAAACCATTACAAAAGTATTCACCGAATAGAAAAATTATCATGTTCATAGTTGCAATTAAGCATAGGGTGGAGACCCTACACGCTTTTGCAACAGGAGTCAACGATCGGTTTTCCTAAATGTTCATACATAACATAGTTAACTCTCGCAATCGCCTAAGAATGAAGTGATGTCGGTTGCTAGTCCAAACTCGCCTCTCGTGTAAAACAACAACGCGTTTTTTTTTGTTCGTGCCAAGAAGCGGAGAGTCCTGAGTTGATCAAAATCAAATATGCAACCCAATGCAGCTACTGAAGGCGTTATGAAATCAGACTTAATTTTGATCAAATGGTTACGCCTCTCTGTGTTGTTACCAAGCGATGGACTTCCACTAGTTTTCGATGAATTGTAGATAAAACTTTATGAAACAAAGCTTTTTCAAATCTATTGATACAATCTATAAAAAGGTAACGATAAATTGGTGGCAATTTCGCAATTTCACTCGCTATTAATACAATTTACCAATATAGCAATCAATAAATTCTAAATATGGAAAATTAATGTCAATGATTGGTTATAATGTGGTATACGTGGATGAGCACACGGCACATGGCGAAACCATAGCAGTTATGGGCTGTCGAAGATCAGCACGGCACGAGCTACTTCAACTAAAATTCAAACCGATTAGCAATCAAACCGCGTAATGTTTTAACACTAATCTACTGCTGAATGAAAGTTTGGTACAGGGTTTGCCCTAGATGTTGTTAAAATAGTTACGTTTATACACGAAAGACGACGACATTGTGCCCCACTACAAGCTTATTCAAATAGAACGCAAATATTTTACTAGCTATCTTGATAGCACATTTGATGATAGAATGTTCCCTTAAATTGCAATGGTAACACCTGCAGTCAGCAAGACTCTGTTGTTTCGAAATTTTGATATATACCAAGTCACTCACAGCACAGAGTGGGATGAGGAGGTTGCAAAACTGCGGATATTATTTGCGAAATGTTGATAAGAATAGAATCACGAGACAGTTGGAAGTCAAAACGCAAGGTAACGGAAATCCGCAAAAATTTTGAAATTCTTCTTAAAACAGTTTACTTTTTCTATATTTTATAGCCAGAAATTCAGTTTTTGTTTTTTATGGTCTCGGTTTCTGTCTTTTGAGAAGCAATTCTTCGAAAAATAGGTAAAAACGGATTGGTCTGGATACGGTAAAAATGACTTGCTTTTCAAGTGGGCTGAGTGAACTATAAGGCGTTGTTACCAAAATAACAGACATGTGTAGCAAATGCAGGAATATCAAAAAACAAAAATAATTAATAATAATAATCGGGTGAATGACACCTTTCAGTAAGAATTCACATAAAAAATACGTTGTGTCAAGTCATACAGAGGTTAAAATCTCCTAATTAGAGTTTATTGACTTTTTAATAACACTTGATAGTTCGCTTTCATCAAAGCTTTGATGTCGTTAATTAAATGTGCGAGATATACTTACATGGAGCGCAAAAAACGCTGTAAAATGCAATAGCAACGTAGGCTCGTTTGGCACCGCCAAGTTATTAATTCACATGATTGCTTGGCTTCTAAGTCGCTTGACCGCAATTTTCTCATTTTTTACGTGTATGCTAAGTAGCTTTGACGTAAACAATTACGTCAGCGTAATAAAAATGAAAAATATTTTAAAAATACAGCAAACATTCAGATTTTTGAGTTATTTTACAGTTCACCCATAAACTTTAGATGCATTGTTGTAAAAATGAATGGGTAATTTCGCGAAATATAAATGAAAACTAGTCTAGTTAACATACATCAGCACCGAAACTGGAGCTCATAAACTTTGAGTTTACAAGCTTTCCATCCTACGGAAAAGCTGTAATCACCTACTTTTGACACATATGCAATACACAAAACTCAAACTAAAAGTGCATTTAACTACTATAGAAGTAATTTTTTAGAAATATCCTGTCAATATTATGTAACCATAGTCAAAGAAGTTATACAAACAGGGTGTTACATAAATAATTTCGTAAGCAATAAATTCATCTAAGGTTTAACTCGAGTTAGTTTTCGTGCATATAAAATGCATCAAGAAACTTTCACATCAATGACAATTGATTTTCTATACGTTATCTTCTGCAATCGGTCCATTAATTTTTGCATTTTATCGTTAGGAAAAGCAATAGGTCAGTAACTTTTATCCCATCGAATTGATGCATGATAGCTTATTTTTCTTCACATGAACGGTTTTTTCGACATCTTACATGCATATTTTGGTGACCTGGGTACTCACTACATCTCAATTGTCAACCTCTAACTGCAGGCAACAATTATAACTAAACTCTTCAAATTATTAAAAAGTTGGTAACTATAGGCACAACCGCTTCCGTCTTAAAATTACGACTATTACATCTCTAATTATCTCTCAGAAGCAATCAAACAGATTTCACCGTGGAAACAAAATTGAAATTAAAAGTACTGCTACATATAGTGTGCTTCAACGTTGCACGAATCAAAAATAACATGGATATGAGGAAGTCCAAGGCGCAAAAGTGAGAGTAACAGCTACTGGTAATTAGTTATCATAAATTATGCCATGCTAGCTAGTTAGACCCTAGTTGACCACTCCCTGACCACGTCGTGTTTAGTTAAACGTGACAGAAATTGTCTAGCGAATTATTCAAGACCTTTGCTAGCTTGATTTTCTAAAAATGCCGGTATGTTGATATTTAAATGCTTCAACTGAGAATCCTCTGTTAAAGGAACACACGCATGTGTTTGGATATAAAAATTATTCTGCAGAAATTTCTCTTCAAAAATTTTTTCGATTGGACTAACAGCGCAAAAATAATTTGTTTCGCGTATAAAAGTGATTAAAAAAAGTTTGATTTATCAGTTTTGCTTTTCTAATTTCTAAGCTAAAATATTTTAACTCAAAAAGTAAGCTACATACACCAAGAGCAATTCTGCTACTTACTAACTGCACGTAGGTAAGCAGAAAGTATTGATCTTGGGCCTCGTCAGTACGCCTAACTATAATTTTTATTCTGACATTCACAGAACTATACCCGAAAAATGTTTTTGGTAGAAACCTAACAAACAGATAAAATCATTATTGGCTTTTGACACCAACTAAGGAAACTTTAAAGTACTTTTAAACACTTTATGCCATAAAAATCTAACTAGTAGTAGCAGCAGCAGCACAGTCTTCGTTTGATTTTGGGTCACTACTAACCAAGGCGGTACCCGTCAAGACGTAGACTGCTGAAAACTGGGTGTAGCTATACTTTCTTCAGAGTCTGCACTCAGAATGAAACGAATGGAAAAGTTTCTCCAGTTTGTTGAATTTTTCTTAAAATAGAGTTTTTTGATGCATAGGTTGGAGAGGTACCAAAGATGAATTGCTTGGTCATTTGGCACTTTTTCCACTTTTTTTCTAATTAAGTTTGACACCACCAGAGTGGAAAATTGCAGCAAAACTGCGCATTTTACGACGCGTTTGGCGACTGGCTCTTCAAATTTCCCGCAATTAAGGCAAGAAACGTAATTAACCTGTAACTCCACCAACGAAAGTTTAGCTTTCTTAATTACACCATCTTTAAGGATCTTTGTTGGCATAGCTAATAAATTACCTTAATACCTAAAAACTATTTCGGTTTTTTAGTATCTTTTCAACCAGTATTCTCAGACCAGATTGAAAAATGTTATAAACGCATAATAGAAACTCAAAGTCATGTATCTAGGTAAAAATAATCAAACTGCTTTTAGTGCATACGTCAATGATATAATGTCTTCCATACGAAATGAGTTGCCAGTTTCACCGAATCTCCCATGAGAAAATACCAAAATACTTTTTTGCGCGACCCAAAAAAAATGCTCTAAATCCATGCGACCCAAAAATTTTGCAAGCATCATTTTTGTTGAACATTATTTACTTTAATTGCCAACTTTAAGGCTACTGTTAAACGTAGCAATTTTTACAAACAGGAGAAAGTTAGCACAGTCGTAAAAAATGAACCATTGCGTTTAGAAAACAATACGCAAATTCGCGGTTTGATGAGGGAGACGATTCAAAATAGAGCGAATGGTTCCAAATCGGCAAGTCAAAACACGCAAACTGTACAAAATCCAATCCAAAATTTCCTTTTATTTTTGGTCAAAAAATCTTCGCTGTTCTTTCGTATATAAAACTGGTTAGGCAGTTGTACCAGTTTTTCTTTTCGATGAGGCCGAGGACGTGGGTATTTGCATGTTGCTGATCCTCTTTGCTTAAAGACGCAATGATTTCCGACGGCACATCCTCAGCACTACTCTTGTCCAAGTTTTATGCCGAATCGCTCGCTGTCCTTTTTTTTTAGGCATTCGTTATTAACCAGTTTCTTAGTATTTATTTGTGACGACCCAAATACCGGTAGATAAAACTGATTAAAATAAAGTTTTATGTTCAAGTCCAGTAATGTAAGTCGAGTTCACGTACGAGATTGACAAAATGCTACGAATACTTTATATATTTTTAAATTTTATGGAAGGCTTATCACTATACAGAACGCAAGTTGCCATCGTGCTAAAACTTTTTGATGTTGTGCTTGCTATGTTCCTGTCAACACGCTTTAAATATAAAACAAAAAAAAGTTAATTGCTACCTCATCGCTAATAATTCTGCTCAAAGAACTTATAATATTTTTAGCTTCTTTTTTACAACCGAATTTGCAAAATTGAACTGCCTAACAGCCTAGCTAATCTTAATTTGGCCCAGCATTTTCCCGTTTACCTGACTTATTTGTTCCTACCTTATCAGGCCAGGCCCGTAGCCAAGGGGGGCGTAGCCCCCCCTGAAGTAAATCTTGCCCCCTTGAGAAACCCAGAGAAACTCCGACTTTTCTAAAGGATTTACACATCCTAGACAAAACTAAATCGGTGTTTTGTGGATCAGTTTGTGCCAACTTTCGCGGTATCATCGAACAGGAAAATTAATCAAACCAGGAGCGAAAAATGCAGTCGTTGCCGCCTGTTGCATACCGATGAACGCAATGCGAGTTTATGACGTCATAATGGTTTCTTTGTAAACCAAAAAGTACGTTGGCAGATTTATCTACGCAGCTGCTGTAAAGGATTCATAATTACAATCTTTGCAAATGCAAAAACTCAATTGCGATATTTGATATGTTATGTGAGCAACAGTTAGTTTATGTTTGCATCTGTATTAACTCTTTTTATGTTTTTGTGATTATCAGTTATACAAAATCATCTTTTAGCTAGTACTAAATTAGTAAATAGTCCTCAAAAGTAACACCACCGATCGTCAGTGGCTGATCATAAAGGTTACAAAAATGACTGAGGCAGAGCCGAAAAAAATTTTGATTGGTTTACATGTGGAGTAAATTTCTAGACACCGATAGGCGTACTAGGCCTACCAGTTAGTCAAACGCAAAATAGTTAGAGAACTTAGGTTAGTCATGACGTGTGCTCGTGATATTTATTACTACTACGTTACATCGTTGTAGATAAGAGCATCCGTATGGTAGCCGGGAGACTGGGGTTTTATTCCCGGCGGGATCATATTAAAGACTTTAAAAATAGTATTCGCAGCTTCCCCACCAGGCGCACGTAACAAGCGGAAGTGCAAAGAATTAATGCATGTGTGTTGCAATGTTGCATGTCCCCTAACAGCGTTCAGTCGTTCGTGATTGATATTTTTAATGGGCTGCCAATTGGGAACGACCGACACAATGTTTACTAATATCACCCGCTGTCCCGTAAGCTACCTCTACCTTTTTTCATATAGGTGTATGAGATATCAGCAAGCTAGAGAAATAATTAGTTGAGCAGAAATATTTTTGAACTGTGCAATCAAATGGATCGCTTTGTGATAAAGATAAACCGTAGAACCTCAAAACCGAAGGCTAAACATTCTGTAGATGACTCAAGCGGTAAGCCAGTAGGTGAAGATGGTGAAGTAATTAGTTCTAGCTCGTCGGAAAGCTCAAGTACCGGTACGCTGCAGAATAGGACACTTTGCCCCACCTCAACAACAAAACTGGTGTCACCAAATGATCTTGGTGACGAAAATGGAAATATCGCGCATCAACCTGAAATTGACAAATGTATAAAAGATGGTGGAGGCAGACACTTTTGTAACGAATGGTACAAACGCTTTGATTGGTTAGAATATTCAGTTGAAAGAGATGCTGTATTCTGCTTTACTTGTCGCGTTTTCGGTAACACTCATCCTGGTGCTACTAAATTCACGGTGGAAAGATATTCTAATTGGAAGCATGCAGTTGGGGACAACACTAAAGGTCTCAATAAGCACGGTAATTTTATAGGGCACAATGCTGCCGTAAATATGTGGATAAGTAAGAAGGTGAGATTGCAGAATGCAAACTCTGTTAGTTTGATGATTTCTGGTGATGTCCTAGAACGGCGTCGATATTACGTTCGAAATATTGCAGAAATTGTCCAATTTCTTGCAGTAAACGAGCTTGCTTTCCGAGGTGATTATGATCTACAAAACCAGGAGAAGAAAGGTCTTTTCATTAATTTATTCAATTTCACAGCATCAAAGGATTTCAAACTGGCAGCAATCACTAAAGAGATTCCACAGAACGCCAATTTGAAATCTCCGGATATCTAAAATGACATAATCAATGAGCTAGCTTCAATGGTATCGGAAATGGTGGCAAGAGATGTAATTAAATCAGGTACCGGAAAAATGACCCTGCTGGCTGACGGTTGCCGGAATAAAACAAATGTTGAAAATATATCTGTGGCTTGCAGGTATGTTAAAGATGGGGTGCCACATGAATCTTTATTAAAAATCCCAAGTAGCAATGCTTTGGATGCTAAGTCTTTGAAATCTGTGCTACTTGATACTATAGAAGAGTACAAGCTCACAGAACGTGTTGTTGCGCAGTGTCACGAAGGTGCTACCAGCATGAGTGGAAGTAAAGTTGGGTTCAGCGACTTATCCAAAACGAGTTAGGAAGAGTTATTCCTTACGTACATTGTTTCAACCACCGATATCATCTAGTTATTGTGGTGTTGATTGGACGAATTACTTTTTTGGGAAGTTTTTTCGATCAAATCGGGTTATTGTATAAATTTTTTAAAAAATTTAAAGTTAATCGAATGTACGACGAAACAAGTTTAAAAAGAGTGTTAGATACTCGATGGTCTGCGCACTATGACTCGACGTGTGCTATTATTGGCCATTACAAGCACATTATTGCAGCACTATCCACAATTGTAAATGGTGATAGAATGTTTGAGACGGAAGATGTGGTGACTGCTATTGGCTTGCTGAATATTCTACGAACTGAAAGTTTCTGCTTCAATGCAATCATTATGCAAAAGATACTGGGATTGGTCAAATCGGCCGACAGCGTACTTTAAAATGGAGAGACACAAAGCTTTAGCTTTAGTAGAGAGCACTGCAAAAGTGATGAAGAATTTACGTAATGATAAAGCTTATGAAGAACTATGAATGGCGACTGTCAAGTTACGCGAATCTGCAGAGTTTACTGAACAAACTGAGGAAAGCAACGGACGCTCGGACTCCAGCAAACGCCGCAGAAAAATAACTTCACGCTTAGATGATTATTACGTCACTGAAAGTATCGGTAATCCAGAAGAAAATGATGAGGATGAATGAATGCGAAAAAGAATGTTGTATCATCAATGCTTGGATGTCATTTTAAATGAAATAAAACTGCGCTTTATTGAAAATCAGTGGCTCCACCATGCAAGCGAAGCCCTCTCCAGAAAGTCCTCAAATTTTCTTGATCGTTCAGCTCTTCTTCCATTAAGTAGACTGCTCATAGAAATCCCATCTATAGCCGAATTGGAAGTGGCTAAGCAGTATTTAGCAGATAATGTTCCGATTTCTGACAAAAACGACAGCAGCATCGTTTTGAAGTCTTTAAACGAAATGAAAACTGCCTTTCCCAAAGTGTATAATCTTGCAGCTGTTGCTGCTTCGTTTGGTTCGAGTACAGCAGTTTGTGAATGTAGCTTCTCCACACTGGCTAAGGTTAATGCTCCACAACGTCGTTCAATGCTGCAACGACGACAGCGTAACTTGGATCTTTTAGCATTTGAACGTGACCGCACACGCAAGATTGATCTAGATGCATTTGTATTGCGGTTCAGTAAGCGTCACACTAGAATGCGTTTGGTTAAAGATTTTTCCGTATTTTGGTTAACTTTGTAAATTGAGTTGTTCGTTTCACGCTGGCCATGTTTCTACATAAAATACTGTAGTGCAGAGTATTTGCTTGGTGAAGTGTTAATGTAAAATTTGATTCATTCTTCTACAATTACGTTTGTTCAATTTGCTCTTGAGATTTTTGTCGCAGGTTCGCAGCACGCAGGTTACCTTGCATAGATAGCCTCAAAACTTTTATATTAGAGTTACGCAAACTAGCCCCCCCTAGTAATGGTTTTGCCCCCCCAGACGTTAATCGCTAGCTACGGGCTTGCATCAGGCTGCTAACCCAAATGCCGTCACGCGCTTGTATCCTCCCACAGATGCTAATAAAACAGCTCAAAGTGAACTGAGACTCACTAGCAGTGACTATAGGAATAAAGACGTTGAAATTCTACATGCAACGCCAGATCATTACCATATCATTCGGAACAATTGACAAATGTTATACGTGAGAAATCAATTTTTAAAACTTATGACCACAAAGATTCAAAATTTATCGGTATACCCGTAAAATCAAAAAGTATCAAAACCAAAAAGTTCAAGAAAATAATCGAAAAAAACTGAAGCAAAAAACATCATCACGTCAAAATAGTTATGTAGGCCTACGTTTAAAATTTTTGCGACCAAAGTCGAAGGTCCCGCGACCCAAATTTGGGTCTAACTAGGCTGAATGATAAAATCATAAGACACAAACTTATCCCTCCAGAACTCTTCTGATGAGATCTAACCAGGCTGAAGCTGTGCTGTCAGGATTCTACAAACCACACAAAACTAAATTATTTTTTGTTTTACTTTCTAAGCATCATGAAATTCATTCCGGACCCCAACTTCTCTCAGCTACATAATAAAACTCTTTCTAGACCAAGGCTTGTGACAGACAAAAGGCACAAAAATCATGGCAACGCCTCAAGCAAAGGCAACACAAACTACCGGTTAGTCAGATCTAAAACAAATATCACAAACGCCAATTAGATGAAAGAAAACCATTAATGTATAAAAATAGTCAAAATAATACACCAGGCATTATAAAAACCAGATGGTAACCTTTAAAACAGGATCGGTGAGTCATTAAAATAATAAAAGTTGTGTCCTGCATCTCGTAAGCTATATGCCAAAAAATATGGAAAAGATCACAAAAAAATATCATTGCTTCTATAATTGATTGGTGGTACAGAACTTATCAAGAGCTTTGAAAAGAGAGAATAGCTTTGAAAAACATATAAAAAATTCAATATTCTTAAAATTTCTTCTAAAAAGACTAAAAAACGACGACGTCTCTTCAATATAAGTTTGCAGATCATATTTGAAGAGGAAAAAAACTCTCATAAACTGTTTCATCTTTTCGGGAGACCACGATTGATTAAGTACTAAATCTAATTTCATTGCAATTGACACGGCACGAAAAGGGCGTTAATATTATTTCGTGACCTGACATAATTACTGTTCTGGTTTCAGTTTTTTAACATTTTGCTTTACAAAGCAACCAGTAACAATCTACGGGCTTTACATGCAACAAAACCAGGAAACACTAGTAGATCTTAGAATTAAATGAAAATAGCTCTCCAATGAACCGTGTCGCCTTCACGAGCTTTTCAGGAAAAACAATCGCTGGAGAGCTATTTTCATTTAATTCATGAAAGACGAGTTTTGATTGCCAGAGTTCTCAATTTGGTTAAGCTGTACTTCATACACTACTATCTCACTATACCAGTACAATCGTCAATCGTCAGAGAATAAGAGCGCATAGTAAGACATTTCATGATTAATTTTTAAGCAGTTTAAATTACGTTTCGATTTCTTTGTTGATTTCCAATCTGTAGAGTCGAAAAAAAGTGTGTTTTATGTGCTCAACATTAATAGAATTAGTTACATTTTCTCCACGCAAGCGATGATTTAACCAAAATTTCTTGTATTTTTGACGTTTCAGACGATTTACATATTAGGCTCTGAAGAACCAATAGTTTTCACGAAACTTTGTCATCTTTGCTGGGAAATGACATGATTGCAATGTCGTGTAGCGACTAGAAAATTTCAATTTCGGTCAAAATACGAGACACAGCTACGACACCGATATGATTGATCAAGCTGAATGCAGATACACTTTTATTTGCCAAAACGTGGCGATATGACATAAATGAAGTTATAAATGGTACCAAATGTAAAAGACATAAACAGGTTTAAAAAAGTCGTAGAAACGGAAAACCATGGGCGGTGGGCCAAGGAAGATGTTGAACATGTAGTTGCAAGGGTTGACTTAGCAGGAAGAAACGTTTTTTTGATTTGCAATAAACTGGTACTTGCATCACGCCAAGATGCATCAAAAACCTCCTGAGCAAAGTGTTCTGTCAACCTCTAACCGCTGTTGGTTTAGGTGTAACCAAAATCCAGCCAAAATATTGGTTTAAATAGAATTGTGACAAAAATTACTACGCTATTAACAGTTTTAACAAACTGAAATTTTTTTCTAATAGATAAAACTAAATTTAAGCGAAAAAATGTATGTTTGGCGTCTTAACCTCCTAGAAGTATACTAAACAAAGCGCATTAGCATGAAAACCATGGTCCAAAAGCGCAGAAATATCACTGTGCATTGTTGATTTCTAATGACTTGTTTGTACTACAGCTCTTTTTAAAGTGAAACTTTTGTGCTGAAAGTATTTATTTTTGTTTCCTTAATTACATCATTAAAGTAATAATTAATATCAAATTCTGCTGCCAAAAACTAGGGCTCGTGCAGATTGGCACGTAAACTGTTGGCATTGTTTACGTAAGAACTACCGCTACTTTAAGATGTAGCTACAATAATTATTACTGAAGCAGCTCGTTAACTGTTAAAAAAAGTTAGCATTCAGTAAAAAGCGAAACATAGCAAACACAGTTAGACCTCCTTCTCAAAAAGAAATTCATCAGCAAAGCTTTGAACATGCCATGAGCTTTTTAGATAATTATAAACTTGCACTATTTTTAGATTACGCTTTCAACGCTGGAAAACAGTTTTGTTTTCCAAGATTCAGAGCCCAGAATGTAGCCTACTCATTTTTAAGTCGGTATTTCTGAGTCATTAAAGCTTTGTGAATTGAATGCATGCAATTACAGGTAGGCGTGAAATGAATGATCAAGCAAACACGTCAATATGACGGCACAATTACGTAAACGAAAAGCAAAAACATGGCGCTACTGAATTAAGTACATGGGCTTCAAAGGAAAGTTCAAAAATGATAAATATGTAAACTGGAAGACACACTTCCTTTTCGCTGAAAGTTTTATCTATTAAATAACGTTGCATATTTTGTAACTGATTAGCATGAATGCAAATTCGCTCTGAAACGACACGAAAGCTCTAGCTGGCTGTTATTCTGACAATCAATAACTTATAATGCTGGAAATTCACCATCTATGCCCCTAATACATAGCATCTAAAGTTGCTAGATTTAGCAATTCTAATTTGGACAACCTGTTTCACCCAGTGGGGTTCATCAGGAAAACTTACTTCTCTTTGAATACGAACAACCACAAATACGTTATGCGTTCAATAATGCAATAATGTCGCTGGCATAATTGTTCTCCCATCACACCATGCCAGACATGTCGTTTTCTTACGCAATCTGGTATGATAAATCCATAGTAAATCCATATTTTTTAGTACACACTCACCATTTTTGTCGTTTCGTGCTGTGTGCAGAAACCTCGTTGCTATTACGACATCAGTTGCCCTTGACAACGGAGTCGCAGTAGAATCCGTGGTGGATGACGTCATAAAAGTACTTTGCGGGGGCAGCACTCCTGGTATGCTGGATGATGGGGATTGGCCGAGACGGATGTGGCCCACCGCTTGTAAAGAAATTGGTTGTGGAAATGGGGGGTGACGAGGGTTAATGGTGAATGGTCGAGGAGTTGAAGCCACTTGGTGATGAGCTAAAATAAACGTCACATTAACTATAGTGTCCTGTTGCAGAAGCTACACAATACGCGCTTTCCTAAATCAGCTCAAGGAAAACATTATTTCTCAAAATCATTACGAGCATAAGAAATTCGTAAAGTTTGATTAGATCCAAATTGGAAATTGCCCCACCTTGAACAGCAGAAAGAGCTGATAAATCAGTGGCAAATTTCCAGGAAGGAAATTAAGCAACTTTCACAACCAAAGCTAGAAAAGTTTAAAGAGAATTTATTGGCTAGCAACACAAAAAGCGCTTAAAACGAACAAAACAGCAGTCAGCACCCTCACTCTAAACCAGAGGTGACGGACACGCGGCCCGTGAACATTTTGACGAAACCAGCACTTTTGAACTTTCTTTTCCCCGTCTAATCTTTGACATATCAAAAGCTGAGCCCCCGATTGAACCACGCGCGTATCACTCAGGAATCATACAAATGTACAGTACAAGCCTTTCATCTGTTTCAAGATTCAGCAGTTCATCCATTGTTATGTAATAATAATTAACTCGTGGTCCGTTGCAGCTTCAGTATAGTGCTGTACAAGTACCGGTAACTATTTGAGTGAGAGCTTACCGGTAGCTTGTCTCACCGCAGTAGGGATTATGTAAGTTTGCAGAAATGAACTGGTGAGCTTGTAGTGCCATATATGCAAATTTTACAGTTTTATTAAGGTATTTGTTATTCTGTTTTTCAATCAATGTTTAATTGGCCGTTTATTCCGATGTCTGCAGCAAAGAAACGAAAGATAGTAGATGGATTTTTATGGTTTTTACTTTCGGTTGTTCGTTACTGCTGATGAACAATTTTTTCGTTTTAAGCAGGTTTCATAATAGGTCTATGAATAAAAAGTCATGCGGCCCGATTGCTCTTTGGTAAACGACAAAGTGGCCCGCGATAGCAAATAAGTTCGACACCCCTGCTCTACACCCTACCAATCATATAGCCATAGCTCGCAAAAATGATCATGCGTTTGTTCAGTTAATACTGTAATACTTGCAGACGCTCACGCAACACCAACACAGTACAAAATTTCATAGGGTCTCTGGATTTCGGATTTTTGTGGTCACAGTTACCCTGTATACATGTCCAGTTTAGATGGTTCCAAAGGTCCACAAGCTTTCCGCCTCACAAATTAAATTTTGAAGTCATAATCACTTGTTTCAATTATGACATCAAAAAACTGTTTATGATGCAGCAAGCTCGAAGGCCTTCGGAACGACTGAAACTGGGCATATGGACAGCGTAAATAAGTTACGCCATACCAGTTTCTTTTAAATACCACGTAAAAACTGGCTACGGCGCCGCAGATGTGCAATTGTGCATGCAAATACTATGATTATTTGTGTCGTTGTATATCGGTTAGGGTAAAACTTACTTTGCCAACTCAACACGCCTTGTGAAAAGGAAGTGGGGCTTTCAGATCGGGGTCTCCGACTGGGTGAGGGATGGGGCTCAAAGTAGTCCATGTCGTTCAAACCGGCACTTTTTTGAAAAGTACTCGTCCGATTCACAACCCTAAAGTTACAGTGTACGGCACTGGAAGCAGTTGACAGTAACCAAAACGCAAAAGAATGCATTAAAATGTAAAGAGTCGCTGAGTAGTAGTCCAAGCTACATTAACATTGCCTAATTAGCAACTTGGCATTCTGAGTAACCAGTGGTAAGAAAATGTCGGGCAAAATATAAGTAGAAAAATTAAATTTTTATTACACTCGCGGTATTTTGTCGAAGCGTATAACGAGAAACGGGGCCCATCTCCGCGGCTTAGCGCCTGAGCAACACAGATACAAACCCCTAAGAAACATCGCAGGGGTGGCGAGCCTTTCGCGCATGTACTGAAGATACCACCACGACCTGGAATCCACCCAAGGTAGCAGAATTATAAAATTTATATCCGGTGAGTTATAGTATCTAATCAATTAATCAAAATGCAGCGTATTGTTTCGTGCAAAACTCTTATTCGCTGTCTAATTTATTAAAAGCAAAAAACACGATTCGATAAGAAGCTTTTTGTTGTATGTCCAAAATCTACTTCAAAGTAAACGAGCCAATTCAACATAAGTTTTACGTGGGTATCTTTGTTAGTCTTCATGGGAAAATAACCCACAACGACACACTTGCGACAAAGCGTTTTTATTAAGATACAACGGTAGCTCTGAGACTACCATAAAAAATATATGAAGTAACTTTTTGTGTTCAGATTTGATTGGTAAGAAGTAATTGTCTGTAAATAAAGACGGGTTTACACTTTTAGCAACGTAAGGGTGAAAATTCACTGATTTCAATACGTCGAGATTGCGAGCGCGGGGCAGTCGGCTACTCTAAGAACTAGAGCCTTCATCTTCATTTGTGCAACGCATATTCCGAACGGAAAAAAAAGAAAATTGCAAATCTAAGTGTAAGAAATGCTCTCACCTTACAGAGGTGTGTGTCCGCACATTAGGAGCTCCACCGTAAGGGGAGATAGGAAAAATATGACACGTTCCCCTAAGCGTGCTGGCTATCAGCCATCGACTATCCCAACTGAAACGGAGTTCTTGAACCTACAACAACAAAAATGTCGGTGGATAAGAAAGACTTGTACAACGGATGCAAAACAGATGATCCAGAAACAGATGAACGCGGCATGGCAAACAAAACAATGGCTGTAAAACGGCAAAACAAAACAGATGAATACTGTAATTTCAGTTCATCGCCAAAGCAATTTCAAAGAATTGTATTTGCAGTCACTGTAAATGTACTGTAATGTTTTAAGACCAAGGAGTGCGTTTAATGTAATAAGAGGTGCAGTGAACACTAAAAATCACGAACTTAACATGTTGTTCGACTAAAACTATAGCATTATATACCGCTACTTTCTACGCTACACAAAATTTATACATTTCATTTATGCTTCACAGGTGATATTGTGCAAAACCCAATGCGTTCAAACCCTTAAGGTTATAAAACAAAAAGCGAACGAGTGGTAAAGACAGATACATAAGAACATTCATCGACGTAATGTCAATTATGACAGAGTGCGTACGCAGCAGCAGCGAATGACGTTTTTCCTCGTGTCAACATCAATTTGTCTGGCTGAGCTCAGCATCTCAACATTAAAACCCAGTCGAAAAAATACAAACTAGCTTTTCACATTCTAAACGAGACAAATATCAAGTGGTTGCCACCGTTTTGAATGCTGCAGTTTCGCTAAAATACATTTGTTTATCATTAAAATCCAGTCGAAAAAATACAATCTAGCTTTTCACATTCATAACGAGACAAATATCAAGCGGTTGCCACCGCTTTGACAGCTATAGTTTTCACTAAAATACATTTGTCCATCGCTACATCGCGTACAACGTTAACGACAAAGCACCTCTTCGTTAAGAACAATTATTTTAGTTAATACATTTTGAATTGCACAAAACCCCATTTACTATATGCTGTCTGATTCCTGTAACAGCTTTGCTAGTTTTATCGAAAACGATCGACCAATTTGACACATAACTGTTTACAACCCTTGCGGGCACCGAAATCCCGTCATATACCGATTTTGCGTTCTAATCTGTCCCGATTCTTATTAACCTCTAGTCACATTTGAGAGAAGTTAAAGTATAAGGACTCTTGAGATATTCAGTAAAATAGCAACATTAAGAAGGTAATCTCGAAGAAGCAGAACTATTGATTGAGAAAGCTTTCTGGTAAAATTTCTAACCAAACTAAGCTTTTCCATTCTATACCCACAAAAATAAGAAAGACACCTTTTCATTCCTTCTGTACCCTACGATTACAAAGCTGAGCTTAGAAATGCAACAAGTGTATTTTCTTCTTTGTTATGAAACTTGGACTATGCACTTTACGATTATAAACCGCGTGTACAGTTGCCAGCAAGTTGGCATGGTTGTTCATTACCTTCCTGTGACATAACTTCATAAATATGTTTCAAAGCACTATTTCGAAAAAAAAGCATTGTTTCAAAAAATTTGTAAATTCACATGTTCCGTAATTAGGTGTAATGAATAGCAGTTTTATCGCTTCTACGCGGCATAAAAACAAAATAGCTAAATCAATTACTTACTTGAGCAGGCGTTTTGCCTCTCCACAGTGTATATAGGTGATGTACAGCGGCGCTAGTTGAACCAGCAGGATGAGAAAAGATTGAAAAGACATGGAAAGAGTGACCTAGAGCGTCGGCTGTGGCAAGAACAGTGCCGGATGACGACAAACGCATACATGCAACAGGCTGGCTGACGTGCGCCACAAAGTGGGCTACTACAAAATCTTTGTCCGGCTCAGCATCGATCTCTACTGCCACCGTCTGACCGTTTCCATCCTATAACATTAAACACGTATTTACGTCAGATTTTACTGCATTATCCATAATAATGCGAAACCTAGGAACAGCAGAAACCTGACCCTAAAAAAAATACGAGTAACTAGGAACCTATGTTTCGACCAGCAAAGTTTTAAAGAAAACGTTAAAGTGGCATTACCGGTTTAATGCTATCGAGTATTTTTCGTGTATCGAGAATTGTGACAATCCCGGCTACAGATCCATCTTCTTCTTTTTCCGTTAACCCAGCGCCTGAGGCAGAGCGATTTCTGGACCAACTGTTTTCGTTTTTGGTTGTTGATTGCGTGGACGATGACGTCATATCAACGGATGTAGTGAGCCGACTTTTGGCAGCAAGCCAATTTACAGTGTCTCCGACTGTTGATATCCCCTTGCTAAGTGTCTGCAAAACATAAAGTACAAAAATTAAGTGACCATACAAATCAGTATTAATAACGTTGGCGTAATCGAAAACCGCTCACTCCAAGTTCAATGCACAAACAGACTAATAAAAGTGAACACTGCGTCGCTAATTCTAGTGTAGTTTAAAAAGCCTTTTTTCTTGATCACACCCTGCTTCTTGCTGGTGTTGCTCAGTCTGACGAGAGTCAAAAAATGGATGGTACAGCTGATCTTTGCACTCGTTGTGTAGACCACTGCTTAGTTTTGCACGTTAAACGAGTAAAATTTACACAACGTAAAACATAATACATTCAATCCTAGGCATATATTAGCATAAAACCTCAAACGATTTGAAACCGAGATAAAGGAATTTTGCAATCAGCTTTAATAAAACGCACTCACTCTAAAAAACTTCAGCATTTTATGAGGTAAGCAATATTAATTTTTTTCAAACCTTAGCTGCATTTATCATCGAAGTGACGTAGGATGGGGTTCCATCCCCAACGAAACCTCCTAAGGATTGTAACCCAGTGACATGCTGAAAACAAACGTAATTAAACTAATTTTAGTCAGTTCAGCAAAATGAACTATACACGTTGACTGTGAGCGCTGCAGAAGCTACATTCAACACCCAAACCTATGTATTAGAAATTGTACAGCAGCTACAATGCTTTAAAATTGCTATTCACAGCTTCCCTGCTTGAGGTCCGGCATTAAAGAAACAGGGTGGAGAACAAGCCGGCAAGTGAGCTTGTTGCGTAGGTTGGAAACCACATAACGGGATTCTTTCATCCCTGAGCGGTAGACAGACACAGCGCGACATAAAACCTCGATAAGTAATAACAAGTTTTTATTCTGCACCAAACCTAAGTTTTTATTCACAATGAAGAGACTTAAGTTTTTATTCTGCACCAAACCTAAGTTTTTATTCACAATGAAGAGACTTAAGTTTTTATTCACAATAACTTCCCACACATGCGTCTGAAATTTGAGAGACTCGGACAAACTAGCTTCTCTCATACCGAAAATGCAAAGCAAATGTATTAAAAAATATTACATCACAGTTGCGGCATAACTCTGCACCACACTCAAATATGTTGCACAGCTTCAAAATCGTGACTTCGCGTATAAATAAGCATTTTTCTCCTTTGCTGGTACATGAAACTAGAATTAACTCTAAATTATAGTGCAACAGATAATAGGATTATAATTGCTTTAAAACTGCCAAAAAAATCAACACATTTTACCTAATTAATGTCAACAAATTGCCCAGTATATCAGCAATAAAGGTTATATTATAACAAAACAAAAGGGCAACAGTTTCAATATCTTTTTAAGCTTTCCGGTTACAGGTGATTTCTTAAATTGAAAAACTACCAATCATCGCCAATTAATTTGCAATAGAGCATCGCAAAGTGGCAAAACCAGCTTTTCATTTGCAACAAACACACGCCATTCCAAGTCGCTGGTTGCAATGCACATACAGTCATTTGAAACTTGAAAAATTGAGGAGCAAAATAAAATGTGGCAAAATTGTCAAAAAATCACCCATTCCGTTGGTAAGGTTAAATGCAAAATATGCTTAATTTGTTTGTCATTTGAGCTTTGCTCGAAAAACTTCTAAAATCCAGCCATTGCAAATGGCAGTGGTAGCATTATAATATATATTCTATCCAAGTACGTGAATTTCACCATGTATGTTGGTTTATAAATAATTTACAACTAGTCTTAGATGGAAACTTGCAAGAGGAAGATAAATAAATACACCTATTATTTATTTCTAAGACGCTTACCATATTTGGAGAATATACCAGCCATCTTGATCCTAGTGCTACAGGGTTGAACATAGTCCCACCAACACAGCAACAATCTGTAAACAAAAGATGTGTCACAAATGTAAAACCAAAACGACACTGCTCTAAAATACTAAGTAACATCACGACAACAGACATAGGCTAACCAACATTTACTGAAGTATTTTTTAAAGAAAAACTTTTAATTTAAAAGAAGCAATTGAGTAGGTGGCACAACCCCCTAAAAAGGTTCAGTCAGGATGGTTTCGTAAGGCTTTTCGGTTGTTAGTATGAAATTGTGACCACATGTATATTACAAGAAGTTATCTCCAACTGAGCTATACGATAGCGTACTGCAAAAAGTTGCCCACAGTCTCCACACCAACTGACAATAGCACTGATAAGACTTGAAAGATCTATTTGCTATAATACATTGTAATGCCCAGCACAAGATTAAGTAATACTGGTACTCATAACGCAAAATATTCCAGGCTCAACTTTTGTAACTGGTGCACTGGGGCAGTTATCGTGAAATAGTCAAAATGAAAAACTCTGGCAGACAAAAAAAGGCCGATATTACTGCTTAGTCTCACACACACTGGATTTGACAGAGATTGAGCTACCACAAAAACTTAAAAATATACCCTAAAAACTACCAAGTACCAAGTAAGCGCTAAGCATCATCGATAACAGAAAAATGGTATTAAAAAAAACAGCAGATAAGTCTCATCATAATCAGTTATTTTGAGTATTTGCTACCAGAGCTTGCTTGCAACATAGCGCTGTAAAATACCATAATATTACCAATAAATTTAATTTTGTTGCATCATCTGAATTATTCACTCCCACATCAAAAAAGAAATGCAATTGCGCAATGCGCAGTCAGTTAAAACATTGATGGCCCTGAGAAAGATCCAAACGTTTCTATCAGCGAAATCTATTATTTTGAGGTATGCTCATTACTTTGATAGCTGTTATTCACTAACTAATTCTTCAAAATGTTTTTTACTACCTGCAATGGCTGGTTTCAAAAATTAAGTTGGATAATCTTGATGGGCAACAATTAAAAAAAATAAATTATGCACATACTCTATTTTGTCAGAGTGCAGAAGCTTATTAACTGCTAATTCAAGAAAGCTTTTTTTCGACTTACTTTTCTACCCTAATGTATTCAAATTTCATCACCAGTAAGGATCTTTATTGATCTAAGCGCAAAGTTCTAAAACTTTGATGTGATTGGATAGCTCATGGTCACATAACAAAAACAACCAATAGCAAGGTGAAATAATCTTAACACGAGTTCTGCTAAGCAATCAACACTTACCATTTATGACAAAAAGACAGGTTAGAGTCGTCATATCGAAAGCATGAATTGCGTCTTTTAACGCTACAACAAATAGAGGGGCAGGGCCCGCTTGTAGACTGACGATGTCACTTGAAAATTGCAGCTTCTTTACTTGTTCTCCAGTGCGCAAAGACACAATAGAAACACAAGCGAATATCTGTTTGCTGAAAAAACAGACGGATATCGTTAGAACAGGTGTAATGAACATTTGCTACTGCTCTACAATCACTCAGTTACAGTTTTTTTTTTTTTTAATGATCCAATTCGGACACCTAAAATAAAAAATAGAAGAAGCGTTCACTGATAAGTGACACGCTACAATTTTTTATCGCACCTGTTTGCTTTATATTACTGTTCAGCGATTACGCGAAAACTTTCTACATTCACGTACATCATAATCTTTATCGCGTAGTCGCATGTCGCGTATCGGTAAACGCACCTGCACCGAACATATTCCGCGATAAAAATGATTTTTAGCTAATTTTTTTGACACATTACTTTATCAAAAACTTTACACTGAACACCTTTTAAGGAGTACCAAAAAAAAAAAAAAAAGGTTTACAACAGCAAAACGATTAAATAAAACCAATAAACATACCTATCTGTTGCAAGACATATGGCCAACAGTGGTCTTTTAGACTGTAACTCGTCGGTTTTAACTGCAAAATACACAACAAAATAAAGAAGAGATACTTCCTACGAAAATTTTTCTTTGCATATGAATCAACCTTATTAATCCACACAAACAAGTGCAAAAGCTGTCACATGCACAAATGAAACAACAAAAAATAATACAGGAAATTGCGATTTTTCATGATTTTCAAAATTAGAATGGAATTTTAATCAATTATTATGAGTGGTATATATAGATACATAGTTTACAATGCTGGAAAAACACTTGAATAAGTGGATGCTACACAAGACTGATAGTCAAGTAAAATAACAAGGAACTAAAAAAAAACTTTTGGTACTTCAGTTAAATATGATTTTTATTGCTCGTCATCTAAAACACTGCATTAACAATTTGTTTGCAAAGTTAATACTGGTTAAGAATTTTAAATTGAAATTGGATTAAGACCTAGAGCCCTCCAAGGATGAAAAACGAAAACACCATCAAGGCAATTAATGCCATTGAGAAATCACAAATGGTAGAACCACTAACAAAAGAAATTTAAGTTTAATCTTGGCATAATTAGAGCATCGAGAAATTTGATGAATCAAAAATGTTACGATTAGCAAACGGAACTAAAGAAAGCAAGACAGCTTGAAAATGAAGCTGTCCTCTGCAACCACACAAGGTTAGACAGTCATCACACCAAGTGCTATTGTTCGGAAATTGACACTTGGTTTCTTTTGTAAGCCATTATGTTATCGATGATAAAAACGAACAGCAAAGCGCCAGGCTGCTGTATTATGATAAGACTCCGCCACAGGACCTTTTTTCAAGACCTCAAAGATGCAAGATTATAAAGCTAAACCAAAGTACATTCATAGATACATTTCGTTAATGAGTGTACATTTTTGCATGAAAATTTGAACTTACGAGCAGGGGGTGGTGGCGGCAACAAACAAGCAGTTTTGACCGGTCCATCTCGAAGAGAGAACATTTCCTGCGCATCGCCGTAAACCTAAAACACAAAATATATACTCAACCTTACCGTTAGAGTCACAGAAGCATAGCTTGTTGCAAGGGCAATACTAGCCTATGTGTGCTTGAAATTGCAAAATTCGAGCACAAACAGATTAAATTTTAACGATGATATTGTCAGAAGCAGAGAAAAATTGTATATACACAAGTTGTACCGTTAACATATACAATATAATAGAGTAACCAAAAACATAATTACAATATTTATCAGCGAGAAAAAGTAAAACGATTAAAAAGCTAAAGCGAGCCTCTATATTTCACCTTGAACCTGCGGTGAAATGCCTATTCAACGATGCCAGGTTAGTCGTCACAATTATTTAAGCTGAAATTCAAAATCAATTTTTGTTTTGCTAAACTGGAAAACTTAACCAATATCGATTTGAACATTATGTTAACCCTGCATATTCAACTAATCTGTAAACCTATATTAACTTGGCATTCCAAAGCAGTGGCTTTGGAAAAAAAGTACATACGACACAACCTACTTCGTAAAAACCAAACGTAGAAAGATTTTCCAACTGCAATTTTTAATGTAAAGACTAGAGCATTAATTTGAAAATATACATCATGAAAGAAGATGCTACCGTTACAAGGAATTACAAATAGTCCAACTACTCTTACTAAAATGGTTAATAGTTTTAGATGAAACACAATTAACGTTTACCACTTATTCATTAGTCACTACTCAGGTCTCGTTCCACTTGAAATATCAATTCACAACAAGTTATGCAACTTCAGTATTTTCAAAAACACCAATTTCAAGCTGTCAACGAAGTGCTTTAAGCAATAACAGAGAATAAGACGCTACGATTCATAGATAAAATCAAGATTAAATCTGGCACTACTGCAATGAGAACGCTATCATACTGCTACAATGTTTGCTGGCGAAATGCACATTTTGCGAAGAAAATGTTCATTTCCGTTTCAGGATAAATACATACATTTAAACAAACGATTTCCACAACTAAAGTTAAAAATATCACATTGTACAAACCAAATTTCAACTAGATCATGTCGTTGGGTTAAACTAAAAGCTTCACACGACCATAAAATCGATAACAGCATTTAGTGTGATCTTGTCATTGACCGCGAGTAACCTTGCCAGGCGAAAACAGCATCGTTTTGTTTACACATTGTAAATTGCACCACCACGATGCAAAATGCTGAATTATGCTACCAAAGGACTTAAATTATCAACACCAGCAATAGGAGCAGATCTATTGCTGCAAATCTGTTTGCTAATTTGGATTAATGCTTGCGACAGCTGCATTGAATAAATACAAAATAGCAATCACGCCCAACTAATACACAATGCATTGATAATAATAATTGATACATATAGCAACAAATCTTTGACGCAATAAATCCGTAGTCAGATTGACAACTAACGCACTACATTAACCTACTGTACTGTCAATAAGTTTACAGAAGTGTATGCACCAAGTCAAAAGAAATAAAATAACCTTTGTTCGTTCGTATGAGCTTGATTTTAGAATTAGATGTCCGGGCAAGATTCATGCAGCCAGGTGATTGTGTCATCATCCAGTTGGACCAATTCAGTTATCCCATAAGGTGGAGAAAAAGGGGGACAGTGAGCTAGTATGTGCTCTGCCTTTTGATTCTCGGCGCCACAGTCGCATGCCGCAGATGGAACCATTCCCCAGTTGTGCAGGGATTGAGCGGAATCGTCCAACAATAGTGTGAAGATGGTTTAGCCGCACGCAGGAACGTCTCGGGAGATGCATACCTGGAGGGGTGTCGATGTAGTAAATGAAGTGGTGAAGTCGGGTGTTGCAATTGTTCCACTCAGAGCTCCATGAGTGTTATGCCCAATCAGCCACCCTGGTCCCTGATATCCACTTGGTTGAGATTGGATAGTAGTTCTCTGGTGCCGGGCACAAAAGAGTGTGTTGACTTCAAACGCCGAGATTGCCTTAGCTCTGTGCTGATGATTTTAAGATGGAGGAGATGGTTTGGCTCCAAGGCTCGGCGAGCTAAGGTCAGTGTAGCTTGTCTACGACGAAGCTTTGCGGGTGGGATGCCAGGGAGAACCGTTAGGTAATCCGTTGGTGTGGGGAGCAGGCATCCAGTCACAATGCGCAGTGCGTTATTAATAACTGGATCAATCAAACGAGTGTGAGCACTGCAACACCAGACAGGTGCACAATACTCTGCGGTCGAATACACAAGGGCAAGAGTTGCAGTGCGCAGGTCTGAGGCACCAGCGCCCCAGGTAGTTCCAGCTAGTCGTCCGATTGATGAAACTCTGCTGTTACGTTTCTAGCGAAGTACTCCAAATGTCGCCTGTACGTGAGAGATATATCCACTGTTATGCCAAAATGCTTTGAAGTATTAGAGAATGGGAGTAGCTTGCCATATAATCCCACCGAAAGCTCACGTTTCGCTTCCATGTTGGTAAGATGGAATACAGGCGACACTGTTCTT
Organism: Trididemnum miniatum; assembly: GCA_964006365.1. Taxonomy (NCBI): domain Eukaryota; kingdom Metazoa; phylum Chordata; class Ascidiacea; order Aplousobranchia; family Didemnidae; genus Trididemnum; species Trididemnum miniatum. The sequence continues at coordinate 7,304,730 of OZ023235.1, read as the reverse complement.
GTTTCGCTGAGCTTCAGTCTCCATTTTTGGAGGTACGTTTGTGGAGTTGCCATGTCTTGGCTAAGAGTCTTTTCCAAAGTCCGCCAATCTCCAGCAATATGCACGAGTGCGAGATCATCGGCATAAGCAAATTTGCTGGAAGTGGTTGGTGGTAAGTCACCGACGTAGATATTAAATAGAAGGGGAGCCAGGACAGATCCCTGTGGGACACCGTTCTTCAGGCGTCTGAATCTGCTTTGCTTTCCATTACCGGTCGTGAGGGTGAAGCTGCAGTTCTGGGCAAGTTCCATGATCATTCGTACCTGGTGTCTATCAGGAATAAGCCGCAAAAGCTTGCAGGCCAGGCCGCGATGCCACACGGTGTCATAGGTTGCAGTGAGGTCCACAAAGACAGCACCAGCTCTTTTGTAGCCGAAAAACAGTCCTCGATTTCTTGGGTCATCAAGGAGACCTGATCTACAGTCGATCGTCCGAGTCGGAAACCTGCTTGCTCACGAGGAAGCTGGGAATCGATGGCAGGCTCAATACGAGTATAAATGAGCCTCTCGAGGATCTTGTTGGGGGTGCAAAGCAAAGAGATTGGGTGGTAGCTTTTAGCATCGTTTAGGGGTTTGTTCGGTTTAGGAATAGCAACCACCAGTGAATGTCTCTAAACTTTTGGAATCCTGAGCTGGCACAGGCAAGAAGAAATTTGCGCAGCCAGGATTTGATAATGGGTCCAGCATGGAGAACAAGCTCGGGGCAAATAAAATAACCTATCGAGAGCTTATCCAAAAAAGCAACTTGAGTGCCAATTTAAAATTACTCAAGTTTCAAGCAACCGTTTTCCCAACTAAACGAACCGATTTTCTCACAGCAATAACAAAACTACGGTATGTCATATGAAGTAGAAAACGCTATGAAAAATCAGCAGCTGAAGCTCAATAAATATTGCATTACTCACCGACAAGTACCACATCTGCACGCCATTTGTGTAGCCAAGAACAAGAAACAGTGATGAATCATCTTGCTCCAAACTTTCATATCCATATGCATCAGCATAAGTAAAAAATCGAGCCCATATAATTGGTTCTTTGTCATCAGCTGGAAGTGATTGCGTGTAAACCTACAAGAATAACAAAAAATATTACAACAACATAGCTGGTAACACCAAAGTTTAACTAAAATTCAAATTAGCATGTATACTATTGGCAACAGATGTCATTGATGATGTGATAAGCAGGATTTTAATGGTTTAGGAGAAAAACCTGAATGGTCTTGCAACAATGATTGTTGTACTCCCAAAATAATTGAATTCCTTGCAGTGACTTGCTGTATGTATACTGCAGATTCTTTATTAATAATATGATAATTCTGGAATATGTACCGGTAACTGCGCTAATGCGGCAATGCAATTGCACTTTATATACGTAGCACAAACTAAAGCAAAAGCACAATCAGCAGTTGTGCTAAATAAGCAACAAGAAGAAACATCGCAATGACAGATAACATTACAACCAAAAGCTATGAAGTACCAGCATTAGCTTAAATATATACTTGCACAGTAACATCACGTACTGTTATTGGCACAAAACTGTTTCCACAGATAATGCATTGCACACTTGTACAAAGCATTTTAAAGTCATGATTACATACCTGACCTATCCCTTTGACAAAGTTCACCACACTATCCATGTAAGTCTTATTACTGTAAACAACATAAACAACATGTTATGAAATTATGATACGCAGGTAGTAATACAACACAGTAACTAATATTACTTGTCATTCATTATATATCATAATCAGTGGAGCAAACGGCCAGAAAAAAAGTCGGCGAGGATTTTTTTCCAGCTGTTCGCTCCACTGATTATATATCATAGTTACGTATATAGCTTATATAGCCTTTTGCTCCACTTATAATAGCCTTTTGCTCGATTATATAGCCATTTGCTCCACTGATTATATAGCACATAAGCACAGTAACTTCATTCCACACATCAAATATTGTGAGGGCATTGGTCAAAAATGCTAACTTTTAAAAACACTTTGCTTGTGTTTATGATGTTGCGTCAAAACATTTAACATTATACACCTGTCAATGGTCTGATCAGATTACACTATCAAAATGCACTTTTATTGCGCGAGAGAGGGAAGGATTTATATTTTTCATAAAGTCAAAAATTTGTTGGTAAAAAGAGCTTTACTTAATATCCAAGGGCAAACACCAAGCTCGAAGATCTGTGCGCTCTGCATGTTAGACCTATAGAGTCTTTATTATGAGAGATCCTTTTTTCTTTTTGCAGCATCAAAACTGCGACAATCACAAAAAAATACTTCCTCACACTTTGCTCCAAAGCGCTAGATTTCAATAAAGAGCCACTGCGTTTTGTCAACTAAGTGTAGTAAAAATTGCTCAATATGCAGTGTACCCCCTCAACCTCTTAAACCCCTCAAATTTACCCCACAAATTTAGGCAATTAAAAAAAAGACTTTTCTAACAAAATCGGCGAAATTTAGCAAAAAGCAAAAGATTTCTATGAATAATACATACGGTAAGTATAATAATCTTTTAGACGTGAATAGTGCAACCATAACTATTTATATAAAAAATTATGCAATATGTCATATTAAGTTTGACCAGAAAACCATTGTAGCATCTCGTAAAGAAAATATCAATATATACAAAATAATCTTACCAGGCAGGCTCAGGTGAGACTGTTCTTCCACCATTACTATCATATCGTCTTCTGAGGGCAACCTTATCTACATTTATGGCAGTTGCAGACATGGTCTAACAGACAACAACTCTTCTTTCAAACAAAAATAATTATCAATACATAATGCTACACATAACGTACATTTAACTACAAATATTTATCTAAAAGATACTTATCGCTATGAGGTAAATCAATTCAAAAAAAAAAAAATTCACGTTATTAAGCTCTTTATCGCAACTATTGACTATTGGATAAATCTTGACAAAACGTTCCTAACAAAATGCCAGTTGATCGCAGATCGTAAAAACCAAGAAAACATATATGCATATATATAACTGTAAACAACACTCGTTACACACTTCAGCGTAATACCCTGCCATTCATTACATGGCCCCACCACTCGTTACACGCTTCAGCGTAATACCGCGAGTATAATGACGATTTGATTTTTTTTTGAAGTTCATGCACAAATTTATGCACAATAAACTTCTCTCTGTTTTTCCAGATTCTTTTATAAACCCCTCAAATATTTCAACACGAGCCACTAGAGCTTCTTCAAATAACAACAATTTATACATTTCAAAATTTCCCTCAACTAGATTACAAAGATGTATGACGTATTACGCTATCAAAACATGGAACTCGATTCCAAATGAAATTCAAAATTTGTCATATATAATAATAAACAATTTGCTATTCAATATAAATCATAACTAATTTCTTTTTATGCATAACTAAATATTGTATCAATACTAAAACTCTCTGAAATTACAGAAACTTGTCAGTCAGCAGACACAGCACTAATAATGACCACAATTTCCCCTTTTTTAGTTTCAAAATTTTAGCAATAGCATAAATTTATAGATACATAACCAAATACTTTTTAGAGTGACTGCTTGACATGATGACTGAAAGGTCTGTTTGCAACCCCCCTGCTTCCTGTACCGATCATGCCATTTTGTGCTTAATTTTTACCTGAGGCCGCAACTAAACTCGTTGTCGACAAAATGATCATAACAAAAACGAAGTGGCTATTCTTACGGACCTGTACAAATAAGCACTTTGTTTATTTTATTACTTCGTCACACTCTCTGGATCGAGCTTAGCATCAAGCAATAATTGAATAAACCAAGCGCTCATTTGTACAGGCCCGTACAAATAGCCACTGCCTTACAAAAAACAGACAGCATATTATACTGAATAGAGTAGGCCTACACCCTTCAAATTTTTGTCAAATGATAGTAATCATAAATTTCAGTTGTTGCTTACAGAATTATTGGGGCTATGATAAAATATCCACGTGACAAATAGTCTAGCCAAGAAATAGTCTGTGATAATAAATCCATCTACAGTATAATATACGCTATTAGTTCAATAATTTCTCAGTGCCAATATTCTGTATTCTGCAATTCATACAATCGTCAAATTAGGATTTTTTTGGTACCGATACTGTAACCACAAATTAAAACCCAGACCTAAATGAATCATCATTTAATCAGACCCATTGTACTTTTCAACAGCTAAACTAGGCTAAACAAATAGTCACAGTTCAACAAATGAATTGCAAAACAGTTGTTTGTCTACTGGTACAGTGGTAGCACGCAACCTGTCTAGGCTGCAGATTCAGTCTAAATGTAGATCTATATACTGGTACCATACACCAGTAGGAGTAATTCTTCTTCACATACGCTGTTGAGTGTTGACATTGTTATGCTATGATCAGAACTTAAGTGTCCACACCTGATCAGTGATACTGATCCGCTGAGAGCCAAGATAAGACAACCCTAGGCATAAGAGATGGCATAGGCCACTGAGGGATTCAGTCGACTCACTAAGGAGCCACTAACCGGTCTTTTCATTGGTCTGCAAACGACCCAATTTTATCTTATGTTTTTAACTGGACTGATGACGAGCTGTTAGCAATTTTTTAAATCCCTTTCAGGTTTCATTTTCCCTTTGAATGTGATTGAAGATTCATAACCAGTAAAGGAATGGGCTTTGGGTGGGCCAGGCGTTATTTTTGGGATGAGTAGGCCAAGAGCCAATTACTGCTAACTGGGCAAGAGGTACCTACCCCACTGCCTTATACCAGGTAGCAAAAAAGGCAGCCCATGCCATTTTTATACCAGTCTACCCTACATTTACCTGTTTACTCTTAGAGCTTAGGAAAGCACTGATAACAGAGTAATGTTTTGCATCCACGTTGACATTGTTATGCTATGACATTGTCAACGGTAGTCTACAAATGCAATCATTGTTACTGTTGACCAACACTTAACTGCTTACCACAATCTGCATTAACTTAATAACCCCTAACACACTGCACAAATTTTTGGGTCCTAGTCTACTAAACACCGCAAAGGAGAAAGGACCTCAAATTGATGTATACCGGTATACTGAACACCGCAAAGCAGTGTTTTTTTTCGGACATTTTTTGGAATTGTCCGAATTTTTTGCTTAATGTCCGAAATATTTGGAATTTAATATTTAATGATTTCGGACAAAGTGTCCGAAAAACTTTTGCTTATAGCACAATTGCACGAGCATATAGCAGCTCCATGCTCATTAAATTTACTAAAATTTTGCGAGTTTCTTTTTGCAACTAAACCATTGCCACTGTAACGTTCTAATCAAGTTGTTTGCATCATGCGTGCTTATTGCAACATTCTCACTTGTCAGCAAAAAGAAACCATTTTTGCGTTTTACCATATTTGGGAATTATGTCCAGACATTTAGAACTCTTGTGGCTACTGCGATATCGCGCATGGGCTTCATGATTTGGACTCCCTCAAGACTTTAATGACAACTTCAAACAATTTGTTGCTTTTGATATTTTGAGTGAAGTTGTTTGAGCTAAAATAGATTTTTGGAAAATCAGGGTAATTATTGCGTCTTCCGAAGATATGAATTTGAAAAAGATCATTTTCGTATAAAATCGGTTCCTTCAATCAAGGTCATCGAATTTTCGAGAGAAATCAAGGTCATCGAATTTTAACAGCTCAGATGGTCAAGTGGTAAGAGCGTCCACCTCGGAAGCTGTAGATTTGGGTTTGATTCTGAGTCGGGTCAAACCAATGACTTTAACATTGACATTCACCAGCTTCCCTGCTTGACGCTCAGCATTAAAGGGACAGTGTGAAGAACAAGCGGGCAAGTATACTTGTTATGCCATTAGGAAAGGCACTTAGTGGGATTCCCCCATCTTGGTGTGGTACACAGTCAAGGAAAAAAACTAAACGTGGTTAAAGTTTCGTTTTCAACACTAGTCTCGTGTTTTTGTGAAATGCAGTAGCTTAATTATTAACATTTGATTTAGTAAACTTGTAATCATTTGTTCATAAATCTTGCCAAAAAAATTTTTAAATGTCCGAAATTTTTTGAGCAATTTCGGACATTTGTTCGAATTTTTACAGCAAAAAATAAACCCAGCCGCAAAGTACGACATAGGACTCTAAATTCTTAACCCTAACCCCAATCTAACCCTAACCCTAATTTAAAATTCTTTGTTGTTCTTTGTTATAGTACCGGTATGATTAATGATTCCAAGTCCTTAGTTGTTCTTTGCAATTTTTAGCAGATCAATTTAAGCAGAGGTGGGCATTCCACAATTTGAAGCGCAAAGCGCTAGTTGCGCAACTTCCGCACGTGCGGAAGTTGCGAAGCGCTTTAACAAATTATTTTTAGCCATTACGCAAGTTGCGTTGCGCTTCAAGGAAAATAAATCCTTTTTGCGCTTTATTGCATTGCCAACTGAAAAAATATATAATAATGTGCGCATTATTGCGCTGCGAACTGAAAAGAATATGGTTGCTTGCGCTTTGTTGCGTTGCGCACTGTCGAAAGTTGAAATACTGCGTTGCGCTTTGTCGGATTAATTAAAGCGCAATGTGCTGGAGTAAGCAGTTTTTTGTAACTGTTTTTAATAGAATAGCAGTTTGTTTCTTGATGCGTAAAATAGGCCTAAAGGTCGATTTATTGTAGCAGAAATTTTCAGCTCATCAGAAATGTGGTACACTAAAGTCTTTTGCTTTTTAAAATAATTGCAAGTGCTTAAAGAGATCATTGAGGGTTGAATAAATTGTATTTACTTGTTGTGGAGAACTTCACCGCATATGCAAATTATGATTTACCGCGATGAGGTGCTTTTAACAGCATGAGACAATGCAACGTGGCGCAGTGGTTTGGAGCGTCGTTTTTAAGACGACCATGATCGCAAGGTTGATGGTTCAACTCCCAACCTAGTCTCGTTGTTGCGTCCTTGGATAAGATGCTTCACATTGATTATCTCTGCTTGGTGAAATCTGGCAAGCAACAAATTAAATAAGTCAGAAGCAAAATTCAACCGAAAAACTCGGAAACAAAGACAACTCCTAAGCGAGTCTGGATTCGTCCTAAGCAGCGCCTCCTTCGCTTTCTCGTGATAAGAGGATGAAGATGAAGAAAGCAATCATCAGCAACGCATCTTTTTTCGCTTCCTATTTAATTTTCCTGTTCATTGACCACGCAAAATCCTGTTACAGTCACTTGCATTAAAATCGTGGACGCGTTGTAGACAACTGCGTGCTGTTGAAAGCACCTATAAAAATAACTCAAGAAAAAATTGCATTGCTTATACATCTACTCGTTGCGCTTTATTAAATTTTTCATTGCGAAAGTTGCGTTGCGCTTTTTCTTTTGTATAAACCTCATTGCGGAAGTTGCATTGTGCTTTAATGCAAAAAAATTATTGATTGCGGAAGTTGCGTTGCGCTTTAATGTGAAAAAATAATTGATTGCGAAAGTTGCGTTGCGCTTCAGTCAATTTAAAAATTAGTTTGTGCTAGTTGCGTTGCGTTTCATGACTTAACAAAACTTTTGCGCTTTGTTGCGCTGCGCTTCAACCAATTTTTAAAAAATGCCCACCTCTGAATTTAAGGTTCTTTGTAGTTCTTTGCCGTGTTTAGTACATCAATTTGAGGTCCTTTGTTGCCCTATGCGGTGTTTCAGTCCTTTGCAATGTTTAATAGGACTGCACATTTCTTGCACATCCTTTCTTCCTGCTTCCTAACATGATTCGTAACAGCATCCTATAGGCTAGTCCTTTAACATTAATTTACCTTATCCATCATAGACTACTGGTACCACGGTACATCACAAACCAACAGGCGAAATATGGTACTAGTACCACGGTGCATCACAAATCAACAGTCAAAATATGGTACTATACCGGCACCGATAAATAAACTATTCAAGTAATGTTTTGCATCAATTATTGACATTGTAACAGGCTGCAGGTTACACCATGACCTGATGACATCAAAACTGCAACTTTTTACGCTAACTAGGTGATTGTTGACCATACACTTTCTCCAATACAGGTAACATACCGTAGCCTGACACCATGATCTGGTGATCTCTGCTTTAGGCCTAGACTAGCAGTCTAATTTGAGTCTTTTAATGACCAGACAACTACTGGTCGGCCTGGGCTACCGGTAATCTGGTTTGAAACAGTGGTTAAGGTGGTCTACACTTAACAGCTAAAGACTACAATTTTGTAATTTACAGAGAAGGGTTATGCTGGTACCGTAGACTAGCCTACAGTACCTACTAGGCTTGCAGCAGCCCTGAGCAATCTGCCTGTTTTAAAAGTATTGTTAGCCTATTGCATAGCCAAGGTCAAGTCCCACATTAGGCTAGTTGCTGCATAAAGCTTGCTATATTGAATTAAAAGCTTATGCTTCCAAACAAATCGTTTTCTGCAATTCATATTTCTCAATTTCTGAACAACACTGACAAATCACAAAGAACCTTATCCAACCTTGAACGACTTGCTCCACCTCACTGTAAAATGACACAACAAAGCATCAGCTGAGTCTCAAAACAAAAAAAATCGCTGAAGCATGTAATTATAAATAGCAACTAGATTCGAGAACCGTCAATTGAATAATCGGTTATACAAGAAGACTTGCAACATTCTATTTAATTAACGTTGCTCATTTTGATTCTCTGGCAACAGTTTAAATTTCTACTCAGGTGTAGTTTCATAGCTTCACCAACCACAAGCAAGTAATCGTTTCAGGCCTGTCGAACCTTGTAAAAAATCAATTGATTGAAATTTCTATTTTTATCTTCCAGGACCGTGACGAAACGTTGGAGGCGTATTACCAAAAACAAATCCAGACTCCTTTTGAAGTACTTTTGTAAGCTTCGTTTCCGACTTTTGAGATCGAATTTTTCTTCTGACTTCTTTATTTGCTGCTTATTAGATTACGCCAACGCCAAGCAGGGATTTATTTATTATCGAGAGACATCTAAAATCCAATAAATCTTCGACTGACATTTCTGTTGAAATTCGAAAAGCCTTAGTAAATTCGCACTCAACATTCAAAGATCTTAAAAACTTATTTACAAAAATTTTGGTCTCCGAAAAAATTCCACACCATTTCGAACATAATGAAATAATTGCAATCTGGAAAAATAATGGAAAAAAAATCTGACCCGCATGATTACCATAGAGGAATTCAAGTTGGTACTTCATTTGCTAAAATATTCAGTATATAAGCCTACCAATCAGCCGCATGAACAGTAATTGGTTCAACACACCACGGCTGGTGAGAGGGGGGCAGGGGGGTTCAAAGTACTGGAACCCGTCAGTTTTAAGGGGCCCGTCACAGGTTTTACGAGGGGCACCGCTCAGTGGCGTCGTGCCATTGGGGCCCGGGGGACCCGAGCCCCCAAAAATTTTCTGAGATGTGTTACTTTTTATAATTTGAAAAATCGAAAAACTAAAAAAATTAAAAATTCAGCCAGTGCTATATTTCGTTTTCGTCTTTCAAAGTAACCCCATACCCTCCTTTCATGTAGCCTACGATAAATTTCATTGTTTTGTTGTAATTATAATTTTTTTGCTTCAATCAATCGCTTCGACTCAGGAATAAAGTCAGTTTCTTGATCTGTAGGCTAATTACAATTTAGAAAACATTTCGCATGCCTTGTTACAGATCATAGCCTAGCCCTAGAACACACTTATCGGCTACACGTCATCCCATCGTAATGCGTCAAAACTTAGAATGATTGCAGGCTTGCAGCCTCCTTTCATTTATTTTAGCCCAGCTTCTGCTTTTAGACACGAACTACTAAAATCTTTTTGTATTATCTGACACTGGTGACTGCACTCACTGCAGGTATCGGTAGGCCTATGTCCTTTTTCGATAAAAAGGTGTGATGAAACGAGTTGTTTTACGTGAAAACCGTAAAAATACTGTGGCGGCTGGGACTCAGCGATGGCAGAAGCATTTCCAAAGTGGGGGGGCCCAAAACCAATGACCAGATTTTCTTCATCTACAACCAAGGACGGCAGTGGCGTAGCGAGAAATTTAAAAAGGGGGGAGGGGGCATAATTTCCATACATTGTTCCAGAGTATTTTTTTCGGCAGAACTAATTTAAAGCTGATTACGAAATCAGAAAAGTTCTAGGGGGGTCCGGGGGCATGCTCCCCCGGGAAATTTTTGAAAATTTACATGCTGTAATGGCTATTTTAGTGCTTTTTGAATAATTTTCAGGCAAATTGTGTTTAAATTTTTTGACCCTAATTCTGGGTGCTTCGCCAAATATGATGCATTTTGTTTACACATTTTTGATTATGCGTGCTTATCGTGTAAGGCTTAGGCCTATAGCAATCGAAGGAGTTCGAACTTATAGAAAAATTGTATGCATCAAAAACATTTTTGAAAATGGCTGGTTGGAGGATGCATACCCTTCATCCTATCCCTCTGGATTCGCCCCTGGCCATAAGCTACAGAAACCATCAAAAAAAAAAATTGGCATATTTTAGTCACTTTTGGCACCATTAATATTGTTCTTTTTACTAAAAGGCAGAGGCAAAAGGGTTGGCGAGCATGGCACAATGGCCCCGCTCCTAAATACGCTCCTGTGGACCGGATTTAGGCAATGAGAGGTCCTAGGCTATTTGATTACACTGATTGCAAGAGCTAAAAAAGGTCTTCACGTTCTCAGATGTCCTGTTTTCACTGAAAATATTGGTATAGTGAAGAGCAAAAAAAAAAAAGGTATGCACGTACTCAAATGTTCTGTTTTCCCGAGAAAGTATCGGTGAAGAGAACAAAAAAAGATCTGGATTGTTCGTGATGAGGCCCCCCATTTTCTCCGAGGTCCTAGGTTTCAGCCTGCTTAGCCTATACGTAAATCCGGCCCTACGCCTACAACCCATATTTAGCCTGTCCACTTGTGACAAGTCCAATTTATGTGGGCTTCAGACTTACGGTTCTTGCTTCTAGTTTCTGTTACCCCACCGCACAAACAAAATTTTAAAGAAGACATCTCTGGATTTGAACTCTTTCCTGGCTTTTAATTTGGATGGTAGGCCTATTAAGTTTCAAATACATTCATGCAGCGGTAACATTGTAGAAATAAACGCGTAAATTAGTGCCCCCCAGGCCCCCCTGAAAAAAAGGTGAGGGAGCCTGGGCCCCCTCGGCCCCCCTGGTTCCGCCACCTATGCTGGGACTTCGCCCCCAGCAATGTCCTCCTCGATTTTCAAATCGTGGGGCCATACTGATTGTGCATTATGTCCGCAATTAAGAAGCGGTTTGAGGCAGGGGCGGAGACACGGGAGGCGAAGGGGGCAATTCTCCCCCCTCCCAAAATATTTTCAGTTATCACTAGCCTACAAACAAAGACACTAATGCAATAACGTAAATCTAATCACAAGGCAAGCAGGGGCGGATTAAGAACACTCAGGGGTACCCGTGTGTCCTTTTTCGACAAAAAACTACGCTAAAATAAGTGTTTTTCTTGTAAAAACCCTAAAAATCCGTGGCGGCTAAGGGCTCTGCCCCCAGACCCCTAGAGCTTACGGCGGCTGGGGGCCTCGTCCCTACACTCTCGGTTGTGCCCCCTTCTTTTGTCGAATCCTAGATGCGCCAATGGACAAGCCTATGAAGTTTTGCCCTTTTCCCCGAAATTTTGAGCTGGCTACGCCACTGGTTTGAGGTACCGGGAGATATCAAAATAAGTTTCGATTTATTATCCAAAATTTGGGGTATCACTACATACTTTGGTAGCTTTTCCTAACTTCCTTTTTTCGTAATGTTACTCAATGTTAAATACGGCTTTTACAAAGGTTGTGATCAGTATCTGTTTAAGTTGTTTCTCGGGCCTCTCCAAATTTTTTGGCTGAACAACGTCTCTGGCTCCGTTCTTATAAAACTTTTTTCTCTTTTTTTTTAGAAAATTAAATTTCTCGAATTATATCTCTGCCCTGGGGTCCAGATTTTCTCTCAACGGCCCTGCAACTCACAAATTCTTGATTTACAAAATGGATTTTGTCAGGGCCATCAAGTACCACTGATGGCATATTATATCACCAAAATCACGCAGTTACTCGCAGAAAAAACAAACAGGTATATGCCATAGGCCTACTCGTTGACTTAAAAGCTGCTTTTGATCACATTAACAAGAGATTGGCTATTTCATTCAATCAGGAATACACTATCAAAAAAGAACAAAACCAACAACATTATTAAACTACTTTATGCACTATACCAAAAGACCACTGCAGAATTAAAGAACCTTCCAAAATTAAAGTTTGATATTAAATGTGGTGTACGTCATTCGTCAAGGTGGAACTGAAACGCCGATCCTTTTTAACTTGTACTTGGACTAAAATCTTAAAAATCAAATCTTGATTATACTCGCCGTATTACGCTGAAGCGTGTAACGAGTTGCGGGGCCCATCCCCGCGGCTTAGCGCCTGGGCAACACAGCTCCGAAGAAACGTCGCAACGGTGGCGAGTCGTTGGCTACACTGTGTAGATTTGACAGGCCCGAGAATCGAACCCCAGACCTTCCACACCGATAGCGTGCGCTTAGCAATCTATGTTTGGAGAATTTTTCCGGAGGCCTGCAAGGTAAATCAAATTGAACTTCATGCCACCCCGATCGGAATCACTGACGATGCTAGAATCAATAGAAGAGATAAAAATTACAGGGGAACTGTTATCAATGCTGGCACTGCATATGCTGGCGATTTAGTGTTATTTTTTCCCGACAATGCTAATCTCCAAAAGAGAATTAATATTTTGCAAAACACTTTTACAGACTTTGGACTAACTAGCAATGCATCAAAAACAAAATCGATGATATTTAACTTTCATGCAAATGAAGAGTATCCGGAAACATTCTGCGAAACCTCCAAAGTTCCGATAGAAAATCTAAAGATTTCCAAGTATTCCTGGGCGCAAGCTTTCATTGCGATCATGCAAACGTAGGAGACGAAGAAATCCAACTCTGCAGCACAATCACTCATCTTTTCAACAACACAGCAAGCATTTGCTTTGCTATTTCAAAATTCATCTTTCCACTTGGATTAAGTTTCTAAACGCCCTAGTCAGAACTAGATTGACATATGGGTGCTCTGCTTCGTCAGCTTCAAATCAACAGTTACAACGGATTAACGTGTAGCCTACTCAGTGGCGTAGCGAGAAATTTAAAAAGGGAGGGTGGGCCATAATTTCCACATTTTTTTCAAGCGTGCTCTTTTTCGGCAGAACTAATTTGAAGCTGATTGAGGAACAAAAAAGGCTCTAAGGGGGTCCGGGGACATGCTCCCCTGGAAGAATTTTGGAAATTTACATTCTGTAATGGCTATTTTAGTGCTTTTTGAATAATTTTCAGGCAAATTTTGTTTAAATCTTTTGACCCTAATACGGAGTGCTTCGCCAAATATGATGCATTTCGTTCGCACATTTTTGATTGTGCGTGCTTTATGGCGTAAGGCTTATCGCTATCGAAGATGTTCGAAATTACGAAAAAATTGTATACATCAAAATCGTTTTTGAAAATGGCTGGTGAGAGGATGCATACCCTCATCTTATCCCCCTGGATCCGCTTCTGGCCATAAGCCGCAGAAACCATGATACATATTTCGGTCACTTGGGACCATTGATTTTGTTTTCTTACTAAAAGGCGGAGTTGAAAGGGGGAGAGGGCATGGCACAATGGCCCCCTCTAAATACTCTCCTGAGCCTACTACAAAACCATGTTGCGTGAAATGATTCGAAGCGGATTCCGCAAACGAGTGACTACAAGTAGCCTACATCATAAACGACAAGACATTGCAATCAATCTGTAAAACTACCAATATATTGGATTTTATTCGACTCCAACAAACTAAATATTTGGCCCACATCATAAGAAAACCGGACTTAGCAACAACTAAACAGGTCACATTTCAAAATTCCGTCAGAAAAATGAAAGGTCGACTCAGTAACACCCTCAAAAATAATTTTGTGGATATCATAATTTGGACATCAAACAATTTTCAAAAGAAGCTCTTGATCGTCAATTTTAATTTTGTGTGTCTTTTCGATCTTGTAGTACCTTGGTGCTACAACCCATAGTCTTGTTATATTCGGTTCATTTATCAATCAACTACACCAGTGTGGTCCAACGATTCCAACAGCCAGTGATGAGCACGATAAAACTTTCTGCACTAAAGATTCTTCAAAAAAAGAAATCAGTTGACGGACTCTGCGTGGCATCAAACAAAACAAAGAGATATTTTCTTAAATTGCTACAAGACTTTACCAACACCGTAGCCTAATATTCTTTCAATAGCGCCAACTCGCTAACTTTACACTGTGTGCATACACAATCGTTTGTGGCAATAATTTATCGGCGATAACAAAATATATTACAAAAGCGACAACGATAATCGATAAATCAAAACTATTTTTAGCGATAACGATAATCTGTAAAAAGTCATTGCTGATAAATTTAACCATCTTGATAAATGCCTATTTCTGCCAACTGCAGGCCCGCGGGCTAATTTTGGCCAGCAAAGTAATTTTCTTGGCCCGCAACGAGTTACGGCATTGGCTACGGTGATTTGCGCGTACAGGTCTGAAAATATTTGTGTAATTTTTATTTCTGCAGTCTCTGAAAAAAGATAGTGACAGCTATTTTCAGAGGCGGATCTAGGGGTGGATGTTGGTATGCATCCCTTCTACAAGCCCATTTCAACAATGCTTTTGATGAATAAAATTTTTCCATAATTTCTAACCTCTTCGATTCAACAATAATTCTTACGCCTTAAGGTCAGTACTCAAGTTGAGGGGGGATGCCCCCCATAAAACATTTCAGCGTAAACCATCCACCTATAAATAATCACCACCCCTCCTTTGCGTCTGCGTGAAAAGCTTACACCAGGGGTGGGCAAACTGCATACGGCCCGGGGTGGGGAGCACCAGGGGTGGGCAAACTTCATACGGCCCGCGGGCACTTACAGAATTATAAACCTTGTTCCTTTCTGATATTGCGTGAAATATAGGACATTTGCGGACGTGATGAACTTTTTTTTGCTATTCACTTGATTTCGAGAGAAAAATAGGACATCTGCGGTCGTGATGACCTTTATTACTTGCTTTTCCAATCAGTGCGGCTTTTGGCTTGCCAACCTCTGGCTTGCACCATCCCCCCATAAATGTTTTTACAACTCGAGCACTGTTAAGGTGTGTTTACACAGAATGCGATGCGACTTTTCGTACGTAAGGCGACGTAGCCACAAAACAGTTACAAATTATGACGAAAAACTACATCACTTTGCTCGGCATTTTAGAGAACAATCGTAAAGTGCTTTACAAAATAACCGATAAAAAGCAAAACTGTTGGGGTTTCGAGTTGTGTGGAAGAAATTTCCACCAACTTCTTACGTCAAAAAATGAATAAAATTTCGTACGACAACAAATCGGATTAAAATCACATTTAGAGCAAACAGACCTTTAGCCAAGCATAAATCGAAAAAGTGCGAACAAAATGCGATATATTTGGTGAAGGACTAATTAGGGCAAAAAAACAAAATTTTTGTTACAAATTGTTCGAAAAGCGCTGAAATGCCCATTACAGCATGAAAATTTTCCAAAAATTTTTGGGAGAGCATGCCCCCGGAACCTCCTAGAATCATTTTTGTTTCCCTATTTCCTTCAAATTTAGCTTTTCCAGAAAAAATACGCAAAAACAATGTGCTAAAAAGTTCTGAACATACTCCTCTAGCCCCCTCAATGGACACATTTTCTAAAAAGGACTTAGCCTATATACGCTCTTTTTCGGGTTTAACATCTTTGCATTCAGTTAACATTCAATTTATGATTCAAAACTGCATACCTCCCACCAAAATTTTCTGGATCCGCTCCCGGCTATTTTGCGCGGTTAATGGTTATATTTCATGCAAAGTAAGCTTATCTACATCAGATGACCGAGTTGTTAGCTTTCGCGCCTCTGAAGCGGAGGTTTAGGGTTCAAATCCTGGGTCGGTTAAAACGGACTCAGCGTTGCCAAAGACTCAGCTCCGCCGTTTATTCGAAAGAAGCTGTGTTGCACGGCCGCGTAGATGGGCCCCGCTGACTCGTTAGACGCTTAAAACGCCGAGTATAATGAAGATTTGATTTTTACTTGAAAATTGACTTTTCTTCGCAAAATGCCGAATTTATAACGTCAATAGTAATAGTACATTTTATTTCTGGCTTGCCAGAGAGTATTCACAACAAAATAAACAAAAGTAATTCAGGAAAAAGACGCAGCGACTTACGTCAACACATGCTGGAGTTAAAATTAAACGAACGACAAATTTTAGATTTTCGTTAACTATGTCGATCTTCTAGCAAGTGGCATCATCTTCTACACTGGCCAGCGGGATTACTAAACAGCCTAATTGCCCGCGATATAATTTAGTTGGACCACAACTGAACTACACTTTGAGGTAGGCCAATGCGATCTCACAGTCGCACAGGAAACAGCAAAAATGTGACGTGCCACACAGCTGCAAGGTGGCGCCAATCATACAGAATCTCAGATGGGATAAACCGTCGAAATTTTTACATAAGTTGTTGAACAATATTTGAAATCAAACACTTTGAATAATACAAGACCAGTGGTGGGCAAGTTACTTTTAACAAGGAACTAGTTACCGTTATAAGTTACTTCGCAAAAAAAGTAACTTCGTTACAGTTACAAATTTAAAAAAGTAACTAGTTACAGTTAGGCTTACTTGCGTAGGCTATTTACCGCAAAACCAAAAAAAAAAAAAAACAATATCAATTCTTAACATGAAGAGCTACATGGTGTGTCATTCAAACCAAAGTCGTTCAACTTTATATTGAAACCAAACAAAAGTACGATTCTGATACGATAAACGCTACTTTTGATTTTCACCTGTTTTCAGTGGGAAAAAAACTAGCTCTACGAACGTGAAGGCAATGTGGGGGCAATTTGGACCGACACTTTCCGAAAAGGGACGATTGCGTAAAAAAGGTTGAAGACCCCTGCGCTACATTAATAACAAGTAATTGTCTTTCAAAAACGATAACATTTCAAAGTGATTATCACTAAGCCCCAGTGGTGTAGTTTTACTTAAGTAGACTACTTAAGTATTATTGCTTGGTAACTAGTAGACCTACTTACTTAAATAATTTAAATTTCGACTACTTCTACTTTTACTTACGTAGTTCAATCACAAAGTAACACTACTTAAGTGACTTTAAAAATGATAAGTAGTAAATATTAAGCAATGTATCACGCAAATGATAAATAATCATGCTTGATAATAAAATTGGCAGCATTAGTATTACGTGTATTGCTTTATTTTGTATACCTCATATATAAGTTTTAAGATTTCGTGATATTAAGTAGTCTTTTGTTGTTGGTGTTTGGCGTGAACAATAAGGTTGCATTTTGCAGATCATGACACACTTCAATTTTTTATTTTCGTCAAATTAATGTGCAATTATCCTACATATACTTAAGCATCGGCAAAAATATATGCAAAGCTTGGAAGTGAGCAAATTATCTTTTGTCAAAGCTCAGCTTTATGGCCTTGGTTTTGCAAACGCTACTTTTTACTTAAGTAGCTTCAAACTGCTGGTACTTTTTACTTTTGCGTGGTTTCTTTTTACATCCCCTACTTTCTACTCTACTTCAAGTATTTTCCGCCACCAGTAACAATACTTTAACTTAACTAGAATTCCGAACTACTTTTTACACCACTGCCAAACCCACAGCGCTTCGGCTTTAAAATGTTTTTTCCAACGCTTAAAAGTCGTTAACTGCAGCAAGAGAAGTGGTGTAGCGAGAAATTTTTAAAGAAGGGGTCCATTATTTCGACATTTTTTTCAAACGTAATTTGTTGCGGCAGAACTAATTTGAGCTGATTGCGAAACAAAAAAGGTTCTTGGGGGGGTCCGGGAGTATGCTCCCGCGAAAAATTTTGAAAATTTACTTGCTGTAATGGTTTTTTAGTGTTTTTTGAATAATTTTCAGGCAAATTTTATTTAAACTTTTTGACCTTGATTCTGAATGCTTCACCAAATATGATGCATTAGTTAAAGCGTACGGCTTATTGTAACCGGAAAGGTTCGAAATTATGAAAAATTGTATTTATCAAAAACCTTTTTAAAATGGTTGGTGGGGGGATGCATATCTTCTAATCCTACCCCCTAGATCCGCCGCCTCTGGCCATAAGCTACAAAAATCATCAAGAAAGTCTGGCATATTTCAGTCACTTGGCACCATTAACTTTGTTCTTTTTTTTACTAAAAAGCAAACCAAAAAGGGGGGGGGCATGGCACAATGCCCCCCTAAATACGCTCCTGATTAGAAGCAGGAGCAGTATTGTAATGAATTAAAAGTTCCATAAGTAACAACAGTTAATGAGAGCGGGGTAAAAAGGAACTCCTCTACTTCATCGACATTGCTAGATCTTCGTCGCTTTGATTGTGCGAACAGCCAAAAAACTGTCACTTGAGCTTGCATCACCGTCGTTGTTTGTGTCACTACTTGTCGAAATATTTAATTCTAGAGCGTTGTCGGTTGCATTGTTTAGTACATCGATCAATTTTCTCGTCAATCGGCCTCGGTTTCAGTGGACCAAGCTCATTATTATGAATGGAGTGAAATTAAATAATTTTTTTCCGTTTTTTTTAGCGAAGATGCCCCATAAAAGTAACTGCAACTTTTGAGGCTCTGAAGTGGTAACTAGTCACAAATTCAGTTGCTTTTGCAGAGAAGTAACTTAGTTACAGTTACTAAAAAAGTAACTAGTTACTGCCCACCACTGTGTAAGACTACGCTAGCTTACAAAGACTATGCCTGAATTGAATTGTTAAAGAAAAACTTGAGGTAAAAGTTGACAGTATATCTAGCCTATAATTGATGAGATTTTTCAAACAATGCAATAACTTGGTAGACCTTCAACGTAATTGACAATCAGCAAAACTATTCAAAAACCATTCTTCTTTAACTGAAGTAATGAATAAGCTTTGCCAAGAAAACATTGGCACTTTCAAATCACAATAAAGGAAATAGCTTTGAAATGGTGTCTCCTTTGAATTTTGTTCAGCAGCAGGGCTGCGAGGCAAGTGCTCAGATCAAAGTAGAACTGGCAGGGAAACAACGCACTCTTGTTGTCACTACATTTCCGAAACTTCCTTTTAACTAATTTGGTCTTCCTCATCCATCAAAGGCATGGATTTACAAACAATTTGGCAGTTTTTCTCTCTATAATGAATTTAAAGGATGCTATCTAAAAACCAACCGTGTGTATAACAAATGGCATTATTGCTAAGGAGAGGAATCGTCAGGAAAAGATACCATTAAAAGTTTTTGCATAAAGATATTGAAATTACCTGCAAAACAAAAGAAATACTAGGAATTTCATTTCTCGTAATATGCCTATTCACACATAATGGTATCATGGTGACTCAAAACGTGGATATTTTCTGCGAATTAAAATACTGATATTGGTTTATCTGCGAAAAGATGGTGCTAAACAGAAGTTGCTACCATCATAATTATTTCGCAAGATAGACATTATGCAATTTAATCAATAAAGAATACAATCTAAGCATGTTCTTGTGTCAAAACCAGCACAAGTGGAACGGTTAAAGAATTGCACGATTTGCAAAGCATTATGGCTGCAGCTCAGATGGCTGGGCGGTAAGAGCGCCTGCCTCTGGAGTTGTAGACTCAGGTTTGATTCTAAGTCGCAAGATAGACATTATGCAATTTAATCAATAAAGAATACAATCTAAGCATGTTCTTGTGTCAAAACCAGCACAAGTGGAACGGTTAAAGAATTGCACGATTTGCAAAGCATTATGGCTGCAGCTCAGATGGCTGGGCGGTAAGAGCGCCTGCCTCTGGAGTTGTAGACTCAGGTTTGAATACCAATTTTAAAGTCATTGACTTTAAAATTGGTATTCACAGCTTCTCTGTTTGATCATCAACATAAATGGTACAGTGTCAATAACAAGCCGGCAAGTTTACTTGTTTTGCCGTTGGAAATGCACTTAGCGGGATATCCCCATCTTGGTGTGGTAGACAGATGGCCGGCAACTCCTATGCGAGCTCGTTATAGCGTATTGATCGCTTTCTCGTGATAGAAGGATAATTATGCAACCAAATATATAAAAAAGATTTCCAAGCACTTACGAATAGATTGGCTTTTCATTTTGAAGTGAACAAAAGGAAAGTAAAAAACAAGCCCAAATAAAACAGTAAAAACAGCCACAAGGTATTGAATTTGAGGATCATCGACAATTGGAAATATCACAAGGCAAAGAGAAAACAAACCGAATATGATTGGGATCAAAATGTTAACCTAAAAAAAGCAAATGCTTATTCTTGTGAAACTTAGAACCAAGGTGTTTTTAGTTGTTTTACTCACCATCAATTATGCAGTACCCAACACAGGCATTCACCCCAGATTTAATGCCGTAGGCAGAGAGATCCTAAGGCCACTTCAGAAACACGTTGAAGGCCGTTTTCGCTCAGAAACATTACCAAAAAACTCAGGCTTTGTGGAAAAACTCCAGCCCAGATTCAACTTTCAGTAGAATTTTCGGTAATAAATAGTGACGGTCAATGCCAGCTATTAGCAAATACGACCGTAGTTTTCGGAGAGCAATCTTCATATGCCCTTTAAACCTATTTTAAACGAAATATGCTGGCCACATACTACAATATTTAATAGCTGATAAGAATTTTTGATAATATCACTTGCTTTGCAAGCTGGATACAGCATGCTAATACGGTTTACCTTTACTGGCCTGGGTGCATCGGGTAGTTTGTAACGGAACCAAAGTAATGCTACGCAAGTAGCCAAATAGAAGCCCCACGTAACAAAACTGTAGTACTGAATCAGAGAATCAAAATTATTTGGGATAACCATCACAAGAGCAATCAGACCCTGAAAAATAGAAATGTAGTAAAAATTCAAAGAAGCCAAATCAGATTGAGTAAGACAACAATAGCAATATTGAAGGCAGTAATCCTACCGCAATTTAAAGCATTAGATTTAATAGAGCGTCACTGCTTCTCACTCTGAGGTGTCCGCGGCCTCGTAAGATGTGACAAGCTGTTGCTGAGGGTATAAAAATCCATCAAGGGTGTTTTATATGAGCATATACATAGCGTGTGACTTAAAAAAAGTGTACATGAAAAGTTGGTTGCATACTAACGGTACAGTGCTGTCTTGCAATTACTACTGATGATGACAGCTGAAGTTATGCCGTCGAAACCTTCAGTTTCTAAAATTATTATTGTAGCTTTAATTTTCCTCCTTAAAGGATAATGTAACATACGTGATACATCCATCATATTCGGAGTTTCGACATAACCCTGTGGTATTTTTTGCAACCCCCAAACTTTTCATCAAATTTAGAATGTGCAAATTACCAAAGAATAGAATGAAATGGCAACACTAGTTTTTTTCTTTTTGTAAATTGATTACTTATTTCACACCCCACGAAGCCATTGCAGCTCAAAATTTTGTAAGACGAAGTTCTGTTCTAGGGATTAAGAAACTTACATTGAGAATAACTGCGGGAGCAGGAGTTAAACGCTTGATGTGAATCATGGAAAGTACGAGGTTAAAATGACCTTCTCTGGCAGCCACGTACGATATTCGGCCCGCGGTGAAGCATGAACCAAAGCACGTACCAACCACAGAACAGGCCACAGCAATGGGAATGGCCCAAGACACTGGGCCCAAAACAATTGAAGCAAAATTCTGAAAAATTTAGAATACAGGATTGTAAAAATATGTACCGGGTAAGCCAAAGGTAGCAGATAAAATAATTTTTTTCCCAAGTATCAAATAAAAGAGTTGTTGCTACTGCGTTTTCACTGGATTAAGAGGGCTGCACAGCGCTTTTCAAGACATTAAAGAGATTATTGTAAAACTTAATTGAAAGGAACAATAACTAAATTGTGCTTCAAAGTTGCTCCGATAGATTGGAACTTCAATCATGGAGGAAAAATTGGCTCCAGGACCAAATACATCTATTTGTGCACATGATTTAATTCAGTTATTGGTGAAAGCAATAAATCTGCATAATAAATACAGTCATACCGCAGCCACAGCTGGTGAAAGCAATAAATCTGCAAAGGACAAGGCAGTAAGGTAGGCCACATTAGTGAAAACATACAAAGTAGTAACAATCATCATCGAAGCAACGATCGCGCGAGGAAGAGTTCGGAATGGATCCTGTAAAGTCAAACAAGTTTTGCAGCATAGTAAAATTCTATATGCAACATTTAATAATCAGAAATTTTAAATCAAAACAGTTGAACCATGTCGTTGAATTTTAAGTTCTGGGTCTCGTAAAGAATGGAGGCAGTGGCGTAGCGAGAAATTTTATAAAGGAGGGGGAGAGCATACACTGCTAAAGCCATCAAAAGAGTGTGGTATATTTCAGTCACTTACTGCAGCAACAGTTAATCATTTTTTACTAAAAGGCAAAGTGAAAAAGGGGGTGGGGCACAATGCCCCCTCCTAAAGTACGCTCCTAAATGGAGGGGTGCAAATTCCTAGCTATTGGTAGGCTAACGCACCAAAGTTTGAATCTTGCTCAAATGATAACACACCTATATGAAGAAAAATCATCAGTATTGTCGTAGCTTTTTATGGTTACTTTTATGTGCCACCAAGCATGATTGTTTAACGCAAGATAAACAGCAAAAATTAATCTTGCCCGAAATTGTAATTCGTTTATTGCACTAAGAATAAATTAATGTCTTGGCGACGTGCCGTAATTTAAAATAAAATCAATTTCGTTTGAATCGATGAGTTAAGGTACTTTCATACAGACTAACAATAAAACCGTATGGAAACATGTTCCAGAATATTTGATTAATTGTTACGGCAAGTTCTGCTTGATTAAGCCTCTATTGCGACCGCTTTACTGACGAAACGTGAGCTTTTACAGTATTCTATTAGTTAAAATTCAACATCTGACCCTCAGTGACAGCTTGTTCACAAAAGCTTGTAAATCTAGCATTGACTTTTTCTGCCTTCACACTAACTGGCAACTGCAACTTAACAAAAATATATTCAATCCAGAATTATGAAGGTTGGTAAACAGTGAACATTCCTTGAAATCTATCTGCTCGTGGGGCTAAAATAAATAACTAATAACTGAGGGTATTTTCAAATCATATTGAACTGAAAATTTACCAGTAATTGAGGGAGACTGCGAAATGAGCTAGCGCTAAAGCCAGCAGCCACCCGGTGAATATGTCAAATGCGACTGGCTCCAGCCTCGACTTGAACCCGTGACGTAGGATCTGTTACCTGACCGGCGCTTGGTGTATCGGTTAAGAGCGTCCACTTGGTAGCCGGTAGACTGGGGTTTTATTCCCAGTCGGGTCATACTAAAGACTTTAAAAATAGTATTCGCAGCTTTCGCGCCAGGCGCTCGGCACAAGCGGAAGTGCGAAGGGTTTTGTGTATGTGTTGTTCGTCATGTTATGTCCCTTAACAGCGTTCAATCATTGGTGATTGAAAATTGTAATGGGCCGACAATTGAAAATGGCCTAAACAATGTGTGCTTGCACCCGCTGTCCCGTACCTTTACCTTTAGGATCTGTTACCGACGCGCATTACCGCAAGACAATGTTGCTGGCTAGGTCAACCAAAACCTTAAGCGTGTTGACAATTGATTACAACATTTTTTCAAACTTACTTTGAGTTCTTCAACGATATAGTTCAGTTGGTTCCATCCATCAACCGCCCATAACCCTTGGTAAAAAGCTAAAGTGATTTCTCGTAAGCCTGGAGGTTTAGGAGTACTAAAAGCGTTTTCAAAGTTTTGCGTGTAACCTGAAAATTTAAAACATTCCAGTAAGAAAACTTGACGAATCAACAGATTTACGTTTGCGTTTAAAGTATATTCTTTTAGTAGCTTTTAGCGTTTCAGCAGCTCAATTTTACTTTGTTTATACTATCGAAACTGTTTTTTGTTGATCATTTAACTTAGGTTTCACAAAAAATACTTTTCGGCTTTTAGGTTGAATAAAGCTTCGAATATTGGGATTTCATTTGATTTCTGTCTAAACAACGCCTTAGAAGTTATACACAACCCAACTGGGGCTTGAATCAACGTCTGTGAACTACGACGTCAAGGAGTACAATCGGCAGAACTGTTTCCATAGTTAATTATTACTGTAACAGGGAAAAAATGGAAAGAAATTGGAAAATAAAAATCAAAGTTTAGAAATCAGTCAAACCAAGGACACAGTTGGCTAGTCAACTGGCATTCGAGTGCTACAGTTAAGGCATCAATGGGACAACAATTTCATTGATGGGATTGCGTGTATAAACTTGCAAAAGTAAACTGTTTGTGTTTACTCCGTTAATCATCACTGTTTAAGATTCGTTTTTCTGCTGTAGTAAAATGCATTGACACAAAAAATGTACATTTTGTTACATGCCACTCAAAAGTATGACTGAGCCATTAGTTTTTGCGAGATAAGCGCAGTGCTAGATTATAGGGACTTTAATAACCCCGGGGAGGGGGGCGGTAAATGTCATTTCCTGAAAAAAGTCTGCTGTTAACGTAAAAATCAGGTCTGCAAAAGCATGGGGGGCCTAAGGTGTTAATACGACCCTGGATAAACGTCAAATTATTAGACCCTGAATCACTTTGCTGTCATTTTTTGTTGCATAGTTCAAAATTTTTCAACCAGTAACATATCCAGCTCATAGCGCATCAAATTAAACATCCAGTTTATTGGTGGTATTACGGCTATAAGCATGTTACGATCAGCGGATCCCATCTACGCTGCCCACAACCTGGGCAACTTAGCTCCGAAAAACAACGCAGCGGGATCAGCCGTTGCGAAAACTGCCTCCAACTTCTCTAGTGTGAGAATCCAACCCTAGGCATGCCGCACCGATGGCGGTATCTTTCACCAGTACGCGAACCGGGGGGGGGGGGGGGGAGTCATAGCGCAGAATAAACCTTGAAGTATTCTTCGGGAATGGGATTTGCTCTTGTTCGAGCGGAAGATTCCACACAACATCTCCAAAAACTTACTGTTGCACTAGATCGTAAGCAATGTTTGTTACTTACTACTAAAATAAAAAGTGCAATCTTTTATGCATGAAAATTGATCGTTTTCTCCCCAATATCAGGCACTTTTTGCAATTGGAAAACTACTGGCCATGGCTTGCAGGCTCAGCAAGTAAAGCATAACTTTTTTTAGAAAAGGTTTTCGTATGTTTTTGGATTGCCTTAAAAAGCATTTCCCAAGTGAATCAAGCTGTTTCAGGAACGCATTTCAGGTGATTAACACGATAAATTTACGGAAGATCTAAAATGTGTCTGCGAAAAGAAAAGAAAAAAAAAAAAAAATTATCGGCATTCGCGGCAACCACCATACTACTCAATCGACAATATCCTTACCTTGGCAAAGGCGTACTATACCACCGATGATAATAATGACCAGACTGAGAACTTTTCCAACTCCAAAAATTGTCACAATATTAGTTGTCAACTTGACGCTAGCGCAATTGACAAATACAACAAAAAGAATCAATACACCGGCAACAAGCTTCAAACCCAACTCTGGGACGTTGTCACAGTTTCCTGGAAAATAAATTTATAAAATTCAGAATACGCGTTTAAGTGTGGCTGGACGACCTGCAGTGAGTGTGTTACACTGCTGTGGGTGTTCAACGAAATACAAAGTAAGTATGCTAAAGTGATTGGACTTGCAGTGAGTGTATTACCCGTGCGAGTTTAACCTAACACACTGGTCTACGCCCAACCTATAGACCAACACTGCTGACTGCTGAAGTAAATCTGGTCAAGTCCAATAAAGTGCAAAAATCATACTGCTCGAAAATACTTTTCCCTTTAGAGAGGCAAGCTTTCTAGCCCCTTGATCTTGCGTCAGCCTGCCCACGCCTACAATGAAGTGTTTGTTTGACCAAAAGACCTGTTAGAAAGCGGGATCATATTTTTGGTCACATGCATCAGAGCCTCAGACTCGAAGGCTGTTTACAAATTCGCCAATCATGCATGGGGTCTTTATGAATATAGCCTATTGGCATATTATCATGGAAATACAATTCTGATCCCAGGAATGCATCAGTTTAACCAAATACTAGCGTGTGCAACCTGTTTTTCTTTTCTTGTGCAAGCTGTTATTTAGGTGTGCAAGCTGTTGTTTAGGTGCAGAGGCAGTGATAATTTTTTGTGCAATTTCTTCTTGTTTATAGTCGTACGCACGTTTTAGCGTTTGTCGTTTTGCCTTTGTTTCCTTATTTTCAGCCCTGCTATTTTTGTGTGTTTATGTTGCCGTTATTAAAAATTCTACTATCAAACCCATCTATATATACCGTAGAGCGGGACAGCGCTGTTTCGGGCTATTAGCTCTCAAACCAATCTATGTTTATAATAAACTTCTTGCATTTACTGGAAGCGTTACGAAAAGAAATCAAAACACAAACAAAATAATGTTTTGATTAACACTATAAACAATAAAAAATAAACAAATACATGCTTCGACTCGCGCCAATCCACACTCACGATCAAAAACAGCAAGGCATTTAAATCAAAAGCATTGCTAGATATTGCAAGTGTGCAAATATATCACCTTGTACTTCAGGCGCAGATTATTGACTAACACATGCTTACATTTTCAAAAATCTAAAAACCAAAAATGGTAGCGGATTTACACAAACTTGGCCAAAGCTGACAATGATGTTTTTTGTTGAGGTTTTTTATTACGCTAAGCCTCGTTACGACAGGTAAAAACTCTGCACAACACAATCTCCCCTATGGATCGTGTATAGTAATGTACCGATACCGGTTTTTACCGATGTTACCGATGCCGATGTATCGGCTTTTCTTAACATCTACATCGGTCAATGCATCGGCAGTGTAACTGACATTTAATGACCTTTCACAAATTTAGAAATTTATGTTTCAAGCAAATAAAGACACACTAGTCTAGGGTATAATATGACTTTGCCTTTGACGTGGCTATGAAGACACTTCACACGAAGCTTCTTCTGTATATATAATATATACACTTTATTCGCATGATGATAAATGACTGTGTATGTTCTACTGTAGCTTTAGAACGGGAGCTTTACGCATTGCAAAGTTGGTATTTATAAGTCCGCTACACCTGTTCTTTCGTGTCAGTAACATTCACATAAGTGCAACCTTACCACCATTTCGATCAGTGTTACTTGCGCTTGATTGAGTGTGCTGGGTTGTGTGCTCGAGATTTCGCGTAGAGTAAATAATAAACAAGAATAGCATATGGATTAAAGAAACACTTTGGAATAGAGCTTTCGAAAGTTCATTGAGGCCTAATCAACATTTTTCCCACGAAAAGTTATTCTAAAACGCACAATGTAGTAACAACGTGCCTTGATTAAATCAAATGGAATAGCGGACCAACAAAAAAAAATCAAGATAGCAAATATCATAGAAATGCAAACAAATTTGATAGAAAAAAACACATTATTTATAAAAAAAATAAAGTTAATAAAAAAATCAGATGACTTACCATACGCAGGAGTTAAAGCATAGCGAGCAAAAGTAATTGATAACAAGGCCAGCGAAGAAGGTTTCAAAATCACAGTAGCGGTCCATGCAAACAAGTATGCGGGAATGGGGCCAAACGCTTCGAGTAAAATAGAATACTCTCCCCCTGATTTGGGGATCATAGTGCCCAGTTCTGCATAACACAGTGCTCCAAGTGTACCAAATATTCCACAAGCTAACCATATCTGAAATAAATACAGAGCAAATAGAATTCGAAATCCGAAAAAACGTCACAGCGGTATCGAGTTGTTGACGATACTGTCTTTGATTTGATCGGCCCAGGAATCAAACCCCAAACCTGCAACGCCAATAATAGTGTCTTAGCCATTACGTCAACTGATCGGTAAAGGTTATGCAGCTTAACTCAATTTTCTTTTCTAATATCGCTTTTCAAATGTTTCGGGCTACGACCCCCTAAACGTTCCAATGTAAACCTCATATCCATCTACATGAAACACGTTGCTGTCAATCTCAAATGGTTGTTTACGAAGATTTTTATATCATATTTGTATTTGGGCTTAAGAACTCCTCGAAGCACCATCGCGGACTTCTTCATGGATTACGGACCACAGAATAAGAGCCCCTACTTTACACCAACAAAACAATATTTTCTCAATAAATTTTGCAAAAACCTGTGGGTTTGAACATGTAACAACATTCATCCATCAAAATTCACAGATCGACAAACGACATTGCTTGAAAGAGCAGATCTTCATGCAATATTTTTAATTAATTTAAAACACATGTTTAGAAGTATTTACTCCACATTTTTATCCATGTGGTTGCATACTTTCTACTTACAATTAGTCCTGCTCCGACTGACCCAGCGTTGAAAAATACACCTCGAGGAGAAATAAAAATTCCAGATCCGATGATAGTGCCAACAATTAAACTGACTCCTCCGATAAATCCGACTTGTCGTTTCAACTTGACTTTATTCGTGCCTAAAGAACAGAATCACAAAAAGTTATAAAATATAAAACTTTATCGGGTAAAATCGAAGCAGCAAAAATTGTTTTGCTTATTTTTGAATTTGTGTCTTATCCTCTTGCTTACCAGAAAATAACGCAATAGGCCACTTAAGAGTTTGCGGCCACTTGTGTGCTACTGGCGGATGGAGAAATCTTGTAAAGTGCCTTTCATACAGCAAAGTCAACATGGTGACTTGTTCTCTAGAGTAAACAGAGACACCTAATTTTGGAATCACCGGTTTGACAAGACTAGGAATCGAATACTGAAACTATCGCTCCTGAGGAGGCAGGCTTCGATCCACCCGACTTTTTCTGTGGTGAAAAATAAAGTCGATACAGCTTTTCACGTAGCTGTGATGGTGCAGGTAATCATAGGTAGGCTAGTTGCGATAAGTAAAATTAGTATGTCTATCTAGAGGGAGCGCTTTTGTCACTTTCTCGTGACGAGTTAAGTACTTATCAAGCATCCAAGCGATAAAATCAACATAAAATTAAGATAAACACACACTGTGTCATATCTGCTTGTCTTCAAAAAAAAAAAAAAAATTACTCACATTCGTCGTAACTTCTATCTTCATTTTCTGCTTCCTTGGCGTTTTCCATGCTTATTATTTGTGAATTATATTTTTCGAGCGACCGATTGATTAGTATTTAAAACAATGAGAAAATGTACCGATTTCGATTGTCAGAAAGCATTTAATTCATTTTAATTAATATTTTAATGTTATTTATCAAAGCACCTGTTATAGCGTTTGTTATCAAAAAATAAAATTACAAATTTAGGTGCAAACGTTTTCCTGCTTATAATATGGACCTATTCTTTATAAGACCTTACACACTGAGCTAAAAATAACGGACTTAATAGATTGCTTATATAAACAGATTGACAAAAGGCTATATTTGCCTTACCTAACGTAAATGAAATTTTACTCTTACGTTGTTACACAACCCTTTACGACTACGTTGGCCATGATGGTTTAGCAGCTGAATTTATACTGAAGTTATTTCAACTTTTATTGAAGTGAAAATTCAACGGCAATTGAGGAAGACCGCGAAGTGAGCTTGCGCTCTTCGAGTCAGCAGGCATCCGTTCTTCGAGTTTTTATTCACACCAGAATTAGCTAACCACCCGTTCAACAACCTGGCTTTTTCAGCAGTTTTTTACGTTTTCTTTTCGACAAGTTCAAATAGACAGTAATATTGTAGCAAGCAATTATTTGACAACCTGAATTGAATCTTAAAATCTTTATCAAATAAATATTTTTCCAAACAAATTTGCTTCTCAGATGTAACAACAAGTATGAAGCTTATGCGCTCAGGTCTCAGCGGCAAAACCGTCGGTTCTCGTCCAAGCGTTATGGAGCATACAATTCTTTTAAGAATACGCACCCACAAATCGTAACAATAGCCTATCATCTTGCTTAAAACACTCTTTCAATTATTTAACATTCTAGCTTGGCCGTATGCAATACCGTGAAATAAATAAATAAACAAATCAACCAGGTTATTTTAATGGCAGTGGCTATTTTCACGTTCTGGTGCCATTGTTCCCTCCCCCCCACTTGGCTCAGTAAAAAGGTGCTAAAACCTAACTTTCAGTCTATAATTTCTCAAACTAATAATGATTGCAGATTTGCAGCCTCCTTTCACTTATTTTAGCCAAGTATCTTCTTTTAGACATAACTGCGAAAATAGTTTAGCATTGTCTACATATAGTGACTGCACTCACTGCATGCCCTTTTTCGATAAAATAGTGCGCTAAAATGAGTGTTTTTTACGTGAAATTCGCAATATACCGTTGGCGGCTGGGGGCTGCCCCCGGTCGTGGCCCCCCCTTTGCGAAATCCTGGGTTCGCCACTGCGTAAGTAAATGGGGCGGCGGGTTGCCAAGTCCCAAGAAATAGAATAGTAGAACTTACCTTACTAACTGGTAAGACTAAAAAAGTGTCATATCGAAATTATCAACGCATTAAAAGCTCTGTAATAACTATAACAGCTGTTCTGGTATTGAGAATGAAAACTACGAGCTCAAGCACCACAATCTGCAAAGGAATTACAAATATGGTCAAGTACTAACTAAGAATCACTTAACGAGCAAGCACACTTGAACTAGATCTTAAATAACTGTAAAACTTAAGTAGCATAAGATCCTTCGTCGACCGTTCTGCATGGAGTAGTTCATTTTTCGTTCTAAATGAGTTTCCTTTAACTGATTTTGATTACCAGTGCTGACTCACGCGGTCAAGTAACAGACTTGCGCTTTGCTACTGCTGAACGGCGAGATAATTCGACGCAGACATTCCGAGCAATTCACGAGATCGAACGCGTTACGCACAGCGACGGAAACGACGTAAATATCAATTCAACCTGATCCACCGGTAGGTGACACTGCTATGTACATTGTACTGTACATTACGTTACTTTGTTTGCGTACTGTTATCTCGTGAGATTGAAAATACTGTTGAGCTTTCGCAAAATTTTTGCAACGCTTCTATAACACGTTGACGTAATTGCCGTTTCCTTATATTAAAGTCAGGCCCGTATCCAGAAACTGAGCTCAAGGGGGGCAATTTTTTAACGGGGGGGCAAATTTTTTCGTCTACTTCCTAAAATATCAACTTTAAAAACAATCAACATCTATCCAAGCTTGCAAAATTGGTAGTTTTTTTATGTAAGGGCCAGTGGCACACCCAGATAAGGGGGGGGGGGGGGGGGGGCACAACCGGAAGTCTGGGGTTGAGACCCCCAGCCGCCATCGAATTTTTTCGGTTTTCACATAAAAAACACTCATTTCAACATACTTTTTATCAAAACAGGCTTGCAGTGAGTGCAGTCATTATGGACAATGCAAAAATATTTTCGCAGCTTATGTGTGAAAGCAGAAGCTTGGCTAAAAATAGTGAAAAGAGGCTGTAACCGTCATTAGTTGGAGAAATTATAAACTGAAAGTTAGGTTTCAGCACCTTATTACAGGGTAAAAGGGGGAGGGGGGCATGGCACCGTGGCCTTTCCCTGCGTGCACCTATGGCAAGGCCTAACTAAATTATTACCGATTAATATGTAGGTCTAAGTTGAAATTTTGAAACAATCGCAGGGCCGCAACCAGGCGGGGCGCAGGGGGGCGGAGCCTCCCTGAAAAAATTTCGCCCCCCTACAAAAAATTGGTTACTATAATATATGATACCGGTATAGGTAATTTGGCCCCCCCTAAAATATTTTCGCCCCCCTAAGGATTTGCTTCTAGTTGCGGACCTGGGTTGGCGTAGTGGTAACAGTATCGCTTCCAGTGCGGGTGGTGTGGGGTTCGATTCCCGCGCCGGTCAGATCAGACACAGAGTCGCCAACGGCTCGCCACCGCTGCGACATTTTTTCGGAGTTTGAAGCTGTGTCGCTTAGGCGCCAAGCTGCGAAGATGGGCCCCGCGACTCGTTACACGCTTGGGCGTAATACGGCGAGTATAATGAAGGTTTGATTTTGATTTGCAACAAATGCATGAGAAAAGCTAAAATGTTTTATGCTAAAAAGAGGTTACAATTGGCTGCCAGTACGTTGAAAAATCACGACAAAATTACGAAATTGCTTTAAAAAAACGTCACACTTTTTCACCGTTTACAATAATGGCAATGGTGAGTGTTTTCTGCTCAATCTTAGGACAAATTCATCCAAATCAATTTTCTTGGTTCTAGATTTCTCAAAAGCAAGCAGAATAAGATTGCGCAGCCGCCCGTGAGTCATTGAACGCCTGGAGGAGTGTCAATACGCGATAAAGCAAAAAAACTGCACTCACAAATTGCGACACTGCACACAAAAGTGGCTGCAGCTGCTTCCTAAGTTTATACACATTAAAAAAGGCACGCTTTTGTTCGTGAAGTTTATGCAGCACAAGTGTTACTCTCCTTCCATTTACTTTGTACGCCACCGAGTGGGAGAGGAATATGAACGTCGATGAAGTTAGGGTCCGCTGACTCCACACTCGCTTTAATGTCTCTTTTTAAGTGCTGACTATACCCTATACCCGGCTTATTTGCAACTATGCTGACTACTGCGGGTCTCCCCAAGTATGACCCGGTCGTCATAAAGCTGCTCTAATTACGTCATAAAGCTGCTCTGATTATATTCGATAATAATCATTTAACCCTTATACGGAAATCATAATTTCATTCGCATAAAGTTCTTTGGCGTCAAATTTGACCCCAATTGTTTTTTCTGTATTAATGACGGTAAATGAACAAAACCACAAAAGTAGTGGTTGGGAAAGACAAAGCCACTACGGGAGCCCATTCTCGTTATTGGGCTAACGTTGAGCAATCAAGCTAAGGTTGACAAACATTATATTACTCAGATGAGAAATTTGCAAGGGACAAATTAATATTTCGACTGTAACAAAAGTCTCGTCAGCCTTGCTACGCTCAGCCAATCCAGGCTAAACTCATTCCAGACTGTAAAGACTCTTTTTTGCATTGCTTTACCTGGACATCTCGACTTCATCTCTTTTCTAGGTTGTGCCCCATTTTTAGCTGGCGACTGGCCCCAAACAACGATACCCAATGAAAGAGCCCATAACTACTAACCTACAACTAAGTTACCGGTAGCCTAACTAGCCCACATCACTGGAAGCCCCATGGCAACCCACTCATTTGCAGCTGCCAAAAAAAAGAGTCTTTACAGTCTGGAATGAGTTAGCCTGGATTGGCTGTGCGTAGCAAGGCTGACGAGACTTTTGTTATAATCGAAGCATTATATTAGTCATTTTCCATGTGTCAAATTTGACCCCAATTGACTTTTAGACAAGGGGTTACTACGGTACGGTACGAAATTATTTTCCGTACTATTTTCCTCTAAAAACATACCGTACCGTAATTTCGTACCTCGCAAAAATACCGTACGTAACAGTACGGTACGGAGTTTTTTTCGTATCGTAATACCGTACCTTTCCGTACCATATTTTTTCAACCAGTTTACGTCAAGAAAAAATCAGCAGGAAACTTTTTCCATTGCATTTTTTTATATTTAGTTGCATGTTTATCCTCCTTTCACGAGTAAGCGATCAATGCGCTATACGAGCTCGCTTAGGAGTTGTTGGCCATCTGTCTACCACACCAAGATGGGGAATCCCGCTAATTGCCTTTCCAAACGGCACAATAAGTAAACTTTCCGGCTTGTCCTTCACACTGTCTCTTTACTGTAATGCTGAGCGTCAAGCAGGGAAGCTGTGAATACCAATTTTAAAGTCATTGGTTTGACCCGACTCGGAATCAAACCCCAGTCTATACAGCTCCCGAGGCGAAGGCTGTTACCACTCGGCCATCTGAGCCGTAAAAGTCATGTCAAAGTCCAGATTTATTGTTCTTCTGTTTTAGCTGTTGAACAAAACTTTGCTTTTATAACCTACAAAACTTTATTGGTTATCCTCTATACCAGTAGAGAAAAAAGCGAAAACTTTAGGGGGGGCAGGACCGGTTTGATAGCCAATGATTGAGGAAACTATTTTCGTTTGCCGTTAGGCAGCAACTTCCAGAAAAGTTTTTCATCCGGCAAGGGGGTTGGGAGTGTCCCAGTGTCCCTCTTGGTTACATACCAGACGAAATCAAGAGTTTTAATACCTCAATAAATTATTAAACATAGCATCGGTATTCAAACATCAGAACAATGAATCAAAGAACAATAGTTGCAGCAAAAGCCCAGGCTACAAGCCTGCAAAAATATGAGGTCTCACCCCTCCACTAAAAAGCTTTGTTCTCTCAAAAAAGATAGGCTTCGTATGCTATTAACTGCTACCTATTGGTAGATTCGTATTTTGTTTTATTGCTGCTTTTTACAATAAATAATTGTTCTTTCCATAGATCGGTACCATTTCGATAATTAGAACTTAACGGCACATCATGAACTGGCTTCACTATACGCAGGATTATGATAGAACAATTGAATATTGTTACTTGAAATTGTGAGGGGTGACTGGTGGTGGGTGTGAGCGGCGAGGGCAATTGACGCAGTAAAGTCATAGGCAAGAAGGAAAAGTGCAGTACTTGGAAGCAAAAGTGCAAAGCGTGCGTTACTGGAGTACGGTACGGTACGGAAAATATAATACCGTATTTCCGTAGCGTACCGTACTTTTTCTAAAAATTCCGTACGTAATTCCGTATCGTACTTTTTGCCAAAATCTAACCGTACCGTAATTCCGTACCGAACCGTACCATAGTAACCCCTTGCTTTTAGATAGGTGCTGCAAAAATATCACATAATATTATAATAAAAAAACATAAAATCAGAGAATATTTGAAATAATAAACTTTTAAACAGAGTGATTTAGGAATTTTTAAAGCAATTTAGCATGAATCTTACGACTATCACAAGTTAATAGTGGTTTTTATTTTCTTGGGCCAGATTTGACCCCAATTGACTTTTTAGTTGACTAGGCTATGTGCTGCAGAAATAACATAAAATATCATGAAGAATCACAAAATCAGAGAACATTTAATGGGAAAAAACTTAAAACATCTGGATTTAGAAATTCTTAAAGCGATTAGCATAAATTTTAAGACTAACATAAGTTATGAGTGATTTTTAGTTTCTTGGGGTCAGATTTGACCCCAATAATCGTATGAGGGTTAATTACTCTAGTCTCGCTTTTTCCGGTTATGCGAGAGGGGACCTACCGGTATGACATAGCGGCTTTTACTTGAATAGATCCACTGCTACTGTGTACTGAGAGCATATGGGTTGCCCGTGCACATTTTTAGCGCTGTATCATTGGTAATTAAATAAAAAAGCTAGCAAAGTAGCCTATATCTGACAGGAGGGGGGGCTAAAATTTTGACAGGGAAAGCCTGGCCTCCGTCTAGTTACGGGCCTGATTAAAGATTAACGTAGTTTCAAGCAAACACGAGTAAAACCAGTAGCGTGCTTAGGATCTTTTTCAAACTCGTTAAAAGTCGTCATCGCTAGAATCTTCCAAAAATAGTGCTTCAAATCTGGTATTGCAACCCCCCCTCCCAGAAATCTACTTTGTACACCCTTGAGAATAAAGCATGAAGGTCTGCGTGGGTGAAGACCCAGTGTGATTTTTCAACTTCCACCTCTCCAATTCTCTTTTCTCGCTCAAGTTCAAGTAGGTCTTCATGAGTTACTAGGGAATGGAATGGTTTGTTGGCACCCGCTTTGTGGATCCTTTGAGACGGGTACGATTCCTCGCTACAGTTGATTACGTTTGACTATTTGACATGTGTTTAGGTAATAGGATGCTGCCAACACGAAGAGCACACACTAGCAATCTCTTTGAGTTTTGGTAAATTTTGAATTTATGCTCATTACTTTGATTTGTGAAAACAACTCCAGTAGCCTGATTTATTTGTAGGAGTGTTAAACTGTTGAATTTATTGCTGTTGAAGCTTATGCGCTCATGATTTAGTTCAGTATAATTTAAAAACAGCTTCAGTTATTCATTTATTTAGAAAGCTGCATAATGAGGCCTCAGGCAGAGGAACTACTGATCAACAAAAAATATCCTTGAAAGCTCAACCGATGCTTTGGCTTTTCATCATAATAGAAACCTGAAATGTAATAGCTAACATTTTTAACGAGAACAGCTCATATTGCCCAGTGATAAGAGCGTCCGCCTTTGGAGCTGTAGACTCCGATTTGATTCCGAGTCGGGTCAAACTAATGACTTTAAAATTGCTATTCAAAGCTTGCCTACTTGACGCTCAGCATTAAAGGGACGGTGTGAAGATCAAGCCGGCATGTTTACTTGTTGTGTCGTTGGGAATGGCACTTAGCGGGAACCCCTTCATCATAGTGTGGTAGACAGATGGCTGGCTACTCCTGAAAGAGCTCATGTAGCGCATTGATCGCCTTTTTTCTTGATAGAAGGATACATACGCTTATACGCAACTAAATACAAAAATACAGATTTTGCAGGCCGAACAAATTGGAACAATTTTTTTTTTGTTTTCCAAGCCACATAATTGCAGCTTAGGTTTCCATGTTCGTGAATTATGAGCATTATAAATGACTTAGTTGCGCATCGAACCTACGAAGCCAGCTGCGGAGCTCAATGCACCAACCACTCGCCAACTGCTTGTACAGCTGTGTTTTTTTTTATATTTTATTTATTTAATAATTTTTTGTTAAGCCACATAATAGCAGCTTAAAGTTTTGTATTAGTGAAGCACGTGCAACAAGGAAAATGACTTTGTTGAGCATCGAACCCGCGAAACCAGTTTCGCAGCTCAACACACCAACCACGCGGCAAACTCCACGTGCTGAACACTTCTGCAACGAAGACGATTGTACTGCGCAACCTAGCGACTCAATGCTTTGTGTTTTGCAAAAACTACATTGCGCACACCCAACAGCATAGATAGACGTATAGCGCTATAGATGCTCAACTGCCTTCGGAGAGAATTTTCTTTAAGACAACATTTTTTAGAAGCATTAATTTAGATTTTAACTTCAAGTTTTATAGCTTCAAGTTTTTAACTTCAAGTTTTTATAGCATATAAACGTAGTTAAAAACATATGTAAGTTTGATCTATTCAGTCTGGAATGCCAATCGCAACAAAAGCTATCGGCTTTATCTGATTTCTACTGATGAATTAGTCCACGTTTCAACTGTTTATATACAATATATCAGTTTAGCAAAAGGTCTTCCTTGTATTTCTATTAAAGCAAGGACAATATTATTATTCTTGAAAACGGGTATTCCTTCATCTACAAGGTGTTTCTTACGCTGAAATGTTTATAGTCTAATCACAAAATAATTAAGGTAGCCAGATTTTTTCAAGAATATCTGGCTATAGGCCTATTTCAATCCCAGTTGTAAATGGAAATTTTCTCTCTGACTTAATCTAACAGAATAAAAGTTTAATCCAATTCATGATTCGTCTTCTGTTTAAAGAAATTGACAAAATTTATGTTATAACTTTCATAATTAGTACACCATAGAGCGGGACAGCGCTAACAGCACTCTATAGCAGCATTCAAGTAGGCCTATAATGCTCACTTATTTTTTAGAATGTTTGACCTAAATTAGCTTAACACCCCTCCGGAATCATATACCCAAAGAAATTTATTTTTTGTGGTCAGGCCCGCCGAAAAAAGGGGCAGAAGGGGTCACTGTCCGGGGGCCCGGGAACACAGGGAGGCCCAGGGTTCAGAATTGTCAAGTTTAGAATGCAAAATTCATCAGCTCAAACTACGGCCTGCGGACGCGATGATGTTTTTTTTTATTTCGGGCCGAAATTCGAACATCTGCGGACGCTATGACCTTTTTTTGCTTGTCTCGTGATTTTGGGGCACCACCGACCAAAGGGCCCAAACGAAACTTTTGCCCCGGGGCCCGAAGTTTTTCTCGGCGCCCCTGTTTGTGGTACATAACAAAGCAACACATCTGGTCATATTTCCCCGCGTGGCCAAGGGTCAACTGTAAAACGCCGTCGACTCGTCGTCCTTCCTGGCCTACTGAATGAAAAGTCATAACGACGCTTTAATGTCAGCTCTGTTGTTAAGAATATATCTATCCGTGCGGAAAATCTGGGGTTCGGTTCCGGGCCGATTAAATCAAATCGAACACAGTGTCGCCAATAGCGAATCGCCCACCGCTGCGACGTTTTTTCGGAGCTGTGTTGCCCAATGCCCAAGCGCCAAGCGGCGAAGATTGGTTCCGCCACTTGTTACACGCTTCGGCCAAATACTGCGAGTATGATTTGTTTTTTGATTTTTTAAGAGTTTAAAATATTTATCCAAAATTTCACTCCATATTTCTGCATTTAGTTTAAGCAATACAATTTTTGGTTGCATGTTATACTGTCATAGAAGTTGTAGTAAATTGGTAAAACCAAATTTTGATGATGCTTATTAGTCTACAGTATTTTGTGACACGAAATGTTAGAAACGAAACGAGTGTTTAAAAAAGCTTTCTATAGGCAAAGAAAAATAAAATTTATGTTTAGTAGCCCATTTTTGTCTTAAAAACTGACACAGTCGCTGACCCACAGTTTGTATCATGTTAGAAAAAGTGCAAACTCAATGAGGGGCGACTTTTTTTGCCATGCGTCATTAGCAAAGGCTTTAAACATGAATTACATTCTTTGTATGAATATGGCTAAGCAAACAATGCAAAGTAAACTGTGCTATAACTCTTATAAACTTGTTCATTTTTGTTCAAACGTTGACTTTTTGCTGTCCACGTCGATTGTCGCAGGGCATGACCAAAAAGTAAACAATACGTAACAACTATTTTCAACCGTAAAAATGGGACGAAACTAGCTGGAGGAATATTAAAGCTACATAATTCTCAACATTGAACGTTTCGACATTGTAGATTCAGCTGCCTTGCTTTCACTGCTGATGATGACAGTTGAATCTGTGTTGTCGAAACGTCCAATTTTCAGAATTACCGTTGCTTTATTTTTCCTTCTTAAGCTATTTTTGACCAGCTTTAAAATGGCAGCTCAGCTACAATAAATACATCCAAATCTGTACTATTTTGGTTAAGCCTAATTAACAAAATTGAAAGAACGGTACACGCCGTTTTTGTTCCAGTTCTTCTATATAATTTAACTGAGTATCAAACTCAGGATTTCAGCGTAAAGTGCAAAGGCTCTGTCCGGTCCGCTAGCATACTAACTCACATCAACATGTCCTGAGCTTAGAAAGATGAAAATAGCGTACGAGGAGCGAAAAGCTAAAGTTTTTTTCATAGTTACACGTTTCGCCATTAATCATCAGCAGACATGCTAAGCAGAGGAAAAACTGAAAAATAGCACTATCAAATTTTTGTTTTTTATTTTTGCACTAAAAGTTGAATGTTCCCATTCAACCTTCCTTAAATCCGTCTTTGATGGACATGTACAAACTAGCAGCGAAAAACTACTTTGTGTCGAAAAACGGATAAACTTTAATAGATGATGAAGACAAGATAAGCGTCTTTAAGCGCCACAACCCATCATAAAAGCAATATTTAAAATTACTAAGCAAACTACAAGTATCTTTCTTTGAAACTGCAAGTTGTTTGTAAAATTGTATCACGCGTATTAGCAAAAAGTCACTCGACATGACTGTTATGTTCCTTTGAAACAATTTTTTAACAAATTGCTTTGTTGTTAAAAAATATTATGAAAATTTATTTAAAAAAAACAACAAAACTATAATTTGTAAGATTTTGATAAAAGCAAAAAGTTTTGGCTTACAGAAGCATTGTTTTTTTTTTTTTTTTTTTTTCAAACGTTTACAGTGTTTTCTCTGATACCACAAGCAATAGCATCATTCAAAGAATAAATTAAAATTAGTTATTTTCAATTGATTGAAATCATACACAAAAATAAATTGAAATTTAGCTATTTGAAAATTCTAAGATCTATGCAACGGTCAGATAACTGGCAAAAACAGAACCATTAGCTCCCTATGTTCAGCTGAAGAGTATCACCGTAAGCACAACTAAAAATAGGCTTCGACCAGGGTGATTTATGCCTCAATCTCAATAAGACGTTAAAAATATGAAAATTATAAAGTAGATAAGTTTTAATATTAATTTTTAAGCGCAAACGAGCGCTTGAGTAAATACGAATTACTGCACAGTGCAACATTTTTTTGCCACTAATGATCATCAAACAAAAACAACTACAAACAAACGCGATATCACAGTAGCATCAAACGTTGCAATTCAAGCTCATTTTTAAAAGAAACGTCAACGGTGCAAAACGTTATACAATGTTATCCAACCAGAAAAATTTGCATAATAATTTCTCTGCATTTGTTAATGATTCGATTTTCGCATAAAATTGAAATGCATGGTTTAACATTATTTCAGCATACGTGCATATTAAATATAAAAACGCAGTTCTAACCAACAGCGTTTTTCTTGCAGCAAGTTTTGCAAAAATGGCAGTAGAAATCAATGCTATCGCTACTAATAACGGCATGTCAAAACATTATAGCGATAAATTGAAAAACTTAAATTTGCGAGAACTGCATAACACACCGAGCTTAGACATTTTTAAGATATCAAGCAATCTGCGATTTATGATGGCCTACCAAAAACAATATTTTCCCAAATATTTTCCCAAATATCGTCTGCAAACTCTAGGCAACAAAAAGTGCAAATTAAACAACTGTAAACCACGCGTTTTGTAGGGAAATTTTGCTGTTTCACCCAAATTGATTCATCATGGAAGATTCTTATTAAAACAGATCTGACTAAGAATCTTACCTGATGAGCTTATTATGAAGAAACAGACTACGTGAAGATCAAATTCATGGGAGTGCGTGATTTCAGTAGTTATTTGCTATTGGTGTAACTAGCAGTAAGAGCAATGCAGAACAGCTTCTGTAACTGAAGGAAGTAAAAGTTCAACAGAGTAATAACTCCAAAACTCAAACCTTTAGGAATAAATTAGCCTACCTAAATAATTTGACCTATTTGACAAGAAATTAAAAAAATTATTGCA
Organism: Trididemnum miniatum; assembly: GCA_964006365.1. NCBI lineage: Eukaryota > Metazoa > Chordata > Ascidiacea > Aplousobranchia > Didemnidae > Trididemnum > Trididemnum miniatum. Next base: position 7,263,720 of record OZ023235.1, on the reverse strand, counting down.
CTGATAGTTCTGTAAATCGCTTAAGTTTTGCAAATGCAGACAGCCCTTCAATTGACTCGTCAGTGATGCTAGCACTATCCGAGTTTTCTGTTTTATTTGTGCTCGAGTCAGGTCTTCTTATGCTGATGTCGACGGGAAAATGTTCTGATGGAGTCTCACGAGACAGTTTTAGTTCATTTAAGTCATTTACACTTCTACAACCAACCATGCAGTCTTGATTTACGGAAGGAAGATTATACAGTTGACCAGGGTTGCATTGGTTCACTTCGGCAGCGTTAGGTTTCTCCAGTGTTAAATAGCTTGCTTTGTCTTGTTGTTTACGATCTAAAAATTGCGTTTTTTCTTTATAGTTTTTTATAGGGTTGCACATTCTTAGCTTTTTAATGCTTTGGTCGTTTTTTGAAGAACAACTTCGTTTAAAAGGACCTTTTTTGTTCATGATATTGTCAATAGAAAAACTCAGTTCTTGGCGTTTCACCTTGATTTTCGTTTCGTCTTCTTCGTCGCTAGATGTCGCTAAGTCCTTTATTTTAATTGAACCACTTGCTTTTAGGGTTTCATCGACGCATTGCTTTGAAGAAGCTGTTGAAGAGACGTCGCCATTTTTTAATTTCAAAACTAAACAATTTTTATCTCTAAAAGCCGTTGGTTTTACTCCATTAAGAGGAAATGGGGTACTGGGTTGTAACGAAGGTAAAGAGGCAACAGGTGGAAAGCGGAAAAGGGGGCTGTATGGGCCCGTAAAAAAGTAAGGATTGGAATGAATAAAGGTAAATGGGTTGCGGATTCCGTTTATAGTATTGAAATTAGAAGCTGCTGCTGAATGAGCTGAATTCTTTACATTTAAAGCTGACATATTTGAAGGAATAGAATTTGGTAAGGATTGTAAAAGGCCTCCAATCGACGACATTGAAAACGGATTTTGGCCTATGCCCCCTTGATTGCAACCAAAAGGTCCAAGTTGACTCCGCAGAAACGGATTCGCAACTGCATTTGTCGAACTGAGATAAAAATTTTTTGGCTGTTTTAAAGGTGAAACGGGGTTGGAATAAATTGCTCCATTTCTGAAACGTCTTCCGGTACTTCGTGCCCTATCACCCGCTTTAAATCTTTGTCTGCGGCGTAATAAGCTTCCATTTTCAAACATTTGTCCACAAGTGGGATGCAACATCCAAAGACTTCCTTTTCCAGGCTGGTCATCTCTTCTCGCTACTTTAACAAAACAGTCATTGAAAGACAAGTTATGACGTAATGAATTTTGCCATCTTTGCGTATTCTGGCGATAAAAAGGATAATTGTCCATGATAAATTTATAAATGTCGGCTAAACTCATCATTTTGTTGGGGGAAGAAGATATAGCCATTGCAGTGAGAGCTATATACGAATAAGGAGGTTTTTGGTCCCCATAAGCGTCTTTTGTAGGACGAGGCATCGCCTTGCACAAACTTTTTAATCATTAGAAAAGCAAATTTAAATTATCTTTCCGCTTCAGAGTCTGAAAAGTCAATGAGATTACCAAAATTAAAACGTATTATGAATAAGATAATTAAACGAATTACTACTTTTTTGGTAAGACTGCGCTTGTTAGTCTGACAACTTTTTGTTCCATTTTTAAAATAAGAGATTCTTACTTTTGTCGAAAGAACTAAAATCTAAGCACAGCATGAAAAAGAGTCAATTAGCTTTTACTTAATAAAGTAATTAGTGAATTAAGTTTCCAATCGATCGCTTTCTCCTTTCATTGAGTTAACGGACGTAATTTATACATATAAATGTTTTTAATAAATAAACCACAGAAAAAGATAAAAGCTAGATGTCTTAGTAATTTGATGATCTATGGCGTATAACTTCAAACCATTTTAGCTTTTTTAACAGGTGCAAATTTACAAAACTAATTTGTTTAATGATGGCGTCATAGATAGGTTTCATTTAATAAAAATAAATTTTCAATCGAAGTCATTTTAACAAATTACTGATTTATTTAACGAGGAAATTATTTTAAAAACTGTTGACAAAGCTTATCAGCTTATTTTTTTGAAATTTGAAGCAAAATCGTAGTTTCTTTTAACGTTTTGTAATTTAAACTATTTCAATTACAGTAACAACACCACTAATTTTTGATGAAATCGTACAACATAATACATAAAAAAGGAATGTATTTCCTTAATGTAATTATACTTTTAGCAATTTTTTTTATAAATTTTTTGTAAACAGTAATTTACTCAGCACATCATAAGATGCAAGAATAGTAAATTTTTCAAAGTCTTATTACAAATGTACGGCTGTGAAGAAGCTTAATGCAAGTCACCCATGTTAAAACCCAAATTTGGTAAAAAAAACAAAGATACGGATCATAGAAAGACTAAAAAATGAAATCATGTTTTCGTTTTAATAAAAAACTATGGTTTTAAAGCTCAATTTTTGAAACTTACGGTTATCTTGACTTACATTACAGTACTAGTCCTTCAGTTAAAAAAACATTGTACGCATTTTGCCTAACGCAATGGCTTCCAACCTTTCCGTATGAGCGGATCCCCAATGAAACATCGCAAAGACTCGAGGAACCCTGTGCAATTTGCGTTAATTTAACTCACTATTTTTCTTGAACCCAGCTCTAAATTGTAAACTTTCGGAATTCCAGGACTGTAGTGACGAAACCGTGGTTGAAAACCACTGGTCTAATGTATAAAATAGCCTGGTTAATCCTGCTATGCGCTAATCTCCTTGATGTGCAAACTAATTCATCATAATGCCAATTTGTGGCTGAAGTACTTTTGCATAGCGCATTTACCTAACTACGATCATAATATATTTCCCTATCAAGCAATACTGCACAGCTACAGTAAGATCTTCAATACGCTGTGAACCCGAAACTACGGTAAAAAATAACAGAAAAATGGAAATATACTAGTTCAGATAATAAAAATTGACAAAAAAATATTTACTGCATTTTATTGAATTTTTTTGTGTTGCTAATTGCTTTGTTCTGTGCTATCCATCCTATCAACACTACATCTCCAACCGCTTTGATGAAATCCATGTGATACTTTTAGATTTCGTTACTTTTGAAAGATTCGCACTTTTTCTTGACGCGACGCGGTGCTTTTTTGAGGGACTGACACGTGCCTCGCTGCTAATTATTGCGTTGAATCGTCTCAATGAATTACGCGTGCTGTTACAGCATAATTGTCTATTTCTGTAGCATTTAAGGTTTTTGAAGAGTTAATGCAATGTGGAATACTAAAAAAAATCAACCAACGCGGATAAAAATGAGCGAATAATTGCAAAAATGACGTTGTTTTGTTCTGAGATGCAAAAAATAAAATAAGACATAAGATCATGGGCCTTTTTTAATTTTATGAAGTTGCAGGCAATTTTATACATCTTCAAAATCGAATTAAAATCTAAGAAATTTGTGATAAGACCGATGTCGTTTAGCGTTTATCACAACTATTTGTTCATTCTTTTTGATCTAGCGAAAGCTACACTGTAGGCCTACGGTATAAATACAAAACAAAAGAATACCGGTAAGATTAAATACAATCTATTTTGCAGTATTTTGTTTCTTCAGTATACCCACAATCGTTTGACGAACGAAAAAATTTAATGGCTATGTGGTAAAGGAAATTGATAAATTAATTGCAATATGAAATCAAAAATCTTCCTTGTAGGTCTACTTGCAGTATTACGCCGAAGCGTGTAATGAGTGGCGGGACCTGTCTCGTCGGCTTAGCGCCTAGCAAAACAACTCCACAAAAATGTCGCACCGTTTGCGAGCCATTAACACTGTGTTCGCATTGACCGACCAGAGATTTGAACCCCCGACCTCTCGCACCAAGAGCAATGTCTTCACAACGGCGCTACCCGGCAGTTCTACTACGGGAGGTTCTTTATCTGTGTCGCTTGTATTTTTACTGCTGATTGTGTAAAAATTGCTTTTATTTTATTGCAATTATTTTGTCTACACTTTAACGCGTATTCACCGTCTGGGCTTGATGTAAGCAAAAAACAAAGCAAATGCCATATATCAGAAAACTCTTTTTGGATTCTTAAGAGCTTCCTGCCACTGATAATTTCTCCAATGTATTTGTATTTACCCGAATATTCCAGATTCAATTGGTCGTGTGTGTATTGTCTTTGTTTGATGATTTTATTCTTTTTTCTATTTCCATTTGTTTTTTATTGCTTTTTGGACCAATTACAGTAAGTAAACTAGCTATCTAATTGCGTGCAAGAATTCAAAGCAGATTGAATCCAATGCACAAGAGATCCACTTTTGCTGCAAGGAGTAGTTAGTGACCTAGCAATCCTATAGGTAAATTTGTTTGCTGATGAAAATGAAACCGCAGCAAAGTGTTAGGTCTCACAGCAACACCTACGGATCAGCAATAAAAAGAAGAGCGTCTTTAAAAGTTATTTTTCAGCCCAGAACTTCTTTGAAAAAGATTTTTGCTCACCTTTATAGCTTGCACTCCTACGATTAACACTTTTATATAACACCAGTGAGTAAGTGGGGCAAATTTTGTGCAACAACAATTCGCCAAAAAGAGTCTCCTCAGCCTAGTCATGCACAGTTAAGATCGGCTGGGCTCATTTCAGACCGAAAAGCTTTTTTATTCACAGTCTGGAATGAGTCTAGCCTGGATTGGCTGCGCATGGCAAGGCTGACGAGAACTTTTTTGTAGTCGAAACATTGTTGTTTGCAATTTTTTCATCTAAATTCGTCGGGAGTAGAGACTTTGCAATTTTTTCATCCAAATTCGTCGGTAGTAGAGACTAGGCACTGGCATTAAATTTGAGGTTCTTTGATCTACACTATAAATGCTTTTTAGTATAATACAGAGATATACTGTATATAATAGCAACAATAATACTAGATAATACTGTAAAGCTTCTTTTCTTTTCACTGTTTAAGTGGTTGTTTATAATAGAATAAAAACATAGCTTGGGCCATTTTGTTAAAGTTGTGCTGCAGCCATTTCTATTTGCAACTCTTAGGAATAAAAAATAAAATAGTAATAAATGATATGCACTTAGTCTTAAGTGAACAGTATTTTGATTTTTAAGTTTTTGCAAAATTTTTGAAAAAAAAAGGATGCAGAAATGAAAAACAAAAAATTAGATATGTAAGTAAAAACTGTATGATAATAAAAACTAAAGAAGGCAAAAAAATAAACAATAGGCGGAATTTGAAGCTTATTTCTTAACGCATTAAGGGCTTGCACTGTATGGTATATTGACACATAATATATTGGCATTTTCAATAGCTTGTTGTAATATCTTCGACTAGGGAATTGGTGGTGTCAAGTTTTGTTATTTTTTCATGGCGTTTTTGCATTGTTTTGTTTTAAAAAATAATCATTTTTAACAAGACCATTTATTTTGTATCGTAAAAAGACTAACATTGATTTTTTGATTGAACAAACTGTTACAAATTTATTTTTTCTTATTGCATTTTTTAAACTAAGAAACGCATTCAACTGTGATATAAGATGAGACAATTGGGACAATAGGAGTAATTTCAAAAGATGTCAATTCCTTTTTGATTAATTTTTTAGCTCTTTTAAGAAAAGGGCAACAAATTGACATGGCATGATAAAGTTTGTCTATCGTAACTATCATTATTTTCTATTTAACGCTTTCAAGTTATTTGAAAAAAGCAGTTTTTTAACATTTTGTTGTAATCATTGTCTATAATGCCTGGCTTAAAAAATCAAATCTTCATTATACTCGCGATATTACGCCAAAGCGTCTAAAGAGTGGCGGGGCTTAGCGACCGGGAAATACAACTCCGAAAAATGTCGCAACGTTGGCGGCATTGCGCCGATTTGACCGGTTTGGTAATTGAACCCTAGACCTCCCGCACCGATGGCGCACGTGTACTTAACAACGAGCTTGCCGGTCGGTTATACTTGGCCAAGTACTGTGATTCAAAATACTGTAAATCTACTCATGGAATGAAAAATAAAATAACGTATAACGTCCGTAAATTACGAAAAGGTATGCTTACGGATTTAAAAACACAAGCTCAGTGGCGGACACAGCTTAGATGGCCGAGTGGTGAGAGCGTTCGCCTCGGAAGCTGTAGACTTGGGTTTGATTCCAAGTCAAGTTAAACAAATGACTTTAAAATTGGCATATACAGCATCCCTTCTTGACGTTCAGCGTTGAAGGGACAGCGTGGAGAACAAGCCGGCAAGTTTACTTGTTGTGTCTTTAGGAAAGACACTTAGCGGGATTCCCCCATCTTGGTGTGGTAGACAGGTGGTCGGCAACTCCTAAGCGAACTTGTACAACGCATTGTTTGCTTTCTCGTGATAAGAGGACAAATATGCAACTAAATACAAAAACTGCGATACATACTGGCACTTATGTACGTCTAGATGCAGAAAACTGCAGGACAAGCTTTTTCGATTCCACTCTTGTCATAAATTTAAAGTATTTCTGGATTGGTCCCTGTACAGTCTACAGTAGTGTAGCGAGAAATTTTAAAAGGGGGAAGGCCATAAATTACACATACCAATAAAAAACTCTGACATATTTCAATTTCGTAGCAGCTTGTGTTCGTTTTTAATGAAAGCCTAGTCAAAGATTGGGTGGAGCATCGCTCAAAAATGCACCTCCTAAATACGCTTCCGTCTGTATATCTTTTTTACAAAATAGCGCTATTTTATAAGCAAATTTACTGATTGAGTTGATTAAATATTTGCAATTAGCCAAGAGATCAACTGCTTTAATCGAATTAAAGCATTCCTATTTATTGTAACGCTTTAACCATTTTGTCGCCGTCTTGTCGGAAGCGAATTGATAATCCGATAAAAAAAAAAAGAAAAATGAAATCAATTGACCTGAATATAAAATTTGCAACAATTTTATTAAAATGTGTGAGAAACTTAAACTTTATCGAAAATTTAATTGCAAAATTTTTGGGGCAATTTTAATAATCTCGTTAAACGCGTAAAAGCGTAAAACAGATTTTAGTGATTTTTACTGTGGATGCTAGTGTCATGACAAATGACTTATTCCTGTCGTGCTAGTCTAAGTTAGCTTAACCTCCTCTGGCAATATGCTCAATAACTAATTATCATTACCTAAACTGGAAGCATATTCCAAAAATAAACTAACTGTTTGATAATCCCACTACAACCTATTTTGCTGCGCCAGCGCGTTAAAGAGAGGTGATGGGACATTAAAGTGAATCAAATAAATTAAATATTAAATCTAAAATAAATCTGGTCTTAAATTTTACAGCACCTATCAAATAGGCAGTTTTGACGGTATAGGCCTAATCTTTCTGCTTCGAAACTTAGGAAGTTCTGACAGACACGAAAACAAACTGAAAAACCATGCTGGTACAAGACAAATTTTAGAATTAGTGTACCGGTTCACAAATGTTTGGCAAACGTGCGGGTCAGCAAGTAGGTTGTAGGTTGGAGTCCAGGTTAATCAATGCGGCAGAAGCATTTGAAAAGTGGTAAAAACGTAAAATGTGATTGAAAAATATTTGCTTCAGCTTATCTTCTTAATATTGAGCGATACAGTAAGCTATGTTTAAATGTGTATGGGCCTATCTAGATGTCTAATTAATGAAATTTTAAGCATGTGTTGCCATTTGTCGAACAACAAACCATTGGTAGTGGATTTTATAAAGCTCTTAAGTGTGATTAGGTTTAAGATCTCTTTGCATTTTGGTTAACCTTCTAGCTCTGGAGGTTATTAGTGCAAAACTTGAAGAGGACAAAATCGATTGAATTTTGGTTTAATATTGACAGCAGAAGTGTGCAAAGATGTTTGTCAAACGAACAATTTCAATAGCGATTTAGAGGTTTTTGAAAAGCTTAATTTATCTTTTTTGATTAAACAATAAATCTCCAGGATAAACCCTCGTTTTTGTATTAAAAATTGACATTTTCTCGGGTTCAGAAAACCTTTAAATTGATAAGATGCTCTTAGATTTGTATTTAATCTTCTTTAATGTTTTCATTGACAGATTAAAACACAAGTTTCGAAGATGCAGCGGCCTTCTGCTTGCTCGACATAGTACAAACTTTTTCGGAACACATTTGAATTCCGCTACATTACTTTGTTTTCAAAAATGTAGCTCAAATTACAGAAATTGGTATTTTTTGTGTACAATTGCTATTGTTTGTAGCTAAAAACAAACTCAAACTTATGCAGTAGTTTCACTTCAAGTGACGTTTTCAGAGAACGTTTTTTTGTAGATAATAACATACAACTTTCTAAAGATTTCTCTTGGACAAAAACAGACTGTAATTGAAGATTTGAATTTGCTTTCAACTGCAGATGAGAAAGCGATCATACCTAATAGTGTTTTCCGTTACGGAGTGCTCAACTTAATTTTGTTACTGACAGAATTCTCTCGATGAGGCTCAAAAACCAAGGACTTTTCCACAAACAAAAGACTCAAAAATAATCATAAAAACAAACAAATTAAACCAAAACCGTTCTGAGACGTCAGTTTAAATTCAGGGGGCATAGGCGCACGATTTACTTGGCTTCACTTGACATCTGCAATTCTGAATACTGATGCGTGTACTAGCAAAATTGTAATTATTAAACAGGCGAATAATTAAGCAATTTTGTATCAAATAAAACACCGGTGACATATAACGCTGTCCGAAAAAAAGCAAAGATGACGATTTAGTAACAACTTTGCTGGTTTAGGCTCCACTTATAGCCTATACTCGTTTCTGATGATAAAGACTTCCGTCAGGCAAGTTGAAATAATTTGCCGTTTATCCGCTCGGCAAATTTAAATCATATTGTAAATTTAGCATTGTTGATATTTACAGTGCATACAATAATCAACTGTATTTTTTCGTGACAATCCAGGTGGCAGATTTGTTTATTTACAAACAAAAGTCCCGATTGCAAGCAAATAAACAATATTTTAAGTTTGTTTTATTAACCAGGGACTAAAGTATGACCTGAAGAATGGCAGAAATATCAAAAAAGTTTGAAAGAATGTCCTTGCTATCTCGCACCTGTTAGTTACATGAATGCTATGAGTTAATAGTCTCTATGAAGCAGGTGCAACAGTTAATCTGTTAGTGTTTCACTAACGTTTTGATGGTTTTACAAACACAATTTAAAATGGCGATGCTGCTAATATATTTCGGCGTAACAAGCAACTGACCGTCGACTTTCTAAAGGAAAAATATTTATCTATTGATTTTTGTAATAGCTTTTTCTTTTAGTCGTAATGAATTGAGTCTGTATAAGGTACACGATGCCGCAGTTGGGTAGTTTTATATTGAAACAAATCGTCGTAAATTAAGTGCAAATTTAACGCATTTAATTACATTTTTGAGGCTCTTGCTGCTTAATTGGTCTCATGCTGCAGCTTCATTAATTGCGTGCTAATTGGTGTAATTTGTTCTAACAATTTTATGACTTAGATTTGCTTTAAACATATTCAATCTGGACGATTGACGTGGACGATATGTTCGCGTGTTAAATCTTTATTATGGTTTTATGACAAGGCAATAAATGTCAAATTTTCACTGCACAAATAAAACATACAAACATTCAAAATAAATACATGGCGCATTTTTTCTTCATAAAAATACCAACTATTCCTTACATATTTAGAATACTTACATACCGCTGTTATAACTATTCGGTAAAACCATTTCGCAAATCTTTGCCTTGGTACCGAAATATGTTTCTCGGGTACAGAAAGCGAAATGCAATATGTTTCACTTTTGAACAGTCAAAAATAATTGTTCCAGGCGCGGAAATGTTTTAAAAATGTAGTCAGTGGTTGATTCAATTCGCCATGGTTTGAGATGCTTTAAGGCAGGGGCGGATCCAGAAAATTTTGGTGGGGTATGCAGGTTTGAATTAGATTGAATGTTAACTAAATGCAAACATGTTAAACCCGAAAAAGAGCGTAAATAAGCTCTTTTCAGAAAATGTATTCATGCGTATATTTAGAACTTTTTAGTACCCAATTTTGCCATTTTTTTGAGCGCATTTTTTCTAGAAAAGTTGAATTTGGAGCAAATAGGGAAACAAAAATGATTGTAGGAAGGTCCGGGGGCCCGCTCCCCCGGGGGCCCAAAATTTTTGAAAATTTACGTACTTTAATGGGCATTTTAGCGCTTTTCGAACGATTCGTTACGCGAAGTTTGTTCTTTTGCCTCTAAATAGTCCTCCACCAATTTGCATTTTGTTTCGATTTATGCGTGATTAAAGGTGTGTTTGCACTAAAATTTGTTGTGGTACAAAATTTTATTTGTTTTTTGACATAAAAAGTTGGTAGAAATATCTTTCACACAAGTTATTTTATAAAGCACCTTATGATTGTTTTCTAAAATGTCGCGCAAAGTGACGTAGTTTTACATCATAACTTCTCGCTGTTTCGTGGCCTACGTCACCTTACGTAGCCTACAAAAAGTCGCATCGCATTCTGTGTAAACACACCTCAAGGCAGGGGTTCTTGACCTTTTTTGTCTCGTTTGCCCCTTGCCGAAAAAAAAAAAAAAAGTATAGCCTAATTTACCTCCAGACTCCAGTGTACCACTACTGCTTTTTCAATACTAAAAATTAAAGTTTTCTTTAGCTTTAATTCATAAAATTTACCCTTTCGGTAGGTAAAATTTATCCCCAAATGGTAAAATTAACCTCTGTTACGAATCCCTGCTTTAATGCGTAAGAATTATTGTTGAATCGAAGAGGTTCGAAATTATGGAAAAATCTTATTCATAAAAACATATTTGAAGTTGGCTGGTGGGGGGAATGTATCCCCCACACCCCCTGGATCCACCTCTTCTTCAAGGGATCACCTGTCAACTTGATGCAGACCTAACGTGGGGAATTACAATAGGCCAAAAGCGGGAGCGTGTTTAGGGACGGGCATGGTGTCATTGACCCTCCCCTATGTGGGGCCTACTGCTAAGCAGGGCTGCAAATTCGGTCGAGTTTTTATCGAGTGTAAGTGCAGTTTCAGCTTTTTTCATTTTTGCGAGTTCGAGTTCAGTGAAAATTTATCAAGTTCTTTCGAGTTTAGAAAAAAAAGTGATTATTTTAAGGATGTAGCTTACTCGAGCTTTCTAAAATATTTTCGAGTGCAAATTCAAGTTCTCACTCAGCCCAGAATACTTGCGAGTTCTCAGCTCAGACTTTTTGAGTTCCAGTTCAAGTTCGGCAAAAAAAATAGAGTTCTTTTGAGTTTGCAGCCTTGCTGCAAAGCGACTGAAATATGCCAGACTCCTTAGATGGATTTTGTGGTTTAGCCTATGCTCTCCTCTCCCCCCTTTCATAATTTTTTGCTACGACACTGGCCAAAAGTTACAAAGATTGTCGTGTTTTAAGCATACTTCTGGTTAGGCTAGGCTTCGTCAGAAAGGAGCTAGTGCCTCAAAGCATCCCTGACTTCCCCACTGAAGCAGACTGCAGCCACGCTGGCACCATTTATCATTTGCAAAAGTGAAACTACGCTAAGTAATCGTTGACGTTTGAAAAGCGTTAAATTGTTAAGCAAATCTTTTTATGGTGTGATTTATGAATGAATAAGGGCAACGAGTTCATTGGTTAACAGCGCCTATTAACCCATACAAATAATTGTTTTCCCTTATCGTCATCAATTATGACGTCATACACACAGGTGTGCCACGCTGATTCAATGATTTATTGGCAATTTTAATTGTAAACTATGTGGGCTTTACATCGAAACCGCAAATATTTTGTAAAACAGATCCACGAAGTAAACAGCCATTTCTAATCGTGAAGTGCAAAAACTTGAAGTTAATAGAACTTTTTGCTTCCAACATATTGAAAAACCTGATTAAAATTAGTTGCATTAACGTATTTTTTAACATTTCTGGTTGGCAAATTACTTAAATTTTAGACAAAAAGAAATATTTAAGTTCCTCGTGTTTAGCCAACTGCTCAAAAGTTTAACTCGTACATCAACAGCGAAAAAACTGTGAAGCATTTTCTACGAAGTTTGAATGATGAATTTTAAATCCATCAGATTGCATTATACTGTATTTACTTTAAATCCTGCAAAAATATCTCGCTTGGGCGAGAATCTACATCTAATATACGGTACGACTTTTTTATACTTTTCATACATTACAATTTTTTCTCGCAATGTTTTGAAATCCACAACATCTTTGAATTGTCCAAATGTTTACCAGTCGACCAGTGCGCTGATCATCATCCGTCGAAAGTCCGCTGGGACGTGAATTCGAAGCCCAGCCGCAGGCCATTTTTTAAACATTTTTACATTCAATCAGATTTAAGAGAAATGCATCGGTGTTAAAGCGGTTTCAAAATCCAATTTTGAAAAAAAGTAACTAGAAACAGTCACATAATAATTTTTTTCAAAAACATGAGTAGGTAAACGACGTTGTTGTTATCGGTCAGTTAAATTATTTCACGATATTTTTAAATTACTCCCAATCGTTTTTCCAACAAAGTATATTTTCATAAAGAAGAGTCACAGTACAGGAGCACTCAGATAACACAGCGATTGCTAGAGAATTGAAACATAACACACTGAAGACACGACACTACAAAACACACGAATAATAACTCAACAACACATAAAACACTGTCAAAATGCAATAAAGTTGTATAAAAACAGTAGCACTTAGCAGCAATGGATTGTTAAAGTTCATGCTAACAACACGAAAGCCAAAGTTTGTGTCTATGGCGACAGTGTCATGAAAATTTTTCAAAGCTTTTGGTTGAAAAAAACAACGTTTGTTAGCGAAAACCAAAATAAATTTGCAAGAAATATATTGGCAACACCTCGCACCGCAGTATGTTTGCATACTATGAAATCTTACAAGGTCACCAACACAAGTTTTGAATGGACAAATGAAATCTTTAGTCAATACACGTACTTAATAAATCGGACGGAAAAAGCTTGTTATGCAAGTCGTAGTATCAATGTAATAACAACCCTTTCATGTTCAGTTTAATACCCTATTTTCATAACAATTTTTGAACGAATCTGGAAGCTCTACCCGACGGAGCATCAAAAAAAAAAAAAAAAAAAACGGTCACAAAATAGCTCAAAGCAACAGAGCGAATTTTTCGCGCGCCCCTCTGGAAGTTTTATGCTTTGTTTCAAGAAGCTTAGTACATCATATTGCCCAATCGAGACGTCGAGGACTTACTCAAAGTTTTCCATGCTTGAATGTTTTTGCTTTGGTTCGTAATTTGGCATCATGCTTGTTGCTGCTGGTAGAAGGTAACGTGGGAGAAGTTTGGGGACTGCGAGCTTTGCGAAGAACTAATCCGGACTCAAAGGGGCGAGGGGCGGTAGCAACCATGTCGTCATCATTAATATCAAGTACACGACCAGTGGCTTGTGATATGCGACCGGAAGTGATGAAAGTGGGAGGAAGTCGAGATTCAACATCCGTGGAGATATAATTGTCAGCGCTTGATTCTCCGAGAGTAATAGAGGAGCGATCACTGACATCAGAAAAATCACTCACGATAAGAGGTTGATGATAATCCACAGTTAACTCATCCACCTCGTACCTCCAGTAAGACATATCAACTGATCCGGATGTCTGTCTCTGCTCCTCCAGCATTACTCTGAAGGAGGAGTTGTTTTCGTTTTCATTTGCGGATGGAAATACTCCATAATCCTCATCCAGGTTCCAAACATCATCATCCGGAGTCAATTCTGCATCGGAGTTTACCGGACATCCGGGACTCCGTTGCGTATCCTCGTCATCACTCCCTCTGGAAGTTGAGTTAAATCGAGTTCTAAAAAACGGAAAAAAACTTGAATATCATTGTCGAGCGTTTGAAAACAGCAGTAAAGATGTTTTTCTGTAGTCCGATTTCATATTTAAGGTAATTGATGACAAATTATGCCAAAATCAACATTTTGTTTAAGAACCTCTACTAAGTTATAGCCTGTTACAAGCCTGACTCGATTGTCAAAAGCTACTGTCTCAGAAGATATCAAACTCCCTAAAAACTCATAAAAATCTCAGTAGAAGTGATTATTAGTTCTGCTTACGCTGCCCTTATCAAGCTCTCTTAGTTGCAAGACCTGCAAGTCGTCAGAGATGCTTTCATTTTTCATGTATCGATATATTTTAAAAGATTCTTTTAGAATTTTTTTTGCAATTCTGTCAGAAAATTTAATTCCAGAAGCTTGCAAAGTTTTAGATAAGTCTATCTATGTCATGACGTCTAAATAATACGTTAGTTTGCCTACAATACAACTCAAATTATCAACTGATCGACCAAATAAAGAACGGATAAAAACCTCCTTGTTTGGCTTCAAGTACGCACTCACGTATGACGAGTGCAAGTTACACCAGGGGTAAGAAAACTTTTCACACGAAGAGCCAGATTTGAAAAAAAAACTGTTGAAGCCGCGGGCCGCACGCTGATTGGAAAACAAGGTGAAGACCTTTCTTTTTTTGGAGATCACGGTCCACGTGCGAATTTGACCTCCAAAATAAAAGGTTTTCACCTCGTTTTTTATTTCAATTTTGCACCGTTGAGGCTTATTTTTTTGAAAATCACTGCCATCCATGATCTCTAACGGAGAAAAAAGGTCTTCCGCTCAATGCACGGTGGGACTTTAAATTTATGTAAGTGCCGGCGGGCCAGAATAAAAGGTCCGGTGGGCCGTAGTTTGCCCAAGTCTGGGTTACATGGCTTTTGCCGTTTTAAAAATTCTTTACACAATTTGCATGCCCTAAAAAACTATTATCACTGACAAACTTGCTCATTACCTGCTTTAGTCCTCAAAAAAAAAAAGTGTAATTCAAAAAAATTTGAAATGGACTTACACATTTTGCTCTTCTTCGGATTCACAGATGGGAAATTCCTTTGATATTTCGCGGTCGTTTAAGTGCAAAAGAACCTCGCAAAGTTTTGAGCCCATATTTTCAAGTTCTCTGTAAGTAACAAAGAAATCAATGATCATGATCACGAGGTCAACTACTGGAAAGCCAATATAGGCGAAGCGTAGATAACGTGCTTTAACAGGTTCTTAACTTTTGATCCTCATGCTTCGTGGTGATAGACGTCATGATAATGTTTTCAACCTCTCAAAACTGAAAAGCTGCTCGAACATAAAAATTATTAGGACGCGCACATGATCACACCGTTGAGCAAAATCATCTGGAGACCTTTTACGCCACACCACTCGTAGATCAAAAGAACGCGAATGATCATTGAGCTATGGACCATAATCAAGATGTGAAAAAGTTGAAATCAAGTGGAAAATTGTTTTTCGTACTTTGTGTTGATTTGTTTTCCACGCAAAGGGCCTTGGTCACAACCACAATACGTGCTTTCCATGGTGTAACTGCGGGTGACACCAAATTCCTTCCAAACGACCACTCTGGCTGTTGACAACTTGGATTTTTCGACCACGAAGCTACAGTTGTTCAAGGAAAATGGAGCAGCAAAGTGATCGAGTAACTTGGGGAGGGTCTGAAACAAGCCATTATCTGCTGATAAATTTGTACTAATCATGATTCAGCCTGAATACATATCTAAAAATTCTAAATACAAAGCCGAGTTCAAGAGTTCTTTGGTGACGTATTTCAGCAATCTTTTCAAATTTTAACTTGGAGTTTTGTTTAAAAATCGTGTTTTTTACATACATTTCTCCCGAAAGCAGTTTAACACAAATTTGTATACCTTGTAACCCAAATCAGCTGGACCATCTGTTACAGAGCATGTTTCTCCAGCAGCGATTGAATCCCTATGAGAGCAACCATACAAAAACACATTCATTTTACGAGAATGTCCGTGGTAATCACAATACATCAAAGGAGCTGAAAAAAAAAAAAAAAAAAAAAAATAATAATAATAATAATAATTGACGAGCAACAACTACACTAATAAATTTTCAATCTTTTTCTGATGCCACTGCCAAGATAAATCGCAAAGCTAAGATCGAAAATCAAATCTTTCTTACGCTCGCGGAATTACACCAAAGCGTGTAACAAGTGGCGGGGCTTAGCGCTTGGGCAGCAACGGTAGCGAGCAGTCGGAGACACCGTGTCAGAATTGACCGGCCCGGGAATCGAATCCCAGACCTCCCGCACCGATAGTGATATGCTTAGCAACTGAACCATCTTACCCTTTTTAATTGAGTGAAGATATTGGAGGAGACCTTTTGTGTGGTAAATTGTTGGAAACAGATTCGGATTTGGATCAGACCAAGTGCGATTCAAGTCTTCACCAGTTAAAGAACATCGGTGGCTGCAACAACGCATTAAAAAATTAAAAAACGTTTAATAAAATAGTGGCACTCACAGTTCCAAGTAGGCCTTTGGTGGCTGCAATAACATATTCACAAGTAAAGCAACGTTTTATAATATTTTGGTACATGTTGTTGTAAGCAGGCTTAATTGACCCCCTCTAAGAGATATGTAGGGTGGCCCCACAGATAGAACACTTCTTGTATTGACCTGTGCAAAATATAACTATTTTGGAGGGACAACCTATACATTTACAATAATGCGTGGGTTGAAAACCAGAGAGATTTCTACAATGCAATTGTTTTTGTGACGCAAAAAGCTCAAGGGCTTTTAGCACCACAAAAATGGACTTAACTGTAAGTTAAAATTTAACTTTAACTTACTGTCCATTGATGACACCATCTGGGTTCAACATCGGAACAATTTTGAAGATATACTTGCGCCTTAATTCATCCGCAACAGACGCTAATCGATTAGTGACATCGTCAGAGAGACTTGGAGGAGTTAGTAGAAGTTTCAGAGTGCCGCGCATCGTCCACGATGCATTGGACTCACCAGGATGCACGCGCGCAGTCAGAAAAACGTAAGGACGAGCACCTGTGAAAGCTTCATAGTTGAATTGAACCAAAAACAGTTTGAAGTTTCAAAAAACAAGCAAGATACTGCTCTGTTCAATTCCTAAGTTATGCTGCTTACTCAATTCTTCCACCGCTTCAGAGTTCGTTCCCGATTCGGAATCTGGAGGAGCAGTGATAGTGAGGAGAGGCACAGGATTGCCTGACAGAGTTTGGCAAAGTGTTTGATTTCGCACATACATTTTTGAATGATCAACTTTATCCAAAAACTGTTGCAAATCAACCTAAAGAACAAATAATCGAATGACGGCGGTAATCTAGTGTGGTGTGCAAAAACCCTGGACTCGCAGCTAAAGTTTTCAATTTTCGTATCAGTTGCTCAACCATACCACCTTACGGGGTTGAACTCTACTATGCCAGAGTTGAAAGCAGCCAATATTTTGGACTTGACAAGCCTGAATTCAAAAATAACCCTCGCCGTACAAAAACTACTCCAGAATACATTGCTCTTAAACTTCGACCACAACAAAATACTTCTGACCCATCTTACCTGCAATTTAGTGTAGGTGTAAGGGTAGTGATAAGCGAAGTAACACGTATCATTGTCGTGCTTAAAAGTAACAGTAAATGTTAGTGTAAAGAAAGTAGCTCGCTTGCTCCCTCCTGCGGACGAGAAATTTCGAAGGAAATGATTTCGATAATAACAAGTATCTTTTCCAACCCTGAACCAGTGTGCACGGCCAAGTTTAGCTTCAGTCATGGAATACATTACAGGTTGCATACCTAAAAATATGTAAGATAAGATTATAAGCAATTTTTCTTGTTTTCATCGAGCAACAAAGACATCATGCATATAGTACAAACTCCACCCATATGCCCCTGAGTGCAGTTCAAGCATTTCGGTAAAAAAACTTTTTTCTTTAATTTGCTTAACATCAGCCAAACAAACATAAAATAATTTGGACCAAATATATTACAACGACACAGGAGACTCAGGTATGAGCAAAATCAGTAACTTCTATACTAAACGTCTGAAACATAACCACGATCAACTTTACTGCCTATGCTCTCATTGCAGGATAAGACTTCTACAGAGTCTACACGTACTAAAAAAATTGTTTTTATCGTACAACAAAAAACAACAAAAACTATAAATTATACTTTAAGTTTTTCTGTTTCACGTAAATTTATGTCATGTAGCAGCAGTTTACATTAAACGTTCAAATTCATACATATTCACCTTCGTTGACGACGCTGCCTTTCTTCTCGCAGTTGATGATGTTGAATCGATACGCGCGTCCAACTTTCATATTGGTAACTTCAAAGTAAAACCATTGAAAGTGATGGTGGCTGTTGCAATCAGGATTAAGCACCAAGTCGTATTCAAACTCACGAACCTAAGAAAATGAGGTTATACAAAAGTGTAGCGAAAAGCATGTCCCATAATACATTTAGCTGACTTCTTAAAATAGCATGGCAAAATGATCCCTACTGTAACTCGCAGACTTTAACGGATACTTGGCCGTACTGAACGTCACTTCGAGCCTCAAAAAATTACTTTTATGAAACGCAAAAATGATGACTGTGATGCACCACATTTAACAATTTTTTTTCCACAAGTTTCGTCACCATTTTTGTTTGGCACGCTACAGAAAAGCAGATAGAAATGTCTTTTGCCAGAAAAAAAAAACTAGTAAAAAATGATAAAATATTGCAATTACTGCATACAAATGTCCTATTTTGAACTTGCCTGGTAAGCTGCTCGCAAATTTCCACTTTCAAAATGAGAGTCAAATTTTAAAGATGAATCTTGTGTTACTGGAGTTCCTCCTCTTGAAGAAGTGGTGCTGTCCGGTGGAGGGGTGAGTGGATTATCAAAAGTATCCAGTCTTTGCTTATCCATATATACACCAGGCCATGTGTCATCTGACACAGATGTGGAATTGGACTCCTCATCTTGAGAAGGAAGGTTAATTACCAGACGTTCGAAAGGACAAGCAGCTGATAAGTTCGGTGATTCGTTCGGTTCGTAGCCGAAACTTGGGTAACCCGTGTTGTTCTTCGGATAGGGCTCAAAAGGCGCTCGAACTTCGCACTTAAACATTTGCCCATTTTCGATGACAGGAAATTCTTTTTTTTCATAGACTTTGTCATCGCTGGAGTACACTAATCGGTTGACAACATTTTCGGGAAACAAACTCCGCGCCAAATCCTCCAGAACTTTGGACCTGATCAACCTAAAACACATTTTTAATGAATGCTGCAGTAAATACCAAATAATAGGTCGACAACTGCCAAGGTACTACTTATACACATCAAACTCGCATTTGGAACAAGTAAAAAAAAATGTCCGAATAACGAGGGACCTAGCGCAAAACTTAAAAGTTCTATTGTCCGGTAGTGCGATGACCATCACACAACTACACACTCACCTCTGCACATTTTTTCTATTAGCTTGCTTTTCTGAATTATCGTTAGCAACACTACCCCAAGCATCAGCATCGGATAATTTGTTCACAGTTTGTTTTGTGGATTTCGTGTTGGACGCTATTTTTTGAATTGATTCAGCAGCTTGTCTTCTTAACTCCGATATTTCTGTAAAAAAAAAAAAAAAAAAATACAGGGAATACAGTGGCGGTGGAAGTACTATTTTAAATAGGGGGGGGGGGGGGGGGGGCTGAAATTTGTGTTACCATAAAACGAATGTTTGCCCCCCAGAACCCCCTCCTTCCTATCGCAACATACGTCATGCGTACCATGCACTGCACTTCCGTGAAAGTCGCTTGGAGACAGCTTACTGAACTCAAGCTTTCCTGTAGCTAGCATATCACAGAGCAGCCAGATCGACGTTTGCAAACGTGTTAACCTTCTTTAATTGAACTTGTTATCCGTTCACAAGCTTCTAATCTCAGGCTCCTAGGCAAAAGCGTATTTAGGGAGAGGGCATTGTGCCATGGTCCTCCTCTTTTAACTCTGCCTTCTAGTAAAAAAAAGAACAAAACTAATGGTGCCAAGTGACTGAAATAAGCCAGACTTTTTTTTTGTAGCTTATGGCCAGGGGCAGTCTCGGGGGGTAAGATGAGGGATATGCATCTTCCCACCAGCCATTGTCAAAAATGTTTTTGTGCATATATAGAAGTTTTTCGGAGTTTGGAACCTCTTCGATAGCGATAAGCCTTAAGCACGCATAATCGAAAATGAGCGAACAAAGTGCATCATATTTTTTTTGCATTTCGTTACATATTTATCTTCCTGTCACGATTAAGCGATCAATGCGCTGTGCGAGCTCGCTTAGAATAATAATTTGGCGAAGCACTCAGAATTAGGTTCAAAAATTTAAACAAAATTTGCGCGAAAATTATTCAAAAAGCACTAAAAAGCCATTTGCAGCAAGAAAATTTTCAAATTTTTTCCGGGGGAGCATGCCCTCGGACCTCCCGAGATCTTTTCTTGTTCCCCAATAAGCTTCAAATTTGTTCTGCCGAAAAAAAAAGCGCTCGTAAATAATGCGGAAATTATGGCCCATCCTTTTGAAACTTTTCGCTACGCCACTGCCTCTAGGATAAGCTAGCTACTGTAATTCTAATTTGACGTTTCGCAGTTATTTGCCCAAAGGTTTTTATTAAAATTGGAGAAAATTTGACGGTGCATCATAATAAAGCTCTAAGAGCTTTGTACACAAAGTTACCAGTATATCCAACAACAGTCGGGAGCGTGACGCAGTGGTTTGGAGATCATAATCGTCCATGATCGCAAGGTTAATGGTTCAACTCCCAACCTAATATCGTTGTTGCGTCCTTGGATAAGATGCTTCACCATGAATATACTGCTTGGTGGAATCCGGTAAGCAGCAAATTAAAGAAGTCAGAAGCAAAATTCAACCGGAAAACTCGGAACAAAGGCAACTCCTAAGAGAATCTGGATTCGTCCTACGCATAGCGCTTCCGCCGCTTTCTCGTGATAGGAAGATGAAGATGAAGAAATCAATCATTCAATTAACAGTTTTTGCCATTTTGTTCACTTTCGTACAAAGTTGCAAAAGTACGGTGGATTGATGGTAAGGAAGAAAATAAACGAATAACAAGTGACGCCATAAGCCATCGTTGAAGTGCAATAGGGTGTACTGTAGTTGTAAATTTTTGAAAAGGAGAGCTGAAGGGGGCTCAAGATTTCTATGGGAGGGGCTTCAGCTCCTACCTTTCAACGCCCTTAAGGGTATTAAAATGAATGAACATCAATTCAATTCGATTACTATTTATTACCACAACAAAATACGGTGAAATGCTTACATTTTCTCCGAGCACATGTAGTAACAATCAAGGGCTAAAAGCTTTGGGGCTTTAGCAAAATTTTGAGGTGCATTTAAATACGCAACACATTTATTAGCAAATTTGTGAGTTGTAATTATTTTGAAACACCCATTATTATCCAACGTCCTCTTACATGTCAAGCTTGCTGCAGATCATTATCGAAAACTTGTTAAGTTTAGTGCATTTGCAGTACTTAAACACTGGTATTTCTGGTATGTAAGCACCGCAACGAAAACCAGCTCATCGACCAACATCTCAACAGCACGAAAATGAAAAGTTAAAAAATAGAAGAATGACCTACGTATTACCTTAAACCAAGAGGACAAGGACATTTAAGATCCAGCTTCTGCCCAAACCAACATTTTATTCAAAGCAAAGCTAAGCAAAGTCACAACAAATATCCAAGTATAAATCTAACCTAATACCATTTTGGTAGACAAAACAGGCATCAAACGCAGAAAAATTGCCTACGGAATAGAACAAAAATTCAATCTACTCCGAGAAGACCACTTTCACAGCTTAGAAAAGCATCAAATCGCAGAAACTGAATACATTTACCTGTACGATTCGGATCAGGCAAATAACCGTCTTCCAACGCAATTAGACAATATGTAAGAAACGCTATATTTAAGTCGTTCGGTTTGCCTGCATTAAATAGGCTGTGTCTATTTTCTACTAACGGAGAGATCCCGGTTCGCTTGCGTTTATACGCATGACTGGTCTTGCCAATCAGGATCTACTGCCCGCAAAATAAACACTACCATTAAAAAACCAATCATTTGCAAGCAACTACAATTTACTATGTTGCATAATTAACTTCTTCTTACACACAAGTGTGAATGCAGATTAACTAAAAAGTTGACACAACTTGCCGTTCTGAAGATATTTATCAACACAAAGTCGGTCATCCAAAAGCACGGCTTTTCAGATTAGTGGTTACGCAGAAATATAACACTTAATATATAGCTATTATGGCAAACCGGCTATAAAATACGCACCATCATACGCGCCTCCACTAGGCCATTTAGTATTTGTGCTACGACGACCATCATCCTCACCAGAACCCTGGTTCAAATCAGAAGTACGTCTAACGGGAGCAGAATGGGGGCTGCGGCCATCTGATGCGGTCACGGGGTCTTTCTGAGAAAAATTCAAAAAACCACTAAAGTGAAATTCTAACCCACACTACGATTTGTAGTCCAGAAAAGTACTTTTTTGAGTAAAACGTCACACGCTCACTAGATTTGTAGGGATCAAAAATTGAACCTGTGGGTACCGAAACTAAAAAATTTATGAACTTTTGATTTTTTTTTTATTCAATGGACCCGATTTTGATTTTTAAATGCCGTAAAAATTCCTGGTTTAAGCATAATTTATACATCTAAAACCACAATTACATTTGTCTTTATCTTTTATAGAACAAGCGGACAAAAACAGCTTTGAGAGAAACTTTAGATATTACTTACACTTGAAAAGCTTCCGAGTCTCATGAAATCAAATCTATCAGCTAAGTTATTGGACAGAGTTGAATGACGTCGTAGATATTCAGCATTCCACTGGTTGAATCCTGTTTGAACTGGCGTATTTCGATCAACTTCAGGCAAGCTGTATAAGGCAGTTCTATTTCTTGCAGCCGTTGAGGCAGATTCGGCTTCTCCGTTTGTATGAGGACGAGCAAAGCGAGATCTATGCCACCAAAAGCCTCCAGGAAACTAAAATGAATTGAACATAGAGTTTTTAAACTACAGTAATAAAAACGTGCAAACCAACCAGTTAGGAAGCAAAAAACTCTTACGTCGAAACGGTTAAGGTTAGAAGAGAGGTTTTCAACTGGAATTCACGAACGCAAGATCTATTAATGATAATCATCCACGTAAGACCAGCGGACGACTACAGCGGTGCAGCCACTATAAATGCAATACTGACAGACAATTCCATTGCTGAGCAGGGGCCACGGTGCAAATCGCTTCTAGATGGGAGCAATAAACTATAAAAAGGTTGAGAACCACTGGTCCATGACTGTACAAATCGTAAATAAAGCACTTGTAAACAAAATACGATGCTGTTTACAATACTTTCTTTTTTCTTCTATACAAACATGTAAAAAAAAACTAACCTGAAAATCGAATAATTCGGGAAAAAATTCGTCATACATCTTCAATTCTTCTATCGATCTCGATACCAGTTTCACTCGGTATTCACGATAACCGTCACTAGTACCGGATTCTTTCGAAACCTGCATGAACATAGCTAGTAGATGTGAACCATAAATACTAATTAGCCCAGTAAGTTAACCTACCGATGTCCCTGATTCTCTTCTTTTCGCATTAGTTTCTTTATTATCTTCAAATTCGTCATTCGATAGATTTTCATCATTATAATCAAAATCATCGTCGCTTTCAGCTAAAAATCAAACCGCAATATCACGTAATAAAATAAGACTCAGAAATAATTACGAGAAAAGAAAGTCTTTAGTTTGTTAGAAGAAGCAGTGCAAGGTTACTTTATCCCAAGACCAAACTAATACAAACAACACACAAAAAATGGTCGAGAAATAGGCAGCGGGTCTAGCAGCGACAAAACACGACGTACGTTGAACTTGCATAAAAAGCATTGCCTAAAAAGAACAACATACAGTTTAAAAAATATTGAAAATTTCAAGATGCAAGTAGTGATGATAGCAGCATATAGGTAAGCGAAACGTTTACTTGCGATCAGTCATGAAGGTCTTAAGACCGGTCTTGGTCTTGACCATTTAGTTTGATCTTAACACCGAAAGAACTGAAAAGCATCTCGTAAAAATTTAAGTGATCCTGCACAGCTCCAAAAAATTATCCAACAGCGTGTATTTGATTGTGTTGTTCGTATTTCTTTTTTGATACTCTGTATACATGTACTTTGCCCGTTTTTTTTTTTTTTGTTGTTGTTATAGAAAAATAGCGATAAGTGATAAATCGAGAAAAGTGATGGAATGGGCATTAAGAAAGAAAGGATTGGCGAAAGCGTTGGTGCAAGCAGGGATGAGTTTATATGAGGGTTCAAGAACGAAAGTAGAGTTGGATTAGGGACGTCGGATGAATTTGGGGTAAGGGTTGGTGTGCACCAAGGGCCTGTGCTATCACCACTAATATTTGCTATTGTGGTTGATGTTGTGACAGAGCATGCAAGAGATGGATTGTTGAATGAAATTTTGTACGCAGATGATCTGGTTCTGAAGAGTGAAAGTTTGGAGGATTTACGGGAGAGGTTCCAAAGGTGGAGAAGAGCATTGGAAGGCAAGGGACTGAAAGTGAATGTTGGAAAGACTAAGATAATGGTGAGCGGAACGGAAGGTGAAATTACATCGAGCAAAATCGATCCGCGTGGAGTATGTGGGAAAAGGGTTGGGTCTAACGCTGTGTGTTGAACACAGTGTATGAAGTGGATACATGGAAGGTGCACCAAGATGAAAAAGGTGACCTGCAGTTCTGCCAGAGATTTTGTTTGTAAAAGATACACAGATGTTGGAGATGGCACGGAAGAACCAGTGGAGGTATCATGCGATGAAGTGGAGACTGTGTAGGGATTTTGATATTTAGAAGAGGCTGAATGCTAGTGGTGGGTGTGAAATTGCCGTGACCTCAAGAGTAAGAATAGGATGGATGAAATTTAGAGAATGCGGGGAGTTGTTACGTGGAAGAAGGTTTTCTTTAAGAATGAAAGGGATGGTTTATCAAAGATGAGTAAGATCGGCAATGACGTATGGAAGTTAAACATGGTGTTTGAGGAACAGTGAAATGGTAATTTTGAAAAGAACTGAAAGAGCCATGGTGAGGTCAATGTGTGGAGTAAAGTTAGTGGAAAGAATACGAAGGAACTGATGGAGATGTTGGGTTTGAAGAAAACGTTAGATAGAAAGGCAAAGGCGAATGGAGTAAGATGGTATGGACATGTGATTAGAAGAGAAGATGATAATACACTGAAGAAGGCAATGATGATGGTAGTGAATGGACAGCGAAAGCGAGGACGACGAAAAATGACATGGAAGAGTGTGTGAAGAAAGTTGGGTTGAAGATCGAAGAAGCTGCAGATCGAACGAGATGAAGGGAAGGAGTGAGAGCGATTGCGGAGGGGATGAGGTGTATTCGGCCACCTTCGATGACAAGGAAAAAAACGAATTAAAACTGGATTGATGATGATGATGAAGTGATAAACTGTTAATTCTCATTCCATTTTTATGGTCTTGGTCTAGAAAAAAAAATCAAAGGTCTTGGTCTTGAAAAATTTACAAGGTCTTGGTCTTGTAGGTGATGGTCTTAACTACATCACTGCTTGCGATAAACCATTACTTGGACAAGATCTCCCCAAAGACAATACACTGCTCCATCAACAAACTAAACTTGAGAAAAAAAAAACGATAAATTAAAAAAATAGGGAGTTACGAAAAAAAAAAAAAATATATGATTGAGGTTATTTTCAAATTTTATTGAACTGAAAATTCAACAGCAATTGAAGGAGACTGCAAAGTGAGCTTGCGCTCTTCGAGTCATAAGCCACCCGGTATACATGTCAAACGCAATCGACTCCAGCCGCGAATCGAATCCATCACGTAGGATCTGTCACTTTCGTGCAATACCGCTATGCCATGTCGCTGCCGAGTGTACAATGTAAAAGCAACACGTGAAGCAAATAATTGCAAAAAACAAAAACATGCATAGAGTAATAATAAGCAAGGTAGCAACATGCCTAATGCCCATAACACAATTCGTTCTTAACCTCTGGCGTTAGTGTTGACAGATTTGGATTTCAAACTTCGGCAAGTTCAGTAAACAGAGCTATAAATGTAATCAATATATCAACACTTTTCAATATCTGATGAAACAGTAGGGGACAACATTCTAATGTAACACTGTTGCAAAAAGAAATTCAAATTTGGCATTGCTGCATTTTCACAATTAATTCGCAAAGAAATTGAGTTCATAAATATATCTTTCTTAAAACTACAAAAATAACAAAATTTGTAATCAGTTAGTGAAGATTCCAAGTCAAATTATGAACACATGCTTAAATTCATAGCCAAAACATAAATAGCATCACCGACTAGCCTAACGTCATTACCATACATGTCTGGTTTAGGCTAAAAAATATGACCTGGTGCAATGCCAGTGGTAATTACTATCATTACCAAGCATTAACCATATTGGATGAGTTTTGTACTTAATAGCTTTTTCTGTCTTCTACAGTGCACGAGCTACACGCTCTATAAGCAAGTCTTAAGTTGAACTATTCACCACGGGAAGTAGATTGCAAGCTACCACTTGAAGCGTATTCTTTTTTTTTTCGCAAAGCAAAGGAGGAGGAGTAAAGAGCTGGCCTAGAATTTCAGATAACCTGCCTACCACTTTAAGAGGAGGAATCCCGTGAAGTGCCTTTTTGCTGTCAAATTTGTAGGTAACAGACACACAATACAAAACTAAACATACAGCAATTACGCATATAAGTACCTACCTAAAATATTTGATTCAGTCGAATCTGAACGGTCTCTGATACCAGGGAGAGGAAATTGGAAAGAACATCGTAAATTAGTGACAGGAAGCTTAGATTTGGTCTGACAACGCCGAATAATAATGATAGCCACCGTGAAAAATGAATCTGCCATTCTGTCGTTATAATCAACTGAAAAAAACAAACAATTGCTTTATTCGCGTTGGAAAATGATAGCTAGGAATTGGCGACAAGCGAGTCCATTCGAAACCTGCTAACACTTAGCAGAACAAATGGCTTATGTCACAAGTTGGACAAATATCTTTCTTAGACTTCGCTAAAGTATTATTTACAAAGACTTGCAACGGTAACTTTTCAATTTGACTCTTAGAAAGCGAAAGGAGAAACGTTTTCGACCCTTCCTTACGTAACGCATTTTCGAATTTGACTTCTTACGAACGTTTTTTAATCTCAAAAGAGAATATGATCTTTACTCAGGTAAGAAAGAAAAGAAATAGCCTACGATAAACTAGCGGCTTTTCTGTCTATTCTTCATGCAGTTCATAGTGAACTAAAAACTACATTCATATTTCGTTAAATATTATCAACTTACCTCCCAAATAGTCTTGACAGGTTTTATACAACACCATGAGACCATTGCTGTCTGCGAAAGCTTTCCGGCCCGATTCTGTAAAAAGCTAAATGCTAGCACCTAACTTTTTCAACGTTATTCGCTACCTGATTAAACCTTGGAAAACTTGAAACAAATAAGGTCTGATTGAAGTCGAAATTCGCGAAAAATCAATGAATCGAAAACCATCTATTGTTATAATACTACGTACATGAGATGTGCCTTAGCCCTCATTCAATTCTTTAACATAGAGACTGATTTATGTTTGCTCCATTTCATCAGTAATAAACAGTCGTCAACCCCAACAACTTACTTAGCGACGCCAAGTTCTTGATCACATTAAGTATTGACTTTCTAATGGCACAATTTCTCTCATGCTTAAGATCGTGTTTATGGTAATCTTGATGCATCTTTAGTAAATGAGATACCACGCCTAACTTCACGGCGCGGCCGGCATTAGCTTCTGTGGAAAAACACAATAAACAATGAAAGTACAAGCCAAATAACTATTAACAACAGCAGAGTAAACACTAATATGAATTGAAGGACACGCTTAAAGTATCGCATTTCACTCGCCACACGTACTTGAATAACGGACAAGAAGATTTAAGGTGGCGAAAGCGTTTCTGAAATAAAACAAACGAACATTAGGCAATGTTTTCTACCATGAACACTCACCCATGCGTAAATACAAGGCTAGTTTTAGCTACGTAGACATTGAAAATATAGATTTTCATAGTGTATGATGAACCCTAATGACCTTACGTAACAAACCAGCAAATATAGCTGCAAATATAGAGTTTTTTGAATATGCACATGATTTGTAAATTGTATTCTATAATTGGACTTTTCATTCAAAAACGTTTGCATCTGTGTTTGAACTGTTTCTATTCCGCCAAAATCAAAGAGTAGGCTAATCTTACTCTCGCCAACAACTGAAAACAAAACCATTTTTTGCTGCATTTAACCGATTGCTGCGGCAATGGAAGTAAACATTTATCTTTTTTTTTATATCAACGCAAATTGCTCATTAGCTTGGTTTCGATAAGCAGAATGCCTGTAGTGCCAAATTTCTTAAAACTGGGCCTCACATGCTTAAAAGATAAAAATTTAAACTACCACCATCGCATTTCAGTCATTATATACATACATGTACAAGACCATCACAAGCATTGAACCGGCAGTTTCAGAGGCGCAGTTTAATGCATCACCATTCGGCCAACTCAATGTTTAACATAGTTATAGGGAACAACGCCCACTGACAATAGCTCGTTAGCCGAAACAACAATTAAGCCAAAAATAACAAAGATATCTTAGTTTGAACGCTAGGGACGTGACTAAATGCATTTGCAATGTATCTTGAAAAGAAGTATTTCCGCAAAATCGAAATCCATGCGGCATAAGAGCTAATTCCTTTGACGGTTGCCCATTAAGTCCACATTTTCGAAAAAAAAAATGTATCTAGCAATGCCACTTAAGCATTACTCACTTCAAAGGCACAACTTGTTTTCGTGTAAGAGACACCACGATACGATAAAGCACATGTACAGCACCAGCTCTCCCAAGTAGGGTTGCATTTGTAGTAGCTGAAACGACAAATGCTCTTAAAAGCAGGGAAAAATAAAAAAAATGTTTCAAATCATATCGACTACTTATTTCAAAAACCTAACACGAGCAACTTTCCTTTTTCTGAAAGGAGTGACTTAAACAATGGCAAATACGAACAAATCAACCAGCTATGCTAATCCAAATATTCCAATATAAGCATTTCGATAAGCAATCGAAAAAATGACCTCAACGTGATCACTTACACGTTAAACACAGTTTCAGCACGGTTAAAGCAAACGGAAGAAGTTTGGCTTGGCTGGAATGAGTGAAGGCAGACCGAACTGTGTTCAAAATAATAGGAAGAGAACCAGTTAAACGAGCACGCAAAGCAAAGCGGCGGTCTGCAAAAGGAAACGAGGTAAGTCATTGTGGAAAAATATATATGCTTATTTTACGCAAAATTTTTTGGAACTAGATCTGAATTGAAAATACGATTACACAATTTTTTACGCATAAAAAATACTGATTTAACACACTGATACGATGTTCATATTCGCTTAGAAGAGAGTTTCTTAGCCTTTTTTGTCTCGTTTACCCCTTGCCGAGAAAAACAGTGTAATTTACCCCTAGTATATCACTACTACTAGTTCAATACTGAAAATTAAAGTTTTCTTTAATCTTTAATTCAGAAAATCTACGCTCGGTAGGTAAAATTTACCCTCAGAGAGTAAATTTTCCCCCGGTTAAGAACCACTGGCTAAGAAGGATTACTATACTGTAATACTCGGTCAAGAATTAGGCTTGAAAAACTTTTTTAAACACGAAGAGAACAACACAGCCATTACGAAGAAACGTGTAAAGACGGAACATAACACAAAAATGCAACAGACCATATAGTACGCAAGTCAGGAACTTACCCTTGGGACCTAATTTCGAAAGCAAATGCATTATAGCACTGATCAGCCTCCAGTCCAGTTCAGTGCCCATGTACGCTAGAATATGAAGCAAAACACGAGTAGCGTCGTGGGATATAAGTCGCTTCATCGCCGTGCTTCCTCCTCGCGATATTTCGGTTAGTGTACCAATCAATGCAGCACATGTAGCCTGGTCATTACAACTCTACAAAAAATAACTTGTGTCCGCAGATTTTACACTTACTACAAAAATTGGAATCTAGCATTCGCGGAAGAATGCGTCCACTGACACGTTAGTTTTTTTCAACTATATACTTACATAGCTGAATTATAAAAATTGGTGGTAGCTTTTCGGTAAGGTTCAAATCAACCTAAATTACTGCACTTTATCTACTCGTATCAAAAGAAGAAACGAAACATCATTTTTGGTAGATAGGGTATACCTATACTACTGATCAACCTAGTCGATAATTGCTAGTGCATCAGTAGTTTTATGACGATACTATGCTGCCGTAAATATCAGGAAAGACGTAACTGCATTTTTTTCTATTTTGATTTTTTTGCAGTTTTGGCGTCCTATTTGGGCCTATTCAACGCTGAATGTGAAAAACTCCCCCGAAATCATCGTTTTCCCCATTTTTTTTTACCCCCTTGATGACGTCATTTTTCCAAAAATGCGGCTGATAAATTGCAACGTAACCTTCATTACGTTGTTTTTGTGGTGCATTTATCTTGATAATATTACGTCGATAAATCACAAAAACATCGTAAGTACTTTACGCTTAAAAACACCGTAACGTTACTTACGTTTTTTTTTCGGTCTTACAATAGTGGCGTTTTTTGTTTGATGACAAATTGCAAGAACAACGTAACAACTGCGAAATATTATTGCGGAACATTGCGGTTACGTTGTTCTTTTGATTTACTATTCTAAAATTTGTGATCGCACAATTCATTTTATATCCTAGTTACGCTGTTTTATCGATTCATGCTAAAAAAAACAAAACAAATGCAATATATTGAAAAAACAACGTAATGGATACAATTCAATTTTAACCCCCCTCAATATCATTTTCAAAAAGCCCGATTTTACCAAAAATTTAATGGTTTGTAGATAAAAGCTCTTTCAGTCGAAGTACGAAAAATGAGCGTAAAAGAATAAACACAAACGGAAGGCACGCGTGTGAACCTTTTAACTGTTTTTTCTCAACAAATACGGTTTTGCAGTTACGTCGTTCTTGATATTTACGGCAGTATATATGAAAAAGGCACTAAAAGTTATGTTAATAAGTTCTTCGAACCTCCAACGTGAGTAGTATGATATCCAGACCTGCGTTGCTTCCAGCATCTTTTTTGGCGTTTTCTAATAAAGCAGAAATTACAAAAATAAAATAAGATTAGAATTGTGGACAAATGCGCGAAAAATAGCAAGCGGGCTGACCAAAACCCAAAAATAAACCTTGAGCCCAAAAACTATCTGCAACTCAAATTAGGAAACAAATTTGAACTGGGATATGGGTCCAGTATTACACATGTAATTTTATGGTACGCTTATAACTTGTTGTTCAGCGTAAACTTTTTGTAAACAAATCAGATCCTCATGATAACACTAAGTCCATCAAGATCAAAGTGGTCAAGATTGTCGTATTAATGGCAACACTAATTAACAAGAAAACAGAACATTCAATTTTCAAAGTTTAAATTTGCAATCTTTGTTGGTATTGGTACACGACATTTCCTTTTTGGCATCGTTACGCCAACGCACTGACCAACCAGCAACCACGCATTATTTGTAACTACCAGTGAAATTGCAAACAGCAGTGATGCCTGACTCTGACTTACTCACATCAAACAAACATTTGAAATCTCCAAATCGCAAAAAACCTTGATTAAATGCATCTATTACTGCCCACACATTTTTAGGGGCAATTCGGCATGCAAAAGTAATAGCTAGGTTAGCACAGTTAATGGCACAGGTACTGTCAAAGAGTGTCACTGTAGTAGAAGTGTTGATGCAGGCAAGGGTGTTACATATGAATATTACATGGAAGAACTCTTCATAGTGATGTACGAAATAAGATTTGTTCATCAAAAAATAAAAGTAACGAAGAACACACGACATACTTGCTTTTTTCAAGCTAGAATAATAAACACTTGTATATTTTCAAACATTATTAAAAATGCGGTTGTTTTTCAAAAGATGAGATAAAAACTAAAAAATTAAAATCAGATTGATGGAATTTCGCCGATCGAAACTTTCAGTATTTTAAAACTTTTTCAGTTTGGAAAGAAAAGAAAAATTTTTCAAGTGCAAATACCTGTATATTTTATCCACAAAGTGGACATTCTGAAGCAGCAAATAGCATAAACTGACACAACAATCTTTTACCGGATAATACACATGGAAGTTGCAACAAAAAGTGTGTCATCTAAGCAATTTTGAGTAGATTTCTCAGTTAAATCAAGTAAAGTCGTTAATGACAACTTTTAACTACAGAAATTGAACTATAAAACTACTTCTTGGCTGTCAGAGTTAGGTGCAATATATATATACTTTAGGTTAAGGTTTGATGTTTGCTCATACATTTCTTCATGATGATGAATTGCTCATACATTTCTTCAATAAAGCGAGCCTTCATAAACTATGCACAGGAATGTAGATCATCATTGCACTTGCTTGAAAATATGCTAGCTGATATCTTTAAGTAGGGTCTTACGCACTTACGTTGGTCATTCACAAGTTGAAGAAGTTTATGGCACAAATATCTTGTCTGATCTTTATCAGGAGTACTTGAGCCACTTAATCGTTCTAAAGTGGCAAGAACAGACTTGGTCTTTGATCTAAATTCATGAACGCACGATTAACAAGCATAAAACGATCGAAGTACAACATGGTTTTAGGCAATAAAACGCGCAATACTTTAAAATTGCTTTATTTAACATCGCCGCTTAGATCTTACGCTAAGCTAAGCTGTTAATGATAGAACAAAACTAAAATTTGTCATGGCTTAAAGCCTTCACCAAGATGAAAATTAGTAAAGATACAAATTGTAAAGCATTTTTCAACCAACGATTTAAGTAGTAAGCTGTAAACGCACATGACATGCGTTACGCAGTTGATATGCTAAAATATAAGCAACGACTAAGGTCAGCTTTTCACTGATCATATCCGATGTACCTTGCTTCAACTTGCCTTTTAACGGACTTCCCAGCGGACATGCCTTTGTTCCATCAGAAAGTTGTTTCAAGAGTTAGATTACGCGCGTTATATAAAACTATTAAAATTTTAAAAATCATTTGGCAGGAGCCTGACGTTGCAAATGGAAAAGAGGATTAGCAAAAAGAAAAAAACTTCAACACATGATAGCATTATAATCAACAGAAATTCTACGCTATATCTATTTTTGCACTCTCCTATGGCACCTTACACGTAAACTAATACTTACAATTCATGGCCAGATCCTGGCAAAACATAACAAAACCGCTTTTAATCAAGTTGAGTACGCAGGGTACGGTACATATCGTATATACAGTACAATCAACAAAAATTTGCCCAAAACATTGTTAGCACAACAAATTCAAACAATTGAAAATGATACTGCAGCATATTGTGCGTGAAACCTGCAAGGATACTTCAGCGCAAATCAATAAAACGGACATGATTTCTAGCATTGTACAAAATATCACAAAAATCACTGCATTACTCTACTATCACCACTTTACAGTCCTGCAAATCATACGACAAACTATGAATTAACAAGCCTGACCTGACAGGCATTAGACAGGGGAAGAAATCATACTTACATATCAGTATTAATCATTGTTCTGTTTTTGCAACCATACTGTAGCCTTGCCATCATACACAGTTTTTTCATCAACCGCACAAATCACACGGCATGTAATAAAACGCTTTTTTATATCCAGAACAGTAATAGTTGCTTCTACTAATTCATCCACATACAAAGGCTTCGGAAATTTCATTTCAATAGAAACAGCAATTGATCCAGGACCGGGCATTTTTGTTCCCAAAACGCAAGATACAAAAGAATTCACAAACGCTCCATGAACAACAGTCCCATCGTAATAACCCACTTTTTTAACAAATTCAGGATCAATATGAACTGGGTTTCGATCCCCACTCAGATCAGCGAATTTGTTAACTTCTTCTTGGCTAAAACGCCTGGATTCTTTGATAAAATCACCAACTTTTATATGGTCTAAGCTAAAGGCTTGCCGAAAATCATTAAAAAAATAACAATTGTTTTTGAAAAGGTTGTCACAAAGTTTGAGGGAAAGTCTGGAAAACATTTCACTAAACAAAAGAATATAATAATTTGACAGAACTGTGCTATTCAGTCAATGTGCTGCTGAATTATACAAGCATAAATTTGGCATGGTTATTAAATCTATGCATTACTTTAAGTGTTAAACACAAATCTACTGGCAATTAGAGCTGCTTTGAAAAAGCTAAAGCAATGACTATCAACCAAAGAAAAGGCTAATTTTTAATAGCCTAAGCCTTTTTTGTACAAGAGAGCAAAAATATCAAATTTCGATCTATCACGTCTAATATACTTCTCACACCCCAACGAAAACAAAAACTCTGGGCAAAGTTACAAATGACACAACAATATTGTCACACAACAGATATGGCTATGATTGTAACATTATTACGTGAAGCACTGAAGCCTAAGTCCAAACACATACTGTAGTGTATATACACATGTGATAGATGAATGAAAGTTATTGCACCAAACCAATACCGTACGCACTAAGGTTCTTTTCTTGCAATTACAATAACCATCAAGGCTAGCTAGGCTTTGAATTTATTATTACATACCAGTACTCATTCAATTAAAGAATTGCAATGTAATTTAATAAAACTTAAAGATGATTTTAAAAGTACAACAATTG
Source organism: Trididemnum miniatum (assembly GCA_964006365.1). Taxonomy (NCBI): domain Eukaryota; kingdom Metazoa; phylum Chordata; class Ascidiacea; order Aplousobranchia; family Didemnidae; genus Trididemnum; species Trididemnum miniatum. The sequence continues at coordinate 7,229,145 of OZ023235.1, read as the reverse complement.
TCAAAGCTGCAAGTTTTCGCTTGTACTAAATCCCTTGTTAAGGCACAATTCACATCGTAAGAAACCAAAAAATAAGAAGTTGAACCACAAAAAATTGTTCTGGACAAATAAACAGCAAACTTTATTACCGGTACTATCATAGCATACTAAAACAAGTGATATTGCCACCAAAATATGAGTATGGTAATTAAAGTGGTCCAGTATCATATTTTCATAAAATAAATTCAGCCATTGTAGATAAAGAGTCTGTACCTGTTAGTTGAAGTTCAAATTATTGGCCAACTCAGCATGCTTTTCGTAGCAATTGGGAGATTGGCCCATGCAATATGTAATTATGCATAATACCGGTACCAATATTAATAACTCAATGAGCTAAAAACTGAGTAATAACTAGGGCGATTCAAGGTCAATAAAGTCAATTTTTTTTTGGATGTAGAAAATAACTCTAAAAAAGTGGAAACAAAATTTCACGGTCGTAGGATCAGTGTTTATGAAGTTATGAAGTCAATAAATGTCAATTTTTTGTTTTTTGGTCAATTTTTTTTATTAGGCCCATTTTTGCTTTCTTGCTTTTTTTGCGCGTTTCTACTTTATAGCCTACTTAAAAAGAGATGACTTAGATAATTTAGAGATGGAGGTTCGTAACTGTTGGTGGTACCAGGGAGGTGCATGCTGTCGCCTGACTGTTACCGGTATTACAGTTTTACACATGCTTAATTTATTCATGTAATGCTTGATGTGATTTGATTGATTTCAATTGTAAAGATCTGTTCAGACAGCTTTGCAAGATTGCAATCTTAGCAAAATTGGATTATGATGAAATAAGCTTTTCGATGTGTTTTCATTCGTTACATATTTTTGTTGCTACGTGCTGGTAGTCAAAAACACTAGAATTGAAAAGACAATGCATTAGTTATTCGAACATACTTTGATGTTACACTGATTGCAATACAGCGAATAGCAAAACACTTGAATTATATGTGCGTACATTATAATCTAAGCACTAACTGAAGTGACTTTGGTGTTTTTTTTCTTATAGACTGGTTCTTTCATTTTATTGTTTCGTTTGGTCAATAAAGTCAATTTTTTGAGATTTTCAGGTCAATAAAAAATCGCCCTAGTAATAACACTTCATGATATTAATAGCCCTGTGCAATTCATCCTCAGTAACACAAAAAGGACATATTATAATATTCAATAAACTATCAGCAGATGGAAAATAAGTGAGCAATGTTGCAGATTAAGAAGCAGGTGACCAACACAGGATATTATTCAACTGCTAATTAACTAGTTAAACATCATTCATACAATGTGCATTTGTGCATGTTTACGCTTAAAAATAGGGAAAATATTTGGCATCAATTTCAAACTTGACTGAAATATGTGTATGGGTGTATGCTTCATTTTCACAATTAGGTTTGGATGACAGAAGAGGCCAATGCAATTGCGAATATTCTATATCACAAACTAACTGCTAACCACATGGCACATACATTCTACAAAGATACCGTATATCCTCGCATATAAGCCGAGTTTAGAACTCAATAAAAATGTTGCCAAACTAAAGTGTCGGCTTATATGTGCATAACTCTGATCGGTAAAATTTTTTAAATTCCACTTAGCACTGTACTTGTTCTACAGTAAACTGACGAACATAAAAACACGCGAGCGATCACATGGTATGGCCAACCAATCACAGACTGTTATTATCTTTTTTTCTTTCATGCGAAATGGAAAAAAAGATACTGGTATACATTACAAGGCTGGAAAGATCTCTTTGGGGAGTCTGAAAGTGATAATGATGATGAATTTAAAGGATTTTGAGATAACATAACAATTATGGTTATCATTTTGTTTACCGTAATTCTACTCCGCAATCTTTTGTTATGATATGATTTGTAGATATGCGTGTTATGATTTGTATGGTCGGCTTATATGCGAATTTTTATAAATTTACCATTTCAAGGTTGTTTTCTGGAGTCGGCTTATATGCGAGATAGGCTTATATGCCAGGATATACGGTACCCTACAGCCCTACGACAGAACTGCTCATTTTCCTAACCACTTAAGTCAATTTTACAAAATTTGCAGGCCTATGACTTTTGTCAGTTTGTTGGCAAAGAAAACCTCTAAAAGAATGTTAATATGCAGTATGGCATACTGGCATTATAACTGAACAACCCAAGAGTAGCAATATTCTACTGGTTTAGGTAACAGGTCATAGATTGCTACACAGCCCAAACCTTTAATCACTCATTCGGCCCCACTCTGGGAATTACTGGCAATATCAAGTTTCCAAATGAGGAAGCTTGGGGAATGAAATACCCAAATGAAGAAGAGTTTGCTTGCTGCAAAGCATTTCGTTGGTTAATGTTCATCTGCTGAGATGAATCTAATTGTTGATTTTGGTGTGAAAATGGTTTAGAAGGTGGTTTAATACCAACATTACCCAAATTACCGGTACCATTACTTTGTTGCATCATCTGAAGTCTCTTCTTTTCTTGTTGCAAGTCCATCATTATTTTCTTTGTTTGTGATTCCTGTGAAGTTGGAGGAAGAGGAGATGTAGCTGACATATCTCTAAGATTAACAGTACGTTTCATTTCCACAGGAATTACCACTGTACCAGGAGCCACATTAAAAGGTTGATTGATAAGCCACAAGAAACTTATTAGTAGTCTTCTTACTCTAGTCTACCAGTCCAGCTGTCCAGTGTCTACAGTCTATTATAAGACTACTGCAAAAAAAAAGCTCTAGAAGCCTGTAGCAGTGTAGATAAATACCGATATTAACAAATGCACAAATGGGAAAGTTGCACTGTCAAACAGACAAAAAATTGCTTCTTTAGCATTTAGGCTAGCAGTTTAGTACCAGTATACAGTACAATATCTGAATATACCGGAGTATATACAGATATCGATATATAATACGTACAAATATACTTGATATAGACCTGTAGACTGTAGAGTACCATAGTTTAAGAGATATTTTAGTACCCAACACCTGTAGCAACAGATGCATGAGTCCACGCAGTACTCTGGTACTGGTACCAGGGTTCAGAGTCTCTCAGTTTCTTTTGGCAATACAGAATAGGCAGTGTCTGTATTGCCGCAGTTACATACCGGTAACCCCATGTCACACGAATATTACATCTTACTGTATTCTACTGTCTTCACGAACCTAATTGTTAACCCCAGGTCACACAAAATCGAATCGAACCGAAGCGATCTGAACCAAAGCAAAACAAACCGAAACCGTGACAAGAATCGAACTCATAATTAGTGCAACGCTTCCCACTTTATGCTGCATTATATCCACTGAACTATTGAGAGGTTATGGCAATTTAGCACAAAATGGCGTTTAAAAACCCACCACGTCATTTATGGCAAAATAGACCTCAAAAGCTATTTTGCCGTTAACAGCAAAATAGACACTGCCTACAGAATATGCTGATAAGCCTTTAAGCTGGTTAAGGTACAGTAGCATAGAATTTGCCTATATCAGCACCTCAGGGGGATCCAGGATTGCAAAAAAGTGCCAATATACGCGAGCCGCCGATGTAGACATATCACTATAAATCATTCCAAAAGTGCCCTTAAATTCAATATATCGATATAGTGTTGCGCTATTTAGTCAGCTTTACCGCATAATATCATATAACATGAAATCAGCATAAAGTACTGCACGAATGAAAACATATGTGTTCATTGCACTATATTACAATACTTCCTAGCAAAAAAGTCATTTATCTTTAGTCGTTTGGTTTTTGTAATAGATTTATCTACTACCGTCAACAGGGGTGACTTCTTGATCTACAGGGGGGTGACTTTGATTACTGTCAATATAATGACAAAAACGAAAAAATTGAAAGTAGGACAGGGTCAAATCTGAAGTTTGCAATTTAATCTTGATTAAAACCTTTTATTGGTGCAAAACTTTGAGGCTGCCATGGTTTTATTGCGCGACTATTTCCGGTTGCATAACAGTGACGACCGATTGTAAACTTTACCGAAAGTTTGTGATTTATGACTGATCATGAGCCAGATAAAACTTTAATGTGATTATGTAACTTTAACTGTTTAATGTGATTATGCAAAACTTTTATGCAACTCCCTTCTTACTAACTGCCTTTAGCAACTGCTTCACTCAGCCTACCCCTTGTGAAAATGCAGTACACTTAACGCCATTTAGCCTATGCGCAAAATCCGAAGTTTGTTCACTGCTACCACAGTATACTAATCTATACCACAGTGTACTTATAGTTCTTACAGCATTTTACGCATGTCCACAAAAATGCAGCAAATGCTGTGATGTAATAATTGCTTTTTAAAGAAGTTCATCTGTTCTATTGTCGTTATGTTGCCGTTTCCAAAATTTGCTGTTTTTATTTTTTGTTTTTAAAAATGTTAAGGAACCATTGCAGATTGTTTAACTACGTAGAAGTGTTATAACCCGCGGCTAAGTTCTTTAGACTTGCTTACTAGGAACTAGTGAACCTTCACTTCCCTGACTTTCTGCAAAAACCAATCAGACTTTCCAAACAATAGTAACATTGACTTCAAGTTTTGGCGTAGAAAATAACAATCTGAGCAGCACGTACCGTGAAACTGCCTAACTTTGAACAGTTTTTGACTTCATTTTGGTGTCATTTCTTGTGTTCTTATCCAAGTCTCACCAAATTGATGTATGTTGGGGGCTCAAATAGACCTTTCAAAATTTGAAAAAAAAAATTTTTTTGTGGTTTAGTATAATTTTTTTTTTGAATTTTTCGGTGTTCAAAGTTATCTCGAATTTTCGGACAATTTTGAACAGAGACTAATTCGTCCTGTTTTTCAATTTTGTTCCACTTACTGCGTTACTTTGATCAGAAATTGGCATTTTAAAAAAGAAATGAAATGAATGCAGGCATTAGTTTGCCGCAAATCGCTCACAGAAGACATCGTTTCACTAAACATTGGTAGCCTACTCCCAGCAGAATGTTTTCACAAGAATAACGCAGTATACTGAACAAAGTTTTTTCGGAGACTCATGTTTTTCAATGGTATTTCCTTTAAAGCCCTTTCCACAGTTGCTTGCTTGTCTGTCATTAAGGTATTGTCGAGATCTAATTTATCTTGGTTTACTCACATTTAAGGGTCCTATAGCCACTTACGCAAGAGCAAATTAATATTCAGTAACAGCACCGGTAGGCCTATATCAGTAAACTCGCATACAAATGGCCGGTATTAAAATTTTGTTGTTAACGGAGCGCTAAAGACAAATATACGCTCAACTCTTGCTCGACAAAACCTTTTTTTGCCCCAACCAAGTAGTATCTAATTACACTCATAAACACCCACAAAAACAAACATATTAGACTAAAAACTGGCATTGACATAGCCGAATAAATTTTAAATGGTTGTTTTACCGTTACAAAATATCGCAGAGACACGTTAACCTGTTTAATAACATTTTTTAAAAACTTGAGGGTAAATTTAAACCCCGTTCAAAGTAAACCTGTTGTGACATGAGAGCAGGCCACTCCTAAAAAATTGCGATTTATGAGCAAACCTCTTACTTCCTTAAAAAAACTTGCTTGCCATTACGATGTTGACTGAATCCAGACCTTCTCAACAAAAAAACGAGACTACACACCTTATGCGTTGTTTGAACCTGATAAAAGTTGGACCAAGTTTATTCACTACCACATTTTCGCAAAATTGATCTCAAAATTTCTATGCGAAGTGATTCTACCCCCAACAATTTTTCAACAAAAAAAAAGACACTAATTCAAAGCGACTTGGCTCATTTAAGCCTCCTAAAAAGTGTGGGCGCGAAAATTTAATCGACAAAAAAATGGAAGACAAAACAAGTTTGCTTCCGGACTTTTTTGAATTTTGTTCAAAGTTTTCCCGCTGTTCAAAGTTGAGCAGTTTTACGGTACTGTAGTGGTGTGGTATCAGGGTAGCATCAGGGAAGCATAAAATAACTGAATATTAACCCGGCAAAAAACAGATAACTAAAAGCTTGAAATAAAATATCGAACTAAAATCTTGTTTAAAAAGAACGTCCTTTCATCGATGGTTCCAAAATTGTTCTGACGAAAAAGCGATACACACCAAAGGCCGTTGTGTGAAGTGACAGGTGATTGGCTTGCAAGCAGCAGGGGCGCGAAGAGTAATAATTTTAAAATTAAACAAGCAACATTCAGCTGACATGCAGCACGATTACGTAATTACAAAAAACAAACGCGTGGCGCGATGGCGTGCTACGGGTGAACAACAAGTCAACAACGGCAAATTTTAAAAGGTGGACTACGGTTCGAAACTTTATGAGGTCTTGCTTAGATTTGAGTTAAGTCAACAATTGTAGTAGATGCGGAACAAGAAGAAAAGAAAAAAAGTGACAAGCAGTTTATGGTTTAATAAATACAATGAAATTGCTCACCATTATTTTTTTTATTTCTCAGTATAGGAATGGGCAACACGATTTGAACAGATGAACTCTCAACTCTGACTTTCGTTCCGGACACTGAGTACAGAGAGTGGTTCCACTGTTAGTAATAATGGATACACTGTGTCTATGTATACTGTGCTGCTACTGTACGGAGTTGCACGGACTTTATATTATGTGCTATTTTGCTTTGAGGAACTCCCCGTTATGGTAGCAGCAGCTTTGAAGTTGAGAACCTCCTCCACCCCCCTTCCATAGCACACTCTTTTTTACTCTTTACACTTTTTCTAAGAGTCCCTATTTCCGTTCATCGATTCCTTGTTGCAAAAAAAAATCCGCATTTGTTCCTTAAACCTTTTTTAAGACGTAGAATGATCAAAGTCGACCCTATTGAGAGGCTGCTTTGATTTTGCATTAGATTTGTACCTGTGATCAAATTCACCCCTAGCGCGGGGTGGCTTTGATCAGATATTAGATGGCAATATGCTCCCAGAACGTGACGTAAGATGAAAAAAAAAGTTGTTTTGAAAAGCGAATAGGTCAAGAGCAACAGTCAGTAGATTTTGGAAGGTGTAGCTGTAAGAGGCGATCTGTATGGAATGGCTGAAGTTATACGGGTGATCAAAGTCACCCCGATTGACGGTACGTATCGCTGGATTTTAATAGGTGAAGTCGCATTTCTTTGTCCTTTGTTACCATGGACAAAAACAAATGCTTTGTAGTAGGCCTAACTTGCGTCGCACAGGAATTAACTCGTAGAAGAGATTACAGTCTGGAAGCATGAAGCAAATGCCGATATAAACGAACAAAACTCTTCTGCGGAATAAAAAAGAGTGCCGGTATAGGCGAAATGCCGATATAGATGATGCCGACAAAGACGAATTTAAATGTACGTGAAATATAGGCAGCGATGGCGGAAGCATTTCTGAAATGGGGGGGGGGGGGGCAAAACCAATGACCAGATTTTCTTCATCTACAACCAAGGACGGCAATGGCGTAGCGAGATATTTTAAAAGGGTGGGGCATAATTTCCACATTTTTTCTAGCGTATTTTTTTCGGCAGAACTAATTTAAAGCCGATTAGGAAACCAGGAAAGTTTTAGGGGAGTCCGGGGGCATGCTCCCCCGTAAAATTTTTGAAAACTTACATGCTGTAATGGCTATTTTAATGCATTTTGAATAATTTTCAGCCAAATTGCGTTTAAATTTTTTGATCCTAATTCTGGGCGCTTTGCCAAATATGATACATTTTGTTCGCACATTTTTAATCATGCGTGCTTAAGGCGTAAGGCGTATAGCTATCGAAGAGATTCGAAATTATAGAAAAATTGTATGCATCAAAAACATTTTTGAAAATGGCTGGTGGGAAGATGCATATCCCTTATCCTTCCCCTCTGGATTCGCCCCTGGCCATAAGCTATAGAAACCATCAAAAAAAAATTGGCATATTTTATTCACTTTTGGCACCATTAATATTGTTCTTTTTACTAAAAGGCAGAGTCGAAAGGGGGGCATGGCACAATGACTCCGCCCTAAATACGCTCCTGTGGACCGGATTTGGACTATGACAGGCTCTAGACTATTTGATCACACTGATTGGAAGAGCTAAAAAAGGTCTTCACGTCCTCAGATGTCCTGTTTTCACTGAAAATATTGGTATAGTGAAGAGCAAAAAAAAGGTAGCCTATGCAAGTCCTTAGATGTTCTGTTTTCCCGTGAAAGTATCGGTGAAGAGAACAAAAAAAGGTCTTCATTGTTCGTGACGAGGCCCAAGGTTTCAGCCTGCTTAGCCTATACGTAAATCCTGCCCTATGTCTACAACCCATATTTAGCCTGTCCACATGTGACACGTGCAATTTATGTGGGTTTCAGACACACGGTTCTTGCTTCTAGTTTCTGTTACCTTACCACACAAACAAAATTTTAAAGAAGACATCTCTGGATTTAAGCTCTTTCCTGGGTTTTAATTTGGATGGTAGGCCTATTAAGTTTCAAATACATTCATGCAGCGGCAACATTGTAGAACCAAACCCGTAAATTAGTGCCCCCCAGGGCCCCTCCTGAAAAAAAAGTGAGGGGTCCAGGGCCCCTTCGGCCCCCCCGGTTTCGCCACCTATGATTATAGGTATTCTACCGGGACCAAAGAAATTGTGCCGATGTAGACGAACTGCCGATATAGGCGAATTCTACTGTATTATCATACCATGCATTGATGCATATACCGGTAACTGTATAATTATACTGCCTATTCTGCTGATCTCTACTAATCTACAGACCAGCAAAGTACCGACTAGACCAGTGGTTCCCAACCTGGGGGTAAATTATCTTCGAGGGGTAATATGTGATTCTTCGGTGGGTAATGTGACACCACCAACACGCTAAAAATAAGTGTTTCATGCAAATAGGAAATTTAGCTAAGCGTGCATAAAATGCCTCAAACGATTTAGCTCAGCCTAAAGCTGGTCTAAACCTCTGGTTCCCAACCGGTGGGGAATGGAATTTTAGTCCCACCACTGGAATGCAGGATGTCTGAAAGCACGTTTATTGTTCTTCACCGATATTTTCACGAAAACAGGACATCTGCAGACGAGTAGGCAGAGATCTTTTTTTTGCACCTCACCGATCGAAGTGACTGAGGTAAACTTCAGTAATAAATTGCTGTGGGTAATTGAGGATCAGTCACATCAGAAGTGGGTAATGAAGAAAAAAAGGTTGTGACCCACTGGACTAGACCACCAGACTAAACTGGTAAAATGGGCAAATTAAAGGAAAATATTATATAAGACTGCTGAATACCCAGTACTGGCACTGGTACTGCTACAACTGGTCGGTCAGTACAGCCACGCGGAGCTGCAAGCGTACGCTATCGGTGCGGGAGTTCTGGGGTCGCCAATATCTCACCACTGTAACACCGTTGCCACGTTTCTTCGGAGCAGTATCGCCCAGGCGCTAAACTTTTGGCAATAGCTGATAAGCCTTTAAGCTGGTTAATGTATAGGCCTTCCACGCACTGATACATATAGCTGTATAGTCTAATCAGTGGCGTATTTAGAACTTATGTAAGGGGGGGGGGGGGGGGGGCAACATTTGACAAGTTGGAAAGTTGCAATAAAGTTGAATCACAAACTGAGTTTTTAGATGGAGTACGGATGATTTTTTAACGTGCACATTTGTAGTATATTTAATTTGTTTATCCTCCTACCACGAGAAAGCGATCAATGCGCTATACGAGCTCGCTTAGGAGTTACCAGCCATCTGTCTACCACACCAAGATGGGGTAATCCCGGTAAGTGCCTTTTAGAAACACGAAAAAAAGGAAGAAAACTTCGTAAAAATATTTTTGCGCAAGCGCTGAAGTTTGATTTCTTTTGACTAATGAAACAACAATTTGAAATAATACATTGAAAGCTTTCTGAAAAATCACTCTGAAACTAGGTCCCTATATAAGCGACTTTTGGTTGCCCTATATTAGTCATCAGGGGCGCCGAGAGAAATTTCGGGCCCCGGGGCAAAATTTTCGTTTTGGCCCTTAGGTCAGTGGTGCCCCAAAATCACGTGATGAGCAAAAAAAGGTCAGAACGTCCACAGACGTTCGAATTTTGGCCCAAAATTGAGTGATGAACAAAAAAAGGGTCATAGCGTCCGCAGATGTTCAAATTTCGGCTCAACATCTTCTGATGAGCAAAATAAGGTCATAGCGTTTGCAGATGTTTGAATTTCGGCCCGAAATAAAAAAAAAAAATATCATCGCGTCTGCAGGCCGTAGTTTGAGCTGATGAATTTTGCATTCTAAACCTGACAATTCTGAACCCCGGGCCCTCGGACAGTAACCCCTTCTGCCCCTCCCCCCCTCTCGGCGGGCCTGGTAGTCATAACGATGCAACGCCCAAATCAGGTAAGCGTGACTCAGTGGGTGGGGCGTTGTCTTCACGACGACCATCGTTAAAGGTGGTGACTGATTCAACTCTCACATAATGCTTTGTTGTTAAGTCCTTGGATAAGATGCCTCACGATGATTATCCCTGCTTGATGGTTTCTTTACAAGCAACCAACAAATTAAAGCATCAAGAAGCAAAATTCAACCAAAAAACTTGGTAACAAATGGCAACGCTTTAAACCTAAAATCTGGATTCATCTTGTGCGTGGCGCCAGAGGCGTACCGGTAACTAGAGTTAGCTGAGACTCTGGGCATTGCCCGATGGCGCAGCACCAGTAATGAGCTATGGTAAAATATGAAATATTGCATGGAGATTACATGCGTTTTTAGTAGTCAGCAACAAAATGATGAGATCAATGTAATTGCGTCGATTGACACCTTTTAACGTCGGAGTTTCGTAAAAAAGTGAAGCAAAGAAACTCTGCAAACCTTAACTCTAGTGACCACATTGAGTGGCTGACAGTGGCGTCGTGCCGTTTGGGCCCGGGAAGGCCTCCCCCCGAAAATTTTCTGAGATGTATTACTTTTCATAATTTACTAAATTGAAAATTAAAAAAAAAAAAAAAATTTAGGCAGTGTCATTTCATTTTCATCCTTCAAACTAATTCCATACCCCTCCCCCTTTTCTAATACTATAAATTCCATTGTTTTGTTTTATAATTTTTGCTTCAATCAAGATCGCTTCGAGTCAGGAGTAAAGTTAGTTTCTTGATTTATAGTTGAAATTTAGAAAACATTTTGCATGCTTTGTTGTAGATCATAGCCTAGAACGCACGGTCACACCTATAGGCCTACACGTTATCCCACCATATGCGTCAAAAATAATAATGATTGCAGCCTCCTTTTATTTATTTTAGCCCATCTTCTGCTTTTAGAGATTCTAAACTACTAAAATATTTTTATATTGTCTGACATTAAATGGTGACTGAATTTTATTTTTTTTTTTATTTATTTTTTTCATTGTTTATTAGCTCTTGCCATCTTGAGAAACCACCAGTTTCCTGAAACAGTCTTGCCCCCAGATTCGCAAACAACTTGATCTTGTCAATTTTATCACACAATCTCTGTACACACTCCTGCATGGGATGCATAGTCATAGTGCATTGTAAAATCCAAACAAATTATTTCAATTACGAGATAAAATCTTTTTTATTCTCACTTGTGATAGTTGTCGCAAATCTGCGGTCATGCTGGACAGGATTTCTTTAGGTAGGTTTCTTTGCCTGTCTGGCTTTTTGTGGTTACTCTATGGTCTCAACGGCGCTTGGTATGGGGTTAGGTTGGGACTCTCTGTTCATTCTAGTTGCACTGTGACGACATTGAGTAACCTCGAAATGCCGTACACTGTTATGGTTCCTACCATTGCACTATATCATAGCGGTGTTGGAGCTGTGGTCTCTCCAGTGTCTTTTTATATCTCGCCGTCATATGTTTGCTTTCTGTTCTTTTTTACCCTATTTTAGATTAATCGGGTGTTGCGACCATGCCTACTAATCTCCTCACCTTCAAGTTTCACTCTCGCTAGCATGTTACAACGTTGATCGTTTTGTCGCTTCTTCCCTTTTCTGCGTCCGTTTGTATTCGAAATCCTATATTGCTGTGTTAATTTATTTTGACGGTGCAGAATTAAAAGACACTACTATTACTACTACTACTACTACTACTACTACTACTACTACTACTACTGCGCTCACTTCAGGTATCGGTATGTCCTTTTTCGATAAGAAAATGTGCTGAAAAGAGTTTTTTTGTGTGAAAACCATAAAAATTTGTTGGCGGCTGAGGGCTCCGCCCCCAGACCCCTCTTGCCACCGGCCAGCCCCCATCTCCCAAGCAATGTTCTCCTCCTTTGTTAAATCGTGGGGCCACACTGATTGCGCATAATGTCCTTAATAGAGCGATTTGAGGTATCAAAATAAATTTCGATTTTTTATCCAAAATTTGGGATATCAAGACATCTTTTGTTATCTTTACCTAACTTCCTTTTTTCGTAATGTTACTCAATGCTAAAAACGGCTTTTACAAAGGCTGTTTTCAGTATCTGTTTAAGATGTTACTCGCTCCCCCTAATTTTTTGGCTGCACGACGCCTCTGGTGGCTGAGTGTAGGCTAACTTCATATAAGTAGGCATAATAATACAAAGTGTTGATGACCCAAAGCGTTCGCTACCAGATGCAGCGAAAGTCAGAGCCAGAAAGATATCAATCAATTAGACAAACGCGTCTGTGGTGGCTCACGTTCAGGAATATCTGTGGCCCAGCATATGTCATCTTAATAGGCTTAGAATGGCTATAATGGTGTGATGCGTGCATAGAATTGTTCCTAAGAAAGAACAAGCTAACATTGAGCTGTGACAAAACTACATACAATACATTCGGACCTGGAAAAAATCGTCCTAAAGCATTTAAGTTAACCATGAACGATAAACTTCTAAAACAATTTACTGTTGCAAAATACCTCGGAATTTTCATTGACGATAAGCTGAGTTGGGCCCATCACGTTCAGTGTTTGTGCAAAAAAAATTCCCAAAAAACAGGAATTTTCTACAAAAGTCGGAATTACTTAAGTAAAAAATCGCTTGTATCTCTAAATTATAGCTTTATCTACCCGCATTTATTATATGGTATTCTCACGTGGGGAAGTGCCTGCAAGTCAATTATTAAAACATTGCAAGTCATTCAAAATAAAATGTTAAGAATCATTAGTAACGTGACCTACAAAAGCGCTGTAACAAATAATTCTTCATTTTACTCGCTGAATATTCTCAAAATTAGAGACATCTATAAGTTGGAATTGGCCACATGTATGTATAAGTATCACAGTCAAATGCTTCCCAACACTTTTGAAAAATATTTTAACTCCACTGCTACCACTCACTGTTACGAAACTAGAAACGCCTACAAAAAAAATTATGTTCTGCCGCAAATACGTACAAATCAAAGTAAAAATAGTCTGCAATTTGCTGGTGTTCAAGTATGGAATTCTATACAGCCTGAATGGAAGAATATCAGCTTTAGCTGTTTCAAACGTAAAATTAAACAAATGTTAATTACCAAATTTTCCCCAAATAATACCAATAACTGCTGAAAATGTTTCCCATGTGTTTCGGTTGGGATACCTTACTATACCAGTTTCGATATGAATGTTTTTGTGCTCAATAATTTATCCTGTATGCATGATAATGATCAATAGGTAGGATACCTAAATTATAACTTTTAAATTATGGCATTACTACAGCCTGCAGGGACAAGGTTATGACTTTATGTATTAATTTCATTTTTGTTTGAATTCCACTTTTACGCTCGCTGCTAGTATGGTTATGTACTTCAGGTGGCAGCGACTTAGATGAGCTTTGCTCCCTTTGCTATCCTCCTATGTACACATTTCTACATTGCTGTACTGTTACTTTGATTGATGATTGTAGTGGAAATTTGCACATGAATAAATTTGAATTGATTGAAGGTCACCGCACTCCGGAAAATTGTTTGTACCCCTAGCAAAATTCGAAGTCTTAACCTGACATTGCACTGAAAACCTTTTTTTTTTTTTTTTGGTCATGACCGAATATTTTTGGCAATGACCAAATTTTTTTTCCGGTCACAATGACCGAAAAAAATTTGCAATTGTTTTAGTTTAACTATAGCTCTTTTCTTCTGGTGATAATAGCTACTACACAAGTAATGACATAAAGTGTATGTAATACGTTGCTCAGCTCCCACCATAACTAATTATTTGTTTGTACCGCATCATGCTTTCAAATTTCCCATTTTAGTGGTTGTACGTATCTTGTTTCAAAACTTCAATAAATTTTTGTAGTTCACGAAAGAGTAGAAAATGTGGTTTTTAAGCTTAAGTCAGATAATGACCAAAAAAAAATAGAATTGACAGAAAAAAATGGTGCAAGCTTGACTAAAATCGGTCAAATGACCCAACAAAATTAAAAAAAAAACAGACTGGGATGTGTTTCACCCCTTTACTCAATCAAGGCTTCTGTAGTTGCTACTTGCAAGCCTGTTTTTCAGGAAAGTTTAAACGTGTAAGCGCTACCTAGGCTACTACACAGCTTGGACTCAAAACTGAACGCCTAAAAATTTTTTTTCACCCGCAAATAAACTCCCATTCTCTGCTGTTTATTAAACATTGGGTTCGCTGCATGGTCAAGTAATACCAAAAACTTGATAATGGTATCCCCAGCAACGATTGCAAAGTAGAACACCTTTGTATGATATTCTGTGAAGTCCGTAAAATTAAGAAAAAGTACCGGAGTAGTCGCAGTGACAAAAAATCTTGATGCTGCAATGCGCCAAACTTTAAACACAATATTTTGTTTCAAAAAATTTTTACATTTACATCATCGCGTCGCGAGATTAAAAACTCTTTGAGAGGGCGTCGCGACAAAAAAAAGTTTGAGAACCACTGGCTTACCGGTAGCCTGTTTGCAACAAAAAATGATTTAATATCTTTTTTGTCTTCTCAGTTATAAAAGATTTTTTGTCTTCTCAGCTACAAATACCGTCCACTCTGGGCGGCACACCCGGGGGGAGGGGGGGGGACAGCATTTTGGATAAGCCTTATGTACTTATTTTTCTTAATTATTTTGAACAACCATTACTTAGCTACATCGCTTATTTGCTAATCGTTTATCATCTTTTTGTGTTGCCCCAGTGCCCAGGCGCAAAGTTGCGGAAATGGGCCCCGCCATCTCGTTCACGCTTTAGTGTATTTCCGCGAGTATAAAAAAGATTTGATTTTAATGTGTATTTTGTCACAATTGCGTACTGTTTTCTCCTTCGCATTTCCATTATTTGAATCGCTCACACTGAGCCTGCAAATGCAGTATAAGTACTAGGCAGCGCTACGCAAGTGACATAGGCGCACGCAGGGATATCACGGTGCCATGACCCCCCCTTTGGCCCTGTAATAAGGTGCTAAAACCTAACTTTCAGTCTATAATTTCTCAAACTAATAATGGTTGCATCCTCCTTTCACTTATTTCAGCAAAGCTCCTGCTTTTAGACATAAGCTGTGAAAATATATGTGCTTTGTCTATAGTGACTGCACTCACTGCATAACTTATTCGATGAAAAGGTGTGCTAAAATGACTGTTTTTTTATTCTTTTAGTCTTGAGATGGTCCTCATTATAACAAACGTTCTTGTCAACATTAAGCAAATAGGCTCAGCTAATACTATTCTTCAAATATTGAGCTGAAAATTCAACAACGATGGAGGGAAATTGCGAGGTGTGTTCGCGCTCTTCGGGTCAGCAGCCCTTCGTGTAGGTGCAACAGAGTAGTAGTCGGGCTCGGCTCGGGCTCCGTTGGGGCCGGGCTTGAATTTTGAAAAATTGTCGGGCTTCAATCGGGCCGGAGGCAGGAGCAAAATCGAGATTTCAGTGAGTGATAGGGTTTTTGCGTTTGATGGAATAAAGCAAAGAGCACCTTGCATAAATAGTACTGCTGTTTGTAACTGGTGTCACTGTGTTGGGTAAAACTCATGTTTTGAAGTAACAAAAAAACATTCGTTCAGTTATTGTCCTAATTCAGGAACCCTGGACTTATGGAGGTGAAATCAGAAGTAAACTCAGGGGATGGAAACTTTTTCAAGGTAATAAAAAAGATAAACGTTCCCGAGCATGTATTTATGTCACTTCTGATATGACATGCTCTCTCATACCACAATTTTCTAGCGAAGATGTGGTAGCAGTGAGAGTTAAAAATGTAAGACGAGAAGGAGATAGCTTTGTTTTTGTATCGGCTTACATGGCTTTGGAAGAACCAGCTCCACCAGTAATTCTGAAAGAGCTGCTGTCATTCAGTGACAGAGATAAAATTCCTACCGTTATAGGAACTGATGCAAACGCACATCACACAGTATGGGGCTCCTCCAACGTCAATACAAGAGGTATGGATTTGCTTATGTTCTGTGCTAGTGCGAACTTGCACATCTGTAATGTGGGCAGTAAACTCACCTTCAGAACGAGAAAAAGAGAAGAAGTGCTAGATCTGACTCTGATAAACCGAAATGCTGAGAACTGTATGAGTGACTGGCATGTCAGTGATGTGCCATCCTTTTCAGATCACATGTATATTAGGTTTAGAGTTCAAAGTGGCACCGAAAGAACAAAAATGATCAGGAACGTTAGACGTACTTGCTGGAATAAGTATGCAAACGAACTTGATCACAGGTTATATGATTTGAATAGTACACCAGTTAGCATATCATCAGTAGATGATATAGAAAATCTGGCATCAACTGTTCAATCACAGATAATAAAATCTTACAATGTATCTTGCCCTCAGCATAAGATCCGTCGTAAAACTGAAAATATTTGGTGGAATACAGAGCTAACCTGTCCCCGCAGGGAGGCTCGTAAAGCCCAACGTAAAGCCATCAAATCAAAACTTGGAAGCGATTGGGAAGCTTTTAAGCAGGCCCAATCGATTTTTAAAAATGCCGTAAAAAAAGCCAAGAGAGATTCTTGGCGTCTTTTTACGGAATCGATGAATAGCCACTGTGCAACCGCTCGGCTGGCTAAAATTATGCGTCGAAACGAAACGATGCAACTAAGCAACGTTTTAAGACCTAATGGTCAATTCACCGAATCTTCTGTTGAGACTATGAATTGCCTTTTAGACACCCTAGCACCGGGAAGTCGGGAGGTAAACTATAGTAAAGCAGCAGAAGAACCAAATGATAACACTGCTGTGTTACCAACGCACGACGAAATTGTTAGCTCCATCTGTTCACTTGAAAAGATGGAAAGAGCAATAAACGAATTTCTGCCATTTAAGGCGCCGGGACCAGACGGTATTTACCCGGTGCTGCTACAAAAAGGCTGGAATAGTATTAGAAATATATACCAAACCATTTTCCAAATGTGCTTGAAGTACAGCTATGTGCCGAAAGTATGGAAGGAAGGGACTGGTATCTTCATCCCTAAACCCGGTAAAGAAAACTATCATGAAGTTAAGTCTTTCCGGATGATCACTTTAACTTCCTTTCAACTTAAATGGTTGGAAAAGTTGGTACTGTATCATTTTAATGATGATTCTAATTTGCAAGCAAGGTTCCCTGCGTTCCAGTATGGATTCAGAGCAGGAGTTTCAACTGAAACTGCACTGCATTAATTTGTACGACGCATAGAACTAAGCTTGGCAAAGAAAAGAACAGCACTAGGAATATTTCTGGATATTGTTGGTGCTTTTGATAATATCACACATAGTGGCATTGCCGATGCTCTGCAAGAATTGAAGGTGTCGCCTTTTCTCGTCCATTGGATTGAGAATTTACTGAGACACCGCACAGTTCAAGTAGAGCTAAATGGTGAAAAGATTAAAAGAGAAGTAGTAAAAGGGAATCCCCAAGGTGGTATTTTGTCCCCTTTTCTATGGAACTGTGTATTAAACTCTTTGTTGGTAGACCTACGCAACAGGGGTTTTCATGTACAAGCCTATGCCGATGATGTAGCAATTTTGGTCACTGGCACCAACATGCTGTGGATCAAAGGTAGGGCTCAAAAAGCGCTAAATATTGCAAGAAATTGGGCTCATAATCAAGAGCTTCAATTCAGCAGTAAAAAGACTGAAATAGTTCTGTTTACTAACAAAAGGAAGCCGGATTTTGGAACCTTGCGTTTAAACGGACGCCAGCTAGAAATTTCCAAAGAAGCAACACTACTAGGTGTAACCCTTGATAGTAAGCTTACCTGGAAACCTCACATAACACGTATTGCTCGCAAGGCGACTGCGGCGTTATTACAATGCAGACAAATAGTGGGCAAAGCGTGGGGATTAAATCCCACCAACATGCGATGGATATACACTGCAATGATACGACCTGTTATCACATATGCGTGTACATCCTGGGTTGGTGGACTAAATAAAAAATATCTAGTGAAAAAGCTTGCTAGAGTACAAAGACTAGCTTGTCTCATGATTTCTTCAGCATTCCCCAGTACCCCCACAGGTGCTCTGGAAGTGCTGTTGAATATCATGCCAAGTAATGAATTCATATTGTCAGAGGCGCTAAAAGGTTCATACAGGTTATCCCGTGTGGGCATTTGGTCAGCCATGACAATCGGATCAACAGGGAAAACTAAAAGTCATGTTGACGTATGCAATGAAGCAAAGGAAAACTTGTCTTTGTTGAGCATGCCCGCAGATTTGATAAAGAAAACAAAGGTATTTGGAAAACAGTACAATTGCCTTGTTTCAGAACGCAAGGACGCAGTGCAGTTTGAACGTGCTTTAGAACAAAGCATAATCAGATGCTACACTGACGGGTCCAAATTGAATGGAAGAGCCGGTGCGAGTTTCTATATGGAATACCCATCAGGATCTCACACAGACCAAAGTTTTTTCCATTTGGGAAGATATAGTACAGCCTTTCAGGCAGAGGTCTTCGCTATAGCTGAAGTAGCGAAGAAACTGACCATGGAAAAAACTCTAAATGAAGAAATAATAATTTTAGTGGATAGCCAAGCAGCGATACTGGCAATCCAAAATAATACTGTAAAATCTAGTACAGTATTATCATGTATCGAACACCTAAATAAATTGGGTGAAGACAATCACGTTACTGTTGCATGGACGCCGGGCCACACCGGCATCCACGGTAATGAGAAGGCGGATACACTAGCTAAATCAGGATCAGCATTTAATTGCTTCGGCCCTGAGCCTTTTGTTCCAATCCCATATGCGAGCTGTCGCGGTGCAATAAAGGATTGGAGTGTTGAAAGATGGAAAACATCTTGGATAGAACGAAAGGACTGCCTGAGCACAAAAGAAAACGTGGAGTGGGCCTCGCCCCAATTAACTCGTCGACTTTTGAGTCTCAACAGATCTAGATTAAATGAAGTGTTGCAAGTCCTCACTGGTCACTGCAACTTACAGAAACACAGGAAGACCACTGGACGTGACGAGTCACCGACATGTCCAAAATGTAACCTGGAAGAAGAAACTCCAAATCACCATATTGGAGCATGTACTTATTACCAAGCCCTTCGAAGAAAGGTGTTTGGTAAAGAAAAAACCACAATAAAATCTGTGGTACAAAAGCTAAATATAAATCTACTGGCTAAGTATTTGCAGCAGGCCGGAAGGCTTGCTGAATACGGCCAGTAGACTAATCTGAAAAAAAAAAAAAAAAAAAGCGGTGAAAAATTGTAATGGGCCTAATTGATGGCCTACACAATGTGCCAGAGAGGTTTAAACGTTGTTGTTCCTCTTTGGCACCACCGCCCACTAATAATAATAATAATAAAACTCATGTTTTTTTTTTATCAAAGTAGCCTCAAAATTTATAGCGATGTTTTTGATTTCGGGTTTAAATCAAACGAGGAGGAATTGTTTAAATCGAAATCGTTCGCATTAAATCGAAATCGCTCTGCGCTGAGCTTATGAAAATAGTATGGGTTACTTGAGCAGAACGGTTCCAATTTTCTCGCAACCGATTTCAATCAAAATCATCCAAATTAGCAAAAATTGGTGAGTGTACCTTTATGTATAAAAAAATGTGCCGTTATTTTTTTAAATAAAATCGTACAATATCAAGCAAATCTGAACTAAAATGAATCAGCACACCGGCAACAGAGGTGCTCACAACATCATGACTATGTAATGTACATTGTACAAATGTACAATATACAGACGTAACTAAAGCCATTGGTGGTGAATATGATCACGCCAATTTTTTTATTGCCAAGTAAAGTAGCACATTAACAATGTGCAAACTGATGTAATTCGTTGAGCCAACATATTCAACAGCAGGAAAACACATGAAAATGTGCAAAACTACTGATCACAATTTCTATCGTCCACAGGTCTTCACTTATTAATAATTCTTATGACCAACTACTTTAATGTATTCGCAAGTCCACTTAATTGATTTGCATAAAGTGCTTAATGAATATAACTGAATTCAAGTGTCTTGATTTCAAAAACGTCACATAAAATTACTCAATTTTCACATTAAGGAACTACGCTACAATATTGGGAAATACTGCCTCATTATATAAATTACATAATTATCTGTTTTATATTTTTGCCATTTTTAGCAACATTTGCTTGCAATTTTCGAAACCTTTACTTACGTCAACGAAAATTCAACTCAATAATGAAACGTGATAGCTAATACCCAATGATTTCCATTTTAATGTTGCTGGTGATTAACTCTTGCTAAGTAGTATGTTTATAAAACCGAAAAATGATTAAACAATTACGACATAAAAACTTCATATAAAAGACAACAATGTAACGTCAACACAGACATTTTCAAACAACCAACAATGAAATGCAAGATTGCCTCTTTGGCGGATATTTTATAAGTTATCGCAAAGCGGTGAATTTCAAGAAAATATTTGACTATATTTCACCTTATAGCGAGTAAGCTACATATGCAACGTTTGCAAATTTTATATTCGTATTAAAACCAAAATACCGAAGAATAAGACATCCAGGGCTTTATAAGCCGATCTTAATTGCCGAGACTTTGTTATATGATTCAGTAATACTTTTATTTTAAATTGCGTATGGACTCTTTGCATAATGTGAGAAAGGTATTAGCGTGTGCACGTACACCAAAAAAATAAGCAAACAAAATTGCGTAAAAATATCACGTTCAGCCCGTCGTGTACCACCTGTGGTACACTCGTAACTTTCATATCGCACGTTGTGTACCACCGGTGGTACACACATGTAGTTCTAAGTCAATGCGTTTTGTAGGATTGGCGTGTAGAAGTTTGAAATCAGAGGTGGTTTTTCGTGCACCGCTTAATGGTTGAAAAATTTCTCGTTGAAAAATTTCGAGTTTCGTTTAATTTGGCCGTGGCTTTATGAAACAGTAAGTAAATGAATTTGTGAGCTTATTTCAGCCCAAAAACAACAGTTTTTGAGAAAGGAAAGAGTATTCAAAAAACGCATGCCGTGTATAAGCACGACAAAAACTGAAAATAAGCATATATATTGAAGGTCTAGTTTATTGCAAAAGTTTTTAAAAATATTTTTCGTTGAAGCATTTATTGCACATAGCCAGATTCGAATTATTTCCGGTTTCAGGGCTTGTTCGTCCATAAAACATAGCACTATTCATGTCACGCGGAGTGTTTTGAAACAAAAATTGTTTTAAATTTCTGAAATAATGACAGTATTTAGTAAAAAATTCGTGTACCACTGGTGTTACATGACGTCTAAGACGCAAATGCTTAATGAATACACGTCGTGTACCACCGGTGGACACTCATAAAAAATACTTTACCTTGCTTACAGCGACTATACTGCATGTGCAGAACATTTAAACCTTTGCTTGGTCAAGTTCAAAGTACAATACGCAATTACGTCACAGAGGATGGTGCGTGTGAAATGCGAACGAGCTGAACGTGATATGTAAAGCAATAAAAGTATCACGAAGAAACCAACAATTTTACAAGATGGCCAAAGGAAATTTCTAAATATGAAGCATAGATGACTTAAAGAAAAGCAACGCTACAGAAACGAATATAAAAACGTTCAGGGAGATTATTTTTCATGACAATATTGATGTCAACGAATTTTTTTGTATCATGCAAGTTGTTTTTGCGCCATTCTATACATGTCCAATTTAGACCAACAAAATATGTCCGATTTAGACCTAAAAACACCAACAAAATAAGTCGCAAATTTCCGATTGGAAATAGAGCTGAGTTTGTCAATTTGTCGGGCATAATGAATTTCCGCCATATTTTGTAGGTGTTTTTTCGCCCAAATCGGATTTATTTTGGATAAAATAAGCTGAAAAAACATGTGATGCAAATTATGTATTTTTTCCAAACGGCGTCCCATAGCATTCGCGATTTGTGCAAAAGTAGGCTAATTTGTACATGCAAGTTTTTGCAGTAACAATATGCTGTAGTAGCACTGCAGTCAAAACTTACGCTAAGCACATGGGCGTAAAAAGCTATTGTGTAGTCTTCCACCTCAGATCAGAATTTAATTGAGTAAAAACCAGTTGCTTGGCCTGATAATAACAGCGTCACTATGGTGTTGGGAAATAAGTTCGACGCGCGGTCGAGTTCATGGGCAACCAAACACTGTGCAAGTGTACAGTCATACTTGTCGCTTTGGCTATATTGCTTAATATTCTATCAAAAGACAGCTGGCGCTTCAAACAATCATTGCGATGCCAAGCTAAGATCGTGTAATAAGAGTACCGTTATTATGCGAATTACACAAACACAAGCTCTTAACTTTTTCTAGGATGCTATTCATTCCAAAAGTTGTTTGTTTGATTAGACAGAATGATTGGCATATAGGGCCTAATAAAAAAATTTAGGAGTTTATGATGTGAATATGTAAGAAATTTTGCTTATGTCCAAACTGATGAAGAAGTATGCAACGCAGAAAATTTTAAGTGCCAACGACAGTACAATCTTCTTTTGCGCAAAATCGCTTACTGATTGACGTAAGAATTTTGCCCAAAGGATGAGCTTACTTTGTCGCACTATCGTCGTTTTATCGGCAGCGTTTTAACCAAAAGACTTCGCACTGAACTGCCTAGATCAGATCGCTTTTGTTTGAATGCGCATTGCTCCGCTGTTCGGAGAGTCTACAGTATGTGTAATGTGTAACATAGCCAAAGCAGGCAAAAAGTAAAATACCGCACATGTTTTTTTTTTCGAGCCTATGCTACCTTTTCATGAAGACCAAAATTTTGTTGCTTGTAACAAGAAATTGTTAAACTATAGGTGTACTGTAGGGATGTGCCTCGAGAAAAATTACTCGGACTTGCCGAGTAACGAGTATTCACGACATTACTCGGCCAAGTACGAATCCGAGTATCTACAACGTCAACGTCAAAATATGAACTCAAAATTAGGTGAAGAGCAAAAAAAAAAAGGTCGTCACGTCCGTAGAAGTCCTAATTTCAACCCAAATTCGGATAAAAAGCAAAAGAAGGTCAAAATGACAATGGTTTAATACTCGGCCGAGTATCAATTAATACTCGGACTCGACTCGGCACATCCCTAGCCTTATTTTAGATCGCCATGGTATCAAGGAAGCGTTGGTGTAAGCAGAATTCTAGTGAGTTCACCAGCAGCACCATTCTTATTAGGTCTACATGCGGGCAGACACCGCACAGTGTCGGGTCACTAAAGCAGGGGTGCACAACTCTAATAAGGATACATGCAATAGTGTTCAAAATAATCTTGTCGCGTGACACGCCACATTCGAATAATTGATGGTATTGTACACGAACTTCCGTTAAATACAGTAAATACCAAACTTCAAAAATACAACACAAAATAACAAAGAAGTAATTACTGACTCAATTTATTGTGACTCAAGTTTATTTCGATATAAACCTGGTTCATTACGATTCATTATAAACTCATGAATCACTTTTTATTAAACTATTGGCGTGACGCGTAGAGATTATGTGGTGCCACATTGGGCACGTGGGTGGGCCTAGCGTTGTAAGTCAAAAAAACGCGTTTTTTTGGTTTAAAAAAAACAAAAAAACATGTGTTTTTTATTCTTTGGCTTTTTGCTATACTCGTATGTTTAACAAAATATATTTCAATAAAGTGCTATGTAATTTTGCTGCGTATTGCTGTTGCGAACATTTAGGGTTGAATAAAATGCTGAAAAACACGTTTATGAAGAGAGTACTTCAGTCACACATTTTTTGAAACTGTAAGTTAATGCAAATCAGGGTTTGATTTTAATGCACTCTTTTTATTTACTGTGTTAACAACATGGGTACGCTTGGTACGATCGGAAAATAGGTGACCTTCCAATAGAAGGACCCATTTTTTGTTGTTTTTAATATCAAATCCGGAGAAACAGTTTGGTTTTTAACAGATATTTTTAACCCAGAGCTTTTACTTTACCAGTTATCGCAATATAAGATAAACTGCGAAGGTTATTAATTCATTGTGCCAGCAGTCAGCAGCGGTCCACATAAGAGATTTTAATTTTTTACTACGAAATGTCAACATGATAGCGAGCCACAGAAACCTTGCACAAATTGATACGTTCAAAGATCAAACTCAAATCTTATACATTGAGCTAGTCAAACGACTTGCATTCGCTGCACCAAACCTCTAGTTGCAGAGCAAAAATAAAACATAAGTTACACAACAAAGAAAGCTATAGTGTGCAAAATTAAATCGCTTGAACGTATTAGAAATAAACAAATTTACAAGGTTTTCAATAATGGTCTTAATTGTGGCTCGCCAGCGGCCCAATGCTAGAAAAAAGCAACAGAACCGAAAAGCAGTTCCCGGAAAAATCAAATCTTCATTATACTCGCCGTATTACGCCGAAGCGTGTAACGAGTTGCGGGGCCCATCTCCGCGGCTTAGCGCCTGGGCAACACAGCTCCGAAGAAACGTCGCAACGGTGGCGAGTCGTTGGCCACACTGTGCCGATTTGACCGGCCCGGGAATCGAAGCCCAGACCTCCCGCACCGATAGCGTGCGCTTAGCAATTGAGCTAACGGCCGTTTTTTTTCCCGAAAGTTTTTGCGGTAAATTTTTTGGAGCTTAATTTTTGGACGTTTTTTCTGATTTTCAGCATTTCCGATTTTTTAGCATTTTGTTATGTTGTTTTGACAAACTTAGCTTGAGTTTTTCCATTTTTTAGACAAATTGAAGAAAAAGTTTTGATCTCGCAAGCATTTCGTTTTAAAAAATTTTGCGAATTTTGAAAAATAATTTTTAGTAAGCAAAAAAGTTTTTGATTTGCAGTAACGCAAAGCTAACACATTTTTATGTCGGAATGATACTGCAGATATCAGTACCACTGAAATCTTTACTAAAGTAAAAACATTTTCCAGGATCCCGACATAAACTTTTTTGGAAACGGGAAATTTCAAAACCCCAAATTTCTTGTCCCGACATCCAGGGAAGAAACACTTGCTAGGCTGCTAGTCAAACTAGCACTTAAGGCACCCAAAATGGCTCAGGGTCATGCCATAAATGCCATCTTTAGCACCGAGCAATTGGCTATATTTCTGTTGTTAATGGTAACTTGGCATTGCACATAACATATCAGTGCCATCAAAAACAACCTTGTTTTGCCTCAATCTCGAGGTGATAACAAGCCAAAACGGGGTAGACTACTGAATTAGCTATGAAATGGTCAACAACATAAAAAAAAAAAAAAAAAAAAACAGAAAGCAAAAAAACGTTTTTTCAGCAACTTTACGTGGGCCTAGTTTTGTGTACCCCTGTATTTTGTTCTATCTAGCGGAAGAAAATATACAAAATATTGAACAGCATACGACGCACAGAGTATACCGATTTATGGTGATTATGTTCAACATTCACCAAGTAGCACACAGAAAGTTGGCTGAGAAGTACCCCGTTGGGCTCCGGAGCTGGCGTCGCAACTTTTAGTATGCTTAGCTAGATCTTCTTCCACTACGCATAAACTTTACTAATAAACACCCAATCTGCAATGATTGGGTTTAAAAAAATTTCGAAAAACAAATAGATAGTGCAGCTGACTCTAGAAATCGCAAGCTCACTTGGCAGTATGTGAAATAAACTTTTGAACATAGTATCTTTTTGCTTTAAACACGAAAATTGAGTAAGTCATAAATGGTTTATACTTTCGTCATGTCTCCTCTAAGCGCGATTCCTGCTTTCATTTTTAAGATGGTGTAATAAAAATAAAACATGAACTAATAGAACTGTTAAGGTGCGCTTGCCAATACGCGGCAGGCGACAACTTTTCATCGCTCCTTTTTTGTTTTATTTTACTGTATAGCGATCACGCGAAAACCTTTTACAGTCACTTACGTTACAATTTCTGTCGCGTGTCGCCTGTCGACAAACGCACCTTACCGGTTATCTATCATAGCAGGCAAAGTAATTGTCATGTAGAATGGTGGCCAAGTCTTACACTATAAGTTAGTACATTACGTAATATATGTCTAAAGTTCAGTTAAAACAAAAAAAACTGAAATTTCTCCAAATTTGGATGAAATGTTATCTGACCAACAAGATTGCATCATAGACACAAGGGTAAAGCGAATATCTGAACCTTGTGACAAAAAATCTGTCTTCTACCATGTTTGTGCTATATCTCATCCAAAATACACATGAATTATCAAGTAACATTACAGTGTACGTACGTAAAAAGTTAGGACATTAAGTTTGCACCAGCTAAAACAGTAACATTGTTTGTGCGCTTTTCCATCTACCACTTATGGTTAAAAACTGTTTTTGCTACGAATGAAAAAACTCTGCAACATTGTCAATGAGACCATTGAAACTGTGCCATTGAGCTATATTAGTAGACTAAAAATTTTAACCTTTAGTTATTTCTCGAAACTTGTATTAAGTGATTGCAACACGCAAATGTAGCACGAACAGTGTGGATTGCAGTGACCAACCAATTTTCTCCAAATGGCCAAGCTGGTATTTTAACTAGTACAGTAAACAAAAACTCAATGGAAAGATCAGTGACGTTACGCCAAAAAGTTAAAATAATGTTACATCATAAGGCAACCGGTACTTTATAATTTATTAAAATGAATTTAATATATCCTCCATTTAAAACATTTTTAACGCAAAATCACTCAGAGGAGACCGGCCGTTAGCTAAGTTGCTTTGCGCACACGCTATCGGTGTGGGAGGTATGGGGTTTAATTCCCCGGTCGGTCAAATCGGCACAACGGCTCGTAACCGCTACGACGTACTTTCGGAGCTGCGTGTATACCCTATATACGCTAAGCCGCGGAGATGGGCTCCGCCACTCATCACACGCTTAGACATAATGCCGCGAGTATAATGAAGATTTGAGTTTTGATCGCTCAAAGGTTCAATCGGGCTCGAGCTTAGATTTTGAAAAATTGTCGGGCTTCAATCGGACCGGACGCAAGAGCAAAATCAAGATTTCCAGAGAGTGGCAAGGTTTTCGCGACTGCTGGAATAAAGCAAAGAGAACAGTTACAGTTTTATTGACACTCAAGAACAGAAAACAAGCATAACAGAAGGTTTGAGAAACAAGGAGCACCGAATAACCCTAGGGTTTTCTAGTCCAGATGCTCCTTGTGCACACTCATATAGTTAAGTCATCTCATTCGGCAGGCAAAAGGAAAAATATAAATGCAACGCGAACATGCACGAAGGTACAATAGTAACGAAAGCGGTAAAGAGATAGCACAATTATATAAAAAGAAGACATTACCTAGAGCAATATCACAATTACATAAATAAAACGTATGTTTACACAAAGATGGTAAAGGTACAGCAATATTACAACATATGAGATAGTACGCACGATTAAATAAAAAGAAGGCAATTTACCCAAAGCAAAATCACGATTACATAATTAAAACGCGTAGTTACGCAAAAATGATAAAGATACAGCTACATTACAACATAAGAGATAATACTTCGCTGAGAGCTAATACTCACCTAGGATTTTTAATTTGAAATGTTTTTTAAAAAAGTTGAATGATTTATTTTTTAATTCTTCACTAATATTGTTCCATAATTTAACTTCTCGATACTGTATTCAATGTTATGTTGACCAGCAGTTTTGAAAACACGAGGGAGAAAATGGTTACATTTGTTAGGCCGCTTAGTTTCGTAGGCGTGAATTTGTTCAATTTTAGTAAAATTTTGTGGCCACAGTTTCGGTAATTTATTGTTAAAAAGTTTATGCATAAATTTTGCAAGCTCTAATTTGTAGACATCGACTAATTTTAAAATCTCCAATTGTTTGTATAAGTGACTAAATTTTAAAATGAGAAAATTTTTTATTCCATGTTATCGTACGAATAATATTGTTCTGTTTAACTTCAACCTCTCGTAGAAAGTTTCGAGAGGCTGTACCCCAAGCAGTTATCCCATATGTTATTGTGTTGTATACAAAACTGTGGTAGAGCATAGCAAGCGTACTATCAGTAACAAAGTCACAAATATGGTACAGCATATTACTGCACTTAGCTAATTGCAAAGACAGATCTTGAATATGAGCCGACCAATTCAATTTGTCATCAAACCACACACCGAGGTATTTCACTGAATTGCTTTTCGCAATTTCATTTTTATTTATGAGAAGTGAAAACGTTGAGTTGACCGTAATATGCGGTTGTTTATTAAAAAGTAAGTACGTTGTTTTGGAGTGATTTAAAGTTAATTTATTTTGCTTTAGCCATAGATCAATGTGTCTCAGTTGTCGCATCTATCGCATCGGTGTGAATGTGGATTGGCAAAACTAATTTTCTTTTTTATTAAAATTTCTTCAAAATTTAAAGTGATGTTTTTGATTTCGGGTTCCAATCGGGCTCAGACTGGCTGATAAATTAGGATTCGCGTTCGGGCTTGAAAATCAGGTTCGGGTCGGGCTCGCTATCTTTGTCCCGTTGACAACTCTGAAATCGCTTCGTATATTTTCATGAATTCACAAAATCAATTCATTATCAAGTTTTTTTTCTGCGACTATAACACGAGCGACGTAACAAATTTAGCAAAAAAACACAATGCACTTATAAATATTTTGAAATTGATTAAAATAAGTCAGGCACACGAAAAGGCGTGACGTTACTACTTGGCACGGCTTGGAGGGAATTTGCCAGTACGTCAAATAACAAAACATTTCTCAGCTACTAAAGTCACGATTTTACAGAGCACAAGTGGAACAAAAACTCCCTATTGGATCCGTTTCGAAACCTGTACGCACATTTTCTACAAAAATCCTATTGCATCGAAAAACTATCGATCGAAGGCAAAATAAAAGCTCGGATGTACTATTGAAGCGTGGGCAGGATGTCATAGGTCTTTTATGAGAATTGCTAGTCTATTTGTGTTTGTTTGACTTACATGCTTTCCAAATGAATATTCTAGCACAGCCATTTGTTTTTCCAATTACATTTTTGGGTTTGGGTTGGCTTCAAACTCTCACTTTATTTTTCTTGTTCTTTTTTTTCGATGCGAGTCCTGGCACTATACCTTTTATAAGCCACTTCCTGCTTCTGTCTTGTCCTAATTTGGTAAAGTCTTGTGTTGCTCACCACACCTTCTTATCTTTAATTACAATTGCGCCATACTTTTCAAAAATCTGCACCTCTTGAAACACGCTTCGTTTTCTTTACCAAGCTTTATTCAACATTTGAGTTTAACGACGCTGCTACTTTTATATTATTTTACAGTACGTTTACCTCGGTAAGTTTTTTGCTTCCTCTATTTTATAAATGATTTTAACTTCCAGAAAGCTGAATATATTTGAAGAACTGGGTGATTTTACATTTTATTTGAAAGAGGAAGTGAAGGTCTTGGCGCTCAGCCCGGGCACTTTACGTTGGAAAGCCAGTTGCCTTTTTTTAAACAATGAAACTGACCCGATGATCCATGCAAAAAAATTAAGAACCAGCCAGGGAATTAACAAGCAAAATCAAAAAGGCCACGCAGAGTAAAGTGAAAAAAAGCAGGGGTGGACCGTCACCAAGATAAAATACCTATCTTCTGTAAACAGAAATCTTAAAACCGGATGGCAAGAACAGAATGTCTGCTGGAAGCATGTCGTTTCCTCTTAGTTTCCGTTCAATTGCAACAGTGTCTTGGCACGAACAAGCACCAGCCTAAGCGCTTGCGAAGAGTAGTGATCCGGTCTTAATGTGTGTTTGCGAGCACTTCAATATTTGTCACTGTATTGTTTTATATGGATTAGTGTTACATTATTCACTTTCGAAACTTCCAGTTCTTCGTTGTAGCAAATAAAGCATATTATTGCACCCAGAACTTGGTTGCACTCACAATAGACATGAAGGTTAACATATAGAGCAGTGCGCAAAATATATATAAGTATTAGCTCAGTTGCCAAGCGCGCGCTATTGGTGCAGGAGGTCTGGGCTTCGATTCCCGGGCCGGTCAAATCGGCACAGTGCCGCCAACGGCTTGCCACCGTTCGACGTTTCTTCGGAGCTGTGTTGCCCAGGCGCTAAGCCGCGGAGATGGGCCCCGCAACTCGTTACATTACACGCTTCGGCGTAATACGGCGAGTATAATGAAGATTTGGTTTTAATTTGAACTTAGGCTACTTACCGGTATACTTTGTGATAAAAAGCAGTGTACAAAAATGCGGCAATTACAGTATGCTACTATAACCAAAGTCTCGTCAGCCTTGCTACGCACAGCCAATCCAGGCTAAACTCATTCCAGACTGTAAAGACTCTGTTTTTGCATTGCTTTACCTGTACATCTCGACTTCATCTCTTTTCTAGGTTGTGCCCCAATTTTGGCAGGCGACTGGCCCCAAACAACGATACCCAATGAAAGAACCTATAACCACAAACCCACAACTACCTAAGTTACCGGTAGCCTAACTAGCCCACATCACTAGAAGTTCCCATGGTAACCCACTCATTTGCAGCTGCAGACGCGTTTCGACCTTATTATGGTCTCATCAGTGCAGCATAGCAACCTCCCACCTTCCTAAAAGAAAAAAAAAAAAAAATTCTAACCTTCAAAAGAACTACACACTCCAAATCTAAGCCTCTACTCGTTCTGCTCAAGGTAAAACATTTGAAATAAACCTTCAAGAAAATAATACAGGCTGGATTATGATGTCACAGATTCCCTGTAAACAATCGATAAGAACAGAAAAGTCCGGTTGGTTTAAACATTATTTTCCCGGTAATCTGAGAAGGAATTTTTTGTTTAAGGTTTGTAACTATACCAGTTACCTAAACCTACAAAAAACCTCTCTGCCCAACCCGTTCGCCCGTGAAAAAGCGGGGGACAAGGCAGGCACTGTGTCTGCGCATGCAGCCCAGAAAACACAGTGAACGTCAGCGCTTATTGGTGGTTTAAACATCAATATCCCGGTACGTTTGTCGAACCGCATGTACAGTTACAGGATCCAGCAAGATGATACAAAGAAGGATATGTAAGTCAAATAGAATTCATCTTTCCTACACTGCTCCGATAGGCACCCCCAAAGTCAGGCAACATTTTACTATTAACTTATTTTTTTAGTCTTATGTTGTTTTTGATTTCCAGCGGCTTAAACTTTTCGGGATCTTCCACGTTATAAAAACAAGCAGATCCTATTAATGTGACCTATGCGTCCGAAGCGCTTACCATTATTAAATGCTTCTTAATCATATTGTTCAAAGTTCTATTTCTGCATCCACCGTTTATGCATAATCGCGCTAAAGTAACTCAATTGTTAGAAAAGTGAAAAACTTCCGCCTCCACTTGACTGCTATTCAACATATGACCAAAATCAACAATGGTTTCTCAATTAAGTCTACTTTGTTGCAATAAAGGTGTGAGATTCACTAGCTACAACGCGGTCAAAGATTTCAACGCGGAACTCAGAATATTGTAAGTGTTTCTGTTCATCGAAGTGAAAACGGTTAGCTTTAAGCACTGATAGTAGCAAAGATTGAATTGGTAAATCGGAATTACCGACACCAATCGAGGAGATAGCGATAAAAAGATCCCCAGCAGTTATTCAGTTAATGAGGTTATGGTAAGAAATAGTACAGGAATGCTGTAGCTCAAATTGATATCATTGTTTGCATCTTGTGTTACTTCTTACATAAAAGTTTGTTTCTGCAATAAATTCGCTAAGCTCAATTTTTTTTGTGTTCCAAACGCAAGATTCGGAGTTTCCTTTACGAACCAGCGATAAATTTATGGAAAACTTTTTGCAGTTCACAACTTCGCATATCATTCGATTCAGATCAGCACTACGTTTGCTAATCGATAATTTTATGTACTCTATATGTGAAAAAAAAAAAGAGAAAAGATTCGTAGGCTTATCCAAATGGCTTAGCATTGTAGAGAATTACGTGGAATTCGAACGATATAAGAATTCAAAACTTGCCTTATCATGTTAATACTATTTTAGTGTAAGGCTTAGTATATACAGGCTAGGCTACATCAGAATTATGAAATTACTCATCATCAAAATAATATCCCTACCCATATTTAAACAATATTATATAACACAACTCTTATCATTAAGAAGAATCTTGTCTGAGAACGCAGCAATATACCAATTCATGAGTCATAGCAGTTTTAATAAATCAGTTGAAATTGCTTTCTTTTTTAGCGTACTATTTGCCTTAACATCAGAAAAACCAAAAATGGACTACGGAAGCGTGGCAGGAGTGACTCATTCATTGCCTTCTTCCATAACAATAACACGTCCGCTCAAAATCAACTTATATACAGTATGTTACTGTTTACAATACTGAAATAATAGTTGAATGCTCCGAAGGAGATGGTGCTTTGTGATGCTATGTTGATTAATTGTTTTGTCAAAAAAAGCGGCAGGTCTAAATAGTATGATGATTTTGAATTTAATGGTCATTAAGTTCGTTCACAAAAGATAGATTGAATTGCGCAGCAATAGGCGCTGGAATACTAAACAATATTGTGTCAGTTGTAGTAAAAAATACAGTTACGTTGCAATAGGCTACAGGAGGTCTTTAACCGTAAAGGTACAAGATAATTTTTACCCTATTTTTGCAAATGTTGCGAAAAGCTGGTCTAACCGTTTGGGCATTTTGTATTTCAGTATTTGGAAACTACACATGCGTTTTCGAGAATAACTGAACGTTTTAGTGGTAGTTGCATTTTGAATCGAAATTAACAGGGACGAAGAAGGTTTACGTAAAAAATGGCAAATGCAACTTGCAGTTTCACAAGAAAAGGTTACACGTACGAATTCTTCAACCACCGGATTCTGTTTGGAGAAGCAAGGAGAAACTGCACTGAACTAGGTGGAGATTTGGCTACTAACTTAAACGCAAGCATTGTACAAAATTTCAAAGACAATTGTGGCAACATTGATCGATTTTATTGGATTGGATTACAACGAGATCAAACTTGCGATGATGACAACAGCAACACTAACTTAAGATGGATCAACAACGGTGCTTGTATAAACTCTGGCAAAACGCTTCAGCAAAAGCTATTAAAACCCAATAAAAGATGCCCAAGGGCTGGTATCGCTCTTGACTTGAGCAGAGATGACAACAATTCGAACAGAGCGGACTGCAGATATTCCTACATATGCCAGCTTGCCGAAGAGCCTGTTACTAACGATCTGAGTCCAACTATCGTTCCTATTGAAGACGTGAACGATGGTATTCCAGCAAGTACTCATTTAACAGCAAGTTCAAGCCCACCGTCGTCAACTGTTTTTTCAACTCAAAGTATAAGCCCACCATTGTCGTCCGGAGAAATTGCAGCAGTTGGCGCTGGAGTAGGAGCTCTAGCACTGCTTCTCTTAATGTGCTACGTGGCAAGGTACTTTTGTGGAAAATGTAAAATGGCCAAATCAAAAAGATTGAGGTTAGACAGCAAATTTGTTCTTTTAAACAAAGAAGCATTGCAAGAACACATGCAACAAAATTTTAACAAGTTTTCAGCGAGGTAAGTTATCCAGTTAAAATTAATATTCTTCAGCCACTTACTGGAACAATAATAGAGTGTTAGATACTGTATAAAAATTTTAGTAATCAAAGTAATGACAGGAACTATAGAGCCCGTTGCAATAACCCATTTGAAGCACTGTCTAATTCCAAATCGTGAAACCTAAAAAAAGTATTCACACTATACCTAGAAAAAATTAAATTTGCACAGCATTATACAAAAACTCTCAACTTTTCATTTTTCACTTTGAGGCAGTCAGTTTTTCATTATTCTGTGATAAAGCAATGAACGCGTAATTTCCACGAAGAAAAATTCTAAAGTCTTCACTAGAGTTTTTTCCGTTATGGTTATCTGCTTGATGAATTGTTTACGATAAATATTTGCACATGAAGTTGGCTTAATCAGTGATTTATGTTATACTCTTAACAGGGAAAACTGCGACCAAGCAACATCACTAGCAGTTCAAGCGGTTCATTCTAACCTTAGTAATTCGAAACAGAGTCTCCATTTTCTTCTCAATATCGAAGAAGAAAAAGCTAAACCGGAAAAAGAAAACACGCCAAGTGTTTACGAAAATTTGTCGGAAGACGGGACTGATGAAGAAAGACAAGACGGCGAGCAAGAACCTAAACCGGAAGAACACAAGACACTAAGCGTGTACGAAAATTTGTCGGATGATGAAGCCGATGAGAAAAAACGTGAAAGCGACTACGAAAATTTGTCAGATACGGACAGTCAAAACAACGAGAAAAAGCCTACCTACATAAATTTGTCAAATCATGACAATTGCAGAAATACTTGTGAATGTGCATATGAAACTCTGCCAGAGGCAACCAATACTACCAGCGCAACAGGAGATAGAAAGAGTGACTTTTACGAAAATCTTTCAAGTAATCAAGAAGCGGTTGATGATAAGAACAAATACGAAAATATAAGTGGCTCAAAAGAATATTTTGAGCTATACGACCCTGGCGAACAAGTTCATATACCTAGCGTTGAAGCATACGCAACGAAGGACTTCCGCACATACGTAAATGCATCTGAGGATGATAGTATATATCTTGAGCCAAACATTTACGACAGCAATATTACCAGTGGAGAAAAATGATTTAATAGGCGTAATTATTTTTCAGACGTGAGCAAATTTTCCAAACATGGAATAAATCATTTTATTAATCATTAACTCAAAATTGGTAGAAAGTGTAAACTCTAGAGTTTTTAATTGATGCAAGTAAAATGATGCAATGTTTTATCTTTGAGCATACAGTCATTGGTTACACAAGGCTATAACGTTTTTGAATGATATTTTGTTCTATTTTAACCGCTGCGTAAGAATTCCTTTCTGAACGGTTTACTCCAATGTTGTATCTTGGTATGCTGTATTAATAATAATCAAAGCCCATTTATTGCGTAAATATTATTCATTTATCAGAAATAGCAGCGGCATTTTTACCTTTATATATTTTAATTGAAACGTGTTTACCTAAAATGGACAACATCAATCTTACTCAAAAAGAATCTATCATTTACAGTAAACACGTCATTGCGCAATAATTAACCAGTTGTACTGCCCATAACACTTCCGGTAATAGCGTACGCACCTATTTTTCTCACGCATCCTTTCGTACAGCTTTTTGGTGGGACAGAATTTTAAAACAGATTTCAAAAGCGCCGAAAAAATCTTTTAAATTATTTTAAAAAATGTTTTGGGACTACCTAAATTTAAAAGATGTTTTAGGCGCTTTTTAAATCTGTTTTGAAATTCTTTCGTAAAAATTATATGGGGTTTACGATTCTGTGCAATCACTAATAGCCACAAAACTGAAAGTTTAGATCTTTAAACAAAACTTGGGAAAGTTGTAGAAGTTTAGGTCAATAGTTTTCATAATTATAGCCGAAATGCCCCAGGAGCTGAAATCTTTTTCATGCATAAATGCACTCAAGTTGCTCCTTTGTTGGATTTTCATTTTGAAAACTGGTGTAAAGAGTCTACATCATTTTAATCGCTTGTTCCATAATGTTTTTGCGTGCAGGTATAAGGCTCGTTTAACTGATGTACTCTTCATGGATTATTCAATTATTTCTTTGTTTGTTTCCTTGCGTCGTTTCACTGTTAAGCTAACAACGGTTGTTAAAACCGTCTCATAATTGTGCAGGAATTTACTAATCCACTGTGCCTCGTTGACGTTTCGATATTGCTTCATTGATTTTTGATCTTCTAAGCAATAAAATTATAGCTATTGAAATATTTTTGCAAAGCATCAAGAAATCATGCAGATAATCTATAAATCAGTTGAGAAAAAAGTAACGAAACAAACAAACTAATGCAGGTATCAATATCCACACAAACATACAAAAAATAAAAATAAAAAGAAACCAATGCCATCAAAACGTATGAAGCAAATTAATCTGAATGTACTTATTCGTTCCCATCAGAACGTTCTTGGTAAATCGCTCTAGTAATAACTTCGAGAATCGACCAGCAGACATATGCAAAATGGCTTTAAGCGATAGAGATAAAATCCTGTTCATGCATAAAATTTCTTTGATGTTTCATAACAAGAATGTAAGAAACATACATAATACAGAAGTAAAACATTAGTCAGCCTGATGATAATTAAAACCTGTGGTTAGAAACAGTATAATGTTGACGCCACGCAAAAGTTAAAAAGCACTACTAATCTACAATGATATGGGTGATAAGAAAATCACTCATAGCATGATCGTATAGTCAAGCGCTGTTGATGCTACATTCTTGATTAAGTGGGTCCGTGACGTTTAACGGAATAAGAGTGGCCTACTTCAAAGATGACTGGTAATATTGTCATAAAACGAAGTTTTTTAAGCATCCACAAAGCCTGTAATTCCACGAGATAAAACGTTAAGCCGTATATACTCAGACAGCTATAACTGTTTTAATCACAGCTTCTAAGAAAGTTTAAAAGTTTTTTTGTCTGTTAAAAAAATTATAATGTTATTTCGTTGATTTAAAACGGTTTTGGTACGTTGATTACTAGAATAGAATTAATTACGCATTGTAATAATCATTCAAAATCAAGCCAAAATAGTCTAACATAGAAAAGCAAAATTATGATGAGCTTTTTATATTGGAAACGCGTTATAAAAAATTATACGTATTTTTGAAATTACGCACAAAATTAAAGTAACATGTAGTTCAAAAATTATAATATGGTTAAAAGTTCATCTTATTCACATAGAATCTTTAGCTTCGACTACTGTATATAGTTTGAGTTTTGCGGCAAAAATCGCATTGCATTCACATTACACAATCGCTAACATTCGCACAACTTCAGCAAAGTGACTGTCATCAGTTACAATCTAAACATCATAAAACAACTTTTCAATCGCAATTCGCAAATACAGTACAATAAGACCATTGCACGGAAAGCCTTACAGAGGAACAAGATTAAGCAATATTTACTCTGCCCACATGCCCAGTGTAGGCCTATACGGGCTTTCCGCATCATAGTCAAATTTTTGATGTTACAATTAAAATAAATAATTATGACGTCAAAACATTTGATTATAATGCAGAAGGCCGGTGGGTCTTTCGAATTACTTGGACTGGACAAGGTAATCGTGAAATGCAGAGATCACCAAATGTAACGTCGCGCGATCTGACTCCGATTGATCTCAGAACTTCATTTATTTAGATGTAGGTAACACGACGCAGCAACATCGTTGTACAGAATTCAGTATATGTTCCGAAAGCCAGAATAAGAAAACAAGAAGTCTATATTTATAGAGATGCCGTTTCCTGCCATTTCGTGGGAACAGGAGTATCGTATAATTTAATCATAACAATTTATGCAATATAATAACAAATAATATTTTAAGCGAATAATTATAATTTAGGCAACATCTGTTCTCAATAATCCGTATTATGCAATATCCGTATTATGTAATCCTTTTGTTAACGTAGCCTACATTGATATCGTTACAAGTTCATGCTGGGGTTGTTATTGATTTCTGTATCACAGGTTGATCTAAAGTAATTTCCCATATCGTTTTTGCTTCCTCAGAACCATTTTGCCAATATTAAACTGAAATTCCGTAAGACTTCAAACTTTCACATGACAACCAAGACGTAAGCGCCGCAGTATTAAGCAATTTGTTCCAACGTTTTTTCTAACTATCAACCGCTTTTCAGGCAAACCTTGCAATGACACACGCATTGAAAAGGAAATAAAACGCGTTTAGTTTTCAATCATTTCGTTTAGTTTTCATGAGTATGTTTATTGTACATTCTATGATGCAGAGGGTTAGTCTATATTTTTTAAAGTTGTTCGTGCCTCCGGCGAGAAGTTTTTATAATTGAGTTTTTGTTTTGTTGTAGTCGTGATTGTGCTAATTTCAGTTGTATTTTCGATTGACAGCATTCCAAAAAATATGGAAAATATACTTTCTACAATGGGTATTTTTGAAGAAACAAGCTCAATATATTAGACCATAATCTTATATTTCGCAACCAATGACAAATTAGGGAGGCGAAAAGCTATACAGTACAAGGACGCCAAAATATTGCTTTCACAAACAAATAACAAACAATAAATATGTAACAGTGGCACACCCAGGGGAGGGGGTACTCTCTTTCCCCTTCTGAAACCGAACTCTTGTTTTTAAAGTAAAGTGTTCAAACTGTTATTTCAAAACAGCTGTGACAGAATTTGCCTCATATCATGCTGAAGCCAAACGGGCTGGTTGGAGAAGTGGTAAGAGATATTGTTATCAGTGCGGGCAGGGGCGGATTCAGAGGGTTGTGGGGGATGCATCCCCCCAGCCATTTTCAAACATGTTTTTGATAAATACAAGTTTTCCATAATTTCCAAGTTTTCCATAATTTCCAACCTAAGCTCAAAGCACGCATAATCGAAAAGGTACGAACAAAGTGCAGCATATTTGGTGAAATACTCGCGACTTAGGGGCAAAAAATTTAAACAAACTTTGCCTAAAAATTGTTCAAAAAGTAGTAAAATGTCCACTTCAGTATGTAAAACTTCAAAAATTTTCCGGGGTAGCATGCCCCCGGACTCCCCCAGAGCCATTTTTATTCTCGATATGCTGCAAAACATTTCTTCCAAAAAAAATAGGCTTGAAAATCAGTCAAATTTTAGTGCCCCCTCACTGAAAAAAATTCTGAATACGTCGCGGACATGAACACATTTTTTAAAGAGCTTTTTAACTCTTTTTTAGGTCTAACGTCATTGTATTTCTCCAACCCTACCAAATTTCCCTAGCAAAATTTCATCCCCTTTCTACCAAAATTTTCTGGCTTCGCTCTCGAGTGCGAGATCGAGTTTTTTTTTAGGAACCCCCCCTTGAAATTTGCTGGGTGCGCCCCTGATATGT
Organism: Trididemnum miniatum; assembly: GCA_964006365.1. Classification (NCBI taxonomy): domain Eukaryota; kingdom Metazoa; phylum Chordata; class Ascidiacea; order Aplousobranchia; family Didemnidae; genus Trididemnum; species Trididemnum miniatum. The sequence continues at coordinate 7,190,028 of OZ023235.1, read as the reverse complement.
AACATGCTAAAGGTAGTATGAGAAAGAGCGTCTGAGCAGTGAGCTCTCATCAATGAAATTATAAAACACATGTTGCTTTTTAATTATATTGCTCACAAATATCATAAATATAAGATAATCGCTGACACACATCTATACCGGGCCTTGGTATATCGGTTAAGAGCGTCCGCTTGGTAGCCGGGAGACTGGGGTTTTATTCCCGGTCAGGTCACACTAAAGACTTTAAAAATACTACTCGCGGCTTTCGCGCTAGGCGCTCGTCACAAGCGGAAGTGCGAAGCGTTTCGTGTATGTGTTGTTCGTCATGTATGTCTCTTAACAGCGTTGAATCATTCATGATTGAAAATTGTAAATTGAAAATGGCCGCCAATTGAAAATGACCAAAACAATGTGGTGTACTTGCACCCGCTGTCCCGTATCTTTACTTTTTTTACACACATTTATCTCTAGCTATTCTTCCCACATTATTGTGGCAAAACAAACCTTCTTGAAGCCAAATTTTAGAAAAGCAATCGGTCAAGAGCATGAAGCAATCAGAATAACTTTTGAAATGTTACTTTCATTGTTTGTACAGTATAGTTCAGTAATAATAGTTCGGGATAATTGAAACTTTGTGAAAAGTAAATTGAATGAAAGAACACTTAATCATTTTTGGCACGATCGGTTCCTAAAATTGAAAAAAATTAATGGATTTATTATATTTTGTGTTTTTACAAGTTTCGTTGGGCATTTAACATTTTTTCGAAACTGAAACAACAGTTCATTTGTGTTAACTATTTTTTTAAGTTTTACTTTCACAACACATCGCAAGTATCTGTAAGTAGCATACTCAGCAGTCATGAGAAAACGCGCAACCCCGCTACCTATCCCAAGTACACTACGACCTAGAGTGCACGATAAAGAGTAGCCGGTTAACAATGTTAACCGGTAACAGATGTTAACCGGTTACCCTTTATCGTGCACTCTAGGTCGTAGTGTACTTGGGATAGGTAGCGGGGTTGCGCGTTTTCTCATGACTGCTGAGCATGCTACTTACAGATACTTGCGATGTGTTGTGAATGTAATGCTTTTGCTCAGTCAACTGTACTTTTCATTTATAAAGTTATTGAGGCCATGAAACAAGACATAGCCCACAAAAGCAAAACAAACATACAAACGAAGAATTCAATAGGCTATTTTATTCATTAAATCGTAGAAAGAGCCGTTTTGTAATAATTATGTGACGTCAATTTATTATTCCTTGTTGCTATGAGCCTATGAGAGCATAGTGAAATGCTGTATCGTGTTGGATTTTATTTTTATTATTTTTTTTTATTGCAATAAAACTAAAAAAGACAACAATAACACAAAGCAATACTCATTATCAATCTAGCGTAAAAAGTCCATTTACGATCATGTGTCTCTACGTCACGTTTTGTTTTTTTCTATAAAATATTCAGATTTTTGAATGGAGTCAACAAGGCTAAAATATTGCGCCATATTGGGTTTGCATTTAGAGTATTTAAATCGATAAATTGAAAATCTAACGCACAAAAGTAATCCATTTATAGGCTGAAAAATAGCGTTGTTTTCTTGAAATCCAAATAATTTATGCCTATTATCCAAATTAAAGTTGTAAAAGAATGTCACTGAAAGCCAATCTGATACATCACCCCGAAACATATCAACAAATTTACAATTACAAACCAAGTGCATTGATAGTTTTCGGTTTTTTGAAACAAAATACACAATAATTACTATCAATAATTTCCAAACCATGCAGTTGCACATTTGTCACAATTAATTTAAATTTGATCTAATTTGGAAAGATCTCAATTTGGCCTCATTTGTTGCAAAATAGTTGTTTTTATATATTTTAGACCAAAGAATATTTGACGGTAAAATTTGCTAGATCTCGCACCATTTTTGTTGTTGGTTAGTCGGTGAAACTTTATTTGTGCTGTTTGAGAAAGTGCCAACTGTTTTATTTGATTTCCCCAGCGAAGTAATTAGTTGTAGAGTTTTTTCTTTCAACAGTAAAAAGTATTGGTTTTTATTTATTTATTTAGTTGCATATTTATCCTCTTATCACGAGAAAGCGATCAATGCGCTATACGAGCTTGCTTAGGAGTTGCCGGCCATCTGTCTACCACACCAAGATGGGGATATCCCGCTAAGTGCCTTTCCCAACGACACAACAAGTAAACTTGCCGGCTTGTTCTCCACACTGTCCGTTTAATGCTGAGCGTCAAGCAGGGAAGCTGTGAATACCAATTTTAAAGTCATTGGTTTGATCCGATTCGGAATCAAACCCGAGTCTACAGCTCAAGAGACAGGCGTTCCATACCACTCGGCCATCTGGTTAGTTGGTGTTTCATGTAGCCACGACAATGGAACAGCTGAAATCAAATTAACGTGCTTTATAAAACTGTAGTTATTAGGGGTTAATCCAAAATCTATCGATAAGTCATCATACGATTTTATGTGTTCATCCGAATCAAGCAATTGTGGAAAATCAAAATTCCCAGCGTTGAAAAATTCTTCATTTAACATAGGCTTATTTTGATACTTGACCGTTTTAATCAACCACAAAAAATTGTTACCTGAAGGAATTTCTGAAACATTAACAACTGTTTTCAAGGTCTACAAACAGGAACGGGTAAAACGAAGAAAAGCTAATTTACTAATCAACATATTAGTTAATTTAATATTTGATCGTAGTATGTAAAAAGCGTCTTCCATACAGATGAGTAATTATTGTCAAATAATTTAAACACATCTTTAAATTGTAAAGCAAATATATGTTGCTTAATATCAATCATTTTAGCTCTCCCCTCATTAATATCATAGCATAGTTGAGATCGTCCAATTTTTTTCCCTTTTTGGACCCCCAATAAATTTTGGGCTTGATTAGAAAATCAGCTTTTAAGACAAAACTGCAGCGCCATTTTGAGGCAGCATTAGATTTGTTCTATTGAACGCGAGTTAAAGAAGTAAGCAACCTTGCGAGGCACACGCGATATTTGTTAAACGACTCCAAAACTACTGTACATGTCCAAACATCGACACTTCACGATTTTTTCCATGATGCAAATTCTTCACTTAATATTAACAAATTTTCGGTCTAACCATGTGCAGCTTGACTACCAAAAAAAAAAAAAGAAAAAAGAAAAAATAAAGAAACAATAAGCATTTTTAATACGAAAAATATATAATAGTATGTACCTTTTTTGTTTCAATTTTTACGTAACATTGTCATTCTATGTGAATAAGGCACCCTACCATGATTTAACTTGAAATTAAATCGTTTCGAAATTTTTCAAATTATTGGCTCCTACTGCATTTTTATCATTAATTTTTACAAAAACAACGCAATTAGCGAAAGTTATGAAACACGAACGTTTTTGGCTCTATTGTTGGCTCCCACTGCATTTTTATCTGCATTTTTTGGCTCCTGCTGGATTTTTATCATTACTTTTTACAAAAACAATGCAATTAGCAAAAATTATGACACACGACAGTTCTGACTTTGTTGTTATCAAACGAGATAAAAAGTACTTTCGCTCGTACAATATCTTGCTGATTTAAAAGACGGAAAAGGTCACAATAAATTTGTCATGTGATATCAATACTTTGTACAGACTGCTCAGGAAATCAAAAGCAGCTAGCCAAAAGGCAGAGTTTGAGGAAGCCTTCAATTATGAGAAGTAAAAAAGAGTTAGCCAAGCGATAACACATCGCCAGCGAGTGAAGTCTATAACAAAATTGAGCAGAGATAATATTGACATGCACAAGAAAAATTGGAGCTTGTAACGACTCATATTACATAATTGTAAGCACAAACTGCTAGCACTCATCGCTTTCACTGATAATTTCTTCTGTGATAATTACTTTTATTAGAAAATTCTCACAGGTGGAGGGAGCAGCGCAATTATTTTTTGCTGAAGAGTCTGCGCTGCCCAACCACTGAGAATTTTCGGCTAAAGTAATCATCACTGCAAAAATTATCACTGAAAACGACAATTTGAAATTATCATTGGTGGACCGGTACATCTTATGACTGACTATGATGGTATTTTTGCAGTAATTGTTATTGTAGTGTAACAATTGCAGCATCGTTATTAGTGAGGAGGCAGCAGTGCTGCTAGAAGTAGAAAATAGGGTCCATCTAAAATTTCAACATATAGGGTGACAGCGATACTTTAAGCAGCGAGTACAAGTGTCTAGCGGTAATACCGTAGTTTTTACCTTTACTAAACGAAAAAGAAAACACAAAATGTGGGTCAGGAGTGTGGCGACCGACGCGTGAACACCACTCTATCACTCACTACTTCCTATTTGAATTTCGCGCTTGTGGGTCAAAAATACAGCCGAGTTCGTTAAAGAAAATTTAAATCTATAAAACAGATGCCAAACAATGCCCAAACCGGTCAACTAACTAGGCTAGGCTTATCGCCAGATAGCTGCCCAAATGTACACGGAAGTGACTAAGCCTCAACCTCACCCGTGGTGTTCCAAAAATGAAGAAAGAAAGACACTGCTACGTTAGCCAAGAACCAACAAAAAAAGGGTACCAGCAGATAGGCTAACCAAACACATTAAGCCGTAAGCTAAGCATTTAACCAATCGGTCTACGACTTTGCCGTCTTAAGGTCTGTTTACATTAAATGCGATTTTAGTCCGATTTGCTGTCGCATGAAATTTCATAAGATTTTAGACGTGAGCAGTATCGAAAATATCTTCCACACAATTCAAACCCAAACAGTTTTGCTTCCTACCGGTTGTTTTGCGAAATACCTAACTATTGTATTCTAGAATGCCGCGCTAAGTGACGTAGCTTTACGTCATAACCTCTAACTGTTTCCTAGCCTACGTCACTGCACGTACGAAAAATTTCATCGTATTCTGTGTAAACACACCTTTAGCCGATTCATGAAGGCATTGCAAGTGCTGAAAATATGCAGTAGGCCTAGCACACCCTCATTAATGTAGAACACCTACCTTCGCCATTGACGATTGAAAAAAATGAAAACCTCTCTCTTCGGAAATATCCGCCTTTTTTTATGCAGAGACTGCCGAAATTGCTACCAAATATCATGTTTTTCCGTATCCAACTTGCTGATATAATCTTGAAAATCTTTCATAGTGATGTGATGCAAAAATACTGGCAGTCAAACTTTTCTTGCGCTTGACGTTGATGTTTGACGATTGAAGAAAAAGTGAAACCTTTCATTTTTGAGACTAACCGACTTTTCTTCGTGCGGAGCTTGCCGAAACTGCTGTCCTGTCTTTTTTCTGTTTCGTCCAACTTTCTAATTTAATTTCGAGAAACTTTTATTACGATGCGATGCAAAAATACCGGAATTCCAACTTTTCTAATGTGTTTTGTTTAAACTGCATGTTCGTCATTAATGCTGTTGTGAAGCAATGGAGTAAGTAGGAGTTTCTTTAAATACGGTGTATCTGCAGTAAGTATGGTTGCACCGGGGCCGGATTTACCAACAGGCTAGGTAGGCTGAAGCCTGGGACCTCGGTGAAATAAGGGGCCTCGTCATGAACAACGATCGAAGACCTTTTCATCAAAACCTTTTTTTTTTTAACATCGACCATACTGACCTGTATAAGCGTAGCCGCCTAAACGTAGAGACAAGAGCGTATTTAGGGAGGAGCATTGTGCCATAACGCTACCCCCCTCCCCCCCTTGACTCTGCCTTTTAGTAAAAATTAACAAAATTAATGGTTCCAAGCAGTGATGTAGGTCTCGAGACCGGTCTCGGTCTCGAGATTTCTGTAAGTGCCCGCGGGCCGCATAAAACGGTCTCGCGGGCCGCACTTTGTACACTCCCAGAGACGGCCATTTATCGAGTTAATTATCGGCGATAATTTATTACCGATTATCGTTATCGCTCAAAATAGTTTTGATATATTCTTTTTGTCTTTACACACCGTAACTGTTTCAGGAGCTGAAGTGCTCCGTCTCCCAGACACCCTGATTATGTGCTTGAGAGTATCTGACAATATCGACGCTATGGTTTGGGTGAAAAATGCTTAGATAATATCGACGCTGGTTTTGATCTTAATTGCATGATTAGAGAAAAATTCCTCTCGCGCTTAATTTATGGTAGTTCAAAATGTTTCGGTAGGGAGGGCAGTTTGCTCTCATGCTTTACTATCTTCACTTTTCAAGACAGGGTAAACCGCCCCTTTCATAATGAATATTAAATGCTTATATCAAGGTTTATATGCGTTGTTTATATGAATGTTGGTTATTGAAAAAATATATTCTGGAGGGAAGCAACTGCCTGTTTCACCCTCCTGGCTACACCCTGTTTGTGACGTCGCAAAAGCTAGCCTACTTTAGTCAGTCAATCTTCTTATGACCCAAAAATGAGGTCAACTAGAATTTTTTTCAGTAAACTTTTAACCACAGATTAAAAGCTTAAGTTTCTGTGAAACCTTTTCGCTCCTTAAAAAAAGTGCAAAGTATCAAGCAAAGTATGAATGAAATATCTGGATTGTTTCCTTCGTTATGGAATTATAGCTTAATCATAGTTAGCTGTAATTGCGCAATAATTTAAACTAAAAACATTAGAATCCAAGGTACTTCAATACCTCTGAACTAATTTAATTGTATTATCGTTTCGTCATCACGATGTGACGTCATGGAAACTCCCTCCATTAAAAAACCCTGCTTACGCCACTGATCTTCGCCACCACTAACCAGGCAATCGCAGACCAACCATATTGAGCAACAACTCACAAAAAGTGAGCAACGACTCACTCGAGGCACATCTGTGAGGTGATGAAGATGCGGCGTGAAGGCGACAAAGCAAATAGTAGGCTAACAGAGAAAAGCCGGTGGTAAATGAATGTAACAAGGAGTGCATTATTTTGCTCAAAAAGAAAAGAGCGCTGCTATAATCTTATTAAGGAACTTGGAGCAATGGTTCTTAGTTCTTATTGAATTTATACTACGTAAAATTGCTGTCTGTGACATCATAGCGGACTTTTTCCCAATGGTAATTTTAGTGAGAAACCATCAAAACTCTTTGATTAATTATTATCACTGAAATTATCACCACAATTCTCACTGAAATCAAAAAATGAAATTATCACTGACTGCTCCGTGCTTCTTTTCCGACAATTTATAATTCTCACTCAGTGATATTTTTTTCCATGCAGTGATAATTTTATGACTTCCGGTGACTAATCTGAAAGTTCTTGCTTGTGAAATTTTCACTGTTCTACTCCACCAGTGCAGATTTTAAAACTCTTTCTGAGTTTCAGTGATAATTACTGTGATTATTTGAAATTAACACCGGTGGAGCCGCAGCTTAAGGAAATACGGCATGCATTCTACAAAATCTTGCAACGAAAAGTTGTACATTTTGCGAGATCACCCATGAGTCAATTGAGTCAAGCCTTTTTTAATTAATAAAAAATAGTTTGTTTTTTTTTTGATTTCTTAGTGTACGTGTACGCGTATGACATCAAGAAACAGACGTTCATGAGTTAAACTGCACTCAAAGATTTAAAAAATAAAACCAAAGCAAGCAGCTCAAATATTGTTGCACAAAAAAGTTAAAATATTAAAAATTTGCACAGCTTTTATAGTTGAATAAATATTTATTTTTTATTGAGTCAATTTTTTCAAAATTAGCTAAGTTTTGCTGATTTCATTTATAGAGGATATACTACTGTGAACATGCCTTGTCGAAATCCCTGCTATTCATTTCATGGGCAACGTATTTACACTTTTGTAAATAATAAAACCACTCGCTTCGATGCAATGCAGGAATGTTGGAATTCTGGTAAAGTTTTGGCGCATGGAATGTCCACAAACGATTATATGTCATTAAACAGTTGTTGCAATTCACCAGCGAGCTACAGAATTGGATTAACATCAGCAAAATATTGCTATGATAATCTAACATCACCATACTTCTGGATTACAGGCATTAACAAGGATTGTGTCGATGGTTCGCCACTAACTATAGAGCGTCCTTCCAAAAGCAGATGCTGGACTACAGTAATAACCGTTGGTGGTGTCAATGATGTGCTGAATGCAACATGGAGAGATTGTAGAGACGCACTGCCGTATATATGTCAAGAAACGTCAAAACCAGTCATTTTTCAACCCAGTGACATCAATTTTACTCCGGCCTATGAGTGGGCGCTGATGGGAGGAGCTCTGGGCTTTTTAATTGCTATGCTATTGATGATCAAGCTGTATTGTGTTACTAAAAGATACTTTGTAATCAGCTGCAATAGAAAAAAACGGCATTCCTCTACAGCATCCAAACCAGGACCCACACCGAACGCTGGAGTTTATGAAATGTACGTCTTTACGATGATAAGTCAGCAAAAGTAACGCCATCTACGCAACGCTTGATAGTGATAGAGTAATGGTCTTAGGAATGCAATCTCGCTCTACATAATATATTGCGCTATAAGGCCTCTGCACATGATTTATCGGGCTAAGAAAATTCATGATAATTATTTTGCTTTATACCTACTTCTACTTTGCTTAGCACATTCGCCACCCCCTAGAGTAAGGCTAAAATTGATTTACTGTGTAATTAAAACTGCAGTTCACGAATTTTTGCAGGGCTGGAAACGTCGCAAACGTGCCATCATCAATGCTTTTAACGGCAGATGTTGCATCAGGTGTAACAAGCTTTCCATTGCCTTCCACATGTACCGATGAAATCAACAACTCATACGGATATATGACTATGAATTTTTTCGATGAAAGAGACGACTCACCAACAAGAGCTGAAATGCAAAGACATGAAAGCAATCCGTACGAAACAATGAATGTCGAGAGTCAAAGTATCAAATAAAAGCAACCTTTCTGGTTTATGTCAGCCACGTGATACTGTGCAACAAAGCATAATGCAGTAATATTATATACTCCCCCTCGTGAAAGTTTAACATTACATGATATTCGCTTTGTTCCGGTGATGGGGGAGGGGGGAGCCTTAGAAACTTAAAAAGTAGTTCGATAATGTTTTGTTGCTTATTTTCGTCTTATTTTACATACCATAATTATGCTGTGTTCGTTAGAATGGAGTGAAAATGGTTGAAAAACCCTTTTTTCAAATTTTCGATTAGCTTGGGGTCAGGAAAGTTGCGTTTTGGCATATCGAACACTGTGATAAACATTTACTTAAATTGAACTACGATTTGATCCACCACCAAGCCATTAGAGTTTGGAAAAATGCCCAAATTTCACGTTGCTTGATTGCAATTTTTTTGCCATGAACCATTAAGCCTGGGGTGTCAAAGGTCGCTTTTGAGCGCATACGGTACAACCCGTGCCAAAATTTTCTTTCTGTCGAATTACAGTAGTATTTGATGTACCATCGAGCAAACTTCATATGGAAGAAAATAGCAAAATTCTTCGAATTCCACACTGATATTGTAGCATCATAAATATGCAAGTGCGGCTTTGAAAATGGCCGAAAAATGACAGTTAATTTTGACTGAGTATACATCAAATAAATTGCCTTGGGATAAAATTTTGCTTCGATGGGTAAAAAATTTGATATCGCTCATGTCACGCAAAAAGTTTTGAATTTAATGTTGAAAATGTTAGCATCAAGGTAATAACAATGATGATACAGTACATTGCGCCAATAGCTCGCTTTGCAAGGGTAAAGCGTAGTGATTTTTCCGCGTTATTTATGCTGATCAGAAACGCCAGTGTAATCGCATGCCTTTGCCAGTGACGGCAGACGATCAGTCATGCTCATGCTACTTTTTTTTCATACTAATGGGCAGTTTTTTAGGATTCGTTCTGTGCTTACTTGGCGGTCTTGGTCTGTAATCTTTATCTACGTCTCTACTGACGTCATCATTGCTATCTTCACTGCAACTAGTATCACAATGATCCTCCACAATGTTTTCGTTATCTTTATTCGTTCTTTGAGGTCTCGATTCAGCTTCTTGTCTCGAGATTTTGCTCAGCAGTCTTGTTGTTTCCACTCAATCGATCCTGCCGATTAACATTTTTCGTGGTCCTCTATCAGTCAAAAACTCTTATTCTTTAGTTGGCACTTCGTCATATCTCTCACAAGTGCAAGTATTAATATTTTCTCAATATGCTAGTGCTCGGAGGCAGATCAAATACTACAGAAATTCAATAGAAATAAAATTCAGGCACAGTGTTTTACGTGCCCAACAGCAACCTTTGACACGCCAAGCCAAATGGTTTTTGACAAAAACTTGATCGAAAAACGCTATGCTTAGGCATTGTTTTCAAAATATACAGTAATGGCGTGGTGACAAATTAAATCGTTGATCAATTTAAGTAAAATTTTAACACAGTGTTCTGGGCTATATGCCAAAGCGCGACTTTTCTCACCCCAAGCTAATCGAAAATTTGAAAAAAGTGTTTTTCGGTCATTTTCACTCTATAAGCACTCTTATCCTTAACTGTGCGTTCCTCCTCCAAAATGGCGATACGTACAACTATGTTTTTTCACAGTTTTTTTCACAACGTCCATTTACGAGCATGTTTTGTAAATATTTCGAATACATTTTACCATTATTCAAATTTTGAGAGTATTTGCTTGATTAAATTTTCTTCGGGCAATTATTGTAAAGTATCATTTCAACTGTAAATAGCTCTTAACAAACATTGTTGCACAAATTTCAAAAGTCGTTAAAAATAGTGACCGGCTTTGCAGTTCAGTTCTTCAAGACATCTCTATCGAGACGGAAGGTGTGGGGTTCAATTTGCGGACCGTCCACATTAACGGCTCGCTACGGCTGCCATGTTTTTTTGGAGCTCTGTTGCCCCAGTGCTATAAGCCGCGGAGCCACCCGTTACACGCTTTAATGTAATTCCGCGAGCATAATGAAGATTTGATTTTTAATAGCAAGCAATAAAAACTTAAACTTTTTGGCAATATTCAGCAGCAAAACAAAACATTGCAATTTAACCAAACAGGAAACAGTTCCTTGTTTTACCATTTTTGATCTGAGAAAAGTCGATGCAAGTATCAAGTAATCTACTTGGTGGTCAGGAACTATTGCCGGTTGCGTTGTTGATACAATGCTACAGATCAAAAGTTTGCAGTAGAAATAGATCATTACTCGTGGCCAAAAACATGGCCATCTGTAATTCTTTCTCTCTGTCCAATGCATATAAATCATTTCACACTTTTGTTAATACCGGAGCTCATCGGCGGTATGCTAACAGAATGCATAAATTAGATGAAGTGTTGCGCATGACTTGTCTAGTACGTAGGCCTTTGAGTGAGTGAATAAGCTTATATTCGTCGTGGTAAAACAAGACCAAAAGCAGCATCAATAAGTGCAATAGTACAAACACTGATGTCATTTAAATAAGGCAATGAAGCTGCAACTTTTCTGAAAAAACGTATTATTACATTGTGTTTGTACGGACCGCTTGACTCTCTGTATTTTATATTTTACTTGAAAGATAGACCAGGATTTTTCTAGTACAAAGCAGTTTTTAAAGATAAAAAGTTATTCGCAAGCTGTAAGATAGAAACAACCCAAATCATCAATCTTGGGCCGATAAACCAGAAAGTGTTTATAGTTTGTAGCAATGACTTTTTCTCCGCTGAGCTCATTTTTGTCGAATTAGTCAGATTAGGGCAGAGGTTCTTAACCTTTTTTTGTATTCTTTACCCTTTGCCAGTAGAAAAAAGTATAATTTACTCCCAATGCGACACTTTCACCTTTTTAATACTGAAAATTAAAGTTTGTTTCAGTTTATACTTCGGAAAAATTACCCCCTCGGCATTCAAAATTTACTCCCGGTTAAAAACTCGTGGGTTAGGGCTGAAAGTTGATGACAAAATCGCAGCATAGCAAATTAGCAAACTTAAATTTCTGACATTATGTCTTGAGTTGCAATCATGAAACACAATTATTGTTTGAAAATCGTTACTCGGCTGTTTCAATTTTTAGGGTGTTTAACCAAAAGTGATTATTGCGCGTTTCACCGACACGTTTTCGCTACTTCCGTTTGAACACAAGTTTGTTCGGCTATCGCAACAATCATGCCATGTTATTCTCCTTGCTTTTCATTTGATGGACAACATTTTTACACTTTTGTCAATGACTCAACAAATCGCCACCACGCAAAGTTGAGATGCTCCAGCATGAGTAAAGCTTTAGCCAATGCTCTGTCCGAAAACGACTATTTTTAAATAAACAGTTGCTGTTATTCAACTGAGAATTATAGAATTGGATTAGTAGCGCTGCGTTCATGTAGATGATTATTTTATAATTGTTTCCGCACTTCCTTATTTCATTGCAATTTTAAAGAAACGCCTAAACTGTGTTGCGCAATTACTGTGATCACTTGATTTGTTAACTTCTAGCACCTCGCACGTTTTTCCCTCAGATTCGTTGTATCGAGTTTATGGTTCGGACCAATTTTATTTTTTACCAACGAAATTCTCAGTTTTTATTACCCAGGCGAAGCCTGCAATGGCCAGTGTTTTTATTTAGTATATTTAATTTCGAAGCTACATCCCCTGTCGTCAGAGAGTAGGAAATAAATCAGTTTATGATACAAGTTTGGTTGGAAGCTTCGCTCAAGTAAGGCCTTCGGAATTTCTTCGGGCGCTTGTATTGCAGCTGGTTTTACTACACCCCTCTTTTTGAAACCGAACCCTTATTTTTAAAGTGAAGTGTCTAAACTATGCAAGTGCCGTTCATGCTGCTATTTCAAAATAGCTGTGACAGAATTTGCCTCACGTCATACTGAAGCCAAACCATCTGGTTGGAGTAGTGGTAAGAGACATTGGTATCAGTGCGGGCAGGGGCAGATCCAGGGGGGTGTGGGGTATGCATCCAACACCAACCATTTTCAAACAAGTTTTTGATAAATACAAGTTTTCCATAATTTCCAACCTTTTCAGTAACAATAAGCCGTACGCTCAAAGCACGCATAATCGAAAATATACGAACAAAGATTAGTAGTAGTAGTAGTAGTAGAAGTACTTCATTATTTTGTCTCCAACGACAGCAAAAGAAACACATACTTCTACAATATAAGTGAAAAAGGAACACGATCGATTAGCGACTGGGACACTGCGAGCAGACCTCAACGGTCATCGAGTCGAGCAACCACCCCTCACTACTGAAGGTAACAGTAATGGAAGTAGTATTAAAGTTTATGAGAGTAATATCAGGAGACGTATATAAACTGAAAGAGGAAAATACGAGATTATTACCAGGTTAATTATATGTTTGAAGAAGATGCGATTTTAGTTTGCGAATAAAATGCCTTTTAGGCAATTTCTGGATATGTGAGGGAATTGAGTTCCAGATTTTGACACTCTGATACCTTATACTACGTTGTAATTTATTAGTACGATATCTAGGAATATATAGATTATTTGTATTGACAGAGGATCTTGCTGCGCGTGCGGAAATTTGAAATGTTTTGATGAACATATTAGAGAGGGAATAAGGAATATTGTTGCGAATACAGTCATAGATCAATTTTGCAACCTCTAATTTGTATAGTTTTGCTAACTTCAATTCTTCAAATTCTAGATTAAGAGGCGTGGCGCCGTCATTGTAGTTACATCCACCTATCACCCTGATCGCCTTGTTTTGAAGAGCGGCAAGTCTATTTAAGTAAGTTGGAAACGTTGATCCCCAGACAACTAGGCCACACAGGAGGTGAGAATGAATGAAAGAATAAAACAAGGTAACAAGAGATTTGGAGGGAGAACAAATTTTAATTTATATAGAATTCCCACTGCCCTAGAGATTTTGAGCTCAACAGCTTTTATATGATCAGAGAAATTCAAGTTTGTATCAATTATAACTCCTAAATATTTGGCACTTTTTTCTGTCGAAATCAAAGTATCATTTAAAGATACAGCAAATTCTTGAATACAATCGTTCGTTTTGGGTGAAGTAAAAAGCATATGACATTTCTGCGGGTTAATAGTTAAAGTGTTTGCATGGCTCCATTCTTGTACAAGAGAAATTTCGCGACTAAGCTTAATTTGGTCTAATTCAGGTTTCAAATTATGAAGGTGTAGACAAGTGTCGTCAGCAAACAATATCGGCGTACTTTAGACAGTATCAGGAAGATCGTTAATATAAAGTAGAAATAACAGTGGTCCAAGTATAGAGCCCTGAGGTACTCCGTAATTATTAGGCCGAACCTGTGAGTTTACGTTTTGTAGAGACACGAATTGTTGTCTTTTTGGAAAGAAAATTAAAAGTGACAACGTTGGTCCCCGTATTCCGTATTGATCTAATTTAACAAACTTTGCCGAAAAATTGTTCAAAAAGTACTGAAATGGCCACTACAGTATGTAAAGTTTCAAAAATTTTCCGGGGGAGCATTCCCCCGGACCCCCCCAGAACCATTTCGATTTTCGATATGCTGCAAAACATTTCTTCCAAAAAAAAAATAGGCTTGAAAATTAGTCAAATTTGGTGCCACCTCACTGAAAAAATTCTCTGAATACGCCGCAGACATGAAAACATTTTTCAAAGGGCTTTTTACGCCTTTTTTGGGTCTAACGTCTGGGTATTTAGTTAACATTCAACCTAATTTTAAATTTCATCCTCCCTACCAAAATTTTCTGGCTCCGCTCTTGAGTGCGGGATCGATTTTTTTTAGAACTCCTTCTTCCCTTTGAAATTTGGTGGGTGTGCCCCCGATATGTAACATGCCAAAGGCAGTATGAGAAAGAGCGTCGAAGCAGTGAGCTCTCATCAATGAAATTGTTGCTATTTAATTACATTGCTCATAAATATAAGATAAACGCTTACACACATCTATCTCCAGCTATTTCTTCCCAAACTACTGCGGCAAAGCAAACCCTCTCGAAGCCAAATTTTAGAAAAGCAAGCATGAAATTCATAACCGTTTACTTCATCCTCGGTCAAGAGCATGAAGCAATCAGAATAACTTTTGAAATTTTACTTTGATTGTTTGTATAGTTCAGTAAAAATAGTTCGGGATAATTGAAACTTCGTGAAGAGCCAATTCAATCAAAAAACACTTAACCATTTTTAACACGATCAGTTCCTAAAATCAAAAAACAAATAATGGATTTATTTTATTTTGTGTCTCGACAAGTTTTCTTGGGCATTTAACATTTTTTCAAAGCTGAAACAGCAGTTCATTTTTGTTTACTATTTTTGTTATTTATTGAGGATATGAAACAAAACATAGCCCACAAAAGCAAACCAAATAAACAAACAAACAATTCAGTAGGTTATTTTATTTATTAAATCGTAGAAATGATCGTTTTGTAATAATTATGTGACGTCAATTTATTATTCCTTTTCGCTATAAGCCTATGAGAACATAGTGAAATGCAGTATCGTGATGGGCTTGATTTTTTTATTTTTTTCCAAGCCACATAACTGAAGCTTGAGTTTTTTTATTAATGAAGTATATATGCATCATAGAAGATGACGTAGCTGCGCAACCAGTTTCGCAGCCCGATGCACCAACTACTCAGCTAACTCCATGTGCCGTGTCGGGCTTAATTTATTTATTTTTTTATATTTTTTATAAAAAAATCAGCTATTAAGACAGAACAGCAGCACCATTTTGAGGCAGTATTAGATTTGTTACGTTGAACGCGAGTTTGAGAAGTGAGCAACCTTGCAAAACACCAGCGCCATGGCATGGTGGTTAAGAGCGTTTGGCTTGGAAGCTGGTAGACTGGGTTCTATTCTCAGTCGGGTCAAACCAAAAACTTTAAAACTGGTATCTGCTGTTACACTTGCTAAACGCTCAGCAATTAGGTGCAGCGCGGAGGATGAAATGAACAGAGAATAAAAATACGTCAGTGAATTCTTGACAAAATTTAGTCCTGGCGCTGAAGGACCTTAGTAGTTCAATCCTAGATATTAGACATATCCCTGTTTGAAAGTCTTGATCTTGATTATATATTGGAAGAGTTATGTTCTAGCCTCTTTCCATGTGCTCGAGCCGGGCGGGTTTTATCCTCCTGATTTCCTCTAGGATAAGCTTTCTTAACTATAGTTATTTTCATGGAGATTAATTTGACGTAACTGAATCACTTGATAAGCGTTGACTGCCTTTGTTTTGACACCAGAAGGCCCGGGATTATCGTACCGGTTGCGAGCGGATTTGACGTTAAAATGATGTCACAGCCCGCTCGGCATTGCTCAAGGAAGGATGCCGTCTATTGTAAGCTCTTCGTTATTCGGTCGATACTTGGAAAGTTGCTTGAATTGGGACTTCGTGGAATTGCTTCAAGCTCTTCCCCCAGGATGGAAGTAGTGGACTGACCACCACAGAACTCCACATCGTCCGGCCTTACTGTTTAAAATAGCTTTCAAGGCGCTCACCATCGTTTCACGACTCAAGACTTGTCTAACCTTCGTTCCTTATTTTCGAATACCTATTTCTAATTTCTAACCTTTTTGATCACATTCCTCTATGGTCTCAATATAGTCACAGCCAAGTTATGTAGTATTTACCATGAATTTTTATATTCAGGTATTTCGGGTTGATCAATGACAAAGGAAGCCGTTCAAAGAAGTCGAAGGAGTCTCGTGTGTACCTTATTTGAAAAATCAGGGCTTCAACTGAAACAGCTTCAGCGGTATCATAAAAAATTATTATGAGCGAATGTGTGGTCAGCAAGTACTGCATTGTTTTCAAAAAGTCGTGAAAATTCGCTGTACGTTCACAAACACGCGTTTCTTCTCGGCTTTTGAGCAAAAGCTACCTTTGGCGAAAACTCGTTTCGATTTTATAGATTTCTTGTTGAATCAACCTGCAGTACTTACTGACTTCAGACTCCCTTTAAAAGACTTTGTATCAAGTTGGATTATATTGTGTATTCTGCAGTTCTTAGTTTGATTTCAGCTACGTAATTGCATTGTCCATTATTTTATTTTGATGATGCAAATTAAAGTAGCGAACTTTGTATGGCTTATGCGAGGCATACTATACATGCAGTGGAATTCGGTTAATGAATCCACGGTTAATAAATCCAGCCGCTTGTTACATCCAATTTGCTTGGAACGGAATCGTCCCAATCCTTTCCCGTTATAAAAACTTCGGTTAATAAATCCAAGCGCCGCTTAATACATCCAGTTTACGTGCTTAAAGGTATGTTTACACTAAATGCGATTTCAGTCCGATTTGCTGTCGTACGAAGTTTCATCAGATTTTTGACGTAAGCAGTTGAGGAAATTATTTTTCACACAATACAAACCCAAACAGCTTTGCTTCCTACCGGTTGTTTTGGGAAGCCCCTAACGATTGTATTCTAGAATGCCACGGATAGTGACGTAGCCTTACGTCATAACCTCTAACAGTTTCGTAACCTACGTCACTGTACGTACGAAAAATTTCATCGTATTCTGTGTAAACACACCTTAATGCAGTCAAATTTTTCTTCATTATGTGCTAATAAGTAGGCCTACGTACAATATTGGAATATCAGTTTCGTATGGACAAGTACGTACATGTCCTAGCAGCAGAGATGCGGAAATGTTTTCGTCGCTTGGCCCTGGGGCTAGAGCGTACTGGGTTTAAGAAGATGGACATGCTTTGTGATATGAAAGAAGAAGTGAATGGCCATCTGAGGAAAACATTTCCACCGAAGCAAACTTCATTGCACAGATTTTTCTGTGTCGAATAAATATTGAAAAAATACTACATTTTGTGCATTTTTGCCGCTGCAGGGGGATATCCACAATGGTGAGATGCATTTTTAGGAAACGCCGTTTATTAAAGCCGCCGCGTATTAAATCCAAAACCGGCTGTCCTGAGGTGGATTTATTAACCGAATTCCACTGTACATATTATGTTTTATACTGAGCAATCGTCACAGGCACAATAGAAGAGAAAATTTGCTCGGGTAATGCCATAAAAAAAAAACTCTTCCTTGGTTAGTCATTTCTGGTAACTTTCTAGTCGGAACAGCGCGGGTTTTCTTTGTAGCGTTTATTTTTATTAAATTATTCTGTACCTAAGTGAACGACTCTGTGGTATCTATGTTTATTTATTTAATCTTTAACAGTCACACTAAAATTGGGGTAAGCTGTACGTTAGTTCAACTGTTTTCTTTTCGCCGAACCTGTTTTCTCTCCACTTTGGGCTCGAGAAGTTTATCACAGTATTAAGTTTCTGTTGGCCCAAACTTTAATGAGGTCGGCTGTAGTCAACCTCTTGTGCGATATTACAGTTGCTTTGATTTAGTTAAACGACAAATGACAAACTTAAAAGCAACAGTATAGTATCGCTCAGGATGTAGACTGCAGCTTCCGCCATGAAAGCTTGTGCCAATAGAAAGCTATCACTGTGTTTAACTTCTCGAGCTTAAAGTGGAGAGAAGACAGATTACGCAAAAAGAAACAGTTGAACTAATACTCATTAACCCTAAAGTGGAGGGTGTGTATTGTGTTGGTCTCGTAATAAATAAAAATTTTGAGACGAAGTAAATGTAACTGCTTGTTGTGCAAAAATATTCCAGTAAAGCTCAGTTTTTCGAAATACAGATGTGCCTTGAAATTTCTGACATACCATGTAGTAAATTTCAAAGATAAAAAGTTACCGGAAAATTTTCGTTTTTTAAAATACAGATGTGCCTTCAAATTGCTGATTATAGGTTAAAAAGTTACCGGTAAAACGCAGTTTTTTAATATATGGGTGTGCCTTCAAATTGCTGCCTAGCCATTTAGTAAATTTAACAAGGTATTATTTATAGGTTAAAAAGTTACCGGTAAAACACAGTTTTTTAATATACGGGTGTGCCTTCAAATTGCAGCCTAGCCATTTAGTAAATTCAACCGACTATTGATAGGTAGTAAAGTTAGTGGTAAAAAAACGGTTTTTCTTAAGTACGAGTCGGCCTTCAAGTTGCTGCCAGGATTTTTGTTATATTTACGGGAAAAATTTTTAACAGTGCGGGAAACCAAACCAAAACTGAAACCTGACATCTGGATTTTAACACACCGAAACTGAAACTGACACTCTAATGCCAAGTAGCCAGGTTTCCACCCTTGATTGAGAGGCTCCCTTCCTCTATTGCATGAATCAGTCTCAAACGATTTTTTTTAATGTTGCAGCACAAAAGTGCCAACACAAAACGTTGTCATGTGTGAGTACGAGTATTGCTTTGTAGTTCCATAAATTTCATTTTTTTGTGTGATTCACGCTTTTGAATTGACTCAAGACAATATTACATCTTGCCCCATGCCTGGGTAGGTTGTAACACCCAGAGCTGGGCACTCGGTTCTTTAAAAGTAACGACGATATCGGTATCGATACTTGGCTAAAAAAGTACCGTCGGTACCGATAACGGTACATTTTTAAAAAAGTAAAGACGATATCGTTACTCGGTACCGATTTTTGGTACTTTTAAAACGAAAATTGCTTTCTTAAAAATTAATTTTTGTTTTGGTTTTCGTCTTGCAAAGCAACGAAATTAAAAGTCTATCAAGCTTTTCGTCGCATCCGGAGCTAATGTAAGGTCTAAGTTGTAGTCTCACGCGAATCTTGATACTGCAAGCAAACACGTCGGTTATATCAACAAGGTGACAGCGGCACGCTTACTAAAACAAGGATTCTCACGTATGGCAACATGTATAATAATCTGTTGGTCTCCTTCATTAGTTATGAGGCTAAGTATAAGGAGTATCATCATCAGAAACTCGCCCTGGAGAGCAGAAACTTTTGTTACACCCTTGCTTATCTGGCTACGTCGCCACATTCGAAAAATACTAAGGACGCGAAAGAGCTTATGGTCTATACACAAAAAAAAAATGTTGCAAAGGTTCTTGTGTGAATTTCATCATTGTGTTGAAGGAGAATGTTTTCATTTTTAATGCCACTTTCAGTAGAGGTTGGTGTATCAGTAGCAGCATACTCAGACCTTTTAGATTAATCAAAATCTACATTTTTCTCAGAACTTGCAGGTCTATAGTTTTACTTTGATTCAATGACACAGAAATAAATTTTTCCATGTAGTCTAGACCAGTGGTAGTCAACCTTTCTCACACAATCCCCCCATTTTTTAAAGTGTGGGTCCACATTGCCCCCACAAAGCATTGATGAGCAAAATAAAAAAAGTCTGCACGTCCGCAGATCTACTATTTTTCCACTGAAAATCGGTGAAGAGCAAAAAAAAAATATCTACATGCGGCCCGCAGTTTGCCCAGCTCTGGCGTTGGGGAATTTTTTTATGATTTTTATAAAAATTCGTTATTTGCCACACATTAATTCGTAAAAGTTTTTGAAAGATTGTTATTAGCTTAAACTGTTTTAAGTGAATTTGTATAACTTATTTGCTCTAACTGAACTCAGTTACCCAGCACTTTTTGAAACACCGATTTCCACAGTTATTGAATTTATTGCTATTTAGAAATTAATTGTTTACAATATTGGTAGTAAAATTCGTCTACAACGGCATCTCTATAGGGGATTTCAAAAAACTGCCGTTACAGGCGAGTTGACGTTATAGGCGCACGCAGGGGGAGGCTACGGTGCCATGCTCTCCCCCTTTGGCCCTGTAATAAGGCGCTAAAACCTAACTTTTTGTCTATAATTTCTGAAACTAGTAATGGTTGCAGCCTCCATTCATTTATTTTTGCCAAGCTTCTGCTTTTAGCCATAAGCTGCGAAAGCATTTTTGCATTGTCCATGGTGACTGCACTCGTTGCATGCCCTTTTTCGATAAATAAGTTTGCTAAAATGAGTGTAGTTTATGTGAAAACCACAAAAAATTCGTTGGCGACTGAAATTGTGTTCAACAGTTCAGTTCAGTTTATTATTTCAGCGCACGAAAAAAAAAGCACACTGGGGATAACAGCGAAAGAGCAGAGCTCACCAAGTCCACTGCTACCACAATAGTGACAAATAAAATAGGCGTTTCCATAGATAACTGCACACTGACACAAAAAAGCAAAGAAAAAGTTGGTGAAAGGAAACACTCTTTGTACAAATTATATACAGTTATACACACTCTTTTCTAAGCATACTGTGGTCCAGCCGGATACTATATTCGGAGCAAATAAGTTTTTTATTCAGCTAAGAGACTGCAAAACAACAAACTTCGAAATCAATTCAGAGATTAAAAAGCACTACACATTCTTCTTTGGTCGTGGGGTGGAGCAAAGCTCATCGTAACAAAAGCTGAACCCACATGACCTCAAGGCAATTCAATTATGCTAGCTTTTACTTGAAAATTTAAATCTACGCATACACGCACACACATCGGCAAGAATACAATATCAACAATCGCGGAGAGAATATTCTTTTTATAATCATAAAATACCTTAGGCCTACACAAAACTAAAAATTAATTGCTTTCATTTACTTGTAATTGTTAAGTGAAATCTTTTTATACTCCTTTTTAAAACGATAGAACGAATATGACTTAATTTCTGGAGGAATCAAATTCCACAACTGAACGCCATAAAATTTTATGGAGTTCTTACCGCTGTTTGAATTTACGAAATTGAGAAAATAATTTTGGTTTGTTTTGCTTCTTGTATTACAGTTATGAGCTTCTGCAATTGCTAAAAAAGTATGAATCAAAAATTGCAGGGAGGGCTTTTACATGATAGCTGTACATAAATTTGCTGAATTCAAATTTATATATATCTGAAATTTTTAATATCTGAAACTTATGGAAGAACTTGTTGTTATCAATATGGTCCTTCCATGTAGACTTATTATTTTTAGAACTTTATTTTGAAGGGTTTGTAGAGGTCTAATCGCACTTTTTGTTGCGCTACCCCAACCAAGAATACCGTATAAAATATGAGAAAAGAAAAAACTGTAATATAAAGGTAAAAGGTTTGTATTATCTAGATATTCTCTCATTTTAGCAATTATCCCAACACTTTGAGATAACTTTTTTTGTAAATATGTAATATGTGGTTTCCAACTTAAGTTTTCATCTAATAAAACCCCGAGATATTTTGTTGCGAAACATCTGTCAATTTTGATTCCTCTTACATTTACTTTGAAATCATCAGACTTGACGGTTCTCATGCCGAAGGGTTTTTATAAGTAGGTATTTCGTTTTTGGGTATTTTAACGAAAGTTTGTTCGCATTTAACCAGCTTTCAACTTTGCTTAGCTCCTTGTTTACACTTTTGTTCAGATCATTTAACTCCATTCCACTTAGCATCAAAGCGGTGTCATCGGCATACAACCGAGTTTCAAATTTTGAGGCACTGGGTAGATCATTGATGTAAATTGAAAATAATAATGGTCCTAAAATGGACCCCTGTGGTACACCACAGGTTATTTTAAGTTCTGTAGAATACGTCCTGTTTAAATTAAATATTTGATTCCTGTTGCTTAAATAGTTTTCAATTAATTTTAAAGAGTTGCCCCTGATGCCATATTTTTCTAATTTGTCAAGAAGAATACTGTGATTCACCGTGTCAAACCCTTTTGACAGATCTAATAATATTAAGCATGAGGTGTGATAAATGTCACGCAAATTTTTGAAGTTTGTTTATTATATCAGAAATGACGTGGCTTGTCGAGTGTTTTGCTCTATAACCAAATTGTTGTTTTGCTAAAATGTTGTGAGTGATAAAGTAGCCCAATTATTCAATCGACGATAGATAATTTTTTCAAATATTTTCGAGAAAGGTGAGAAAATAGAGATAGGGCGATAGTTTGTACTTTTGTAGCTGTAGCCACTTTTGTGTGGTGGTGTAACTTTAGCAATTTTAAGTTTTAATGGAAAGACACCTTTCGAAATACATTTATTAAATATCTTAGATAACAATAATGAAGTACATTCGGCAGTCATTTTTAAAAACTTAATCGGAATATTTTCAATTCCAACGGCCTTTTTTTCATTTAATTTCATCAATTCTAGACAAACTTCTTTTTCGGTGCAAGGTTTCAGAAAAATGATTTTGGTAATGATTCAATACAGCTGTGACTATCGGTGCCCTCGGATGAATTGTTGGTTCTTATCTTTGATGCCATATTCGGACCAATATTCACAAAAAAGCTATTCAGTTTGTCGCATATTTCTTTCTCGTCTGTAAGAAGAGTATTCTCATCTGTTATTAGTTTCCTTATTAAGTGCTTTTGTTTACCATTTCGCTGCAAAATCTGGTTGATTAATTGCCATTGTTTTGAAAAATTTTGTTTATTCATTTTTTTCATTGCATAATAATAATTTTGTTTGACAGGTCTTTTCACACTTGTCAGAACATTCGAATATTTTTTGTAAGTGTCAATTAAGGTCGAATCATTTTTCTTGTAACACAGATTAAACATAGCATTTTTCTTTTGAATCGATCTTAAAATACCCTTATTTATCCATGGCTTATTGCTCAATTGGAATTCCTTTCTCGTTTGAGTTCGTAGCGGAGCATGAGCATTTACTGCTTTAGAGAAATCGTGCAAAAATTCGTCGAAGATAGTATCTGCATTACAATTACCACCAATCACGAAACAGTTAATTTTCTGAGATACTAAGTTGTTT
The DNA here is from genome assembly GCA_964006365.1 of Trididemnum miniatum. Classification (NCBI taxonomy): domain Eukaryota; kingdom Metazoa; phylum Chordata; class Ascidiacea; order Aplousobranchia; family Didemnidae; genus Trididemnum; species Trididemnum miniatum. Next base: position 7,166,587 of record OZ023235.1, on the reverse strand, counting down.
ATGTCATCCAAAAAGTTTTCTATCAAAATGTTTCATATCGCGAATTAACTTTTTGTTATGTCTAGTAAGTGATTCAAATCCTAAACAACAGAACGTTGGTAAATGATCAGATATATCGAACGTAAGAATTCCTCTATTTGTTGTTGGATTTGTCATGTTTGAATACATGTGATCTAGTAAGGTTGCACTGGTTTCGGTGATACGAGTGGGTTTATTGATTAGGCTATTGCAACCTTCAGTATAAATAGCGCTTAGATAATTGCAAATTTTTGAATTGCTTTCTACTTTAAACAGATCTATGTTAAAATCACCACTTATTATATACTCTATAGTTTAGAATGATTTAATTTATTTACAGTCTCTGTAAACTTATCTTAAAATGCGGTAAAATCACTGCTTGGATGTCTATAAACCAATCCAAAAACAATTGCTTTTCGATTTGTTACATTAATTTCAATAAATATGATTTCAGAGTCATCAGTTTTAAATTCTAGATCCTCTCTTCGAGTGTACTTTAGTGTGTTTAATACATAAATAGCAACACCTCCAGCGTTAGTGCTTGAGTTTGAGAAAATGAAATTGTAGTGACGAAGTTTGGAACAATAAGTTTTTCTTTTTTCGTCATTTAATTTTGTTTCGGAGATTGCTAAAATGTCTGGATAATTATGTAACTCAACCATTAATTCTTCTAATGTTTGCTTGTGTTTTGGTAATGACCTTCACTGCAAATAGAATTAGGTAGAGCTCTTGGTAAAACTCCACTCAACCCAATTCATATTTGGATAAAACACGTTTTACCCAAAATATTTTGGGCATAAATCGATATGCCCAAAACATAACTTAAATAATTTCTTTGGGTAAAAAAGTTTTTGGGTAAACATGAAATTTTGTGGGCAAATAGAATTTTTACCCAATTTTTTTGGGGGGTAAACACACCTTCTACCCAAGTCCGACTTTTTCGCTTTTGGGTAATGTTATACTTAACAAAATAATTTTGGGTATTTTTGAAAATTACCCAAACGTAAAAAATTTTGTTGTATTATTAAAAAATTTTACCCAATTTTAAATTGAACAAAACAAAATTTACTCAAACATTCAAGTTCAAAATTCTGAAGGATATTTAGTGAATATGTAACTTTCACTAGTTTTTCCTTAGCTGTATGCAGCTGAAACCTATACCATATAGCGTTATACAGATGATGAAGGCAGCAGCAGCGTGATGCAACTTTTCCTCAGGGTCATAAAAAGTCAAGCAGCCACCCTTATACCGACGGATAAATCAAAAGCTAAACAGTGGACTTTTATTGTTATTCAGATTTACGAAAATAATCAGCTTTCATACGAATTCTCGATATACCCTGCTGCTGCTGCTGCTTGGACTCCTGTAAGGTCAAAGTTAATACATTTTGGAATAAAATGCAGTAAAGTTTCTTTTAAAAACTACGCATAAGGAAGGATTTTCTGTCTTTAAAATATCGTTTTAGATGTTGACATCTTGATAAATAATTGAGCGTTGCAGTTTCGAGGTGCTATAAAGGGGAAATCTTATAACTTTTTTTGCCCTGAAAGATTGGTTTGGACCGAACAGGTGTGTGTAGAAAACCTGCTATCATTTGGCCACCTGCCATATTTGAGTAGCGTAGCCAAGGGTGGGAGGTACCGGGGCCATGCCCCCTTAAGTTTTACGAAAACAGAAAAAAAAACGATGCAAACTCTAGCACTCACTTTGCTTACATTAAGCTATACAGCATAGTCATGAACCCCTTCAAATATTTTTTGGCGACGCCACTACGACCTGTCTATTTTCTGAAGGAACGCGAATCCTGTTAGGTGCCTTTCCCAACTGAACTAGTAAACTAACTGACTTGTTTTTTGCACGGTTGTTTCAATGCTCGACGTCAAACAAAGAAGTTGAATTACAGACCTCGATCTTACTAAGCTATATTTTGGCTGTTAAAAGTTATTATCTGATATACTGTACGTGCATCTATTGGCCAATCAATTTAAAATGATAGGCTCACCTATGCTGCGCAAGTAAAAAAAAGTTTTAGTGGGTTGTGTGCACTAATAATTTTTTCTCTGAACAACAGCCCCGGATTGAAAAAAGGGAATTAATCTAACCTTATATAGGCTCAGTATAAACGGGCAGTGTGGAGAACAAACCGACAAGCCCGCTTTTACTGTCATCAGGAAAAGGCACTTGGTGCTTGGTGGAACTACTTTTTCTTTTTGTTGCATAGATTGACCTAAATATTATTAGATACGCTGTTTTCAGATAGGTCGGTAGCTGAGCAAACACGCGTACACTAAAGACTATAGGCTAAAACATTGAAAGTTAGAAATTTAAGCAACGCAGTAACAAATTCGATAGAGGGATGGTTGAAACTGAAGAACTTGAATGTTATGGGAAAAAATCTTAACAGCCATAATGCAATACAGTTCACAACCGTTCCAAAGATTTCATCTTTGTTTATAGAATTTCTTGGCTGTGGCACAAACAAAAGTGAGGTAGGCATTAACGTTTAGGCCCCAGAAAACGTTTTAGTAAAACGAAGTATGGAAATGGGTAACCAGATTTTCGAAAAGCTCACTTGCGCAATATCCCCTTTAACATTCGCGACACTACCAGTAGCGTATTTAGAGGGGCATTGGGCCATGCCCCCCCCCCCCCCTTTTGACTCTGCCTTTTAGTAAACAAGAACAAAATTAATTGTGCCAAGTAACTGAAATATGCCATACTCTTTTGATGGTTTCTGTAGCTTATGGCTAGGGGCGGATCTAGGGGGGTAGGATGAGGGGTATGCATCCTCTACCAGCCATTTTCAAAGTTGTTTTGAATGTATACAACTTTTCCATAATTTCGAACCTCTTTGATAGCGATAAGCCTTACGCCTTGAGCACGCATAATCGAAAATGTGCGAACAAAATGCATCATATTTTGCGAAGCACTCAGATTAGGGTCAAACAATTTGAACAAAATTTGCCTGAAAATTATTCAAAACGCATTAAAATAACCATTAGAGCATGTAAATTTTCAAAATTTTCCGTGGGAGCATGCTCCCGGACCCCCCTTGAGACTTTCTTGCTTCTCAATCAGTTTCAATTTTTTTTTTGCCGAAAAAAACACTCTCGCAAAAAGTGTGGAAATTATGGCTCGGACCCCCTTTTAAAATTTCTCGTTACGCCACTGAACACTACCATCGGTCTTCAAGTCCAAACCAATCTGAAAAGTCTCACGGCGCTAATGAGAATAGATTACATTCGAAATACCTCACTATATACAGGTAATAGAAAAGCAATCGCAAAATATAGCTTCTTTTGCCAGCTTGAAAGCCATACTTTTGTGTGACAAATCATAGGCAATTCAAGATAAAATTGGACTACATTTGTTCATTTGCAGACAGTATTTTATTTTAATTTAAGAAAATATTTATTTGCGAAGAGCCTGTACACTGATCACTGCATGCAGCGAAAAAAACTTCAATTTTAAAAACGTATTTTCAAAAATACCACTACTGAAATATTAGTACGATTCTTTGTTTCATGTACAAATCGGAACACATTAGTTAGTAGAATATCAATATTGCTTCTTGTGAGATTCTCCGTATGAAATGCAATGGTAAGTATAGGCGCTAACAAGACCCTGCAAAATAACATAGCTAACTCATCCAACACTCTGCAAACGAGCGATGATGACAGCGAGAATAATTTTTGGGTTTTTGTGGCTTAAAAACATTTGGGTAGCGAAAACCCAATAAAATTAATCGGGATCTTGACTTGGGCTAAAATAGCCCAACACATAATGGTTGGTATTCAGTCAGTTTACTTTATTTGGGTAATCTGCACCCAACTTAAGAAATTGGGTTTCTCAACGTTAATACCCAAAATGTTTACCCAAAAAATACCCAATTTTATTTGCAGTGTTACATTGAAATGCAAGATGGAAAGACCATGTTGTTTTTTCGAATTAGACAAACAATTTCTAAGCCATTCTACGCTACGATAATTGCAGTCTGTTTTGATCAACTCGTCCAAGTTTGGTTCATTATTAAGAATATTGAGCTGTTTAAACAATTTTTTTTGATGAAAATGAAATATTTCTTTCAGCTCGGTATTGCAAATCGTCTGAAAAGGAAAAATGTCAACCAGACACGCTTGACTCACGTAATACTCAGGAGATTTTCGACAATATAGATTTGGTGGTGACGTTAATTTAACGCAGCGAATATGTTGCCATTCTTGACAATTTGTGCACTGCATTACAGATTTATCGCCATAACTTCGTTTTTTACAAATATTGCAATCAACGCTTGATATCGACATAGCCATGGTTCTTATTGATAATAATCAGGTATAAGTACTTTATATCGCAAGAGTTATTAAGAATTTCAACTTGACCAGAAGTTTTTTAAAAAGCTCCCTAGATTGTTCAAAACTACAGAATGATTCGACAGTTTAATTTTTTTGGCATTAAAACGAAAAAACAATATCGTAAATAATTTCGAGGTGGAATGAACGCGCTTGTTGCAAATACTACGTTGGATGCGTTTTTGGAAATTATTGCAAATTTTTATACAATACACCAAAGCACCTTTGAAGATCATAAAAAAGTCTACAATAAAAATAAAATAATCCAACCGATAAAGAAACAAAGTACTTTAATATAATTAAATTTAGCTTCCATTCTAAAAGTGCACCAATTTCAATTCAGCGAACGCTGGACCTGGATGAACCTACCAGTCGGCCCAAATCATTTAAGCACAGGATTTTTATAGCTTTGGTTGCTTCATTTTTACGCAGAAAGATTTGTCCCTGGAAATAAAAAAAGATTTGTTCCTGGAAATAAAAAAGTCCCTGGAAATATAAAAGTGGAAATAAAAAAGTCCCTGGAAATAAAAAAGTCTCTGGAAATAAAGAAAGATTTGTCCCTTTGTCCAACGTAATAAAAAATTTTAAAATTCCAAGCATTTATTCTGAAAACGCACACGAACCGGTCACAAACTTCGCACGGGGCCGCAGCCCGATGGTTACTGACCAGTGATCTACAACAACGTGGTTTCGCGGTACTTTCCGAAGATGCTTTTCGCGGAAAAACCCGGAAAGTTTTCCTCCTTTGCTTTCTTACGTTTACTCAAAAAAAGTTACCGAAATATCGAGTAAAACGGTCTAAAAAGTAACGACGGTACCAAAAACGGTACATTTTTTAAAAAGTATCGACGGTACCGCTAACGGTACTAAAAAAGTACTGCGTGACAGCACCGCGGTACTTTTGTACCACGGTATTACCCAATTCTGGAAACACCCATCAGGGAAAGTTGAAACAACTACTGTTCTCACTCCACGACTGGTTTATTTGTTTCAATATCTACCTTTGCTCAGTTTAACTCAAGGTTTAGGGAAGAGTGAATAGACTGTATCATTTAAAACTTTATTCAGTCCTGAAAATGCGTTACATCGGTACAAATGCAAACACAAGAAAAAAGCACCTTAAGGCCTTTAAAGTATGCATGATGTTGCAATAACTTCCGAACAGAGACCTGTGTGCCGCAACAAAAAAGGTATTTAAATCAGTCGAACAGCAAAGAAAAACCAAGTAAAAGTCTCAAAAAGAAATTGTTCAGTCGTCCACCAGCCCCTCATCACCAGAGTCACAATTGTGACAAATGTAGACTAGTTTCACATCCGGGGTATAGTTTTTATGTGTCCAAACATGGCAAAGGCCTCTCTGAATTCACACTTCTCGTGGTTGGGAGTTGTTAAAGTGCTCCATGCACACTAAACAATAATTTTCTGGCTCATCATCTAAAGAGTCAATGTTGGTAACTCTTCTTTATTTCACCCGTTTGCCTCTTTTCGGTTTATTCTGCTTTTGAATTCTGATTTTTTTCAATGCTAATTTTCTTTTAGCAGTACCCTTAACGTTACTTTTTCTTCGCTTTGCGGCTTCTTCCAAAGCTGCTTTTACTGGGGTGTCTGTATATAGCACCGCTACAGTGCTTAGTGTGCCTGAGCTTGTTGACGATGCTTGAGGAATGGGTCGTAGAGTTTCAGGAGAAAAAAATCAGCTGTAGATTAGAAGCTAATGCTAAAGACAAGGATGGGGCCAAGGGTGATATATCCGTGTTTGCTCCGAGTGAAGTACCGCCATCCAAATCCTACACATGGCAGACGGAATAATCTTTTGCCGCCGACCGAATAGATTTCCCCAAGTTCTTCACTGCATCAGCTGCCTTTTCCAGATTTTCTTTATTGTTGCCTCTTTTTCTTTCATACTTCTCCCCATGATATTCTTTCATACTTTTCCCCATGATAACCAAAAGTTTTTCTTTCATACTTTCTCCCCATGATACCCAAAAGCATGAACGTAAAAGCTAAACGAAGGACAAAATTTCTCGGGGTAAGTTGTAACACTTGTGAAATGTTACAACTTAGCCCACGCGACCGTGCTACAACTTACCCTGACCCATCCGCCATTAAATTATCAACCATCATAATTTCCGCTCTTGCCTTAACCGCAATCATGTGATTTAAACATAAATTAAAAGCAATAGAGGTACTCACATTTAGACCAGTGGTTCTCAACCTTTTTCTTACCGCGTACCACCCAAAGGTGTTACATTGCCGTTACGTACCACCAAGTGATGGATTTTGACTTACTCAAAATTTACTACAAAATACACATCAGGACACCAAATTTTATGCGAGGGTTGCAATTATTTCTTCGCAACCGGCTGATCAATGTGGTGTTGTAGCGAGCTCACGGCACATCGCAAGACATGTCTAGGTGCGTAAAAACGATTCTGACTGGTGGTTTTGATGCTTGTCATGGCCCATACTAAATGGAATCAGAGTTACACAATTTGTTTTGACATTTTTGTGAAAAATGACAATTAATTGAAGGCTTAATGGATATTATTAAAAAATCCTAAATATAAAGTGCACCGAGATGTTTAGCCCGACAACACGACCTTCACTGGGACTACTAAAAAGTCTGGGAGTCGTGTTGCCGAGGTGGCCCCGTAGGTGTATTAAGTTTAAATTTTATAAAATAATTCGGGGATATGGAAAAATCGTCGTCAAACCGAGACTGGTCTCGTTACTGCGGTAATCACCAGCCGAGGTTCCAATGCAGAATATAAAACAATCTAAGAAGCCAACGCGCACTGGTTTTCAAGCTCTCTAGCCATGCTTAACCATATTGCAGCAGCTCTGCTTGAAAGCTACATTTCCATTACTAAGTCAATGCCATAAAATTAGAACAAAGCGCCTAAGGAAGGGACCGGCAAAATAGTATTGGTGTTTTCATAAACTACTTAGCAATACTGCTTTGCCACAAAGATTGAATAAAAGCTTGACCTCATTTCTCCGTGAAACGCCAAAGTTTGTCGCGTACCACCTGAAACGGCCTTGCGTATCACAAGTGGTACGCGTACCACAGATTGAGAACCACTGATTTAGACTAATTTAATAAAAATGAAAAAAAGGTTTTAAAGTTACTTTCATTCCTGGAAAATGAACTTTATTTCTTCACAGACTGGGTCTTTGCAGAAACTTTGTCATAAAGGACGTGATGACTGAGCTAGAACAGGAGTACCTCCAACGTTAATCACGTGACTCCAAGTGCAATAGTTAGTTCACAATGGCGAGTGTTACAACTTACCCTTGTTACAACTCTCCCCGGTCTCCCCTACGCCATTTCCTTCAAAAATATATTTTTAAATACGGGGAAGCAATATAACAAATCCTGGGAAAACAATCCCTAAATGTATAATAGAGGTAAATTAAAGTTAGCAGCAGTTTCCAAGCGATTTTATAGGCCTACAGTTGACACAGATTTACCCACGTAATTACAAACTTCAAATTCATTTTACAGCATAACTTTATTCGCAAGCTTTCAAAACTCGCTGCGCTAAGAAATGAAAAAAAAACGAACTTGTGGTTGAAATGGTGGCTGCTTGAGCTGCAATCAGTGGCGAAGGCAAGAGAGTCCTCGAAGAAGGCAATATGCGCGCACTACCCGGAAAGCATTGAATAAGCGACGAGCCTATAGTTTTTGCACATTATGCCTGCAGCACAACAAACTCATATTGCGAAATGCTGTGAAATGGCTAATTTTCAGTACCGGTATTTAAGGTAATGATTTTTAATTTGCCCATGACTTTGAACCTTGAGGATAAATTTGAGATAACATGGATTAAATTCAGCAAAGAGGTTGCCAGTAATGAAGATGGGGTAAAAACCATGCGATTCCATTATTTCTGAAACGAAACAAAAAATATCGGTCATCTCGTATATTTTCTGCATTGAATGTGGTCACTTGTCCAGAATCTGTTCCATGCCCCGAATGCCTATCTCGCTCTTGACATAATTCTCTAGAAATCTTTGAAGGTAGACTGTTCGTTGACCTTGGAGAGTGCCCCCCGAATGGTATCGGTAGGTTTTCATAGAGTTATTTTGCGCTCCCTTATTAGTTGTTTCTACGCCCTCCCCCCTTTTCGTGGGGTCGGTAACTACACAACCACCATCACTTATTCGGGAGTAGCCAAGAGTGCAGCACACAAGTGCTATAGCTTTTCTACTGTAAACTAGGATATTTTTGTCAAAAGCGGAGGATGGCTGGACTATTACTGCTGTCTGCTGGTAATTCTGTGGTCGAAACCCTATGAAAATTTGCTCTATTAACCAAGCAGACATCATGTTGCCTTTCACAAGAAAACGTTGGGTACACCACTACTGCACCATTACGGGCATACGGTACGGTACTACACGGACTAAACCAAATCTTCATTAGAGTATATATACTCGCGGTATTACGCAGAAGCGTGAAACCAGTGGCGGGGCCCATCTTCGCAGCTTAGCGCCTGGGCTACACAGCTCCGAAGAAACGTCGCAGCGGTGGCGAGCCGTTGGCGACACTGTGCCGATTTGACCGGCCCGGGAATCGAACCCCAGACCTCCCGAACCGTTAGCTTGTGCGCTAAACAACTGAGCTAACGGTCGGTTGAGCTAACCACTAACCACACGGACTACTTTTTTTTTTTTTTTTTATTCGTTTTCATTTGTTTTACCATTACGCACAAGAAAGCACAGGTAGGAAACAGCGAAAAGACCATTATATTCGGTCATCTAGGTCAACTGCACCTTTTTGCCATATCTTACTCTGACGTTAATTAGTAAAAAGTAAACGCAAACACACACACATACAAAATAATAATAAAGAGTTGAGCAGGTTGTCAGTGACGGCATAACTTTACGTCAATCAGAAAGGGGGGTTTTGCTTAGGATTCAAAGCTAATATACAACAGTGTTTAAAAATAGGGTAAAAAAATAATAGCTAAAATACCAACATCCTACAATACTTCAGAAAACACAAATTACAACTTCAGAAAACATAAATTACAACTTCAGAAAAAAATAGGTACACAAAGCACAAGAAAACAAAAACTTTGGTTTTGGAGAAGGTAAAAATACATTTAGAGGGATACAGATATCAACTATTTAGTTACAATATCAACAGACTACGCTTTTTCAAATGCTGGGGAGCTGCAAAATCAGAAGGGAAAAAAGCTATCGGCAGCGTGGCGCAGTGGTTCGGAGCGTCGTTTTTACGACGATCATAATCGCAAGGTTAATGGTTCAACTCCCAAACTAGTCTCGTTGTTGCGTCCTTGGGTGAGATGCTTCGCGATGATTAGGCTAACTCTGCTTGTTGGTGGAATCTGGCATGCAAAAAATAAAGAAGTCAGAAGCAAATTTTAACCGGAAAACTCGGAAACAAAGTCAATTTCTGAGCGAGTGTGGATTCGTCCCAAGCATAGAGCCTCCGCCGCTTTCTCGTGATAGGAGGATGAAGATGAAGAAATCAAATCAAACCACGAGACACGGTATATCTTACAAAAAGAAAAGCAATATAATTATCTTTCGATAGACAATTTTCTCTCTAACTTTTTTTACCGAAAACTTTTATGCCATTTCATGAGCATTTAAGCCCTCCTCACGTACCGGTAGTCTAGCTTTGGTTCATTGGGGCTACGTTTAGGGTAGATTAAATAGGCCTTACTTAGGGGCTACGCTTAAAAGTCCACTGCTTAGGGTAGGGTAATCTCCCACTTAGGGTAACCCTAACCTAACTCTTTCAAGGAAGCAAGGTTAGATTAGTTGCCGAAGCTACCGGTACAAGGCTTGACTAACCTAACCCGTATCACTAGTATGGCTTTCAAAACCGTTAATTTTTTGTTAATTCAGAAAGTCATTAATTTTTCGGCTTTGAAAATGGGAGGATTTGCAGACGTTTTTGGTTTTAAAAACGGAGATAAAATAAGTAATAGGGTGATAAACATGCAGCGGTAGGCCTACAGCCTAATCCTCAATGAATCTGTAGCCGTAAATCGGTTTACAGTTACGCTTCTTAAACATTTTCACTCCAGCTTGCTATTTTCATAATTATAGCCTACCATGGCCCCATACACCGGTTACAAAGTCTAGAAGTTTTTAATCAAAAACAATTTTTTATTGGGTCTGCTGTTATCTTACCGTTTAATTTTCTGGTCCAACTTTTACAAAACTCCGAAGTAAATTCTGTTTATTACGTAAAAATCAATTGTGCGTTGAAGCAGCGAAGCAGCAGATAAACCTTTCAATTCCTAAACTGCGTAAGTCAGCTCGGCCATAACTCGCGAAGTACCAAGTGTTTTTTTCCCAAATTTTCACAGAAGGTAGCGCTGACCCAACGGAACAAATTGGTGCAAAAATCTCATTTTCGCCGAAAAATGACTTACGCAGTTTTTCCACTAACGCGACGGTATGTAAATTGCGGATTATAAAGCATTTTTAATGAAAAAAGTGCAGCTAGAGATAAATAATTAGGCGAAAGCGGTTAGGTCAAAATAAAGTCAAAGTTTGCTGAAATAAAGTCAACAAAACATTTTGTTTGGTCAAAAAAATGGCTCTACTCATAATCAATTTGGTTGTGCGCGTGCTATATCACGTCAAATCTTCATTTTATACAGTAGGCTGTAAAATGGCGGATTATGCAAAACATTGACTTGGATGTCACCAACAATCAACCTCAAGAGAAAGCTGCAATAAAATGCTTTTTCTGTAATTGATTGCAGAATACATGAAAAACGAATACGAATCACAATACGATACTCCAATTATGACCACTTTGCTTGAGAATACAAGATTATGCACTCTATTTTCGCCACTATAAATATCGTAACGGACACACTGTAGTAAGTAAGTGCGTATAGCCCGCAATCGTGTTGACCCTGCGAACGGGTCGTGAGGTATTCGAGTCCACACCCTCCCTATCGTCATTAGCAATAATTATAATAATAGAAAAAAAGAATGCAATAATTATAAACACCGCTTGAAACAGTTTCTATAAACATCGCTTGATACAGTTACTGTACACCGTGGACTTAATAAGGTAGTGGCCAGTTATTTCGAAGTTCTTTGCACTTCGCATACAAGACCATTAGGCTAAGCATGCCACATCGTTATAGTTCAGGTAAGTCGGACGGTAGTGCGTACTGAGTACAATCTCCCAAACGCGACCTGGATTGTTTGCATCCCAACAGATGACAGCTTTTATCTGCGAATAATACAAAAAAATACAATTGCAACCACATGATTAATAACGGTTGACACAGAAATTTTGCTCCTGTTGAGCTTTCTTTGATTAAAATGGCTCTACCGTATGACTAGAAAGTTAATGATAAAGCTCTCGGGTACCAAAAAGTACAGTTAATTAGATCATCATGACAGCAAATCGGGCTTCATACACAAAAATCAAATGCTAAATCATTGCTTCAATTATAGCATTCGTAGTTTTAATTCAAAGGTTTGACGTATGTTGTGTTGCAAATATCTTCATTTGTAGTTTGTTGGCTTTTGATTTGTGTTATTTCGTAAGGCTGAATGCAATTTTTTTGAGTTCCATTTCTTGGTGAGTGGGCACAATCGCTTGGGTTGGTGGACTGCATAATCATGTATCCTTTTGAGTCCTTCAACTCACTGATGGGAGATATTGGATCAGGTAGTTCAGACGCCGATAAATATTCGTTTTCGCGATTTCCGACACTGCAAAAATTAAAAGTGTTTTAATCAAGATGGTAATGCCACATCACGATACTGTACCAATTTTACAATTTCCGCTTTTCAAAACTGATAAACACTAGGGTACGATGCTGTTGTTTCATTTTTTAACCAGCTATGTATGTGGAAACTAGAGTCATACTTCGGTGGGCTGTTTATTTGGTTTCACGTTTTTACACAACGTGTGCAATAGCAAAAAGTGTTTGAAGAACAGTTATCGCGAATTTGAAGTAAATGTAACTTTTATTCGTCATTCGCTAAAAGTTTGAAAGTTTTTGTTGAAACGTTTATTTTTTATATGCTTACTTGCATAGTGCTGGATTTGTTGTACTTTTTGATGAACTGGATGCTTCGGTGGATAGGTATAAATGCCTGATTCTTTCACAACACTTTTGTAAAACTTTATTCTGGACAGCACAAAACAATAATGTCATCAATATCGCAGCAACAACAAAACCAATGGCTCCTCCTATTAGCGTCCTTGCATAATCCGTAGTAAAAATGATGTCCTTAGATTGCTGAATAAATGGAAGTGACGTATGTTGTGATTCCAATTGAGTTTTTGCCGTATAACTGATCGCTGAAATAGTCGTGTCGCTCACTATTTTTGGTGTTATACCGGTAATTGGAAGTGGGATTTCTTCTTGGCAGATATAAGGCTGGAGTACGTCGCACCTTGTCCAGTTTGAATGGAAAATATTGTTATTGACACCACCAACAGATATTGTTGCGCTCCAGCATCCAGTGTGGTCGGTAGGATGCACAATGTTTAGCGGCGATCCATCTACACATTTAGCGTAGCGATATGGAAGAGCAGCCCAGAAGTACGGTGCTGTTGCGTTGCTGGCGCATTGGTGTATTCCATACCATTCCAAACCGCTTCTGTAAAGTTCTGTAGAATCACAGCACTTGTTTATGGAGCGATAATCATCTGCAGACAAGTTATTTGTTAATAATTTTCCTGAACTTGCGCAGTTGCGCTCGGCATAATAGCGGCCAAGAGGTTCGTCCCTTATAAACGTGAAAACACGTCGTCCGTCAGACGATATACAGGGAGTTGTACAAGGCATGATTTGAGAAATAGACGGAGTAAAGGCGAGCTTCTGTCTCAAATGGGCAATCTCAAACCAAGTTTAGCGTTTAGAAAAGGTTTGGTGTTTTGGAAAGTTTTCCTAGAAAGCGCAACCATACAGCAAATGACTTTATGTCGGAAGATACTTTGCACTTGCGATCACTCAAATATTTGCAACAATGTTTCTTCCAATGCTTGGTTGCTTCGTCTTCTTTGCAAAAGTGGCACACCTATATGCTCATAAGAACGATAATGTCCAATTAAACCTGAAACATTTGCAATGTTAGATGCTATGATTTACTGTAGCTGTGAGCTACCGTCCAGCCCCAGTGGTATTCTATTAAATCTCTCATATTTTGATTTTCACAAAGTATTTTAATCAATGATTTACAGTAAGCTTGAATCTAATTCACCAGATCGTAAGCTATAACGCAATCAGAAAAATGTGATAAGGGGCCTAACTAGTGCGGTTCAAATGCGTGCCCGCACCGACTGTGACACGTCACCGGCTTAATGGTCGTCGTAACCACTGGGCTGGTGATACGTCACTACTGGGCGTTTGTTAAATTGACTAGTAATTGGTCAAACAAAAACTAAGTGAATGCAATTGGCACACTGTAGTCTAACCTGCATTATGCACTTTGTCCATCTACTATGACAGGCTAAAGATATACACATATCTGCGCTCCTGACGAAACAGTGTTTTACAAAACGCTCTAAGTTAGTTGAAACTGGCTTTTGACTTGTTATTAACGTAAGATTTTTACCCACTTTGCTTTCAAAGTAGGCCCATCTAAAAGTGCTATGTTGTGCAAAGCCTAATGAACCCTTACTTGGATAGCCATTACTTCCTGGTTGGCTTTGCAACAATTACAATTGCTGGCTCATGACATTAGTACTGTCCCAAAAACTATTTTTCATCTTTGTCAACAAGAAACCGTGCTCAATGGAAAATGTTTTTTATATATTAAATTTTTTTTCCAAGCAGGAAAACGAACATGCCTAATCTTTTTGTCTTGAAGTAAAGTTGAATTTCGCCAGCTTTTAGAATCACTGTGCAATTGTGTATAGCCTACAATAACTTAACAACAGCACTCATTGGGCTTTTACAATTGGGTGTTTTAAGATGGAGTGCCGAGACGTTTGCGCCGTGCCTTGTCACGCTGACCGTGAATAAGTTTTTTATCAAAATTATTAGAAGTATAACTGCCAAACTCCAAGCCCTTTGCCGTAAGTTTTCGAATTTTTGCGGAGGTTGCGAAACCTGCCGCTAAATTCAGTTGCTAAGCACATGGTTATCGGTACGGGAGGACGGAGGTTTAAATTCTGCGCTGGTCAAATCAGACACAATGTCGTCAACGACTGGTCGTTGCTGCCACGTTACTTTGATGCTGTGTTGCCCAAGCGCAAAGATAGACCCCGCCATTTTTAAGCTGTGGTCACATTGAGTGTTTAGCAGCGGCTACTTCGCAGAAGCTGCTACTCAACGCTCAATGTGACCACCTAGTCGCCACTACTAAATTTAAAATTAGACGCTGCTTCTAGAAGTGAACATAACTAAAAAAAAAAGCAATATTCTTCCTGGTCTACTGGACGGGAAGTCATGACGACTTCCTCTTGTTGGGTCGGAGGCTATATCAGCTCTCCATCACCAACAGTGCAAAGCACTCTAGTCAAACGTACCGTAGAGCGGGACAGCACTGTTTCGGGCTATTAGTCCTCATCAGCCGCCCGCATATAAGATACATTCATCTTCCAAAACGAAAAATCTTGCCAAGATCAATCATCCCTTCGGATAAATATATCTTAAAGAGTTTAACTTTTGTGGTACGTATCCACTCGTGTGTTTACGTCACCACGCTAGTCAAATCCTTTACATACCCTTGGAGAAGATCAATAACTAAAACAAAAATGCAATGTCCTTCCTGGCCTATTTATTTTTTTAGTTATTGATCTTCACCCTGGCCACGTAAAGGATTTGACTGGCGTGGTGACATAAACACACAAGTGGATACGTACCACAAAGGTTAAACTCTTTAAGATATATTTATCCGAAGGGATGAGTGATCGCAGCAGGATTTTTTCGTATTAGAAAATGATGCATCTTGAGGGCGGCTGAAAATAGATACGGACAGACAAGATCACAAGACATTTAAGTTGGTTAAAAAAAATTTTATCTGAGAGTGGTGGATGACAATTCTATCTGACGTGAAGACAAGGGAAGTGAAATAAAATGGCGAGTTTTGCAAAAGTTGTTAAATCTGGAAGCATTGCTAACACTAGAAAGTTTACCAGACCTAATTGTTTAAGTTTTAAGAATCCCCATGGAACTACGAGAGCACAAATATGGAAAATGCTTGAAGATTTAGGTTTTAACTCAAGCCAGGTAATAGGCTTGGTGGAGAAGAAAGCTAATTACATGGACTTAACGTGTAAAAACCGGGAAACAGTTGTAAGGGTATACAAAAAGCTCACAGAAGTCAGAGATATATCAAATTTACGGTTATACGAATCAGACAAGGTTTATGTTGCTGTGCACTGGGTTCCAGTACCATTTCCGGTTGATGCACTTTCTAGTTATCTAGAAAAGCATCATGGTGCTATATCCAGACACGTGAATAAAGTTGATCAAAAAGGTTTTCAAATGGGAATCCATATGTTTGAAATGAGGAAAGACCAAATTACAGAAAACCCTATTGGCAGCTACATATATGTTTTAGGATGCGAATTTTTGGTTAAATACGCAGGACAAGAGGCAACCTGCCATTTATGCGGGAAAACTGGTCACAAAAGTGCTGAATGTGAAGAAAAAGAAGAAAGAAAACAGTGGCCTAAGTTACAAAAGAATAAACCTGGGAAAACTCCTATTATTGATAACCAAAAATCAAATGAAACAACTATTTCTCACGTTCAACAAGACACACCCTACGCATTACAGTCTGAGAATAACAGTACACAAAGTAATGAACGAGAAAATCCAAATAAGGATTGGTTTGAACTGGTAGAAGAGGATATGACGTGCAAATCAGCTCATGAGCGAGTGACCGAAGCGCGCAAACGCCACAGGTCAGAAGCGGAAAGTCAAGAGAATTCAGACTGTGACAACACTGGAACCAAAATAATCAAAACATACCTCGAACTACAGTGCTCATTTTGCAACAAAATTGGCCAGTGCGATCCCAACAAAAAGCATTTTACGTGCACAAATTGCAAATGCGAACAAGAAATCAACGACGTATGTTGTGAAGGTAAATTAAAACTGATTCCATCCGGGTTTCATTCGCACCGTTGTCTCGACTGCGGCACACTACTTGAGAGATGCGATAATTGCGAAAGGTACGTGAAAATTAGTTCAATCAGTGGCATATTGAACAAATGTGCAAGTTGTGACAGTGTATTAGCAAAGTGTGATTGTGATGTGCTAAATGTGCTTCCAGAAGCCAGTAAGAAACTCAAATGCAGAAACTCGCTGTGCAAAATCCAAATTATTAACTGTAATTGTGGAAAGGTCGTTAACCAAGATTTTCAAAATATATCTTTCTGGGACTGCGAATGCGGCATGAAATTTCTTAAAAACGATGAAAATGGAACCCTTGAATACACTAAATAGAACTCTGCACTTATTTCCTTTTCAACTATGGTACTAGACATAAATTTCCTCACTCTAAACTGTAATGGAATCAGAAACTGGGCAAAACGAAAATCAATTTTTAACAAAATAAGAGCAAACAAAGTTGACATAGCCTTCTTGCAAGAAACTTTTTCCACACCGGAAGTTGAATATCATTGGTCAAAAGAATGGGGCAATACTGCTATTTGGAATTCCGCCCAAAATAACTCTAAAGGTGTTGCAATTTTATTGTGTCACAATAAAATCGTAGTTAAAAAAACGATGCAAGATTCAAGTGGTAGAATAATTGCTGCTGATTTATCTATCTTTGGAGAAAACTTTCATGTAGTAAATGTTTATGCTCCCGTAGGTGGGACCAATTCGCCAAATGATGAGCAAAATCGTTTTTACAAATCTATTTATTTGTATGTGCAAAGTGCTTTTCCTATCATTTTGGCTGGTGATTTTAATTGTGTTGATAATCCTTTGTTAGACCGATCAAATTTTAATGACAAACAAGTTAATAAGTATAAATCTGATTCGCTGAATGAAATATGCAACACTTTTGATTTCAAAGATGCGCTTAGATGTATTGATCCTAATGCTCATACGTTTATATGGGTGGGACCAACAGTTGCTACTAGACTTGATCGATTTTATGTAAATGAAGGTATAGTCGTCAAAGCGTGTGATACGAGTCACCTAACTGTGTCTGACCACAGTGCAGTTACTGTAAATCTAGAAATAAGTTCAATTCGGAATTTTGGGAAAGGATACTGGAAAAACAATGTTTCTTTGTTTGGCAATGAGGAATTGGAGCAAATGTTAGTAATTAAATGGTCTGAATGGATTAGACAAAAATTAACATATCCAGATCATTTAACGTGGTGGAACCAAATAAAAAAAGAATTAAAGAATTTATTAATCACTTTTTCAAAAAAAATGATATCCCTTGACAAAAAAGAATCACAGCGTCTTGAACTTGAGCTAGGCACATTAGTTAATGACTTGGCTAATGGTAAACGAGTGGTTACAAAATTTCGTAAAGTAAAAGAAGAAATTAGAAAACGTGAATTCCAAAAATTACAAGCTATAAAAGTGCGTTCTCACGCCGAAAACCTTGATAATAATAACAAATTTGATGCTCACTTTTTCAGAAAGCTAAAAGAAAATCGACAAAAGACTTACATTCACGCCCTGAAAGAGAAAAATTTAGACAACGCTCCCCTGACCATGCCATCTGAAAAGCTAAAAATCGCAAAAAAATTTTATGAAAATTTATACTCATTGGCAAATATTGACGAAAATTTACAAAAAAAATTTTTAGATTTCATCTCCAATAAAATAAGTGATGAGCAAAATGATAGCTTATGCGCTCCGGTAACTAAAGAAGAAATCGAATTTGCTTTAACTAAAATGCAAAAAGGAAAAACCCCTGGACCAGATGGCTTAAGCGCTGAATTTTATAAGCGATATTGGCTAATAATTGGTGTTGATTTCACTAAAGTAGTAAATGAAATTTTTTCCAAAGTATCCAGTTGCAAAAATTTTAATCAAGGTTATATTACTTTGGTACACAAAAAATCAGACCCAACAGATATTTCAAATTACAGACCTATTACGTTGCTCAATGTTGACTACAAGATTGTCAGTAAAGTAATTACTAATCGATTAACGCTTTTGATGCCTAATTTATTGCATGACACACAATTTGCAGTAAGAGGTCGGGATGTTACGAATGGGTTGTTACTGTTACGTGACACGTTATCATATTTAAAAAGTCATGATCACGAAGCGTATTTTGTTTCAATCGATTTGTATAAAGCTTTTGATTGCGTTGAACATAGCTTTTTACGCAAGATTATGGAAAAATTTGGTGTCGCCCCTTTTTTTTGTGATCTTATCGCTAAATTGATACAAAGCGCTCATGCATCAGTAATTGTAAATGGTTATATAAGTGATTGTTTTGACGTCCATCGCGGGGTTCGACAAGGAGACCCTTTAAGTTTACATCTTTTTTTGCTTTTCTTGGAACCTTTACTAAAAATGGTGAATCATGACAAACATGTAGATGGTGTTTGCATACCTGGATCGAAGAAAACTATCTTAAAATATGTAGCATATGCCGATGATATTACTTTCACCTTGTCAAATGTTAACGCAGTTACTCGAATGCTCCATGTTTTTGAAGAATATGAGCGCGCAACCGGGTTATCTTTGAATATGCGCAAGCTAAACGGTTTGATCGTGAAAAAGAATACTATTATACCTTCAGACTTATCGTTTATAAATTGGAACAATGAATGCATTTACGTTTTAAATATTCCTTTTGGAAATTACGTTTTCGTGAAGCAATTGTTTAATGAAAAAATTGATACTATCCAACAAGAAGCCACTCACTTATCTAAAATTAAAACAACTTATGATGCTAAAACCATGATCATTAAGATGAAATTTATGCCAATGTTGATGTACTTATCCAAAGTGTATTGTTTTCCGCATAGTTTATCAGCAAAACTTAACAGCATTATTATGAAGTACTTTCTTGGATCTGATAATTCTATAACCATGACTGAAATAAGCAAAAATAGAAATGAAGGTGGATATGCAGTTTTAGATATCCCTTTGTATATGCAATTACTTTTTGTAAAACAGATGAAACAATACATTCTAATTAAAACAGGAAACATTCAATGGTTCTCATACTGTTTTTTCTTGGAATACTACTGTGGTAGGTGGCTTTCGAAGACACTTAATGTTAATTATTCAAATTGTGTACCTCATGCTTTTAAGCCATCAGTACATTACCAAGAGTGTATTGATGTTATAAGAAAAACAAAACTCACCAGCTTCCAGATAGAAAATTGCAAATATCGAGAAATATATGAAATTGTTATTAGTCAAAAGTATGGTCAAATTTTAATTCCAAACATTACAGTCAATTTAAATCACACTTGGAAAAATATTCATCATAGAGTTTTGCCTAATTATTTGAAAACCTTTAACTATAAAGTTGTTTGGAATTTGCTTCCTTTAAAATGCAAACATTTTATTGCTTTTTTCCATCAGACAAACTTGTGTACTTTTTGTAAAAAAAATGATGAATTGGTTTCGCATGTATTTTACCGATGTTGTGAACTACGAGATGTTTGGGATTACGTTGATATCTGTTTATTTAAATTAACAGGAGTTAATGTAAGCCTTTCGATCGCTCTCTGTTTGTATTTGGATGTTAGAGCTGTATTTAAACAAATTAGCACTGACCAAGAAACTGCAATTGTTTTACTTTTAAGTGTGACTAAATACTCAATATGGATTCATAGAAACAACATGGTGTATGACAACGCAATGTTGAACATTAGTAGTATTATTATTGATATAAAAAATAGAATTCGAACTAGACACTTGGCCGAGAAAACCAGAAGCAATAAAAATTATGAATGTGCAATAAGAAATCTTTTTCGCTGTTTATAGTTGTATAATCAGAAACAAAAGTGAATTTTTTGACATGTTCATTTACTCTTATTAGTTGTGTTTTGTTTGGTGTCTCGTTTTTTCTGCTGTTTATAACTTGTTTTTTTTTTTTGTCTTGTGCCCACTTCGGTGGTGAAAATAAAAAAAAAAAAAAAAAAGGGCGGCTGATGAGGCCTAATATCCCGAAACAGCGCTGTCCCGCTTTACGATAAAAAGTAACATGTTCAAATCTAGTAGCGGCTACCGAGCGTGTTCGAGGTCACGTGACGCAAACTACACAACAAGCGATTTTTAAGTCATTAATATATACTGCTAATTTCATGCGTACGTGCTTCCACAATGGTTTCTCATTTTTTACCTAGTTGCGAACATGAAGTAAGACGGAGAAGATATTATAAAAGTTCTCGAGAAAGCCTATACCGGTAACCCGCACTATGAGGCCCAGTATGTGGTACTCTACTCATTCTAGAAATCCGCACTACGTGAAACAAATTGCTAAAGAACATCAATTTTTAAAACAATGGAAGAGTTACTTCAAAGAAACGTAGATTTTGGCGATGCGGAAATATTGCGCAAAAACTTGAAAAGCTTCAACGATGCTCACAGAAGCGAAAGAAACAAAGTAAGCTAATTGAGTCTATGAAAAGCGACGAAATCTAAACTAATATGATACTACAAAGCAGACCCTTTCTTGAAAAAGGTTGTGTCGAGCAGGGAATCAGCTCATTAAACTTTTACGAAACCATCCTAACCGGCTGGGTCTTCTGCAAACAATTCTTTAAATAAAGTGCCAGGTGCAACATATTCTTCTCTTCTGAACACCCAATCCTTCAGCCATCTTCTGCTTTTTTTTGATATAGTTCACTCTGAAATTCTTTTCCCATTTATGGACTTAACAATCTAATAATGCGGTTAATAGCTACACGATGAACTTTCGACATTTTGCTGCACCTTGCAAAAACCGATTTCACTTTTAACGTTAGTCGTAGTAAGCGGTGACAGTACTAAAACTTTTTCTCTTGAAGCACGAACCGTATAGCTTCAATGAGCTCAGCTCCAATCGACGAGTAGAAAGCGTCGACCTCTGTAGCGGTAGACTCGAGCGTGATTCCGAATCAGTGTTGCCAACTTAGCTACTTAGTATCTAGATCTAGATACATTTTTAGTCCCCTTAGATACCAATTTTTTCGTCTAGATCCTAGCTACTAATGTAGATATTTTTATACCTATCCAATTTGTTTATTGCTTTATCCTTTCGCGAAAGAATGTCGAAAATTATCGCTTTAATTTTGTGAGCCGTTCTTCCTAGTGTTCAGCTTCCTAGTGTTCAGCAACACAATAACCGGATTAACTGCGGTACATAATGCACAAGTTAGTTTTTTTGGTGTGCATAAAATCGAATCATATATTGAAATCCTGCGAGTAGCCTGCCGGTACTTCAATTATTGTATTTATGAGCTAAGTTAATCTTAACAATTTTTTGAGGGCTATGTTCTAAAAAGATGATAAAATGAAGAGAGCATTTGCTAATTCTAGGTAGTTCAGAACTTCGGTGACAAACTATTAAGTGTTTTAGGCTTCGCCTCAACAAAGTACACAATACACATTCGTCTTGTAGACTTTGGGAATATTGTGGTGTTTTGTTGAAAAACTTTGATTGAGCACACGAGCGGTTAGGAATGTTAGAGTGGAATAAGCCTACAGTATTAAAATAGATAGTGTGCTGTGCGCTAGATTCTCAGGTGCTCATGCTAATATATATATCCTGCACTGTTAGTGCGTAAGTTTACCAGGAAGTTCATGAAATTGCTGAATTCAAAGTTCAGTCCATTTAAAACCATTATAGAGCCAATTGCGGAAAGCTGATGATATGACTTGACTAGCAGATCAATGATATTTTTCTGCTGTGTTTATTTTCATTCATTTTTTGCTTGAATGTGTGGCTATGATGTGTTTAATGATGTTTCAATGTCACTGCGACCAAACCGTGTCTTCATTAGGCAGAAAATTTCTCGAAAAATTGAATGTGTGCTATTATTGAATGCTGTATATAAGTTACGGTATTTCATGTCATACTCCACAATATCGCTTGTTTTTTGTCGTATTGACACACTTTTTGTAGTTAGATACTAATCTAGATACTTTTGTTGTTTAGATGTGGTTTGATCAAAAATCTAGCTACTTTCTAGATACTTTTGGTAAACAATCTAGATACTTGAGTAAACTGAGATCTGGCAACACTGTTCCGAATGTGATCAAACCAATCATTTTGAAATGGTATTTGCAGCTTTTATGCTTAGTACTGAATAAACAGTGGTAAGGAAGTGGTCAAACTTACAGTACTTGTTATGCTTTTGGGAAAAACACTCATTGTAATTTCCTGTCTTACAGTGGTAGACAGATGGCTGGCAACTCCTAATCGAGCTCGCAATAGCGTTTTGATCGATTTCTCGTGATGGGAGGAAAATATGCTACCAAGTAATGAAAAAATAACCCGACGTGTTCAACAAAAGCAACTGGTCCCGATATTTGTGATCAACAAATTTTAATCTTTTTAAAACGCAGATGATTTATTAAATCAAAAACTCAAAACATAAAAGCTTGCTGGAAGTATCAAAATCGATGAAATGAGTAATAAGTTTGGCACACTTGATTGAAACATCATGCATTTTTTTGTTTTTGATTGCGGATATTTAATTCAGGTGGCAATGTAGTGTTAGGCTATTTACAAAAACAAATTATACTTCGCAATATAATCACTTAACGAGAACTTGTAAAAAAAATGATTTTTCCTCATAAGTTATGTGCGTAATTAACAACACATTGTATACATAAAATTTACAGATTCCGCGGTAAACGTTATCGCTTCAACAGAAAACAACAATCTGTATGAAATAATACCCTGATAAAAATATTGAAAGATTCTAAGTGTAAAAGTATAATAAATAATCATATAATATTAAATCTGCATTTTTTACTTGTCTGTTTTTATCGTATAAATAAGGCAAAAAATACAGGTTCAAACGGTTTAAAAGCAGGCTATTGTTTATTCTTTGTCAACCGCCTCTCTTGGAGATGAAAGAATGCTGTAGCGTAGACGAGCAGAGAAAACAAAGCTAAAACACGCCACACAATGTTAAAGCTAGTAGAAATATGACGTGCTCAAATAGTTCGCAATCACTGCTTATCCTTTTTCGGCTTGCCCCAATTCCTACTAGTCGTTCAGTTTTTCTCATGATACAGTGTATTTGTGTAAGATGCCCCCTTTACATTTTACAGACCGATTAAGGACAGCTACTTCCAACTGGTCGTGTTAAAAATTTAGGATATAATACAAAACTAGGTCTATACACACCTCTAATGACACATAGCACAATAACGCATAGATTATAGTTCATGAAAAGACTGCACGTATACTCTTTATTTATGCTCGTATACTTTCACCATTTTTGCTTCACACAGCCTGAACTGTATTTTGTTTCATTCCAACGGATGGTGTTTGCGAGTTATGACATAGATTTGCTGAGTTCAACATCATATATCCGTTTGAGTCTTCGATTTCATCTGCAGTTTCAGTCGAAGACAAAGGAAAGCTTTCAATGTTGGATGAAACTGCTGTGGTTGCAGGCTTTGTTGTAGACATGCTTTCGTAATTATCGACGCTAGAAAGATGTAACAATATTGTAATTAACATTGCGCATTATTGTGTTAAAAGTAAATATATACAAACTAAATAGTTGTTGATGCAATCGCTTTTCCAGTTATGACTAAGCTATTTCTCTCGTCCCACCAACAAACATATTCATTTATTCAATTCATTTTTTATTTAACCCTAAGGGCTGATATCGACTTTAACTTTTAAAGTTGGAATAACATCATTTGCTTTTTCTGGGTTAAACTCGCATCTACATTTTGTAGAGTGTTCGTGAATAAGCAATGTGCCAATCGCTTTGCATAGCGAGGAACTCCATCGCAAAAAAACTCTGTGAACGTTAATTCGTATTTCAAACGATTTCAGCAGCTGCCATGATTACATCGTTGGCTATGCACACTGCACAATCGCTCGTTCCTTTTCTTACGTAGAATGAAAATGGTACCGTACGTATATGAAAACGGGAAAGTTAATAAAAAATATCGGCAGCAGCTTCCTAAAAACATAATTTTTAGTCGATGCTGTCGATTGTTGCTGAATATGCTTCATGCATCTTTTGCGAGTTGAAATACGTCAATTGAATCCTTACGAGAAGCTAGGAAAATTGATGCTTTGTAATAATAACTAGTCATTAGAAAAGGAACATGCAGCTGCTGTAGTTTCAGTTGTGATTTTCAACCGTTTTTACGTTCACACCTCATTCAAGTCCACAATAATCTAGTAAATGCATAGAGTTTGTCTGAATTTTTTTGAAGAGCCTAGACCAGGGGTCGGCAACCTTCGGTTCCAGAGCCACATGCGGCTCTTTGTACCCTCGGTTGTGGCTCCTTTTGTAGGTAAACAAAGATCTTTTTTGGGCATCATTTTTGGAATAACTGAAGTTTTTGGACCTGACGGTAGTTTTGCGGCTCCCGCTGGGTTTCGTAGGTAACAAACTGACTAACTTGGCTCTTTAAGTGCAAAAGGTTGCCAAGCCCTGGCATAGACTAAATACGATGCGATTTTTCGCACGTGAAATGATGTAAGCTGCGAAACAGTTAGAGGTTATGACGTAAAGCTTCGTCACTTTGCACGTCATTCTAGAAAACAATGTTAAGGTACTTTTCAAAAAAAAAAAAAAAAACAAAGCAGAATCGTTTGGGCTTCAATTGCGCAGAAGATGTTTCCGTCTATTGCTAACGCGAAAATATGGAAAAAAATTTGTTCGACAACAAATGGAATTGCAATCGCGTTGGGTGTAAACAGATCTTATGCGTTAAAAATGGTGAAAATCACTGTATGTAAACTGTATGTTAAAAGCACTGTATGTAAACATTGCATTAAAATAAATTAAAAATGTCATTTTGTGCCCATTTTATGCACACTGACATTTTTTTTATGCTATTTTGCTGTTTCGTCATTTTGTTCAAAACTTGGGGATTAACTTTTCCCATAAATTTTTATTTTATTTTTACAACTTTTGTTACTTACGTTTCATAGATTGCAAAAAATTGGTTTGTTTTGTGAAGAATTAGGTGTTTTAAATACACTGTATCGTGAGAAAAACTGAACGACTAGTAGGAATTGGGGCAAGCCGAAAAAGGATAAGCAGTGATTGCGAACTATTTGAGCACGTCATATTTCTACTAGCTTTAACATTGTGTGGCGTGTTTTAGCTTTGTTTTCTCTGCTCGTCTACGCTACAGCATTCTTTCATCTCCAAGAGAGGCGGTTGACAAAGAATAAACAATAGCCTGCTTTTAAACCGTTTGAACCTGTATTTTTTGCCTTATTTATACGATAAAAACAGACAAGTAAAAAATGCAGATTTAATATTATATGATTATTTATTATACTTTTACACTTAGAATCTTTCAATATTTTTATCAGGGTATTATTTCATACAGATTGTTGTTTTCTGTTGAAGCGATAACGTTTACCGCGGAATCTGTAAATTTTATGTATACAATGTGTTGTTAATTACGCACATAACTTATGAGGAAAAATCATTTTTTTACAAGTTCTCATTAAGTGAATATATTGCGAAGTATAATTTGTTTTTGTAAATAGCCTAACACTACATTGCCACCTGAATTAAATATTTGCAATCAAAAGCAAAAAATTCATGATGTTTCAATCAAGTGTGCCAAACTTATTACTCATTTCATCGATTTTGATACTTCCAGCAAGCTTTTATGTTTTGAGTTTTTGATTTAATAAATCATCTGCGTTTTAAAAAGATTAAAATTTGTTGATCACAAATATCGGGACCAGTTGCTTTTGTTGAACACGTCGGGTTATTTTTTCATTACTTGGTAGCATATTTTCCTCCCATCACGAGAAATCGATCAAAACGCTATTGCGAGCTCGATTAGGAGTTGCCAGCCATCTGTCTACCACTGTAAGACAGGAAATTACAATGAGTGTTTTTCCCAAAAGCATAACAAGTACTGTAAGTTTGACCACTTCCTTACCACTGTTTATTCAGTACTAAGCATAAAGCTGCAAATACCATTTCAAAATGATTGATTTGATCACATTCGAAATCACGCTCGAGTCTACCGCTACAGAGGTCGACGCTTTCTACTCGTCGATTGGAGCTGAGCTCATTGAAGCTATACGGTTCGTGCTTCAAGGGAAAAAGTTTTAGTACTGTCACCGCTTATTACGACTAACGTTAAAAGTGAAATCGGTTTTTGCAAGGTGCAGCAAAATGTCGAAAGTTCATCGTGTAGCTATTAACCGCATTATTAGATTGTTAAGTCCATAAATGGGAAAAGAATTTCAGAGTGAACTATATCAAAAAAAAGCAGAAGATGGCTGAAGGATTGGGTGTTCAGAAGAGAAGAATATGTTGCACCTGGCACTTTATTTAAAGAATTGTTTGCAGAAGACCCAGCCGGTTAGGATGGTTTCGTAAAAGTTTAATGAGCTGATTCCCTGCTCGACACAACCTTTTTCAAGAAAGGGTCTGCTTTGTAGTATCATATTAGTTTAGATTTCGTCGCTTTTCATAGACTCAATTAGCTTACTTTGTTTCTTTCGCTTCTGTGAGCATCGTTGAAGCTTTTCAAGTTTTTGCGCAATATTTCCGCATCGCCAAAATCTACGTTTCTTTGAAGTAACTCTTCCATTAGTTTTAAAAATTGATGTTCTTTAGCAATTTGTTTCACGTAGTGCGGATTTCTAGAATGAGTAGAGTACCACATACTGGGCCTCATAGTGCGGGTTACCGGTATAGGCTTTCTCGAGAACTTTTATAATATCTTCTCCGTCTTACTTCATGTTCGCAACTAGGTAAAAAATGAGAAACCATTGTGGAAGCACGTACGCATGAAATTAGCAGTATATATTAATGACTTAAAAATCGCTTGTTGTGTAGTTTGCGTCACGTGACCACGAACACGCTCGGTAGCGGCTACTAGATTTGAACATGTTACTTTTTATCGTAGAGTGGGACAGCGCTGTTTCGGGATATTAGGCCTCATCAGCCGCCCTCATGTAAGTTACATTTATTCTTCATTACGAAAAATCTTGCCACGATCACTCATCCCTTCGGATAAATATATCTTAAAGAGTTTAACCTTTGTGGTACGTATCCACTCGTGTGTTTACGTCACCACGCCAGTCAAATCCTTTACGTGGCCAAGGTGAAGATCAATAACTAAAAAAATAAATAGGCCAGGAAGGACATTGCTTTTTTTCTAGTTATTAATCTTTTCCTTGAGTACGTAAAGGATTTGACTAGCGTGGTGACGTAAACACACGAGTGGATACGTACCACAAAGTTAAACTCTTTAAGATATATTTATGCGAAGGGATGAGTGACCTTGGCAAGATTTTTCGTTTTGGAAGATGAATGTATCTTACATGCGGGCGGCTGATGAGGACTAATAGCCCGAAACAGTGCTGTCCCGCTCTACGGTACGTTTGACTAGAGTGCTTTGCACCGTTGGTGATGGAGAGCTGATATAGCCTCCGACCCAACAAGAGGAAGTCGTCATGACTTCCCGTCCAGTAGACCAGGAAGAATATTGCTTTTTTTTTTAGTTATGTTCACTTCTAGAAGCAGCGTCTAATTTTAAATTTAGTAGTGGCGACTAGGTGGTCACATTGAGCGTTGAGTAGCAGCTTCTGCGAAGTAGCCGCTACTAAACACTCAATGTGACCACAGCTTAAAAATGGCGGGGTCCATTTTTGCGCTTGGGCAACACAGCATCAAAGTAACGTGGCAGCAACGACCAGTCGTTGACGACATTGTGTCTGATTTGACCCGCGCAGAATTTAAACCTCCGTCCTCCCGTACCGATAACCATGTGCTTAGCAACTGAATTTAGCGGCAGGTTTCGCAACCTCCGCAAAAATTCGAAAACTTACGGCAAAGGGCTTGGAGTTTGGCAGTTATACTTCTAATAATTTTGATAAAAAACTTATTCACGGTCAGCGTGACAAGGCACGGCGCAAACGTCCCGGCACTCCATCTTAAAACACCCAATTGTAAAAGCCCAATGAGTGCTGTTGTTAAGTTATTGTAGGCTATACACAATTGCACAGTGATTCTAAAAGCTGGCGAAATTCAACTTTACTTCAAGACAAAAAGATTAGGCATGTTCGTTTTCCTGCTTGGAAAAAAAATTTAATATATAAAAAAACATTTTCCATTGAGCACGGTTTCTTGTTGACAAAGATGAAAAATAGTTTCTGGGACAGTACTAATGTCATGAGCCAGCAATTGTAATTGTTGCAAAGCCAACCAGGAAGTAATGGCTATCCAAGTAAGGGTTCATTAGGCTTTGCACAACATAGCACTTTTAGATAAGCCTACTTTGAAAACAAAGCAGGCAAAAATCTTACGTCCAAGTAAGGGTTCATTAGGCTTTGCACAACATAGCACTTTTAGATAAGCCTACTTTGAAAACAAAGCAGGTAAAAATCTTACGTTAATAACAAGTCAAAAGCCAGTTTCAACTAACTTAGAGCGTTTTGTAAAACACTGTTTCGTCAGGAACGCAGATGTGTGTATGTCTTTAGCCTGTCATAGTAGATGGACAAAGTGCATAATGCAGGTTAGACTACAGTGTGCCAATTGCATTCACTTAGTTTTTGTTTGACCAATTACTAGTCAATTTAACAAACGCCCAGTAGTGACGTATCACCAGCCCAGTGGTTAGGACGACCATTAAGCCGGTGACGTGTCACAGTCGGTGCGGGCACGCATTTGAACCGCACTAGTTAGGCCCCTTATCACATTTTTCTGATTGCGTTATAGCTTACGATCTGGTGAATTAGATTCAAGCTTACTGCAAATCATTGATTAAAATACTTTGTGAAAATCAAAATATGAGAGATTTAATAGAATACCACTTGGGCTGGACGGTAGCTCACAGCTACAGTAAATCATAGCATCTAACATTGCAAATGTTTCAGGTTTAATTGGACATTATCGTTCTTATGAGCATATAGGTGTGCCACTTTTGCAAAGAAGACGAAGCAACCAAGCATTGGAAGAAACATTGTTGCAAATATTTGAGTGATCGCAAGTGCAAAGTATCTTCCGACATAAAATCATTTGCTGTATGGTTGCGCTTTCTAGGAAAACTTTCCAAAACACCAAACCTTTTCTAAACGCTAAACTTGGTTTGAGATTGCCCATTTGAGACAGAAGCTCGCCTTTACTCCATCTGTTTCTCAAATCATGCCTTGTACAACTCCCTGTATATCGTCTGACGGACGACGTGTTTTCACGTTTATAAGTGACGAACCTCTTGGCCGCTATTATGCCGAGCGCAACTGCGCAAGTTCAGGAAAATTATTAACAAATAACTTGTCTGCAGATGATTATCGCTCCATAAACAAGTGCTGTGATTCTACAGAACTTTACAGAAGCGGTTTGGAATGGTATGGAATACACCAATGCGCCAGCAACGCAACAGCACCGTACTTCTGGGCTGCTCTTCCATATCGCTTCGCTAAATGTGTAGATGGATCGCCGCTAAACATTGTACATCCTACCGACCACACTGGATGCTGGAGCGCAACAATATCTGTTGGTGGTGTCAATAACAATATTTTCCATTCAAACTGGACAAGGTGCGACGTACTCCAGCCTTATATCTGCCAAGAAGAAATCCCACTTCCGATTACCGGTACAACACCAAAAATAGTGAGCGACACGACTATTTCAGCGATCAGTTATACGGCAAAAACTCAATTGGAATCACAACATACGTCACTTCCATTTATTCAGCAATCTAAGGACATCATTTTTACTACGGATTATACTGTACAAGGACGCTGATAGGAGGAGCCATTGGTTTTGTTGTTGCTGCGATATTGATGACATTATTGTTTTGTGCTGTCCAGAATAAATTTTTACAAAAGTGTTGTGAAAGAATCAGGCATTTATACCTATCCACCGAAGCATCCAGTTCATCAAAAAGTACAACAAATTCAGCACTATGCAAGTAAGCATATAAAAAATAAACGTTTCAACAAAAACTTTCAAGCTTTTAGCGAATGACGAATAAAAGTTACATTTACTTCAAATTCGCGATAACTGTTCTTCAAACACTTTTTGCTATTGCACGCGTTGTGTAAAAACGTGAAACCAAATAAACAGCCCACCGAAGTATGACTCTAGTTTCCACATACATAGCTGGTTAAAAAATGAAACAACAGCATCGTACCCTAGTGGTTATCAGTTTTGAAAAGCGGAAATTGTAAAATTGGTACAGTATCGTCATATGGCATTACCATCTTGATTAAAACACTTTTAATTTTTGCAGTGTCGGAAATCGCGAAAACAAATATTTACCGGCGTCTGAACTACCTGATCCAATATCTCCCATCAGTGAGTTGAAGGACTCAAAAGGATATATGATTATGCAGTCCACCAACCCAAGCGATTGTGCCCACTCACCAAGAAATGGAACTCAAAAAAATTGCATTCAGCCTTACGAAATAACACAAATCAAAAGCCAAGAAACTACAAATGAAGATATTTGCAACACAACATACGTCAAACCTTTGAATTAAAACTACGAATGCTATAATTGAAGCAATGATTTAGCATTTGATTTTTGTGTATGAAGTCCGATTTGCTGTCATGATGATCTAATTAACTGTACTTTTTGGTACCCGAGAGCTTTATCATTAACTCTTAGTCATGCGGTAGAGCCATTTTAATCAAAGAAAGCTCAACAGAAGCAAAATTTCTGTGTCAACCGTTATTAATCATGTGGTTACAATTGTATTTTTTTGTATTACTCACAGATAAAAGCTGTCATCTGTTGGGATGCAAACAATCCAGGTCGCATTTGGGAGATTGTACACAGTACGCACAGTGGCGATTCTAGAGCCCCAAAAGTGAGGGGGCCACGTCGGGGCCAAAGTATTTAAAGAGGGGGCAAGTGACAAAACGCATAATGAAAGAAAAATCATAAGTTTAAAGGGTTTTTGACGCCAGATTAGGAAAGCAGACTGTATTGTAAGTAGGCTAAATGCAACATGATACAGCATACTTATTACTGGAAATAGCGCAACATAATGCCAGACATAGCAATTTATGCATCAGAAAAAAAACATAAGCAAACGGCTATGCGAAACAAAGCAAAACGTCCACATGGCCAAGTGGATAAAGCGTCTCTTGGAGCTGTAGACTCCGGGTTAGATTCCGAGTCGCGACTAACCAATTACTTAAAAATTGGTTATTCACGGCTACTCTGCTTGACGCTCAGCATTAAAGGGATAGTGTGGGGAACAAGCCGGTAAGTTTACTTGTTCTGTCATTGGGAAGGGCACTTAGCGGGATTCACTCATCTTTATGTGGTAGACACTGTGGCCTACAACTCCTAAGCGAGCTCGTTATAGCGCTTCCACCGCTTTCTCGCAAAAGAGAATAAAAATATTGTACGACAAATAAAAAAAAACAACAATGTGAAATTTTTGAGCGGTTCTTCTATTTATGGAATAGTATAGGTATAGTAATGAATAGTAGGTATGAAACATTGGGGTTAGGGTTAGTTAGGGTTGAATAATTAGGTATAGTATGGAGTAGTACGGTTGGTATATATGGAATACGCCTACTATTCCATACGATATACCTATAACTATTCCATAAATAGAGGAACCCATTTTTGAGCACTTAGCCATTCATTTTGGTCGTGTGAATTGAAAATTCCTTATCAGTGTAACTTAATTCTGCGATTGCCATGTCGGCTATCAAACTCGTCAACAAATGCGTTGAGGTTTATGCTTTCAGCTCGCACGCTTTCAATCGATAGCAGTGCAATGTTGCTAAGCCTTCCGTTGCTCATAGAGTTTCTTAAATATGTTTTTATTGATTTCATTTTTGAAAAGCTTCTTTCGCATGAAGCGCTGGTAATAGGGAGTGTCACTGCTATTAAAAGTAGCTTGTACATGCAGTCATTGTAAGGAGACAATAACGACAAAAATTGAACAATCGATTGGGGTTGTTGCTGTTCCTTCGCAAGAAGCTTTTTTATGAGGGGCACCTCATGCTTCAAATCTTCTGGATTTACTGAATAAGCAGCAGCAAATTGGAGTAAATCTTTTTCACGCAAGAATGATTGTTGCAAAGGGCAAAGAGCTGCAATGCCATTTAATATTTCACACGATTGTTTGGAAAACCGACGATCTTGTTCATTAATTAGACAGTCTAGGATTTCATAGAATATGCCAATGTGGTGCTCGCAACTCTGTTCTGAACCTGCAAATGATCCCCGACAGGTTGTTTCTGATGCGATAAACCCGTCAAGTTGTCGACTAGGTTTTCTGGCCCGTTTCCGTCTAGTTGCGGATGGAATGTCACATTTTTCACAAAGTTTATTAATCTTTGTACAGTAGTGTTCGATTAGATTTGAGCTTCTCATATCAGCCAAATATCCTCGTAATGACGAGATCAGGTTGGTTACGCTTCCCAGGTCCACTTCTTGCTTTTGAAGCTGCACGGATACTTTATTTATTTTTCCCAGAATGTCCGTAAAAAAGTGTAATAAATAGACAAACTCGGCATCTATTTGAGCAAGTAAACCTCTAGCAGATACAGCACGAGCACCAGTATCATCTGCAGAAGTTTCCTTTAACAGCTTTAGTATGCATTCTAGTCGTAGTAAAGCGTTTTCGCAAGAAGTAGCTCTGCACCACCAGCGGGTGTCACTTAGATGTTGCAGCTCTCGCTCTTGTTCACCAGGAAACATTTCTTGTTGTATAGTGATAAACTTTTCATGAACAACCGAGTTACTAGCAAAAACATAAAGTGCTTCTAGCAAAATAAAGAATTCCGATACTTGGGGAACATATTTTGCCATACTTATCAAGACCAAATTGAGCCTGTGACCATGACAGTGTACATAATAAGCAAAGGGGGCTTTTTCTCGAATACGTTTTTGAACACCACTAACTGCCCCACTCATTACTGAAGCTCCATCGAATCCTAAGCCAACGAGAGATGATTTGTAATCAAGGCCCAATTTTTCCAACGTTTTCAGTATTATATCGGTAATATAGGCAGCATCCAACTGCATCATCTGGTGGAATGATATAAAACACTCTTGAATACACTGTGTGATTTCATCAAAAAATCGTACAACTATCGCTAATTGTTCAGTCTTACTAACATCTTTCGCTTCATCGGCCTGAATGGAAAAACAATAACACGATTTCACCATTTCGGCAATTTCTTCTTTTATCATCGATGCCATCACTTCAATCATCTCGTTTTGAATTGCAGAGCAGGTGTACTTCTCATTTTTAGGACCATTTTTGACACGATCAGCTACAATAGGGTCATGCTTAGCGGTAAATTGTAAAAACTTACGAACATTTCCAGGATTTCGTTCATCATCTCCTTCTCTATGCCCCCTTTGAGCAATGGCTTGAGTCGCTGTCAGAAGTAAAATTTCACCAAGGGTTTTAACATAATGGCGATTTTTACGTACTTTTTTCTGGTATGCCTCACTTATACTTTGAGCAATAGATGTATTTTCCAATTTATTGCGTCGATAATCGGCCCATGCAATGTATGAGCTCTTGTGGCAGAGAGAGTTTAAGTGCCTTGCAATGGAGCCATCTTTTCCATGTGCTTTTTTCCAACGTCTAAAGCCACTTTTTGTGAATGCATCATCTGCATTACCACTAGCAGCTGGTGCAAAATGCCTGCAAGCAAAGCAGAACATTGCATCACGTTGTTGAGAATATTCAGCCCAATCATATTTATCGAACCAAGCACCCACAAATGAACGAGCGTGAGATTTTCCTTCACTATGCTTAGGATATTCTTTGAGGCGCGGTTGAGTAGGCTTGTCACCTCCTGAAGTTGAGATGTCGGTTGGTGCAGTACACAGCAAGCTCGAACTTTGTATCTCAGAAGTCTGTACGCTAGGTCCGGCTCCTACACTTGAAGCTTTTGTAGTGTCAACTTCACTTTCACAATCTTTCCTTAATATTTTTGTAGGCGTTTCTTCAGATTGCGTTTGTGTCGTATTGCGCTTTTTTATTACAAATTTCTCCATACTCGGGTAGTTTCTATAATGATACACAATACCGGTACGCGGAGTTTAAAAGGATTGAAGGTGCGAATTAGCAGACATTGATTATGACGCAATAAAGTTAGACTAACACATCATGGCACCTGAGACAATCTATGCTGAAACGTTAAACACGCACAGCAAACGGACTGGTGAAGCATATTAACAAAAAATGACAACATTAAACTGTAAAGCTAGACCAACGTATCATAAACGCCCTATGCTCGTTGAAACTGGGGGGGCCAACCCGGGGGCCAAGCAAAAAACTGAGGGGGCCATGGCCCCCCCCGGCCCCCCCCTAGAATCACCCCTGAGTACGCACTACCGTCCGACTTACCTGAACTATAACGTTGTGGCATGCTTAGCCTAATGGTCTTGTATGCGAAGTGCAAAGAACTTCGAAATAACTGGCCACTACCTTATTAAGTCCACGGTGTACAGTAACTGTATCAAGCGATGTTTATAGAAACTGTTTCAAGCGGTGTTTATAATTATTGCATTCTTTTTTTCCTTTTGATATTCTTAATTAATTTTGTCATTAAAATTACTTGCTCTCGTAATGGTTGGGAAATGTCGCCATCTAATGACGATAGGGAGGGTGTAAACTCGAATACCTCACGACCCGTTCGCAGGGTCAACACGATTGCGGGCTATACGCACTTACTTACTACAGTGTGTCCGTTACGATATTTATAGTGGCGAAAATAGAGTGCATAATCTTGTATTCTCAAGCAAAGTGGTCATAATTGGAGTATCGTATTGTGATTCGTATTCGTTTTTCATGTATTCTGCAATCAATTACAGAAAAAGCATTTTATTGCAGCTTTCTCTTGAAGTTGATTGTTGGTGACATCCAAGTCAATGTTTTGCATAATCCGCCATTTTACAGCCTACTGTATAAAATGAAGATTTGACGTGATATAGCACGCGCACAACCAAATTGATTATGAGTAGAGCCATTTTTTTTGACCAAGCAAAATGTTTTGTTGGCTTTATTTTAGCAAACTTTGACTTTATTTTGACCTAACCGCTTTCGCCTAATTATTTATCTCTTGCCGCACTTTTTTCATTAAAAGTGCTTTATAATCCGCAATTTACATACGTTTCATCAGGGGCGTATCCAGCTAAAATATAAGTTGTGGGCGTGAAGACCTATTATTTATTAATTTTTTTTGGTCCACACTCGATTTCGGGCGGTAAATTGGACTTCGAAAGTCGTGAAGATCTTTTTTTGGGGTCCTTCCCGATATTTTAAGTGGAAACGGAAACAGGAAATTGCGGCCCTCCTCCTTTTTGAAATTTCTGAGCACGCCCCTGTTTCATGCATAGTAAATGCTATTTCCTTCTCATTTACCGCACGCATTTTTACTATTAAAACTTACTATTTTAGAGTAATCAAATATAACTGCGCATAAAATTTTAATAGCAGCTCAAAAATTCAAAAAAAAGAAAATGTAAGTTTTTTCATTTTTGCAAGGGTTAGGGTTAGGAAATTTTTGATGAAAACAATTTTAACAAGTTTTGACTTTGTACAAAATTTTGAATATATTTTAACTTTAAAAATCTACCGAAACAGCTTTCTGAACGTCTGAAACAAACGTTAGTACATGTTTGATCATGTAATAAGGTTCTGAAAAATTGCTGACTTTATTGATTTTAGCGGGTCCTTTATAACCAATGCGACAATCAGACAAAAACGAAGGCTCTGCCTTTGTAGTATAGCCCACGGTAGTTCAAAAAATCGAAAGTCAAGCCGAACGCTATAGCGCGGAACGTCAAGCTAAAGTGTTGAGGACCTTTTTTATGCAATATGGCCACTAAGAAAACATGACGACAGTACAAACGAACAACACAAACAACAAATTGTGCAACAGAGCTTGCAGATAGCCAAAAAATAAAAGAAAGTATATATTTTCGAAGGTTTTCGTCTGACACTGATCAAGGGAATCGTCAGAATATAAGTGCTCCTGTCTCAGGGGTAAACGTGGGATGAGATTGCAATTTGGGTTGAACCAAAAACTAATATTTGCAGCTTTTCTGCATCACGTGGATGATCAAAAGAACAATGTTAAATAACGAGCTGGCAGATTCACTAGTTCATTCATTCTTCAGAAACTTTTAACTGGAGCGTTACGTTCATGCCGTAAAAGAACAAGCGACGAGGTATTATTGGAATTCTAATCAAGGCAACTAACTGTGTTGATTGTTCGCCCCTAAATATCGGGTAGGCCTCCCAGCTTGAAGGATAGTTAGAGTGCTGCAATAACTGTTGGCGGTGTGAATGATAACATTTTCAATGCAACATGGAAAATCTGCGTGGACACTCCACCTCATATTTGTCAAGAAAAAATCCATGCAATAAACAGAGAAACCTTCAAAGTTTCCACTTTTATATTTGCTGCGATAGCAATAGGTCTACCATCTTCAAATACCGGTACCGCAGAACATGGCTCGGAACAATCGACCAAACCAATTATTTCCAATTTTAACCACATCAATCATGTTTCGGCTCACACATCGGCGTTAATAGGAAGAGCCGTTGCTGGCTTTTCCATTACCGTGACATTAATGGCATTGCTGTATTTTGCTTTCATAAATAACTACTTCAAAGTAATTTGCGAAAGAAAGAAAAGTGTCACTGAAACGCCCAATTCCCAACAAAACAAAGCAATTTCTGCAACCTATGCAACATAAGCAACAAAAATAAAACAAAAGTCTATGGGAAAAGTTAATCCCTAAGTCCTGAACAAAATGACAAAACAAACCAAATAGCATCGAAAAAAATATCGGTGTGCATGAAATGGGCACAAAAAGACATGTTTTAAATTATTTATTCTAATCTAATGTCAAAAAAGCAGTGCTTTTTAACTTGATTTATATTATTTGTAATGCATAAAGGTGTGTTCTCACCGAATGCGATTTTAATCCGATTTGCTGTCGTACGTAAGTTTTTCCAATTTTTCGCGTGTAGCAGACAGAAATATCTTTCGCACAATTGTAATCCAAACGATTCTTTTTCTTTCTATTGATTCTTTTGAAAAGCACCTTACCGTTGTTTTCCAGAATGGCGTGCAAAATGACGAAGCTTTACATCATAACCTCTAACTGTTTCGTAGCCTACGACCAACGTCACTTCACGAACGAAAAATCGCATCGTATTTAGTCTATGCTCCTTGAAAGATTTAGATGAACTCTACTCATTTGGATTATTATGGACTTGAATTAGGAGGTGTGAACGTAAAAGCGGTTCAAAATTGCAACTGAAACTACAGCAGCTGCATCTCGTTTTCCAATGACAGGCTATCATTACAAAGCATCAATTTTAACTTCACATGAGGATTCAATCAACAGCATTGACCAAAAACCGCTATTCTGTGTGTTTACGATGCTGCTGCCAATATTTTCTATTAACATTAACGTTTTCGCATGCCCACGATAGCCTACCAATGTCATTCGTAAGCACAAGAAAATGAACGAGCAATTGTGCATACTAGAGTTACCTCTTTTTCCCGGATTTTTAACTTACCGGGAAACGGAAAGTTTTCAGAAATATTTTCGGGAAGCCCGAGAAATTCCCGGGATCCCAAAAATCCTCGGGATTTCCGGGATTCGGGAAGTTCCGGGGAAAGATTCCCGAGCTTAATTTTACTTGGCAACAACAGAGTGACAAAGACTTTTCTTCTAAATTTCAGCATTTTTAGTCCAATTTTAAGCATTTTTTAATGTTGTTTTGACAAACTACGTTGGAGTTTTTCACATTTTCCAACAAATTAAAGAAAAACTTTTTGAACTCTCAAGCATTTGGTCGTAAAAAATTATTGGAAATTTTGAAAAATAATTTTTAACGAGTAAAGAAAAATTTAAACTTTGCATAAACGCATTTTTACGTCGGAATAATAGATATCAGTACTACAGAAACCCTAAAAATGAAAAAAAAATTTCCCGGGATACCGACATAAATATACGACTAACTAACTATATACCGGAAAACGCGAAATTTGAAAACCCCAAATTTCTTGTCCCGACTTTTCGGGAAGAAACACTAGTGCATACAGTGTAGCCTAATCACTGCTGCTAAAATCGTTTGAAATACGTATTATCGTTCACAGAGTTTTTTTGCGATGGAATTCCTCGCTACGCAAAGCAAGTGGTACATTGCTTATTCACGCACACACAACAAAATTTAGATGCAAGTTTAATCAAGAAAATGCAAATGATGTTATTTCGACTTTGAAAGTTAAAATTAATATTAGCTTTAACAAAACAAATAAAAAATGAACTTAATGTTTGTTGATGGGACGAGAAAAATATCTCCGTTACAAATGAAAAGGCGATTGCATCAATAACTGTTTAGTTTCTATATAGTTATTTTAACACCAAAAGTGCATCAAATACATCATAATACGCAATAGGGTGGAGTGAATTTTACTTAATCTTTTGGATTGGTATTTAAGGAGTTAAAACACTTGGCTTTGGTGCTTGAAACAACCATGAAACCAATTTTGGTCCACCTACCCTTAAATTGAGCCTCCTACCTGAAATCAAAGGTCACGCGGGGTCAATTTTTGTCAAATATGCTCTAACTTCTCTCCTACTGGTCGTAAAAAGCTGATTATTGGCTCGAAAAATTCAGAAGACCCATGTTTCTATCTGTTCTAAACGAACTTTTCCTTCTAATGCGAGTGGAATTTGAGTTATTTCAAAAAATCCAGATTTTAGCTAGTACTACAGCATATATTTCGTGAATTTTGACAGGTATTGCATGATCTCGCATTTTTATCAATCTCTGTTGTTGCTCGGAATTGACTAAATGATACTGAATATGAATATTAAGGAAAGAAGGTTCATTACTGTCAACTAGTTAAGCATCCTTGAAGGACTATGTTGGTGGGGTTTTCTAATCAACAACCATAATTCGAATGAAGAGTGAGTAATACTGTGAATGTACCTCACTGCATGCATTCAAAGTTACTGCTCTTCTCTTCAAAGCTTTGCAGCACTGTCCTTTATTAAATGCATAGTGGT
The DNA here is from genome assembly GCA_964006365.1 of Trididemnum miniatum. Lineage (NCBI taxonomy): Eukaryota > Metazoa > Chordata > Ascidiacea > Aplousobranchia > Didemnidae > Trididemnum > Trididemnum miniatum. The sequence continues at coordinate 7,127,129 of OZ023235.1, read as the reverse complement.
AAGTTCATTCTGCTTAGTGTATAAGTTTATACGTATTCTAAAGTTAATTATTGTATTTAGGCCTATCTTATCATTACTTTTGTTGGTGTTTTTGGTGTTCTCCTCTACTTCCTGACTATAAATTGATCAATAGCAACAACCATGCCTACTAGAGCAACTACAATTGCAAGGACTTTTGCGTTGGAGCCCTGATACAAATTCCAAAGCACTGATCAATTCCAAAGAATTACTTCCAACAAAACGAGTTGTTTTGCAGAGATTGTTGCATGAGCAAAATTGGCATGGCAAAAATACAGTACAAACTGTTTCAAAAGAACTTTCCAAAATATGGATTCAATCGAACGCGTACTCAATTTCACAACAAGCAATTTCACACAGAATTTTCTATCTTGCCAAGCGTTCAAGAAAATCTTGCGCCATCCTACATCCAAAGGAGGAGCTGCATTTTGAGAAAGGGAGGAGGATTTTATCAATCATATAGATGACTTGTACGACACGTTTAACCAAAATGAACAACATAGTAACTAGTAAGAAACTGGAAAAAACATACACAATGCGTATGAACGAATACGCCTGGAACTTTTATCATGATCAATGTGGTCCAAAAATAAAAAAATGTTAGAATATAGTAGTATACTCAATCTGATTTAAAATTTATTCATAGGATGAAACAAGAAATCTCGAGCAAAAATCATCACGGTCAACCATAGACTTCCGTTTCACATGCAGCAGCTTACAGCGACAATGCAGTTTCAACATATGACTCCTTTCAGTTCTCTCCACCGGCCAAAGGTGCAAGCATGCAATACCGGCAAGGTTTGACCTTACTCTTGCACTAATGTGTAAACAATTTGATGCGCCTGATAGTGCAGGTGCTGCCATTGCGTCAGCAGTTTTAAAAGATTTCGAAGTGATTGGTGACGTCAATTTAGCAGAAGTCATAGACTATAGACCAGGGGTTCTTAACCGGGGTAAGGGGGTAAATTTTCTGATTTAAAGATTAAAGAAAACGATAATTTTCAGTATTGAAAAAGCAGTAGTGGTACATTGGGGGTAAATTACACTTTTTTTTTCGGCAAGGGGTAAACAAGACGAAAAAGGTTAAGAACCATTTTAACAGAAGATATAGAGTCTATTATGAAACAGTTTGTACTGTATTTTTGCCATGCCAATTTTGCTCATGCAACAGTCTTCGCAAAACAACTCGTTTTGTTGGAAGTAATTCTTTGAAATCGATCAGTGCTTTGGAATTTGTACCAGGGCTCCAGCGCAAAAGTCCCTGCAATTGTAGCTGCTCTAGTAGGCATGGTTGTTGCTATTGATCAATTTACAGTCAGGAAGTAGAGGAGAACACCAAAAACACCAACAAAAGTAATGATAAGATAGGCCTAAATACAATAATTAACTTTAGAATACGTATAAACTTATACACTAAGCAGAATGAACTTACCACTATGCATTTAATAAAGGACAGTGCTGCAAAGCTTTGAAGAGAAGAGCAGTAACTTTGAATGCATGCAGTGAGGTACATTCACAGTATTGCTCACTCTTCATTCGAATTATGGTTGTTGATTAGAAAACCCCACCAACATAGTCCTTCAAGGATGCTTAACTAGTTGACAGTAATGAACCTTCTTTGCTAAATATTCATATTCAGTATCATTTAGTCAATTCCGAGCAACAACAGAGATTGATAAAAATGCGAGATCATGCAATACCTGTCAAAATTCACGAAATATATGCTGTAGTACTAGCTAAAATCTGGATTTTTTGAAATAACTCAAATTCCACTCGCATTAGAAGGAAAAGTTCGTTTAGAACAGATAGAAACATGGGTCTTCTGAATTTTTCGAGCCAATAATCAGCTTTTTACGACCAGTAGGAGAGAAGTTAGAGCATATTTGACAAAAATTGACCCTGCGTGACCTTTGATTTCAGGTAGGAGGCTCAATTTAAGGGTAGGTGGACCAAAATTGGTTTCATGGTTGTTTTAAGCACCAAAGCCAAGTGTTTTAACTCCTTAAATACCAATCCAAAAGATTAAGTAAAATTCACTCCACCCTAATACGCAATCTTAGTTACACTATTGTTAAATCTTTTTAGCATCGACAACTATTACTACGAAAACGTGCCTACAACAAAGTCTGCAACCACAGCAGTTTCATCCAACATTGAAAGCTTTCCTTTGTCTTCGACTGAAACTGCAGATGAAATCGAGGACTCAAACGGATATATGATGTTGAACTTAACAAATCTAAGCCATAACTCTCAAGCACCATCGGCTGAACGAAAGGAAATACAGTTTAGACTGTGTTGTGAAGCAATAAATGGTGAAAGCATACGAGCATAAATGAAGGGCATACGCGCAGTCTTTTCATGGATTATATTCCATTCGTTACTGCGCTATGTGTCATTAGAGTGTGTGGATCTAGTTTTGTACTCTATTGAAATTTTCTAACACGACCAGTAGGCAGTAGGTTAGCAATCCTTAATCGGTTCATAAAAGCAGGGCCGAAACTAGGCAATGCGGCTTTCCCACCGAAATCATCTTTCAGGAAAAAAATTTGGATTGGTATTTAAGGAGTTAAAACACTTGGCTTTGGTGCTTAAAACAACCATGAAACCAATTTTGGTCCACCTACCCTTAAATTGAGCCTCCTACCTGAGGTAGATGCCCCCAAAAATTTTTTTCCGGGATGGTTATACAAAGGAGAGAGCCACGAAGGGGAGATGCCAAGCTAGGTGGGTCTTGGGGGCATGCCCCCCAGAAAATTTTGCAGAGTTTGACCGTAGTTTGGAGGCTTTTTTTGCGTCTTGAGCCTTTAAAATTCTCAGTTTTGACAAGGTTAAATAGTCTGTTTTACTAGGTCCCTTACAAACCCACTAAAATAATACTGCAAGAAAAAACGTCTTTAAGGCATATTTTTGCATCTTTCACTAGAAGATAAGGGGCCCTAAGTATGCTACTAAAAGTTTGTTTGCTAGTTTTGCGACTGTTATTTTTTGAAAAATTTGCAGGGCCCCTCCCATGGCCAAAAGCCTAAATTTGATATGGGGACCCCACATCGCGTGAGTCAAGACAAAAAATATATTGAATCTTAGAATAGGCTTATTTAAGGCACTTTTATCATACGTTGAATAAATAGTACTACGTACTGACTATTTACGGCCCCTGTCGGTTGGGGGGTTGGGGGGGCGCTAGTCATGCACTGCATAAAATATAAAAAGGGCAACTTACCCGAATTTATCATGAAAAAAATTTAATAACTAGGAGGAATTGGGGCAAGTCGAAAAAGGATTTGCAGTGGTTGCGAACTATTCGAGCTCCTCATACCTCCACTGGCTTCAACATTGTGCAGCGTGTTTTAACTTTGTTTTCAAGTCCGAGTTCTCTAATTTAATCATTTACGAGTTCGAGTTCGACAAAAATATGCTTTTTTGAGTTCAAGTTCGAGTTCAGGCAGATGAATATCCAAAATCGAGACAAAGTTCTTGCCGCCGATGCTCATGCAATTAAAAAGATAGAAATATTTTGCTGGTGCGGTAGGTTCAAGACTACACCTCAGCTGTTTAGGACCATCGAAATTGTCAGTGTTGTGGTCACAATTGAACAACAAGCTATATTTCGTAGTGATCTTTTATGTCTTTTCAACAATTTAAATATCTTTCTAATGAACTTGAACTCAAACAATTTTATTCAAGTTCGAGTTCAGAAAAAACATTTTTTCGAGTTCAAGTTTAAGTTCGGCAAAATGATCGAGTTCTTTCGAGTTCGCAGCTCTGCTTCTAACACATAGAATCTTTCAATATTTTCACCAGGTGATCGTTTCATTTACACTGTTGTTTTTTATTGATGCGAAAACTTTAACCGCGGAATTTGTAAATTTGTGTCTGCTGCTATGATAAAGCAAAGCTGGATGTCTCGAGACATGTCTTGAGTGTCTCGGTCTCGCCATGTCAATGTCTCGTCTCGGTCTCGGACCTTGAAAGTCTCGGAAAATGATCATGTCTTGATCGAGACATGAAAAAAATTTGGATTTGAAACAGCATTCAGGTCTTTGATGCGGAAGCAACAATGGTACTTACCCGATGTATTCGAAGTAAAAGATTGTGCGTGATTTGGCACTTTGCAAAAACAGTTGGCCACATTTTGTTTAGACCATTTTGCTTTGTTGTTCAGGCCTGCACAATTGCAGGCTTTTGCTTTCTTTTTGTGAGCAGCATATATGAAAACTGGTCTATTTCAACCACTAAGCACATGCATTCAATGGTAATCTACTCTAGACCAGGGATGTCTAACCTTTTAATTTATTAGGAACCCATTGCAAAATTAAATATGTAACTGGCCGCAAAGCGACCAGAATTCCAATATTTCATATTATAGTTCTAAGAAAAAAAATTAACCATTGATAGGTAGGCCTTGTACTGAGCCGCATTTTGCTAAAAATGCATCTTTTTCAACAAGAAAATTTAAAAATCCATTAATATAATTAATTAATGTAATAATTAATCCTATAATGTCAATTTAGTTTTATTGGCTTTCACTCAAAGACATAACGACCGCTAGCCACGTCTAAAAAATTGATATAGGCCTATTTTTTATGGGCAAACGGTGTGTCAAATCAAAAAATTTTCAAGAGAGTAACGTGTCATATGTCATAAAATTAAGATTTCTACAAATTTGTTCCCTATGAAAGATGCTATTCTAGTCTGGTTTACAACAGCTATCAAAAGATTATTCGAAGTAGTCCAGGCCCAAAAAAGGCTTCAAATCGAAAAAAGTGCAGGGATTACAGTTGGGGGAAATTTGGTTACCGACATGGGAAGTGCTTACAGATTTGAGCTAGCTCTTTTTATCAGAAAGTTATTAACCAGATAGATTTTCAAAAATGCGTAGGGTCACAATGGCTTTAAAATGTTTATGTTAATTAATTTATTATTGATCAAATATAAAGTATTTTGATTAAATTTCATAAACACTCTCGTGCTCAATACTTGATAAACTTGCTAAAAAATTGTTTTAACGGAGGATAGTGGGCTGCAATGCTGACATCCCTGGTCTAGACCAACTTACCAATGACTTTTTGTTTAAAGTTTTCTTGACATCTTTTTCGTTAGATCAAAAAAAGAATATTGGGTCGTGTAATCGTCTGCGAGAGGTATTGCTTGCCTTGCAAGCTACAAGGACTTAAATCTTCTGTGATAATAAGATGTTTCGTTGTTATTATGGTGAACTCGTTAAATCATTAATAATAATCGTTAAAAGGATATGACCAATAGCACATTTATAATAGGCTACATCAGTTCATAACCGCGACGGCTCCATTGCTTCATTTGTTTTTGCTGATGTCATTTTGCTATAAAGTTATTTCAATAACTTGGCTTAGTAGAGCCCATACTCCAGAGTATTACTATCGTTTTTATATTTTCTAATTTTTGGCTGATGAAGTCTCGCATCTCGTCTCGAATCTCGTAACTTTAAAGTCTCGTCTCGGTCTCAAAGCTATGATGTCTCGTCTCGGTCTCGAAGCTATATGCCTCGTCTCGGTCTCGGTAGGTTAGGTCCTCGCTTCAGCTCTGTGATAAAGTTTTGTGCAGATAAGTTTACTTCCACCACATAACCGGTATGAGCTGTGTATTGTAAAACTATATTGACTAGTTAATATGGGCCTACCGGTAGTATGTTACTGTGTTACTGATGGTAATAATTGGTTTACTAAATACATACATAATATTTTACTTTAGAAAAACACAGGTCATGTTACACTGCAGATAAAATTGGGTAGAGCTCTTGGTAAAACTCCACTCAACCCAATTCATATTTGGATAAAACACGTTTTACCCAAAATATTTTGGGCATAAATCAATATGCCCAAAACATAACTTAAATAATTTTTTGGGGTAAAAAAGTTTTTGGATATACATGAAATTTTGTGGGCAAATACAATTTTTACCCAATTTTTTGGGGGGTAAACACACCTTCTACCCAAGTCCGACTTTTTCGCTTTTGGGTAATCTTTTATACTTAACAAAATAATTTTGGGTATTTTTGAAAATTACCCAAACGTAAAATATTTCGTTGTACTGTATTATTAAAAAATTTTACCCAATTTTAAATTGAACAAAACAAAATTTACTCAAACATTTAAGTTCAAAATTCTGAAGGATATTTAGTGAATACGTAACTTTCACTAGTTTTTCCTTTGCTGTATGCAGCTGAAACCTATACCATATAGCGTTATACGGATGATGAAGGCAGCAGCAGCGTAATGCAACTTTTCCTCAGGGTCATAAAGAGTCAAGCAGCCACCCTTATATGGACGGATAAATCAAAAGCTAAACAGTGGACTTTTATTGTTATTCAGATTTCCGAAAATAAGCAGCATTCATACGAATTCTCGATATACCCTGCTGCTGCTGCTTGGACTCCTGTGAGCTCAAAGTTAAAACATTTTGGAATAAAATGCTGTAAAGGTTCTTCTAAAAACTACGCATAAAGAAGGACTTTCTGTCTTTAAAATATCGTTTTAAATGTTGACATCTTGATAAATAATTGAGCGTTGCAGTTTCGAGGTGCTATAAATGGGGAATCATAACTTTCTCTGCCCTGATAGATTGGCCTGGACCGAACAGGCGTGTTTAAATAACCTGCTATCACTTGGCCACCTGCCATATTTGAGTGGCGTAGCCAAGGGTGGGAGGTACCGGGGCCATGCCCCCTTAAGTTTTACGAAAACAGAAAAAAAAAACGATGCAAAAACTAGCACTCACTTTGCTTACATTAAGCTATACAGCATAGTCATGAACCCCTTCAAATATGTTTTGGCGACGCCACTACGACCTGTCTATTTCCTGAAGGAACGCGAATCCTGTTAGGTGCCTTTCCCAACTGAACAAGTAAACTAACTGACTTGTTTTTTGCACGGTTGTTTCAATGCTCGACGTCAAACAAAGAAGTTGAATTACAGACCTCGATCTTACTAAGCTATATTTTGGCTGTTAAAAGGCATTATCTGATATACTGTACGTGCATCTATTGGCCAATCAATTTAAAATGATAGGCTCACCTATGCTGTGCAAAAGTAAAAAAAAGTTTTAGTGGGTTGTGTGCACTAATTTTTTCTCTGAACAATAGCCCCCGATTAAAAAAAGTGAATTAATCTAACCTTATATAGGCTCAGTATAAACGGACAGTGTGGAAAACAAACCGACAAGCCCGCTTTTACTGTCGTCAGGAAAAGGCACTTGGTGCTTGGTGGAACTACTTTTTCTTTTTGTTGCATAGATTGACCATAAATATTATTAGATACGCTGTTTTCAGATAGGTCGGTAGCTGAGCAAACACGCGTTCACTAAAGACTATAGGCTAAAACATTGAAAGTTAGAAATTTAAGCAACGCAGTAACAAATTTGCAAGAGGGGTGGTTGAAACTGAAGAACTTGAACGTTATGGAAAAAAATCTTAACAGCCACAATGTAATACAGTTCACAACAGTTCCAAAGATTTCATTTCTGTTCATAGAATTTCTTGGTTGTTGCACAAACAAAAGTGAGGTAGGCATTAACGTTTAGGCCCCAGAAAACGTTTTAGTAAAACGAAGTATGGAAATGGGTAACCAGATTTTCGAAAAGCTCACTTGCGCAATATCCCCTTTAACATTCGCGACTCTATCAGTAGCGTATTTAGGGGGGCATTGGGCCATGCCTCCCCCCCTTTTGACTCTGCCTTTCAGTAAACAACAACAAAATCAATTGTGCCAAGTAACTGAAATATGCCATACTCTTTTGATGGTTTCTGTAGCTTATGGCTAGGGGCGGATCTAGGGGGGTAGAATGAGGGGTATGCATCCTCTACCAGCCATTTTCAAAGTTGTTTTGAATGTATACAATTTTTCCATAATTTCGAACCTTTTCGATAGCGATAAGCCTTCCGCCTTGAGCACGCATAATCGAAAATGTGTGAACAAAATGCATCATATTTTGCGAAGCACTCAGATTAGGGTCAAACAATTTGAACAAAATTTGCCTGAAAATTATTCAAAACGCACTAAAATAACCATTTAAGCATGTAAATTTTCAAAAATTTTCCGAGGGAGCATGCTCCCGGACCCCCCTTGAGACTTTCTTGCTTCTCAATCAGCTTCAAATTTGTTTTGCCGAAAAAATACTCTTGCAAAAAGTGTGAAAATTATGGCTCGGACCCCCTTTTAAAATTTCTCGTTACGCCACTGAACGCTACCATTGGTCTTCAAGTTCAAACCAATCTGAAAAGTCACACGGCGCTAATGAGAATAGATTACATTCGGACTACCTAACTATATACAGGTAATAGAAAAGCAATCGCAAAATATTGTAGCTTCTTTTGCCAGCTTGAAAGCCAATACTTTTGTGTGACAAATCATAGGCGATTCAAGATAAAATTAGACTACATTTGTTCATTTGCAGACAGTATTTTATCTTAATTTAAGAAAATATTTATTTGCGAAGAGCCTGTACACTGATCACTGCATGCAGCGAAAATAAAATAAAATTTTAAAAAATATTGGGTATAGAATACCCAATATGACGTATTTTCAACAATACCACTAGTGAAATATTAGTACGATTCTTTGTTTTATATACAAATCGGAACACATGCGTCAGAAGAATATCAAAATCGCTTCTTGTGAGATCCTCCGTATGAAATGCAATGGTAAGTATAGGCGTGAACTAGACCCTGTAGAATAACATACATAACTCGTCCAATTTTCTGCAAATGAGCGATGGTGGCAGCGAGAACAATTTCTGGGTTTTTGTTGTTAAAAAACATTCGGGTAGCAAAAACCCAATAAAATTCATCGGGCTCTTGGCTTGGGCTAAAATAGCCCAACGCATAATGGTTAGTAGTCAGTCAGTTTACTTCATTTGGGTAATCTGCACCCAACTTAAGAAATTGGGTTTCTCAACGTTAATACCCAAAATGTTTACCCAAAAAAATACCCAATTTTATTTGCAGTGTATAGTTGTTGCAAATCCTTAACACTAATTATTTGTCGGCGTATTTAAATTCAATTTTATTTAAATGGTTTGCTGTTAAAATATGCAATTTTGGTGTATGGATTGTGATAAATGCAATATATTCTGCATGCTCAGTGATGATAATGAGTGCAGTCGAAGATTTAGTCCTAAAGACTTTTCTATCCGCTTAATCAATTTCAAAAGTAAGGCAAAAAAAAAACAACCTAGAAAAGAGATGAAATCGAGATGTCCAGGTAAAGCAATGTAAAAAAGAGTCTTTACAGTCTGGAATGAGTTAAGCCTAGATTGACTGTACGTAGCAAGGCTGACAAGACTTATGTTATAGTCGAAACATGAATTTGTCCCTTGCAAATTTCTCATCCAAGGCAAAAGTTGTTTTTGCACTACGCAAAGTTACGCTGAACTATCACATATAAAAACTTTTGCAACTAAAAGTAGTCCTTTGCATGCATGGTATATTGTGAATAGTCACTGTATAACGAGTTGCATGAAATTCCGCTGCCCGCATTAGTGTCTGATATGATGGCAGAAGAATTGTTAGTGATTGGTTTTGAAAATTTGATTTTACTTTGTCAAAGAAGCCTTAACTTCAAACAGTTAATTTTTTGACAAATCATTGCCTAGTTAGTTGGTAATGCATTCAGTAGTGACTGGATTCTTATACTGCATATTATTTTGTGATTGATTGTGTCATAAGCTCAGTTTGTGTGCCCCCATTATAATGCTAATTACTTAGTGGGGAGAAAGGGGCAGGGCCGAAACTAGGCAATGCGGGCCCCCCCCAAAATCATCTTTCGGGCCCCCTAAAAATTTTTTCTTGGATGGTGATACAAAAGAGCGAGCCCCGAAGGGGCGATGCCAAGCTAGGTGGGTCTGGGGGCATGCCCCCCCAGAAAATTTTACGGAATTTGACTTCATTTTAGAGGCTTTTTGTGCGTTTTGAGCCTTTAAAATTCCTCAGTTTTAACAAGGTTTATTAGTCTGTTTTACTAGGTCCCTTCCAAACCCACTAAAATAATGCTGCAAGCAAACCCTATACTCTAACATTTCGCTACCAATGCGACGAAAAAACGTTTTCAAGGCTTATTTTTGCGCTTTTCACATGAGGATGAGGGGCCGTTGTATGTTACTAAACGTTTGTTTGCTAGTTTTGCAACTGCTATTTTTCGAAAAACTTGCAGGCCCCCTCATGGCCAAAGGCATAAATACAATATGGGGGCCCCACATCGCGCGAGTTAAGACGAAAAATATATTGAATCTTAGAACTGGAAAGGGGATTGCAGTTTTTTTGTTGGATTGAAGTAGTGAATTATGCGCAACCGACATGGGAAGTGCTTCCAGATTTGAGCTATAGCTCTTTTTATGAGAAAGTTATTTACCAGATAGATTTTCAAAAATGCATAGTGTCACAATGGCTTTAAAATGTTTGTGTTAAATCAAAATCAAATCTTCATTATACTCGCCGTGTTACGCCGAAGCGTGTAACGAGTTGCGGGGCCCATCTCCGCGGCTTAGCGCCTGGGCTACACAGCTCCGAAGAAACGTCGCAACGGTGGCGAATCGTTGGCGACACTGTGCCGATTTGACCGGCCCGGGAATCGAAGCCCAGACCTCCCGCACCGTTATGCGCAATATTGCTTTTATGCAATAGTGAATTGTATGAAAATCTTTGGCTAAAATGTGAATTATGACGCACAAGCACACTGTTTAAATGTGGTAATTGAGAAAAATATTTAACAAAGTCGATATAATGCAGCTTTTTTGTAAACTAAAGTTTTGGTCACTGTTCTGAATATAAGCTATTATAGTTCATCATTTTCACACTGTGAACAATTTTTACGTTTTCAGCTTTCCTTACTATCGTAAAGTGGCATGTTTGTTATAGGTTGCCTGCCGGTGTTAGTCATATGCACTATGCAGGATGAAGACCTGTACTGTTACTGTGCTACTAGTATTGTTAGCTAACACTGTTTTATTTAGGTGCTGGAGTCTTTTATAAACCCTTATCACCTTGGCATTGTTTATGTCCAGTTTTGAAAACGAAGTGGAAATTATCTATGAACAACAAGACATTAAAGGCATATTTTACAAGTCAGTATTTTTCATTGTAGGTTGCTCTGCTGATTATTGTGCTGTGATATTACAATTGACCTACAAGTTTATTTTATTTTAAAGTGTTACGGTATTTATATCGATCAGATGGCCAAGTGGGATAGAGCGTCTGGTTCTTGTTCGGTGGACTCGGGGTTCGATTCCGAGTCGAATCGAACCGATGACTTAAAATTTGTATTTGCAGCTTCCCTGCTGGACAGTTTGGAGCAAGATGGCTAGTTCGCTTGTTTAGCTGTTGGGAAAGGCACAAAATGGGATTCCTTCATCTTGGTGTGATAGATATATGGCCGGCAACTCCAAAGCGAGCTTGTTTTGCTGTGGGGAAAAGCACTTGTGTATATGGCCGGCAACTCCAAAGCAAGCTAGTACAGCGCTCAGTAGCTTTCTCGTGATAAGAGGATAAAAATGCGACTAAATAAATAAAACAACGGTTTTCGTTTCTAATCAAACATTAAACTACAGCTTGGATTTTTATTTTTAGATGCAAAGCGTTGAAATGTTTTTCATTCACCATCATGTGAGCTTGCAGGATAAGTGCTTGTGCTGCAGATTCCAGAGCTGTGTTTTCGACAAACCGACTCAACAGGAAACCAATATCTCAAATCATAAACAATACTTTATACCTATCGTGAACATAATGAGATCATTATTTTGGATGTAAATGTTTATTCTGCAGTGTCGTTCAATGTTTACCATGCCAAGATTTGTAAGCGTTGCATAGATGTAGCCTACAATTGTTCATGCGTTTAATTCCAAATTTTGCTAAAATGCTTTGATACAATTCGAGCCAAAATTATGATCAAGAACACAATAACAAAGATATTTTATTTTCAACAATTTGCTTTAATCTGCTCTACAAGTGTGAGTAGGGCTCAATCTTCTCTGGCAGAGTGCTCAATAACTAGGGCTAGCTAGAGCTTGTATTGTATTTGAATAAAAACCGTAAAACATCCCTCTTTGAATGAGATACACTATTCCCCCGGAAGAGCCGACAACGGCGAAACAGGCTGTAGTGGCTTCACGATTTTACTGTGATTTTATTCAGATGTAATCTGTTCTACAGATATTTATTGCAACATACGTATTTTTATGTCCATAACAAGATGCCGATGTAATTTTAAATGATGTGCTGTAATACCGGTATATCGAAACACTACTACCGTACTGTTGACCTGAATAAATTATGTGCTTCTCATTATAACGTTTGTGTTATTTTTTGGATATGCTTTGGATGTGTACCGTTGCTAAGTTTTATTTTTACTTCAGCCCACACAATACCTAATTCTCTTAATGGAAAACTTTTAGGCCTATCCTTTTAACAACCGCCCCTAGAAACTCTTTTTAAACGCTGAAAAATTGCATCAAGTGCTTTTTTGAGGCCGCTAACAGGCAGGCTACTGATCATGCATCTAGTGTCTATTTGCAGAAAATACCAAATTTTGCGAGGAAATAATGGAGAAAACGCTTGAACAAAAATTTTTGCATTGAATTTAGTCGTGTTGACCCGAATATTTTGGTGAGAGGTAGCGAGACATGACAATTAGAGCACCTGGATCTAGAGATAAAATAACGGAAGATAAGAATTTGCGTAGTTTCACGAACGAATTGGCTGAGGTTTTACCAAAAAGTAGCTTCGAGTGCATGAATCTTCGTTAATTATTCTGAGACAGAAAAATAGTTTAACGAAACTATAAAAACCATTACGCTAAGTTACGATTTTTACAGGGCTAAAATTTGCTTCACGCAGAAAAATTGGTTCTTGTCGGTGTAAAAGAGTGTTTTTAGTCCGGTTAATACGATTAATTTAATACGACTTGAAATTGGTTCTTATTCTTATGACCGGTGCCTACGGGTTTACTGCGAAATAGTGCCTACAGGGTTACTGCGAAACAATGTGGTATTATGTCCTGTAATTTCAGCCGTAAAATTCATTTTGAGCACCCACTCCAAAAATAATTTCGGCGTCCCTACATAAAATATTGGCTAAGTTCTGGCATAAACGTATCAATTTCACAGACCTACCGGTAACTAATTCCACAAAGGCAAAATTTCAATGGGTTTAGGGCAGGGCTGGGCAAACTACCGCCCGCTAGACCATTTTATGCGGCCCGCAGACACAGAAATATAAACTCCTACCGTAATCAAGGCTTTTTATGCTCTTGACTGATTCTCCGTAGAAAACAGGACATCTGAGGACGTGTAGACTTTTTTTTTTGCTCTTCCAACCACTACTGCCCTCGGCTTCAATTTTTTTTCAAATGTGGCCTTTCGTGTGAAAATTTTGCCAACTCCTGATCTATGAGATTGCAGTTTTGTGCGAGAATACGCCCTGTAGCTGCTCATGCACTCACCTGCCTGACTACCACATAGCGTACTGTTGGTAATAGGGCCTACGCTAATAATATGTTTTTTAAATATCTTTTGTCTCGCAAATTTAAATAAAATTGGACAAGCAAAAATTTTATTGCATCAGCTGAATGGGATATTTTTACTTTTAAAAATGATCCTTTTAAGTGTTAATCAGACTGCAAATTCATCCTATGATCTGTTTTGTAAGCTTTTTTGCTGCTTTTATTTTGAATAAAAGTTAGGTGAAATAGATGCATGAGCTGAAAAGGTCATTTTGCCGAAGTAAATTCATCTTGTTAACCTGGGTGCGAATCGAACGCTAAAAATTTTGCTACTTTCTACGTCACTTCAACGCAAAGCCTCGCTCAGCAGCGCAAGTGAAAACATAGAGTAGACAGAGACGCTTTGGGCAGCAACGCGTCGCGTCGCTCTAGTGTAGACCAGGCCTAATGGTGTTGTTGATAATCCAGACTTCAGAGGAATTCATTTCATTACAAGTTGTCATTAAATGATTATATTGCAAAGTTTGATTTATTGTTGTAAATAGCCTAACACTGAACTGAATATCCATAATCAATTTTAAGCAAAAATTTATAAGATTTGGATCGATTGTGCAAAGTTTATTGAAAATAACTCATTTCATTGATTTCAATACTTCCATCAAGCTTTTATAGTTTGAGCTTTTGATTTAATAAATCATCTGCGTTTAAAAACTTGTTAATGACAAATATCAGGACCAGTAGCTTTTGTAGAACAAGTCATTGTACTTTTTCATAACGAGGAAGCCATCAAAACTCTACTACGAGCTCGCTCTGCCAGTCACCTGTCTACCTCTGTAAAACAAGAGATTGTACTAAGTGTCTTTACCAAACGCACAACAAGTAAGTTTGACCACTTCCTTAGCACTGAGTGTTCAATTCATTTAATACTAAGTGTCAAGCAGGAAAGTTGCAAATACCATTTCAACGTGATAGGTTTGACCACATTCGGAATCACGCTCGAGTCTACCGCTACAGAGTCAGACGCTTTCTACTCATCCATTTGAGCTGAGCTCGTTGAAATGACGGTTTGTGCTTTAGTAGAAAAAAGTTTTGGTACCGTCACCGCTTACAAGTTGCAACTAACGTTAAAGTTGAAAACGGTTTTTGCAAAATCAAAAAAAATCAAGTTTTTTTATACTGGCGGTACTACGATGAAGCGAGCAACGAGTGGCGGGGTCCATCTTAGTGCTTGGTCAACATAGCTCCTAAGAAACGTCGCAGCGGTAGCGAATTGTTGGCAACACCGTATCCGATTTGACCGGCTCGAGAATCGAACCCACGTCCTCCTATACCAATAACGATGTGCTCAATAACTAAACTAAGCGGCAGGTTTGCAACCTCCGCGTATTTCAAAAACTTACTGCAAAGGGCTTTGAGTTGGGCATTACTTTTTAGGGCTTTGTGTTGGGCAGCACTTTTTATAATTTGGATAAAAAGACTTATTCACGGGCAGCGTGACAAGACACGGTGCAAACGTCCCCGCACTCTATCTCAACACACCCAATTGCAAAAGCCCAATGAGTGCAGTGGCTTAGTTTTTTGTATAGTGAGTCTAAAACTGGTGAAATCTAACTTTACTTCACGATAAAAAATAAAGTAAGTTCGTTTTCCTGCTCGGGAAAAATCAAATATATAAAAAACATGTACTATTGAGCACGGTTTCCTGTTGACAAAGATGAAAAATAGTTTCTGGGACAGTACTAATGTCATGAGCCAGCAATTGTAATTGTAGCAAAGCCAACCAGGAAGTAATGGCTATCCAAGTAAGGGTTCATTAGGCTTTGCACAACATAGCACTTTTAGATAAGCCTACTTTGAAAACAAAGCAGGTAAAAATCATACGTTAATAACAAGTCAAAAGCCAGTTTCAACTAACTTAGAGCGTTCTGTACAACAGTGTTTCGTCAGGAGCGCAGATGTGTGTATATCTTTAGCCTGTCATAGTAAATGGACAAAGTGCATAATGCAGGTTAGACTACAGTGTGCCAGTTACATTCACTTGGTTTTGTTTGACCAATTACTAACAAAAGCCCGGTAGTGACGTATGACCAGCCTAATGGTTAGGACGACCATTAAGCCGGTGACGTGTCACAGTCGGTGCGGGCACGCATTTGAACCGCACTAGTTAAGCCCCTCATCACATATAATAAAATTCCATTTAGGCTGGGTGGTAGTTCACAGTTACAGTAAATCATGGCATCTAACATTGCAAATGTTTCAGGTTTAATTGGACGTAATCGTTCTTATGAGCATATAGGTGTGTCACTCTTGCAAAGAAAACGAAGCCACCAAGCATTGGAAGAAACATTGTTGCAAATATTTGAGTGATCGCAAGTGCAAAGTATCTTCCGACATAAAGTCTTTCGCTGTATGGACCGTCAGATAACTTAAAGTTTGTTTTGCTGAGTTTTTTAGGAAAACTTTCCAAAACACCAAACCTTTTCTGAACGCTAAAATTGGTTTGAGATTGCCCATTTGAGGCAGAAGCTCG
The DNA here is from genome assembly GCA_964006365.1 of Trididemnum miniatum. Lineage (NCBI taxonomy): Eukaryota > Metazoa > Chordata > Ascidiacea > Aplousobranchia > Didemnidae > Trididemnum > Trididemnum miniatum. The sequence continues at coordinate 7,111,118 of OZ023235.1, read as the reverse complement.
CCCTTACTCCATCTATTTCTCAAATCATGTCTTGTAGAAGTCCCTGTATGTCGTCTAACGGACGGCGTGTTTTTACGTTTATGAATAACGAACCTTTTGACCGCCGTAAAGCCGACCGCAACTGCAACAGTACAGGGAAAATATTAACAAACAACTTGTCTGCAGATGATTATCGCTCCCTAAATGAGTGCTGTGATTCTAGAGAACACTATAGAAGCGGTTTGGCGTGGGCAAATAACAATTGCAGAAGTAACGCAACAGCACCGTACGCCTGGAGTGCTCGTCCATATCGCAACACGTGTGTAGATGGATCGCCGCTAAATATTCAACTTCCTACCGACCGGACGGGATGCTGGAGCGCAACAATAACTTTTGGTGGTGACAATAACAATATTTTCCATTCAAACTGGACAAGGTGCAGTGCTCCCCTGCCTTATATCTGCCAAGAAGAAATCCAACTTCCAATCACAAAACCAAAAATAGTGAGCGACACGACTATTTCAGCGATCAGTTTTACGGCAAAAACTCAATTGGAATCACAACATACGTCACTTCCATTGATTCAGCAATCTAAGGACATCATTTTTACCACGGATTATACTTGGATGCTGATAGGAGGAGCCATCGGTTTTGTTATATCTGCGATATTAATGACGTTATTGTTTTGTGCTGTCAAGAACAAAATTTTACACAAGTGTCGTGAAAAAAGCAGTCGTTTACATCTATCCACTGAAGCATCCAGTTCATCAAAAAGTACAGCAAATCCGGCACTATGCAAGTAAGTATAAGACGAATAAACATCCCAACAAAAATTTCAAACTTTTAGCGAATGACCAGTAAAAGTTACATTCAATTCAAATTTGCGATTAACTGTTTCCTAAACACTTTTTGCTATTACACACGTTGTGTAAAATTATGAAATCAAATAAATAGCCCACTGAAGCATGACTTACTCGTTCAAAAAAAAAAAAAAAAAAAAAAACACAGTAGCGTACCCTTGTGTTTTTGAAAAGCGGAAACTGTAAAATTAGTTCAGTAATGTCATATGGCATTACCACCTTGATTAAAACACTTTGAATTTTTGCAGCGTCTGGGATCGTAAAAACGAATACTTATCGCCGTCTGAACATCCTGATCCAATATCTCCCATCAGTGAGTTGAAGGACTCAAAAGGATACATGATTATGCAGTCCACCAACCCAAGCGATTGTGTCCACTCACCAAGAAATGAAATTCAAAAAAATTGCATTCAGCCTTACGAAATAACACAAATCAAAAGCCAACAAACTACAAATGAAGATATTTGCAACACAGCATACGTCAAGCCTTTGTATTAAAACTATAAATGCTATAATCGAAGCAATGATTTAGCATTTGATGTTTGTGCATGAAGTCCGATTTGCTGTCATGATGATCTAATTAACTGTACTTTTTGGTACGGAGAGCTTTATCATTAACTTTCTATAGTCATACGGTAGAGCCATTTTAATCAAAGAAAGCTCAACCGGAGCAAAATTTCTGTGTCAACCGTTATTAATCATGTGGTTGCAATTGTATTTTTTGCATTACTCGCAGATAAACGCTGTCATCTGTTGGGATGCAAACAACCCACTACCGTCTGACTTACCTGAACTATAATGGTGTGGCATGCTTAGCCTAATGGTCTTGTATTCGAAGTGCAAAAAACTATGAAATAACTGATCACTACCTACTCAAGTCCACGGGGTACAGTTTCAAGTGGTGTACATAATTATAGCATTCTTTTCTTTCTTTTGATTTTCTTAATTAACTTTGTCTGTAAAATTAATTGCTGTCCTAATGGTTGGGAAATGTCGCCATCTAATGACGATAGGATGGATGGAGACTCGAATACCTCACGGCCCGTTCGCAGTGACAATACGATTGCGGGCTGTACGGATGTACCGTATTTACCACGATGTTTCTGTTACGACATTTATAGTGGCGAAAATTGAGCTATGGGTATACTCTCGCATTCACAAAGAAAGAGGTCATGATTGGAGCATCATGTTGTGATTTGCATTCGTTTTTTGTTTGTATTATGCAATTGCTTGTCAGTAAAAGCATTTTATTGCACTTTTTTCTTAAGGTTGATTGTTGGTGATATCAAAGTAAATTTTTCTCTTAATCAGCTATCTCACAACCAAGTATCAAATACGGATTAGAAGTGATATAGCACGCGCAAATCCGGATTGATTATGAACGATGCGTCAATCAAACAAAAGAGGAAAGCTCTGTCTCTTTAATACTGTACTGTAGAATAGAAAATCGAAGTCAGGCCAGGCGCTATAGCGCGGAACGTCAAGCTAGATTGTTGAGCACGCTTTTTTAAAGGTTTGGATACAATATGACCGAGTATTAATGACCACTAAGGAAACATGACGATAGTACAAAGCAACAACACAAACAACTAATTGTGCAGCAGAACTTGCAGATAGCCAAAAAAAAAAAAAACTTCATATTTCCAAAGATTTTCGTCCGACATTTGTCAAGGTAATCGTCAGAACAAAAACGTTCCTGGCTCAGGGGTAAACTCGGGGTAAGATTGCAATTTGAATCAAACCAACTGACGTTTGCAGCTTTTCTGTAAAACTGACGTTTGCAGCTTTTCTGCGCGAAGTTGGGGGCAAAAGAACAACGTCAGCAATCAGCTGGAAGGTTTACTTAATTGTTAATCTCACTCATTCTTCATGGACTTTCAACAGCTTTTAACAGATCAGATGGCCGAGTGGTAAGAGCGTGCGCTTCTAGAGCTGTAGACTCGGGTTTAATTCCGAGTCGGGTCAAACCAATGACATTGAAATTGGTATTCACAGCAGAGATGGAAACCGGTCAGGTCAAGATTCTTAGACCGACCAGTCAAGCCGGTCAAATTCTCCTTTCTTGCAACTAAATATATCTAAGCCGGTCAAAAAACCGGTCAATTTCTCCTTTCTTGCTACTAATATACATCTAAGCCGGTCAAAAAAACGGTCAAATTCTTCTTTCTTGCAACTAAAATACGCCAATAAACACCAACCAAAATGTACATACCGATATGTATTTTTTAAATCAAACAATTTTATGAAAACGGCATTAACAATTGACACACATTCTGAAAACAAAGGTTTGTAGTATGTTTTTAACAGTGAGACTTGCATACTTATCAACGTAGTTGACATTCACTTTTTTAGCAGGATTGTGATAATAGTGTGATGTCATTACATTACCGTATCGCTCCATCGTAACCGACAGGCTTTAGCTTCTTTTCATATTCGTGGGCTGGTCGGGTTGTCATGTAACAGTCCGGGCTGGTTGTGGCGTTTGTTAAAGTGGTTTAAAAAAGAAGGCCTCCTTATGATTATACGTTTTATCTCCTATCGATTTATGCTAACCAATCAAGTGGAATTTATGTACAGCAAGTAAACTGTCAAGTAAACGTCAAAGTCAAATCAAATAAAATCAAAAAATGCTAGCTTCGTATTTATCCAAGTGAAACAAATCAACAGGTGAAGTTTACTTTTATTCAAATAATGTTTTTATTAGATGAAACTTTACGTGTTCAATACATCTTGAGACGAAGTTAGTGTAAATCACAGTTTGTCATTAGGTTTATTGAACACTGAGCCGGGCCGGTCAGTGACCGGCCAACCGGTGCAGATTTTGAATTTTACCGGTCGGGTCGAGAAAATTCAGACCGGTTCCATTACTGATTTACAGCTTCCCTGCTTGACGCTCAGCATTAAAGGGACAGCGTGGAGAACAAGCCGGCAAGTTTACTTGTTGTACCGTTGGAAAAAGCACTTAGGGGGATTCATCCATTTTGGTCTGGTACAGTAGACAGGTGGTCGACAACTCCAAAGCGAGCTCCTTATAGCGCTTTGATCGCTTAGTCGTGATAGGAGGATAAATCTGCAAAAAAAAGCTCAGATGGCTGACTAACACAGCGTTTACCTCTGCAGTCTCGCGTTTGATTCTGAGTTAGGTCAAACCATAAATGGCTTTAAAATTGGTATTTACCGCTTCACGCTCAGTATTAAAGGGAGAAGGTAAAGAACAAGTGGCAAGTTAACTCGCTGTGCAGTTGATAGGGCGATTGAAGATATTCATCATCTTAGAAAGATAGGCAAGAAGCCGGGAACTTCTAGTCGAACACGTAGTAACGCTTTGTTCCCTTTTTAGGAACAGAAAGATACTGTAAGTATGCAACCAAATAGAAAAATAAAAACATATGTCGGCTTCGAGAAAACCTTACAACGAGTTAATGAAACGAGTAGGCCTACAGAGAAGATTTGATTTTTTTTAAAAAAATTTTGTGTGTGGCCATGGTTACTGCAGATACTCCGCATTTAAGGAAGCTCTTGCTTACCAGTTGCTTCACGGCAGCGTCAATGACAAAAATGCAATTCAAGCAAAACACATCAGAAAAGTTGGAATACCGGTACCGATATTGTTGCATCGCATGGTAATATTGACCCCCAACCCACCCGTGCGTACGCCACTGATAACGGCAGCTGCAAAAATCGTTTGTATCACGAATTAACTTTTCCAGAGTTTTTTGCGATGGAGTTCCTCATTATGCAAAGCAAGTGGTATTGCTTATTCACGAACACTACAAAATTTAGATGCGAGTTTAACCCAGAAAAAGCAAATGATGTTATTCCAACCTCGAAAGTTACAGTCGACATCAGCCCTTAGGGCCTAATAAAAGATGAACTAAAGCAGGGGTGGCCAACCTTTCGATTCCATGCGCCAGTATTTTTCACCCTTAATTTAGATGCGCCACATCAAGCATCCATTTCTTTTCAGTTTTTTAAAACAAGGGCGTGCAATATTGGTGAAGAGCAAAAAAAGGTGTTCACTTCTCGCCCTCAGACGGTAGCGCACCCAGGATTTGGCAAAAAGGGGCTACAACCGGGGGTCTGGGGGTGAAACCCCCAGCCCCCAACGGATTTTTACGGTTTTCATATAAAAAAACACTCATTTTAGCACACTTTTTTTATCGAAAAAGGGCGTGCTGTGAGTGCAGTTACTACGGACAATGCAAAAATATTTTCGCAGCTTATGTCTAAAAACAGAAGCTTGGCTAAAATAAGTGAAAGGAGGCTACAACCATTATTAGTTTGAGAAATTATAGACTGAAAGTTAGGTTTTAGCACCTTATTACAGGGCCAAAGGATGGGGGGCATGGTACCGTGGCACCCCTGCGTGCGCCTATGCCCTCAGACGTCTTGTTTTCCACTAACAATGTCGGTGGAGAGCAAAAAAAATAAAAAGGTCTTCACGCCCTCAGATGTTCTGTTCTCCACTGAAAAATATCGGTGAAGGGCAAATAAAAAAAAACAAAAAAACAGTGAGTAGAAGTATCTTGTCATCAAAAAGGTGCAACGCGCCACTTTGAAGTAGCCAATGCGCCACGTATGGCGCATGCGCCACAGGTTGGCCACCCCTGAACTAAATGGTTGTTGATGGGACGAGAAAAATAGCTCAGTCATAAGTAGAAAGGCAATTGCATCAATAATTGTTCAGTTTCTATATATCAGCGGTTCCCAAACTTTTTTGTTGTAGGCGCCCTTTGAAAACTTATTAATCCTCGCGGCTCCCTTATGAAGCCAAAATTTCCAAATTGCAAGTATACTCCAACGAATTTATGTACAGCATGTTGAAATCATTGATATGCACAAAAATGTCAGCGTTTATTTACAATGAAAAGCGTTTAATCAATGTGAGCAGTGCGCTTGCTGCTCTTCGCACATTTTATTAAACCGCGGTGCAATGCTTGATATCAGGGCTGGGGAGCCATTGCAGAAAATGTCTGGCTCCGGCTCCAGCTCCGGAGCTCTCAAGCGTTACATCTGTGGCTCCAGCTCCGGCTCCGGAGCTGAATATTTTTTAAGTGCGGCTCCGGCTCCGGCTCCACAAATTATGGTCGGCAAAGATTTGCTTATACCATCTCAAACGTGCCAAAATTTGCAAATGATGCGAACTTGTTTGTCTAAACACTACGCTACAAGACAAAAAACAATTGGTTATAGAATCAACAAACTAAGTGGTCTTTTTGTGCCAAAAATTGAAGGCTCGGTTTGGTCAAGATTTTCAACCATTCGGAGCCGGAGCTAATTGTTTCATTTATGGCTCCAGCTCCGGCTCCGGCTCCACAACAAATCCAAATTACGGCTCCGGCTCCGACTCCGGCTCCGAGAAAAATGCTTGGCTCCGGGGCTCCGAGCTCCGGCTCCCCAGCCCTGCTTGATATGGCAACACGCATGTCGCGTTCAATGTCGATCTTACTGCAATAATTCGACTTGATAACTGCTACCGCAGAAAAAACCCCCTTCGCATAGGTATGACGTTGCAAACGGCACAAGAACACGGAGAAATTTGCAGCCTACAAGAGGAAATTCAGATCGAGCTTTAACCCAGAATGAAATGAGAGAATTAGGGTTGAATATGCTTTTCAAAGTGAGGTCAGAAGAAAGATCGATAAATTGTTCAGCTTCCAGTGATGTAAACCTTTGAGGGGTATTTGCATTATCAACAAAAGGATTTCTTATCCAATTGTGCTTCTCCATGTCTTCAGGAAAATATTTTTCAAAATGCGAGATTAGAGCATCCAAATGCGAACACATCACAGTCTTCAAATTACACTCATCGGTATTCTGCAGGAAGATATTGCCAGATTGCGAGTTTAAATGGGATTTTAAAAGTGGAAAACTTTCACACTGCTCGTTATTTATCAACAAATCACTTTTCCACAACTGTAGCTTTCTTTTAAAAGCTGTAATTTTGTCATGGAGTTGCAGAAGGTGAGTATCTTTTCCTTGGAGTGAGAGGTTTAATCGATTTAATTTTGCAAAAATATCACAGAGATACGCCAACTGAGTCAGGAAAACTTCGTCCTCAAAAGCAGTAGCAAGTGCATGGTTTTCTTCTTTTAAAAATATGGAGATTTCGTTTCTCAATTCATACACACGTAAAAGAACTTTGCCTTTGGAAAGCCACCTTGCATTACAATAAAACAATAAGTTGTTGTGTTCTGCTCCTAATTCATCGCGAAGACGTAGGAAAAGCCGAGCTTTTAGCGGTCTTGATTTAATGAAGTTCACAGTTTTGACAACAACTTCAAGCACTTCATTAAGATCACCACTGAGCTGTTGCGAAGCCAGCGCCTCACGGTGTATTATGCAGTGGGTCCATTTTGCATTGACGGCAACGTCCTGCACTAATAATGTTCGCAGCCCGCCCAAATGACCAGACATAGCTCGTGCACCATCGGTGCATAAACCAACGCAGCATTTCCACTCGAGGTTATTTTTCTGAATAAAATTGTTCAGTATCGTAAACAATTCTTGTGCTCTACAATTTGTTAAGATGGGCTTACAAAAGAGCAAATCTTCGACGATGTTGCCGTCGTTATCAATAAAGCGTACATAGCAAATCAAATAAGCATCTTTATTACTGATACTGGTTGTTGCCTCGTCTACCTGTAAGCCGAACTCATTTCCCTGCATTTTCGCTACGAGCTGATCATGAATATCTTCCGAAATTTTATGAATTTTCCTACAAATGGCATTGTTTGAGAGTGGAACAGGTTTTAGTTTTTCAGCAGCTGATTCTCCAATCATTGTCGAGACACAAGAGCAGCAGGAAGCACGAGTTCTTCCCCAATGGTATGCGGTTTTTTACATTTTGCCATTCTGTATGCAACTTTGAAAGAGGCAAGCTGTGCTTTGGCTGGTGTGTGCAAAAAATTTGAAAATACGACTGACTGCTTATTCATTTCTTTTAACTTTCGAGCAAAAAATTCGCGTGGTTTTTCAGATAACTTTTTGTGGACTGTGGTTAAGTGGCGTTTTAGTTTACTTGGTAGCATACAATCCGCAGCTAAAACTTTGCAGCAAATAACACACTGCGGATGTTCAACACCTTCCGTTTCTGCGACTGTAAAGCCAAAACTGAGATAATCACTGTTGTATTTTCTAGTCTTCTTTCTTCCGCTTTTCTCTTTGTTTACATCTTCTACCTGTCTCTTCTGAGCTAAAGTATCAGTAACTAATGCGTCCATTACGAAGCCGATAAAGTGTTAATACTTTAGTAATTGCTTGACACTACGGAATGTGCTAATTTTCTATAATTGTGTGGCTGATATAAAAGAAAATAGTTTTGTCAAAGGCATGGTAGACTATCGCATATCTAGACAAGCACGCATTTGGATAACCAAGCAACCTCTTCAAAACTATTCACTGAAGTGACAAACAGTCAATTAATGAGAAGCAGTTATTAGGCAAACCATTATTCGTAAAACAATGCCACGTTAGTCAGCAAACAAAGGGAGAAAACACTAAAGTTTAGTTTAGTGACTAACCAATGGCTTTGTAACAAGTAAAACGAATACAACAAGCACTGTAACCACGCACATGCACTGCAATTTTTGCGAGAAAAGCAGTAAATGCAATAACTTCCGCATTCTTTCGCGGCGCCCCTGGCAATTTATCCCCTGGCGGGTAAATTTACCCGCTGTTAAAAACTTCTGCTTTAGGGGAATGAATTTCATTACCAGTTGTCATTAAGTGATAATACGTCATTAAGCCTAACACTAGATCGTCACCTGAAGTGAGCATCGGTAATCAATTTTGAATTAAAAAGAATTCATGAGGTTTAAATCGATTGGGCAAAATTTATACAAAATAATTCAATTGAACACTTCCTTGTAAGCTTTTATCGATTGTGCCTATGCATTAATAAATCATCTGCGTTTTAATATTTGTTGATGACAAATATCAGGACCAATTGCCTTTGCAGAATATGTCATGTTATTTTTTAATTATTTGGAAGCATATTTTCCTCCTGTCACAACGAAGCGATCAAAACGTCATAACGAGCTCGCTTAAGAGTTGCCAGCCAAATGTTTACCGCTGTAAGATAGGAAATTGCGCTAAGTGTCTTTCCCAAAGGCACAACAAGTGAATTTGACCACTTTCTTAGCACTGTTCATTCAATGCTAAGCGTCAAACAGGAAAGCTGCAAATATCATTTCAAAGTGATTGGTTTGATCACACCCAGAATCAAGCTAGAGTGTACCACCAGAGAGGCAGACGCTTTCTACTCGTCCATTTGAGCTGCACTCATTGAAGCTACTGTTCGAACTTTAGGGAAAAAGTTTTGGTATCGTCACCGCTGACAACAACGTTAATATTGAAAACGGTTTTTGCAAAATTAAAAAATCAAATCTTCTTTATACTCGAGGTACTGCGCCGAAGCGTGTAACGAGTAGTGGGATCCATCTCAGCGCCTGGGCAACACACTCAAAGAAACGTGGCAGCGGTGGCGAAACGTTGACGACATTGTGTCCGATTTGACCGACTCGGGAATCGAACCAACGTCCTCCCGTATTGATAACGATGTGCTCAACAACCGAACTAAATGGCGGGTGTATCAACCTTCGCAAAAATTCAAAAACTTACAGTAAAGGGCTTCGAGTTGGGCAGCACTTTTAGTAATTTTAATAGAAAGATGTATTCACGGTCAGCATGACAAGGCACGGTGCAAACGTCCCAGCACTTCATCTCAACACATCCAATTGCAAAAGCTCAAAGAGTGCTGTTGTTAAGTGCTTGTATGTACAGTGATTCTAAAAGCTGGCGAAATTCAACTTTACTTCACGATAAAAAATGAAAAAAGTTCGTTTTCCTGCTCGAGAAAAAATTAAATACATAAAAAGCATCTACTATTGAGCACGGTTTCCTGCTGACGAAGATGAAAAATAGTGTTTGGGACAGTATTACAGTATGTCATGAGCCAGCTATTGTAATTGCTGTAAAGCCAACCAGGAAGTTATGGCTATCCAGGTAAGGGTTTTTAAGCTTACAACATCATAGCACTTAGATATTTTGAAAGCAAAGCAGGTAAAAATCATACGTTAATAACAAGTCAAAAACCGATTTCAACAAACTTAAAGCGTTTTGTAAAACAGTGTTTCGTCAGAAGCGCAAATCTAACTTTAGTCTGTCGCAGTAAATGGACAAAGTGCATAGCAAAAGTTAGATTGCAGTGTACCTGTCGCATTCGCTTAGTCTTTTACAGTCAATTTAACGAACGCCCAGTAGTGACGTATCACCAACCCTATGGTTACGATGACCATTAAACCGGTGACACGTCGCAATCGGTGCGGGCACGGATTTGAACCGTACTCGTTAGCAGAGATGGGCATTTATCGCGATAATTTATCGGCGATAGTTATCGGCGATAACTTTTTATGGATTATCGTTATCGCTCAAAATAGTTTGGATTTATCGATTACCGTTATCGCTTTTGTTATATATTTTGTTATCGCCGATAAATTATCGCAATAAACAATTTTTTATGCACGCAGTGTTTGAACTTCAAAGTAAGTGAGTTGGCGCTACGGAAAAAACACGGTGTCCACTAAGACTTGTAGTAATTTTTAAAAATTATTTCTCTGTTTGGCTTAATTTCACGGCAGAATCCGTGAACTGCTCTTTTTTTTGAAAAATCTAGAAAAAACATTTTTGCAATTCGACTTATAAAAAAAAGACTTCGTCCAACACATCGAAAATTTACCGCAGCATTTATCGGAAAAATTTTTTGGCGATAATTTATCGATTATCGATATCGCTTTAAGAAATTGAGATTTATCGATTATCGATATCGCTTTAAGAAATTGAGATTTATCGATTATCGATATCGCTCAGAGTTTTTTGCAGTTATCGATTATCGTTATCGCTTTAGCACAGAAAGGTTTATCGTGCCCATCATTGCTCGTTAGGCCCTTCATCATATTTTTCTGATTGCATTTATATGAGCTTAAGATTTGGTGGATTAGATTCAAGCTTATTGTAAATCATTGATTAAAATACTTTGTTAAAATCAAAATAAAGGGATGTAATGGAATACAATTTAGGCTGGGCGGTAGCTCACAGCTACAGTAAATCATGGCATCTAACATTGCAAATGTTTCAGGTTTAATTGGACATTATCGTTCTTATGAGCATATAGGTGTGTCACTCTTGCAAAAAAAAAAAAAAAAACAAAAAAACGAAGCCACCAAGCATTGGAAGAGAGATTGTTGCAAATATTTCAGTGATCGCTATTGCAAAGCATCTTCCGACATAAAGTCATTTGCTATACCGGATAGTTTAAAGTTTGTTTTTCTGCGTTTCTTGGAAAAACTTTCCAAAACATAAAAAGCTTTTCTAAACGTTAAAACTGATTTGAGATTGATCATTTGAGGCAAAAGTCCGCCCTTACTGCATTTATTTCTCAAATTATACCTAGTAAAAGTCCTTGTAAGTCGTCTGACGGGTGGCGTGTTTTTTACGTTTATGAATAACGAGCCTCTTGGCCACGGAAGTGCCGAGCGCAGCTGCAACAGTACAGGGATATTATTGACAAATAACTTGTTTGCAGATGATTATGGTTATATAAACAACTGCTGTGATTCTACAGAAAACTATAGAAGCGGTTCGGCGTTGCTAAAAATCTATTGCGAAGGTAACGCAACAGCACCGTACTTCTGGACTACTCGTCCGTATCGCTTCATTTGTGTAAATGGTTCGCCGCTAAATGTTCAACTTCCTCCCGACCAGTCGGGATGTTGGAGCGCAACAATCTTTGCTGGTGGTGTCAACAACAATATTTTCCATTCAAACTGGACAAGATGCAAAGATCCCCTGTCTTATATCTGCCAAGAAGAAATCTCACTTCCGAATACAACACCGCGAACAGTCAACGTCCCTTTAATTTCAACATCAAAAATAGTGAGCAACACGACTATTTCAGCGATTAGTTTTGCAGCAAAAACTCAATTGGAATCACAACATTTGTCATTTTCAACCATTCAGCAATCTAAGGACATCATTTTTACTACGGATTATACAGGGTGAGTCACGGGAAACGGATGTTTTTATAACGCCCCTTGCTCTTCTAGAGTAAGTGGTTAAGGGGTGAAGAAGGCAGTCTTTAAACCTGCTTAAGATGCCATTTAGTTTGTTATTGTTTATTTGTATTTTACGTTAACTTTTGTATCAACTTTGGACAGCTTTTCTTTTTAGGGTTGGTTTTTATTTTAAATTACTTTCCCTCATGCTACCGTGGAGTCTTGAACATCGTGTGTTTGCTTATGACGCCTACGTGAAAAATGGTGAATCAGTGACAGAAACCCAACGTCTCTTCAAGCGAAGATTCAACATCGGTCGTCACGGTAATGTACCAAGCCGCAATTCCATTCTTAGATGGGTTAATGCACTAAGAACGACTGGTTCGTTATTGAAAGCCAAACCACCCGGCCCTATAAGATCCGCCAGAACATCAGAAAATGTGGATCGAGTGAGAGAAGCAATCACCCGAAGTCCTAGGCGCTCTGCTAGGCGACATTTTACAGAACTGGGAATAAGTCAAAGCACTATGCAGCGAATCTTACGTAACAACCTAGTCTTTCAACCATACAAAATTATGATTGTCCAACAATTGAACCCGCGGGATTACCAACAACGTTTGTCTTTTTGCCAAACAATCCTCGACATGTTTGAAGAAAACGAGAATTTGACCCTAATAATGAGCGACGAAGCCCATTTTCATTTAAATGGTACAGTTAACAAACAAAACTTTCGATATTGGGCTTCAGAAAATCCTCGTGAATTGCATCAGCGACCACTACACAGTCCAAAAGTTACTGTTTGGTGTGGTATGGGAAATCGACTTCAAATTTGTGTTCGTGAAAATGGCCATCATCTGTCAGACATAGTTTTTCACTCCCAAATATTCCATAATGGCATAGTTTAGTGAATATTTTTATTGTACATAAATAAATTTTTGTTAAAATATTCGCAGAGTTTTGTCTTCCTTAAAAATATCCGTTTCCCGTGACTCACCCTGTACATGGGCGCTGGTAGAAGGAGCCATTGGTTTTTTCATTGCTGCGATACTGATGACGTTATTGTTTTGTGCTGTCAAGAACAAAGTTTTACACTAGTGTCGAAAAAGAAGCAGTCGTTTATATCTATCCCCTGTAGCATCCAGTTCATCAAAAAGTACAACAAATCCAGCAGTATACAAGTAAGTATATAAAGAATAAACATCCAAACAAAAACTTACACACTTTTAGCAAATGACCAGTAAAAGTTACATTCAATTCAAATTTGCGATTAACTGCTCCTCAAATACTTTTTGCTAACACACACGTTGTGTAAAAACACGAAACCAAATAAATAGCCCACTGAAGCATGACTCTAGTTTCCACATCACTAGTGCGAAAAAAAAGTAGCGTTCGCCAAAGCGTAAATTGTAGAATTAGTACAATGACGTCATACGACATTATCATCTTGATTAAAACACTTTGAAATTTTGCAGTGTTGGAAATCGCGAAAACGAATATTTATCGATGTCTCAACTACCTGATCCAATATCTCCCATCAGTGAGTTGAAGGACTCAAAAGGATACATGATTATGCAGTCCACCAACCCAAGCGATTGTGCTCACTCACCAAGAAATATAACTCACAAAAATAGCATTCAGCCTTACGAAATAACACAAATCGTAAGCCCAGAAACTACAAATGAAGACATTTGCAACACAGCATACGTCAAACCTTCGTATTAAAACTACGAATGCTATAATCCTAGCAATGATTTTGCATTTGATTTTTGTGTATGAAATCTGCATTCATTGCTGTCATGATGGTCTAGTTCAAGAATCGCCAACCTTTTGATTCCATGTGCCAATATTTTTTACACTTAATTTAGATCCGCCACATCAAGCATCCATTTTTTTTCAGTTCTTTAAAACAAGGGCGTGCAATATCGATGAAGAGCAAAAAAAGGGTCTTCACTTCACTCCCTCAGACAGTGGTGCACCCAGGATTTGGCAAAGGAGGGCCACAACCGGAGGTCTGGGGGTGAAACCCCCAGCCGCCAACAGATTTTTACGGTTTTCATAAAAAAAAAAACACTCATTTTAGCACACTTTTTTTTCGAAAAAGGGTGTGCAGTGAGTGCAGTCACTACAGGTAATGCAAAAATATTTTCGCAGCTTACGTCTAAAAGCAGAAGCTTGGCTAAAATAAGTGAAAGGAGGCTACAACCATTATTAGTTTGAGAAATTATAGACTGAAACTTAGGTATTAGCACCTTATTACAGGGCCAAAGGGGGGCATGGCACCATAGCTCCCCTGCGTGCGCCTATGCCCTCAGACGTCCTGTTTTCTACTGACAATGTCGGTGGAGAGCAAAAAATAAAAAAAGTCTTCAGGCCCTCAGATGTTCTGTTTTCCACTGAAAAATATCGGTGGAGGGCAAATAAAAGTAGAAGTGGCTTGTCATCAAAAAGAAGTGGTGAGTAGAAGTGGCTTGTCATCAAAAAGGTGCAATGCGCCACTTTTAGGTAGCCAATGCGCCACGTATGGCGCATCCGCCACAGGTTGGCCACCCCTGGTCTAGTTAATTGTATTTTTTGGTATCCGAGAGCTTTATCATTAACTTTCTAGTTTTACTGTAGAGCCATTTTAATCAAAGAAAGCTCAACAGCCGCAAAATTTCTGTGTTAACTTTTACTAACCATGTGGTTGCAATTGCATTTTTTCTATCACTGACAGATAAAAGCTGTCATTTGTTGGGATTTAAACAATCTAGGTCGCATTCGGGAAATTGTACTCAGTACGCACTACCGTCTGACTTACCTAAACTATAATGGTATGGCATGCTTAGCCTAATGGTCTTGTATTCAAAGTGCAAAAAATCTTTGGAATGACTGACCCGTACCTGCAGAATAGTTATTTTAAGCTTAGGCCACGGTATAGGCCTGCAGTTTCAAATGGTGTTTATAATTAATGCATTGGAGGAAATGGGAATAAACATTGTATATTACATGTTAATTATGACCGCATGTAGGTGCCAAAAACATTACCAGTGGTGACATAATAAATAACGCAAACGGGGCAAAAGAGTTTACAGAAAACTTATTAAAATAATATAGGCAAAAGAATTAGTAGGCGAAACAAACAGAAGAAAACAACATAGTGTAGAAAGAAACATAATAAAAACAGTCAGCTATTGAACAAACACACCTGTGTCGATAAATCGTCGATAATTTGAAGCAACTTTTGATCTAAGAAACTTTATTAATACATCAACACAGTCCGGTAACCAATTACGACAATTCATCGACACCGTTGTATTTGTTCAGTAGCTAACTGTTTTTATTATGTTTCTTTCTACACTATGTTTTTTTTTTTTTCTGTTTATTAGGCCTACTAATTCTCTTGACTACGTTATTTTAAGCAATTTTTTTGTGAACTCTTTTGCCCCGTTTGCGTTATCTATTTTGTCACTACTGGCAATGTTTTTATTCCCATTTCATTTTAAAACGTTTCCCAGTCGAGAGTACTGAATTTTAATTTTTTTTCACTCAGCGTTAGTTTTTTCCCATAAAGTTAAGACCTAATTTGAACATAGTTTTGGAATTTTTACCGCCAGACACCAGACCTGCAGCTAAACCTGAGCATTTGCCCAGTAATTCAAGGAAGTTTTTGCTTTTTCTTAGTGTTAAAGCTCAGGTAGCTTTTTTTTTTTTTAGAATTTTTTTCACGTTTCTCTAGGCTTTTGATCCTCAGGTTCAATAAATTTAAATAGTGAACGTAGGCTTACTTGCTTTGCAAAACAATTTTTTTGTTGTTCCTATGCATTCTCTAAGTGTCTCATACTCTCAGTGGCTATAATTTTCTTTACATTGATAATGGTTAGTGAAACTTAACCAAAACGTCTCATTTGAATATGTTTCAATCTGGTCAGCTTTATTATTTGTGATTAAATTAATGCATTCATTTCTTCCTTTTTATTTCTCTAACTAATTTTGCGACTAAAATTAAATGCTGCCCAATGGTTAGGAAATGTCGCCATCGCATGACGACAGGGCGGATGCATACTCAAATACCTCACGACCGGTTTGCAGCGTTAACACGATTGCGGGTTATATACGCACCAAAAGTGTGTCTGTTACGATATTTATAGTGGCGAGAATAGAACTATCTGTATGTGCATTATCTTGTATTCCCAAAGAAGGAGGTCATAGTTGGAGTATCGTGGTGTGATTTGCATTCATTCTTTTTGTATTTTGCAATCAACTAATACGCGTCAGTGAAAGCATTTTATTGTACTTTTCTCTTAAGGTTGATCGCTGATGAGATCGAAATCAATTCTTCTTGTAACCAGCTATGTCACAACCTATCAAATGAAGACTTGAATTCATATAGCACGCGCAGAACCGGATTGATTGTGACCGATGCGTCAATCAAACCAAAGAGGAAGGATCTGCCTTTGTAGTACTGCAGTACAGAAAATCGATGCCAGGCCAGGCCCTACACAACGGAACGTCAAGCTAGAATGTTGAGTACGCTTTTTTAAAGTCTTAGATACAATATGATTGAGTATTAATGACTACTAAGGAAACAAGACGACAGTAAGCCAAAAACACGAACAACGGGTTGTGGAACCAGAGATGGAAACCTGTCGGGTCAACCGGCACCGGTCGGATCGAGATTCTTCGACTGCCCGGTCAAGCCGGTCAAAAAAACGATCAAATTCTTTTTTGGTGCTACTAAAATACACCTAAACACCAACCGAAATATAGACTACATACCGATATGTATTTTTTAAATAACACACTTGTATCTTTAAATAGCTTGTCAAAACCAACTAATTTATTTCTTAAATAGCTCGGAACGCTCGTCAAAACCAACTAATTTATTTTCAATTTTAACAGCCTACGTTACTTCACGTACAAAAAATCGCATCGTAATTAGTCTGTGCTCTTTCAAAATTCAGATAAACTCTATGCATTCAGATTATTATGGACCTGGATAAAGAGATGTAAAAGCAAAAGTTGTAAAAACCACAACTAAAACTACAGCAGTTGCATCTTGTTTTCTATTGACAGGCCATTTTACAAAGCATCCGTTTTCCTAGCTTTTCGTAAGTATTCAATTAACGTATTTCAATTTGCTATAGATACTTCAGCAACAACAGCATTGACCGAAAACCGCTATTTTGTGTATTTAGGAAGCTGCTGCCTCCTTCAGCAAAGAGTTTCGAGTTAAGCAGTCATTTCAATAATTTTGATGGGAAGACTTACTCATCGTCAGCATGACAAGGTGCAAACGTCCCGGCAATCCATCTTAACACATCCAATTGCAAAAGCCCAATGAGTGCTGTTTAAGTGTTTGCATGTACAGTGCTCAGTGGCGTACGCAAGGAGGATGGGTTTGGGGGTCTGACCTTCCCCATTGACAATTGAAAAATAAAACAAAAAACACTCTTTTTGGAACCATCCGCCTTTTTTTATACAAAGATTTCCGAAATTGCTGTCATGTTTTTCTGCGCTATCGCATTTGCTTTTTAATCTCGAAAAACTTTCATTGTGATGCAATAATTCCGGTAGTCAAACTTTTCTGGTGGGCTGCGCTTGAACCAACGACTAACTCAAAATGCAAGCCTGGACAAAGTCAATGGGTATTGTTAAAGCTGGAAACGTGTTGTGATGTCTTAAAGCCATTCATTGTTCTCAAGGGCTATCATGGCTGGACAACACAACGTTACAGCGCAGAAGGTATTCTTGGAAGAAATGCATGCAACGCAGGCAGATGTTCCGCTTACGATGTTATAATTTTGAGTTAACCAAACCAGCCAGTTGGGGTTAACCAAAGACATCGCTATCGGCTCGGGAGGTTTTAGGTTTAATTTCTGGGCCGGTACCGGCCATTAGCTTAGTGGTTAACCGCACAGACTATCGGTGCGGAAGGTCTGGGGCTTGAATCCTGGACCGGTCAAATCGGCACAGTGTCGCCAACGGCTCGCCACCGCTGCAATTTTTCTGTTTTCCCCAGTCGCCAAGTCGCGGAGATGGGCCCTAGTGGCGTACGTAAGGGAGGGGGCCGGGAGTCAACCCGCCCTGACGATTGCAGAAAAAATAAACCTTTTTGTAATTTTGAAACGAACCGACTTTTCTTCGTGCGGAGCTTGCCGAAATTGTTACCATGTTTTTTTCTGTTCTGTCCAACTTCCTGTTATTTAACCTCGAGAGACTTTCATTACGATGCGTCGAATGCGATATGCAGCAATACCGGTATTCCAACTTTTCTGATGTGTTTTGCTTGAACTGCATTTTTATCATTGATGCTGCTGTGAAGCAGCTGGTAAGTAGGAGTTTCCTTAAACACGGTGTCTCTGCAGTAGCTATAGCTGCACACAATTTTTTTTTTTTTAATTAAATCAAACCCTTACTGTACTCGTTTCATTACACTCGCTGTAGTACCGAAGCGTGGTAGCGGGTGGCGGGGTACTACACCGCGTCTTAACGCTTGGGCAACACAGGTCCGAAAAAACGTCACAGCGACGGCAAGCCATTGGCTACACTATGTCCGATTTGACCGGCTTGGGAATCGAACCCCAAATCTTCCGCATGGATAGCGACATCTTTAAAACTACGCTATAACAGCCCGGTTTGATAAAAAACTATTATAATTGTTAAAAATCTAAATTGACACTGCCACTGACGTCACATCGTGATGACGTACAATTCACGATGTGACGTCACTGAAACCCTTTCCATTGAAAAATCCTGCGTATGCCACTGACAGTGCTTCTAAAAGCAGGCGAAGACCAACTTTACTTTAAGATAAATGTAACGATATAACTGTTTTGTATGTTTGTTTTTAAAATGCTTTGCATGCTGTAGAAGGTTCTAGACCAGACCTGGGCAAACTACAACCTGCGAGCCAAGTCCGGCTCGCCGGTCCTTTTATTCTGGCCCGCCGGCACTTACGCAAAGTTAAATTCTCACCGTAAATTTAGCGGAAGACCTTTTTTTTCCTTTAGAGATTATTGATGGCAGTGATTTTCAAAAAATAAGCCTCAACGGCGCAAAATTGGAATAAAAAACGAGGTGAAAACCTCTTATTTTGGAGATCACATTCGTACGTGGACCGTGATCTCCAAAAAAAAAAAAAGGTCCTTACCTTGTTTTCCAATCAGCGTACGGCCCACGGCTTCAACAGTTTTTCCAAATCTGGCCCTTCGTGTGAAATAATTGCCCACCCCTGTTCTAGACCGATACGTTGTTTTCTGAAGTTGCATTCGAGGGATTGTTTCGTAAGATAGCATTATGAAGTCATAATTGTCTACTGACTTAATTGTTTCATGAATATTCTGGACAGATTTCTCCGTTACGTAATTTCACTGAGTCAAAATTTGTGCTTGTGACGCCACATTTGTGTTTACGGCGGTTTTGTGTGAATTTTTGCATGTCATATGATTTCTCTTGACGCCACAATCGTGCTTACCGTGGTTTGGTGTGAGTTTTGCATGTTATGTGATTTCTCTTTTTGTTTCTTTTTGAGAATGCCATAGAACTTTCTCGAACCTGAATTCAGAGTATAAATAGGCGTGAATTTTCGAGCGTAATTATTCGAGTGTACGAGTACATTTACTGTGCGTAGAGTAAGCTATGTGTAATGTACATTTGTATGCTGAAGGGTATAGCCCTTGTATGGTGTTACTGAAGTGAGCAGTGGTGCTTGAGTTTATTGAAAGTAAAACGGTGAGTACCGTTTAGTTGGGTCGATTATTATATTCGTTTGGTGAAGAAGGTCTTGTTTTTTTTAAAAGGTCAGATCTAAAAACGAATTAATTCCTACGGTTTGTCATACAATTCTTATCAATCGTCCTGTCAGCGAAGTAATTCCAATTCCTATTTCGCGACAATAAAAAATGAAGTAAGTTTGTTTTCCTACTCGGGAAAAAGTCAGATAAAAACATTTATTATTGAGCACGGTTTTCTGTTGACAAAGATGAAAAATAGTTTCTGGGACAGTATTACGTTATGAGCCAGCAATTGTAATTGTTGCCGAACAGGAAGTTATGGCTGTCCAAGTAAGGGTTCATTAAGCTTTGAACATCATAGCACTAAGATGTTTTGAAAGCAAAGCAGGTAGAAATCATGCCGGTACGTTAATAGCAAATCGAAAACCAATTTCAACAAACTTCGAGGGTTTTGTAAAACAGTGTTTTGTCTGGAGCGTAGAAGAATTAATGTCTTTAGCCTATCATATTAAATGGACAAAGTGCATAGCAAAGTTTTTATATTAAATGGACAAAGTGCATAACAAAGCAAAATTGACATTTTTGTGAAAAATTACTATTAATTGAAGGCTTAATGGATATTATTAAAAAATCCTAAATATAAAGTGCAACGAGATGTTTAGCCCGGCAACACGACCTTCACTGAGACTACCAAAAAGTCTGGGAGTCGTGTTGCCGAGGTGGCCTCGTAGGTGTATTAAGTTAAATTTTAGAAAATAATTCGGGGATATGGAAAAATCGTCGTCAAACCGAAACTGGTCTCGTTGCTACGGTAGTCACCAGCCGGGGTTCCAATGCAGAATATAAAACGACCTAAGAAGCCAACGCGCACTGGTTTTCAAGCTCTTTAGCCATGCTTAGCCATGTTGCAGCAGCTCTGCTTGAAAGCTACATTTCCATTACTAAGTCGATGCCATAAAGTTAAAACAAAGCGCGTAAGGAAGGGACCGGCAAAATAGTTATGGTGTTTTCATAAACTACTCAACAATACTGCTTTGCCACAAAGATTGAATAAAAGCTTGACCTCATTTCTCCATGAAACGCCAAAGTTTGTCGTGTACCACCTGAAACGGCCTTGCGTACCGGTACCACAAGTGGTACGCGTATACCACAGGTTGAGAACCACTGCTATAGAGAATCAAAAGGAGTTTAACGATATGTAATTAAAGCTTTGCCGGTGCAGTAATTTACACGTTCAATAAGTGCATAAGAATCATTTTGCTAATAGTTCCCCATTTCAACATATTCTTGGAATGCTCAGCAACATGTTACGTGACCAAAATCTGTGACGAAACAAGGAAGTTATGAACACTATACACTATACGCATCTTTTTAGGCTACTTAAAAACGTGGTTGTGGAACCAAGCAATGAGGTCATATGAACAAGAGGAAGTCAGTAATAATTTTAAGAATAAAGATAAAACCGTCTTTATAGCAATATAGCACTAAACAGGGGATTAACCCCCTAAAAATTATTGAAGAATTTTACTTAATGCGGTACTTTTGTTTGTAACCAAAAAACAAAACTGAATATTGGTTTGCATAAAAGTGTGCAACGGCAAATCAGAAAGATGTGCAAAACCACCAAGATTAAAGTGCTACGAGAAACATGAAATTGTGCAAAAGTGTTATCCGAGCATATTGCCACAGTGTCTCGCAAGACTTGCAAGTGTTTAAACAATGCTTGACGGTAATACTGTAGTTCATACTGGCATTAAATATATACGCGTTAGATGCAGATGCAACCAGCTCTTTCCAGCTAATAAGAGATGTAGGCCTATACCGAGAATGAAATTTATCTACCAGAATATGGACCAATACAACAATAGAAACTGACCGAGAAAGAATAAAAAAATAGAGCAAAACGAACTAGTGAGTGAGACGAGCACCTACTTCTGGATTGCTTGGAAAAGTTTTTGGAGTTGGTTATAAGATAGAACAGCAAAACATTATACCAGTGTAGTATCGCAGCAGCTTGACTAGCTGCAAGAGTTTCTGAAAATGAAACAAAGTGAAAAATAATCTAGTAATTATTTTAGGATACTTTTAATTACAAAATGCCCTGTGAAACGAACTGTGGGCTTAGAGCCAGCAGGAAAACCGCTACTTTTGTAAATGAACTTGCCACTTTAGAAGAAGCAAGAAACGGCTGTGAGCAACTTGGAAAAACTTTAGCAAATAACTTTACTAGAATTGATTATACGTTTTTGAATTCATGTTGCAACACTTCAAAAAAATACAGAATAGGATT
The DNA here is from genome assembly GCA_964006365.1 of Trididemnum miniatum. NCBI lineage: Eukaryota > Metazoa > Chordata > Ascidiacea > Aplousobranchia > Didemnidae > Trididemnum > Trididemnum miniatum. Next base: position 7,089,223 of record OZ023235.1, on the reverse strand, counting down.
AATTGCGGGTGGTAGTTGCAGCAATGGCGATCCACGAACACCGTATAATGTTAGAAACACCGACTTGGAAGAATGTGTAAGTGAGGGAGCATTGCAACTTTCGAATCCCCCAAATGGATGCCAGACCGCAGTAATAAACGTCGGTGGAAGATCTCCAACTAATCTACCAAGTTCAAAATGGGCAAGCTGCCAGAAACGTCTACCATACATATGTCAAGATGAAATGGCTACAGACCAAAATGAGTTTTCAACAAGAAAGAAAACTACTCCCACTCCAATTGTAAAGACGACAATTTCACAGATATCAAAAGAATCAGCAAATTTGAACCACACAATGCTCTCATCTATTCACCAGCTAAACAACATCAGCTGTGTTTCAGTTTTAAAGTGGACCCTTATCGGAGGGACAGTTGGATTTCTTGTAGGTTTGATACTCTTAGCGGTACTGTATTGTATTTACAAAAAGCTAAGCATGCCAACGACACATAAAGGAAAGGAAAACTGCGATTGTCTTGGAAAAACAGAAAGCAATCCACCAAAAAAAGAGCTACGCAATTCTGTCGTATATTACGAGTAAGTCGAAAACGTAAATCGTAAACAAGTATTATTGTCGGAAATCCAGACCATTTAACACATTTTTTGAAGTGCATTCATTAAAACAGTCTTTCCCTTTGCCTTGTTTACACCACGAACAACATATAAATGAAAACAAAGCAAGCAAAACAAATCATAGCACCGTCCAAGCAATATTTCGAACAAGTATTCAGATGCAGGTATACTTATTTCCTGACAATCTCAATATCCAGCAGTAAATTTTCAAATTCTTGTACCATTCTTTCAGGAGTTTCACATTTCACAAGTCTATAAACTTTGATTCAAAATAAGCGTCGTCAACTACTTCCGCGTAACGCAAAAAATCAACTTTACTTATTATTTCTTTTGAAATCATGATGTCTTTTTCAGCATCCCTGGTGGCTGTCAAAAATGCTCATTTCCACTTTCAAACAACGCTACGGATGATTTAGAAGACGAAAATGGATATTTGGTGATAAATTTTACCAATGTAGGCAATATTACCAGATCAACAAGCGATGTAATGCAAGAAGATGACATCCAGCCCTATTTAACAACGCATTGCAAGAATCATTGCAAAATCGTGTCAAAAATGAACAGATGTAGCTCTGAATATTTAAAACCGATTAACTGAGGAAGTTGATGTTATACTATTATGACGACGATAATAATTACCATATTTTCTTGGATAGAAGCCGCGGCTATCATTTTTTGTTTTTAAACATTTTGTACGGTTTCTATTCAAGGGCAGCTTCAATTTTTTGTATGAACGTTTTCGTCTTCGAATTGGCGCCCAGTGAGCATTCTAGTTAAGTGACAGGAAAACGGAAACACTAAATCAGCTGCAATTCTGTTGTCTCTGGCGATACACTCGCATGTAGGTCATCACTTACTATCCTTCCCCTAATGCAATAAATGCTATTGCTGTCGCGTCGGTACAAAGCACCCAACAAAACCAAACGGGGGAGGTGCTGAATACTAGGTAGCAACAAAAATAGCATTTACTTGAATGATATCAATATTATAGATGATAATAAAATGACCATTGGTACAGAAGTTGAAATAAAACATACAATGTTTGAGTTTTTTTTGTTGCTTGTCGTTGGATTTACTTACTTTGTTTTCTTGTGTTAGTCAAGAAACGATTTTGTACGTTGCGGCTTCTATTGTTTTTTATAATCAATTTGTGGGTTCGTATTCAACGGCGACGTCTATTCAAGAAAATACGGTAGTCAATGTTTATTATGCCTAATTTTTCACATCAGCATTTGCAACCAAATTATCGGGGTCTTTTATGCAGGCCTACACCTGTCGAAAGCATAAACATTACAAACCAATATTTCACGAAGCTTTCCAAAAAATGCCAATGCTTGATTTGCTTTGAAGATCTTTTCAAATTGTTTTTCAATTTGCTGCCAAGCGAAATGGAGCATTGTAAATGCTTCTGCACGAAAGAGAAGTTGGTTTGCGTGGGTTTAATTACAATTTAAGGTTGGCGCTACGTCAAAAGGAAAATGGGGGCTTGATTTTATCTGTACTTTTACTTGAGTTAAGCGTGATTTTTAGAATTGACGCCTGTCAAGTTTTGCTGAAACAAAAATTGAAGGTACGATGCAGTTTCATGCAAGTTTGCAGACTAGTAATTATTGATTGATTGACCGTTTTTTACCAATATATAAACAGCATTTCGAACGCTACTGCATTGTTTTGTCAATTGTCAGATCAAAAACTGTAAAAATTCCAAAATATGAAATCGGTGTAAGCATTTTAAAGGGTCATAAATAGCACAGTGCAATGCTGCTAGTCGCGCTCATACATGCTGGTAAAGCATTACGTTGGAAAAAACGGAAACGATCATAAACCGGCTTTGTAACAGTAAATTTGTTGTTTTTGAAATAAGACTGGCAAAATAAAATCTTCATTATATTCGCGGTTTTCGCCGAAGTGTGTCGGGGCCCACTCTCCGCGGCTCAACGCCAGGGCAGCGCAGTCCCGAAGAAACGCCGCAGCGGTGGCGATTCGTTGGCGACACTGTGCCTGATTTGATCGGCCAGGGAATCAAACACCAGACCTACCACACCGACAGCAATGTCTTGGCAACTGAGCTAACCGGTCGATTGCATCTGGTGAAGTTTTTCTGCAACTGCACATTGGCACTGCGATATAGGCCCTAAATTATTTGGTTTCGAAAAAAAATGACGTATTTTTAATGTATAAATGCGTTCGGCAAACTCTTATGTTAGATTTTAAATTTATAGTTGTAAAAAAAATATTTCTCAAGCAAACCCACTATAGTACTTACTCTAATTAAACCGTAAGAACTCCATTAGAAAATCTGAAGAGCTGATAGCCAAAGCAAAACACATATCAAATGTGCGCTGTAAAAAATGAACGTATTTACGATAAAAGATTGGGATAATAATATTGTAGTAGCTTGCTGTAATATTGCCCAGTGTCATTGCTGTTTATTTTTTTTAATTTTGACGCATAAAAAATCTTATGATCACAGTTTATTAAATTGGTGTTGGTATGCATTTGATGCTTCTCGCATTCCTTGCACTGTTTCGAAACTAAGTACGTCATTAAATTCCGTTTCTGCGTATCAATAGCACCCAACCCAAAACTATAAAATCCAGATGACTACGCGGATATTTATATATTTTTGTCATCAATACAGAAAATGCAAAATCTTTTTGTAAAACTTTTGAGCAGATGAGTTCTAAGTATCTTACTATATAAGTGAAAACTACCCGTGACTAAAATCACTGCCAAGTAAACCAGGAAATAAATGAAACAAATTTGCTCTAGGCAGTCCGAAACCAATTTTAAAGCAAAAGTAACAGCTCAATTCAGATCTAAAGACGTTCATTTTTACACAGATAAAAAATCCATTTATATTTGAGGTGGGAGTACCAGCAGCAAAAAATGGTTAGCTTGAGTAAGTAGCTAGAGTAAGACTCAGTTGCTTAGCAAACGCTGTAGATGCGGGAGGCCTGGGGTTCGATTCCCGGGACGGTCAAATCGGACAAAGTGTCGCCAACGGCTCCCCACCGCCGCGACGTTTCTTTAGAGCCGTGTTGCCCAGACGCTAAGCTGCGGGGATGGGCTCCGCTACTCGTTGCACGTTGAGGTGTAATAACGCGAGAATAACAAAGATTTGATTTGAATTATTCGTTTTTCGCAAAAGTACCGGTTCTCAAAATTTGTAAGAAAGTTATATGGATATGGAGGTATGCGAAAATATTGATTTTAAGAAAAAAAGTTGAGTTTAGGTTTTCTGACAAACTAAGTGTATTTCAAATTAAAGTGTACATTGAGAGTCGAATTGAATCAAGTTCGTGAGTTTGAAGCACATTACGGTAGGATTTAGTTTGGGTGTCATTTATTGCGCAAGCTTACAACACACCTTTGTTTTGCCTGCTCGTATGAAAAAATATAGGAGGACCATTAAAGTGTTTTCGTTTTAGTACTAAAACTGCGCTTAAAATTTCTAACGTTTTGCAACGTGTCTTGTCTTCGTATGTTATTGATAATTATGATACTGTACATACGCTGTAATGAAGTAAATCATAAACGAATGAGGTTTGCTTTTGGTTTCTACTTTGATACTTAAATCTCACACAACCCTAACTACTAGTTAAAGTATGTAATATCAATGACTGACTAAATGTACAGCTGATATTGAGAAGGGTCAGTGTTTAGTTTAGCCTACAAGACAATGAAATTCTTGTTTTTATTAAAAAAACTACAGAGATTCAAAAACTTTCAAAGTGTTTCGTGCAACCAAACCTGTTGCTAAAACCAAACAACAATCGATTCGTAATGATAAATTTTCGTTTTACAAAAGACGTGACGGCGTTAAGGTCGTTTAACGTTTCAAAAAAAAAAAATTCCACACGTTGTCACATAATTTTCATACGTGCAGATTTCTTGCACGCAAAAGAAATTGAAAACTTTAATTGCAATTACAAATTCAGTATGTTTTTTGACTAATTATGTACAATAGAATTTCAAATTTTTTGTTGTTGCTATTTTAGGCTTACTGTTGTCCCAGCTCCCCCAACTAAAGTGTAATACAATGTAGACACAATCTTTGCAGATATAAAATCACTTCGAATCAGGCGCAACGCAATAACAATTAACTACGAATGCGGTTCAATAGTGTAAACCATTCAGAGCTGGGCAAACTATGGCCCGGGCCTGCGAGACCATTCTATGCGGCCCGCGGGCACTTACAGAAATATAAACTCCTATCGTGAAACAAGATGAAGATTTTTCTTTTTTTTTATTATTCGCACTTCACCGATTTTCAGTGGGAAATAGGTCAGCTGCGGACGTAAAGACCGTTTTTTTTGCTCTTCCAAGCAGTGCGGTTTTCGGCTTTAAATTTTTGAAAATGTGGCCCTTTGAGTGAAAACACCTGGTGTTAAACCAATATTAATGCGGCACAATAATTTCTAAAAATTTACATTAAGACACTCTTTTAGCTAAAGTAGCCTGCATCAAAATCATGCTTTTGGCGCGTTTCCACAAATACAAATTTTTTTAAAATCAAGTTAATTTGTTATTGTTATTGTAAAGGCAATTTTAGGCTTCTGAAAATTGATCTCAACATTTCAAAAAAATTGGCGATACTTAAGAGTGTCGAATAGGTTACACGACTCACTGAAGAAGTTACCGCATACCTTACACTGAAATTGGTATTTTAAATTTTACAGCGATAAGCACTCTCAAAATTTTTAATTTGTAGAAAAATGTCTTGTCCTGTTTCTTGTCAAGCAGATATCGGACAATACGCTTTCGTCTATGTTAATGAATCAACCACTTTCCAAAATGCAATAAATGGCTGCGAACAATTAAACCTAGTTTTGGCAAGCAACTTGACCAGAAACGATTATCTGGTGATGAACTTGTGTTGCTCCAATGCCACTACTTACAGAATTGGGTTAGTGGCCGGGGGTGGCTGCAGTAGCGGTAATGCAAGTACACCATATTCCTGGAATAGCAACTTCGCAGAATGTGTAAGCGAAGGAGCGCTCGTGCTTCCTAACCCACCAACTGGTTGTCACACTGCAACGGTAACTGTAGGTACCAACACTCATAACATTCCCGACGCAGATTGGAACCAATGCCACGATGAATTGCCATACATCTGCCAGAAACGAAGAGTTCCGCCAAGTTTTAATTCTGACTCACCTACTTTTCAATCCAACCACTCCAATTGTTCTCCAACTCATACTTGGGCATTAATAGGAGGAGCTGCTGGATTTGCACTCGCTGTGTTGTTAGTAGCAGTGTTGTATTGCTTCTCCAAAAAACAGAATTTACCAACTCTTCGTGAAAAAGGAATGAATGGATGCAATGGCTCTCGAGAACACTCAAACAACAATCCGATAAAGAATCAACAAGATTCTTCAAGTTGTTAGTAAGAGTAAATCTAGTTTGAACTTTTTGTAGTAAAGTGCAGGAAATTAGTTAAACTCTATAGTTTGAGATTGTTCAAAGTTTTTCGGGTTATGTTCGAGGTTAACAAATGCAAAAGACTAAACGGTGATAATGATCTTCAACATTTTGATATGATTTAACTACGTAATAAGGGATTCCTCTCCAAATCTCACGACTTTCAACTGATTAAATTCAAAAAACAATGCCGGGTGTTTTTTTAATGCCTCTATTTTTCACGTGAGACTCAAATAAGCTGTAGGTTATTGCAAAATATAGAATAAAACTAGTACATTTGCAATTCCTTTTTGTAAATACTTTGACCTTTTTGCAGCCTCTGCACAACTTCTCGGGAATATCCATTAAAGCCTTCACATACCGCCATAGATGGCCTGGAAGACGAAAATGGATATATTATTTTGGATTCAACTACTCCAGACAATTTGTCTAGATCATCTAGTGAAAAAATGCAAAATGATGACATCAAGCCTTACTTAACAACACACCTGAAAAGTCTACGCAACAAGTCAAACAAAAGCAGACGTAGCACCAACTATCTAAAACCATTTAACTGATATTATTTGTATTAAAGTCAAAAATTAAGTACTTTTTGCTCGTGATAACGTTTTCCTACATTAAAATTATAGCATTCAAACAATTGACGCGCTTTCAAGAAAAAATCATCGTCTCAAAATTTAAAAATGTGTTTTATTTGTATATACCACAGTAGATACTATTTTCTTTGCTACTTGTTGTTCTTTACCGTAATGGCTTAAGCTGAAGCGAAAACTTTTTGTTGTTTGAAATTTCTTATACACCGAATTTCGACTTATTCATTAAATTTGCTGAAATTGTTGCATACTGTTTTGAACAACAACCTGTTACGCGCGATATGTCATTGATGACGGCATTCATATTGAAAACGATTTTGCAGAAGTTCACCTGAGCATCAAGAAAGTTCAGGAGGCGACCGCAGCAAATTTTTTAATTTTTACTTTCGCGTAATAGTTATCACGTTAAAATTTTTAAATATAAAACTGGTATATTTCATTAACAACTTTTGACACAAAATTTTTACTCAAAAAATACTGAAAAAACCCGCTGGCTAAAATAAGTTAACGTTTGATTCAAGAAATAATAGAATCATAAAAAAGTACAAGTCTATTATTGTCACCTTTGATTTCATTTACTATGGGATAGTACTGAAGCGTTACAAAATTGTAGAACTGTAGAGGAATAAGTTATGCCCCTTATTGCAGGCTGCACAGCAGCACTTCAATCTCTTGTTACTCAAGATTTGGAAACCGTCAAACAATGGAATGCTTAAAACAAGCTAACTGTTAATCAAAACAAATTGCAGTTACTTGTTATAGTTTGTTAGGAAAACTCTAAACCACTAAATATTGATGTGCATTCCAATAATTGTTTAATTTAACCAGCAAGTGTAGTTAAATATCATGGAATACTCATGGATCCTGATTTAATTTCCTTGATCACAACAAATGCGTTGCAACTAAGGTTTTTCATCTAGTTGGTGTCATATCTAAAATAAAGCAACCTATTCCTTTCAAAACTGTACTTAACCTTTATTTTAATTGCTCATTGACACCTTTCCCCCTTTAGAAGTTGTACTTTGGGGCTCTTCATAGAAAAGCTATACACAAACAATTCAAAACAGGCAGTAAAAATTACACTAGGGGCAAGCTCATTTGATACCTTAACTAAACATTTTAAACCTAAGCATGTTAAAATTACACGATTTATATAAAATATAAACAGGATATCTTTTTGAAAGATACCTTGGTAAAAAATTTTCCACTAGTAAAAATTGAAGAATAAAAAATAGTAGCCGTGGCATCCACGATCAAGAAAATACGGTACATACCAAATGCAAGTACCAGTGAGAAATATTCCGGAAAAAGTTGGGACTAACGTAATTTTTGTGGCTGCAAACACACGCCAAACATTAAGAAGTTTACTAGTTTGTCTACCTTTTATATCATCTACATGCCGGATTCGCAAGTCGTTCGCTAAACTGGGACATTACAGCGGGTAGCCTGCGTGGATTCACCGAAAATATATCTTGCTTTCTTGCGTGGGAGCTACGAGTGTTGTGTAGGAAACTCATCTAGAAGTTCAGATAGTGATACCTGATTAAACGGTAGACAAGTAAAGGTATTCCCCTACAAACATTTTGTATCTGTAAAACATATATTTCTCTACAAAACGATGATACAAAAAAATGAAACACAGAGTTTGAACATGAAAAGATAAATATGATACACACAAATATGCCGGCACTTCCTACAAAGTGATAGTAGATTCTCTTACTCAAACGAACAAAACGGCATTTCGAATAAACAGTGCATTAATAAAGATAACACTATTCTTTAAAAAGATGAAAACAACCATGGCAAACAAAGTTAGTGCTTCGCATTGCATAATTTGTGTCAGCAGTAAGACTTAACTCGTGTCACCCTGCAATGGTATTTCGTACCAGTGACCTAAAAAGCTACTCAGCCCAAAAGGAGTCAGTACAAAAGGAAAGTGCAAAGAAAGTTACTTGTTTTTGGCAGAATTGCAACACTTTACATCAGGAAGTAAAGAGTTACGATTATGTGATTCTAAACATCTCGATTTACACCATTGCGCGAAAGTTCTACCGAACTTTTTTACTCACAGCCAATGTTGTTATAGTAATGCAATAGCTTCCCGTAGTGGTGTAACGAGTTTCTTTTCACTTTTCCACGCAAAACTGTTGAGTTTTAATCAGGTGTGCGTGGCTGTGCGCAAATAGTTTTTGCTAAATTCATCACACTGTGCATTGTGCAATGTGCATGCATGGATTTATTAAATATAAAAAATTTGCTTTTAGCGACTGAAATACAGTAAAATCAATCCAGCAAATTGAAACAATGTTTGCTGAACTAATTTCACACAATATTGTTTTAGATAAAAATTTTACGAAAATCACTGTTGAGCAAAAAATATGGACAGCTAATGACTTCATTTTATGGGAGGGAACATTTGGATTTTAGATAATTTTTATCCCTAAGCAGATAGTGCCCACAATTCCATGATGCTACAAAATGTTATTTACTTGAAAAAAATATAAGCTAATTGAAATTTTTGTGCCAAAATTGTAAACGATTAATGTGGTAATTAGATTCAAAAAGTGATAATCCTACTCTTATCAGGGGCGTCCAACTCGCAGACCGCGGGTCACTTGTGGCCCGCCAAAGCTTTCAATATGGATCGTTTAACTTTGTACATTAGTCAGTTAATTCGTCCTCAGGCGCTGACACGGAATTTTGAGTAACAGATTCGAGTCCTTAAATAGCATGTGCTAAGGTGTCCCACCAATGACATAGTATAGATGGAAAATGCAGCACGTGCTTGTACGCACGCGCGCACTGTACTGCTTCGATTGTTTTGTTGTATATTTTAACTGCTACTTATTATGTCATCATACTGAAACATGCTATCACACCATAGATTATTATGTAATGGACTGGAAACTATAGACACAATGCACATTATATAGTAGCCTATGGTCACACGTAGTTGATTACGCGTTCTTATTTCCGCGTGCTTTGCACGTACTATGACACTTAGCTTTCATTTTTTAAATTTAGCATTGAGTATGGCAAGCAAGAAACGAAAAATAACAAAAAAATTAAGACATGATTTCTCAAACTCCTTTTGTAGTCGTTTATGTATTGTCGCCGTGATACTAAATTATGGCCCGCGAAAATAATTGAAAAGCAGTTATGGAACGTTACTCAAAAAAGTTGGATGCCGCTGCTTTGAAAGAACAATCACACCTGTCGAGACTCAGGAAGAAGATAGTACAATGTACACGCCGTCCAAACCATTACCGCCCATCCAATTATTACATGAAGAAAAAAATGAAAATGTTTATAATAAAATTTTTGCTTCACGCATTCACAACTCTATATCGTAGGAACTCTTTGTACGTTTTGAAATTGGATGACAGGCACTCATGAGCTTATAATTTACAATTCGGGCATTACCAAGAAGTTGCAAATATTCAGATAACTGCTCGATATAAAAAGTGAATATACGCATATTTAGACTACGTCATACGAGTATAAGTAATTAAATCGAGGTGAAAACTCAGACAAGGCGGAGAGCTCGGTGTTAAACAAGTGTTTCTTTAAAAAAAATTCGTCATACACGATCGCCCAAAAGTCACGCAAATGCCAGTCTAGCATGTCTAAAAAGTAGCGACTCTAAATAACATTTTTGCTGCACCATAATGGCTTTACATCAACTTTAGCAGAGTTTTTTGCAAAGCAGTTGCCAAGTATAGAGCTGCTATTTGCCTCAGTTCGCTGTTGACTGCATTTTCGCACGTTCTGCGGCCAAAGCAAAGTTAAGGAAATTGTTATATACACCATGACCATAAAAATATCGAGAACCGATATATGTGCAATTTGAAAGTAGGTAAGTTCAAGAGTGGCAAATGCAACTACTGTAAGTCGTAAATGCAGTTTAAGCTACAAATATACAGCTTGCTTGCTGTTTGTTATCAAGCTTTCGCAAGGTGTTCAGTAAATGTTATATCGAAAAGGTAGGACCATAGTAAGCAACAGCAAAATTCTATTAAAAATGTACTGTACATTATACAGCGGTGTTCAAAATTGTTTGCGGCAAGGTGACTGAAAGAAGAATGTGCCGACAGAAAAAACTACTTCTAGGGTTTTTCCTTGTTTAACTCTGCAGCGTTGTGGCATAGCTTAGCTGGTTAGGAGGAAGTGTGAACCAAGCCAAACACGGAAAAAACATATATAGCCAGTTAGGCTGCTTATGTGGCTCCAGAAGATGTCTGGTTTTTACAAAACAAAAAGTTGACACCCTGTTAACTTTATGACTTAAAACCTTGAAATTCATCACTTCACGGAAAATGACGAACTGTTTTTTATAACTCTGTATAGAACATAATACAAACAATGACGTCAGGGGGAGCAATAGCCGGAGCAATTTTGGGTGTTTTACTTGCTGTTGTACTAATCATACTGGTGATTTGCCGATACAAGAAATATAACTTGACGGAGTTAAAATCAGTGATTTGCGGAAAATTTTCGAGATCTTCTGCGGTCAAAAAATCTTCTCCAGAACAAAAATGCCAAGTTCGGTCAGAAAACGATTACTGCAGGTACATGCATGCTTATGATAAACGATAAGGAAATGGATAGACTATGCTTTGACTCATTGTCAGACTACGTCAGAAAACAGGTCGTCCCCGCCAAGAGAAACATTTGGCAGCGGACTGGCAGTTTCAGAAAAGTTGAACGGTAATACCTTTGAAAACCTATAAACACTTAAATTGCTCACTCTGTATAAAAATTTTGAAACAAATTCAAAAAATTGTTTACTTTTTCTCAAAACTTTACGCAGAAACAACAAGTCGAAACCAATTATGCGTTACTTTAGGATTTCAAAACAGCTTGCTGAGTACAGTATTATTCTTCTTTAACTTAAAACCTAAAAAATTTTTTTTATTTTTCCCAAAGTCTTAAGCTACTAAATTTTGTTTCGATCTGAATTTACTTACTTTTAGCATTGATGTTGGTGTAAAGACGGCTGATCAAAAACCTTTGTCAAGCAAGGAAGAGCCTCATTCTTACGTAATCATGAAACCTGTCAATCCCACAAATCGTACAGTGGACTCTGGAACAGATGCTGATGATGGTGAACTATACGAAACAATGGAAATCCCACAACAAAAGCAAGAACATAACGCCAAAGCTAATGATAACGAAGGCATTTACGTGAAGCCATTTAATTGACATTCAACGTACCCAAATGCTCATCATGAATTGCTACTGTTCAGTGCAATATCTGATATCTCGGATGAAACTGGTATGGTAATGGCTGCGGCAAAAATACGACTTAGTGGGCTTGGCTACATCTACGCACTATAACGCTTATGCAATTACATACATATTGTTTCGTTAATCACCAGCTAAAGGTATATATTAATTCATTTCGTTTCAGCTCTGTATTTAATGCCAAAGTTGCGAAAAATCAATCTGATATGCAAGGCGCAGTGCATTCAAAAAATATTGCTAGCCAAATTAATTTTCGCGTTGTACCACAAGCTCCCAAATGCCAGTGTAACTTTTTTTTGTTTTTATAACAAAATACACGTTTTTTTCAACCAAATGTTGAAAATATATTGATTTATCAGGTCTAAAATGCTTTCGTACGAATCTTGCTGACACCATTGAATGCTTGGTATATACTGAACGTTTTGAGAGAATGTTTTATCTGCAGCAAACAGCAACGTTCATACAATTGTACAATTTCAAAGCACAAACGTGAAACGTTGTTTCTTTTTCACCTGTTTCATTTTGTTGTTATTAAAACTTTTTCCGTATTCAAGCATAATAGTTTAGTTTAGTAGCTTAAAAATCAATATCAGGAAATATATAGCAATACGTAAAGTCATTCAGGTTGAAAACTTTTCAACTCAACCGATCACATTCATAAGGTGAAGAACAAGGAGTTATGAGTTTGCAAGCGCCTTTTCAATCTAAAAACATTTAAAATGGGTGAGCTAAGAAAGGACAATAAACCATGGTATTCAAAATGACTACTGGATGTAAATTCCATTTTATTTATCAATTACTTCAATAAATTTGATGAGTGCAAGCCAAAGGTAGCAGCTTTAAAAGTTGAGTTGAGTAGCAAGCAAAAAATTGTTCACAACCAAAACAGCAAAATTACGAAGGTTTCAAATTGTTAGAAAATCATAATCAATAAAGAGGAATTATTGAAAGTGAAGCTCATTTTTATTCAGATCCTATAACTTTTTGACCAAAACATGGAGTTCAGTATTACATAACTTATCTCTCGAAGTAGCTTACGTTGTCAGGAAAAAAAATCTTTCCTGGCATGGAAAAAACGTTTTGGATAGATGGTATAAATTTTGCACAATGCATCATTAACATTATATGAGCAGTTAAACCACTTTGGATAGCATACAAGTTCCTAAAAAAAGTATAGCCTAAAAATAAACCTGTCTCAATTTCGCATCTCGATTAAAAGGAAATGTTTTACAACCTCAAAAAACAGTTTTTACAACTTACAAGTGATGCAGCAAGCTTGACTTGGCTTCCAAAACTACTTGATTGTTGATGACTGGAATGTTGAGCCGCAACGCAGTTTTGAAAAATAGGCCATTACTAGGGCGATTTAGGGTCAATAAAGTCAATTTTTTTGGATGTAGAAAATAACTCTAACAATGTGGAAACAAAATTTCACGGTCGTAGGATCAGTATTGATGAAGTTATAAAGTCAATAAATGTCAATTTTTTGTTTTTTAGATCAATTTTTTATTGTTAGGTCAATTTTTGCTTTCTTGCTTTTTTTGCGCGATTTTACTTTATACTCAAAAAGAGATAACTCAGATAATTCAGAGATGGAAGTTCGTAACTGTTGGTAGTACCAGGGAGGTGTATGCTGTCGCCAGACTGTTATCGGTATTACAGTTTTACACATGCTTAATTCATTGATATAATGTTTGATGTAATTTCATTGATTCGAGTGTGAAGATCCGTTCAGACAGCTTTGCAAGATTGCAATTTTGGCAAAATTCGTGTATGATAAAATAAGCTTTTTGTCGTGTTTTCATTTGTTGCATATTTTTGTCGCTACGTATCGGTAGTCAAAAACATAAGAATTGAAAAGACAATGCATTAGTTATTCGAACATACTTTGATGCTTGCAATACAGCGAATAGCGAAACACTTGAATACGACTCTAGATTCTGCGCAATTACGCAGAGCAGTTAAACTTTCTGCCAGAAAACATGCGGCATTATATGTACATTATAATCTAAGCACTAACTGAAGTGACTTTGGTGTTTTTTTTTCTTATGGACTGGTTCTTTCGTTTCATTGTTTCGTTAGGTCAATAAAGTCAATTTTTTGATAAAATAAAGTCAATTTTTTGAAATTTTTAGGTCAATAAAAATCGCCCTAGTCATTACATATTGTTAGATTTAATTAATCATTAACGACAGTGCATTCTAAAAGTAGACCCCTAATGTTATCAAAGTTCTCGTGAGAAGCACATGGGCAAAATTTTAGCGCATGGGCAAATTTGAAAATATGTATGCTGAAGATGTTAATTTTACCGAGTTAAATCTAGAAATCGCTAGGTTCAATCGGTTATTGCAATGCAATCCAGTGGTTTTACATTTAAAAATGACGCCACAGCGATGTACGTGCTGCAGTGGTCAAGCAAACATCGCTTATGTGAAACTCCTTAAGTTTATGTATGAGTCTTAAACTTTGCCTCACTGCTGCTGTTTGCATCGCAAACTGCAAAAGAAATTTTTCAAAGCTTAAGCTAATAAAACCTTACTTGAGATCGACGATGGGAGAAAACAGGCTGTCTGAGTGTCTGCGCTGGCAATACTGTCCATTAAAAGTGATTTATTCGAGTGATTATCTTTCGACGATATAATTTCTGAGTTTGCTTCAATGAAAGTTCCACGTATCCAATTTTAAACTTTCGATAAGAATTAAACAAACACTGCTTTAATTCTTTAGTTGTGTGGAACTTTAATCAGCTCTATGATTGTGTTAAGGGCGGCATGTCGTGCAAAAATCCAAGAGCGGCATATTGCGTTGCTACGCCATTGGCCGGTGCGATCATTTTGACGGTTTTTGAATTTTAACGTGGGACATTTTTTTGTACGACGCTCGCATTGGAGTAAAATTTTTTGACTTTTCCTAGGTAGCGGGCTGGAATTCTGATGCTGAGCATCAAGCAGCAAATTGTTTCCACAGATATTTTAGAAGATGTTTTACCTCCAACGGCCATTATTTTGACCGCGGTCATTTTGACCGCTATAGAAAAAACATTGTTCTAAAGTTTCTACGAGATTCTATAAGACCATATCTGTTCTACTTTCAGACGAATAGATTTTACCGGCCGGTTAGCTCAGTTGCAACGACATTATTATTGCTGCTGGAGGTCTGGGCTTTGTTCCTTGGGCAGGTCAAATTGGACACAGCGTCGCCAGCAGTAACTCGTCATCGCTGCGATATATTTTTGAAGTTTGAAGCTGTATTGCTCAGGCGCTAAACCGCGGAACCCCAGCCCTCGTTACACGCTTCGGCGCATGAAACCGAAAGTATAATGAAGTTTTGATTGTTTTTGATGAATGGATTTTATTTGTGACATTGTACTGTAACCGGGAAGCAGTGACGTAACAAGGGGCGGCGCTCATGGCTACTTTTCAATTTTTTTATTAAAAAGAAACTGCGCGGATTATAGGCGCACGCAGGAATTAAGGGCTACGGTGCTATGGCCCCACCTTTGGCCCGGGCGTTGTTGTAGATTATAGTTCCTTTTTCGAACAAAAAAACTACGCTAAAATGAGTGTTTTTCTGGTAAAAACCCTAACAATCCGTTAGCGGCTGGGGGCTATGTCCCCAGACCCCCTTAAGAATCACGCTTGTGACCCCTTTTCTCAAGTCCTGGGGGGCCCACTGATCTCCACTGTTCTTTGTTTCTTGCTTTGCTAATTTTTATTCTTTGTTGCTCTTTTCCAAACCGCGAATCATTAGCAACTCGGAATGAAACACCAAATTTTACTGTCATTTTTACGATTTGTGCAAAATTCGTAGTGAAAGCATGGGCGCAGAATTCCTTTTTCCCCTCAGGCGCGGGGTACCCTAGTTACGCCACTGCCTGGAAGATACGTTTAACTCAAAAACCAGTTATAATGAATTTTTCAATTTCCACTGTAAATATGTAGAATCTAAGGTTATGAAGGCGTTTATGAAACAGAAACGCGCTTTAATGCAATATTTCCTTGACAAATACGGACTTTTTATGGGCATTCAGCACCGTGAACTGTCGGCGCGGAAGGTTGAATTCCCATGAATGTCCTATTTACTCGCGCAGAACCGTTAATATTTAGCCTACTTACTGGACAGGTATCCTACCCAAAGAATACCGTGCGTACTTCTTGGGGCAGAAAAAACAGCGTGGAGCATAACAAGCAAATTCCATAGGAGCGACTTGGTTTAGCGGTACCGCGAGCGGAAAGCGGATCTTGCGTGACGGGTTCGATTCGCGGCTGGGGCCGATCGCGTTTGACGTGTATACACCGGGTGCTGCTCACTTGAGCGCAAGCTCCCTTCGCAGTTTTCTTCCAAAAAAAGCAGAGAAAAAAGGCGTAAATAAGTGTATCACATTTTTTTGTAATGAAAGCATTGTGTACATGCCCAATTGATGCTAATTTATTGGGGTTTCACAAGTCGGAAGTGTTGACTCACAAAGACGCGCACATGGATTTGGCCGAGTGGTTGGTGCATTGGGCTCCGAAGCTGGCTTCGCGGTTTCGATGCTCAAACTAGATCATCTCCATGATGCATGTACTTCACTACCACAAAAATCCTAAGCTGCAATTAAGTGGCTTGAAATAAAAAAAAAATAAAGAAATAAAAGCCAAGACGCTAAAACAGTGTTGAATAGCGTCATTCGTGATTGAAAATTGTAATGGACCGACAATTGAAAATGGCCTAAACAATGTGTGCTTGCACCCGCTGTCCCGTACCTTTACCTTTTACGAGACCTTGGTGTATCGGTTAGGAGCTTCCGCTTAGTAACCGCGAAACGGGGGTTTTATTCCCGCTCGGGTCACAATAAAGACTTTTCAAATAGTATTCGCGCCAGGCGCTCGGCACAAGCGGAAGTGCAAAGGGTTTTTAGTATGTGTTGTTTGTCATGTATGTCCATTAACAGCGTTTAATCATTCGTGATTGATAATTGTAATGGGCCTCCAATTGAGAATGGCCTAAACAATGTGCGCTTGTACCTGCTGTCCCGTACCTTTACCTTTACGTAAACTAAGTGTTGTTTTCGACACTTTAACTGCAACCACACCTAGCATATATTCGTAAAGACGCAAACGAAAAGAAGTGGTCAAAATGACGGCTGCTGGCCGTTGAGGGCTTGCTGCTGCTCCGGCCGTTTTAGTGATAATCAAGTATTTTCCTAATTTGTTTTTATGTTGTGCTGTAAAAATGACCAGTACACGAAACAAAATCTTTTTAAGCTGCTAAAAATTCATTTCATAACAAAACTTATTCCTTTATGCAAAACTCTATCAATACGAGCTATAATATTTTCCAAACTCAATTTAAAACAATCTGGGTTGATATTATCATAAATTCTATAAGAAATAAATTGAACTTAAATACTTTTAAATTTATCGCTAAAAATTAACGTATTTTAGCTGTACTACAGTTATGACTTGTCGACAATGTGAAGGACCTGAAGGAAAGTTCATATATACTTTTCTCAATAAACGTGTGACTCGTCCACAAGCAAGCCAAGGTTGCATGCAGCGAAATGAGACTTTAGCAAAAGAGTTATCAAGACATGATTATATGCGACTGTACAGCAGGGATTGCTGTCTATCAAGAACAAGAAGTTATTGGATAGGCTTAGATAAGAGCAGCGAGTGTAATCGCACCAAACCATACCGATGGTGGGGAACCAAAAAATGCGTCGATAGCAGTCCTTTGTCAATCACTGGCTATCGACCAAGCGGGTGCCAATCTCTAGCATTACCGCCAATTACTTCCTTGGCGAGCAGAAATGGGTTCGCAGTACCGTTACGCAATTGCAATGAAAAGCTGGGATACATTTGTCAAAAACTCAACCAACCAGCTGCCACGTCATCGACGCCAGAAAATTATGTTTCGTCGTCTTTTCAAACGCCACCTAACACAAGGACGCATTCACTCCCTTCCTTTAACGTAACTTCCCGTAATATCATCAATATGGCGTCTGGAGGTGTTTCAGCTGTGGTGATAGGCGGAATTTTCCTTCTCGTGCTCATGCTACTGGCGATTTTCCGATGTAGAAAATATCGCAAAGCAAAATTAAAATCTCAAAATGGAGGAAATGCTTTTTCCATGCCAATGTTTAGAAAATCATCTACTACTAAAAGTGAAACTCCAATGGAAAGCAATTACTGCAGGTTCGTGGCAAAATATAAAGCGCATGGTGCGCATCAACTCAGGGACTGCAATTTTAATACCGTTAACTCAGCAGACAAAATAACAAGCATTCGTAATTTGCAATTAACGTAAGACAGAAAAACGTTTAAAAAACACAAACCCAGGAAAACCGCTGTATATTTCACGGTCTCAATTTCTAGTTAGGCCTAACTTCTCAATTTACCTTTATGAAATTGAATAAATAAACAAATTCTGCTGTACAAAAAACGATAGTACACAATCATTCTATCAAAAGTGTGATCATTTTCGAAACGGCAAATCTAGTTTATTTCGTAATTGTATTTAGGCAAAAACCAAGACCGTATCTCTTTCACACTAAACTCAAACACTGCCATACCCATGTGTCAAACTGTCAGTTATTCTAGCTTCTTTTTACATTACATAATCGCAAACTATCCAGAAGTTTTCAGGTTTGACCGCAGAATAGTAAAGAAGGTCGTAGTGGATGTTACAAGATAACTTTTTAAGGTCATAGAGTTCATGATTTGGAATTTGAATTTTACTACAGTCTGTACGTATTTTGTTTCAGCATTATTACTAACGAAAAAACGCCCTCGCCGCATTCGTCCGAAAGAAAGCTCGTCGAAGAATCTCACTGTTACATATCCATGAAACCTGTTCATTCTTCGAATCATCCAACAAATACTTATGCAAATACGAAAGGAGAAAATCTATACGAAGTATTAAGCCAACCAAAACAATTAAACGTTAAAACAGATGCTGATGAAAGAATTTACTTAAAGCCTTTTAACTGACAGTCGATGTGCCATGATGCTGATTATCACATTGATTAGTGTAATGTACAGTATATTAGGTAGACAATGCGTACATGCGACTTGAGCAATCGTTTGACCAAGTTTACATGAATCACTAAAACGTTAGCACGCCTAGTTGTTGCAAACACATTATAAATTTATAGTTTTTTTATGTGAATTAAATCATCACCTCTGTAAATTTTGTGCATTTTTTGTCGTTTCAAAATTTTTTTTGAAGTCGTCAGAGCAAGTTTTGCAATTCATCCACTGGCATTTGACTATCAATCAAATCAATTTTCTGGACCCGCTTATCCTTGGGGGGTCGCGGGGACTATTAGACTAATTTGGTTTTTAAAATACTAGCTACTATATTGACGCAAGAGTTCGTGCTTAGCTATGCTATATGTGTTATTACGCACAAGTTATTGTACACATTGATCAAAATAAAATCAAATCTTCATTATACTTGCCGTAGGCTATTACGCCGTGTAACGAGTTGCAGGGCCCATCTCCGCGGCTTAGCGCCTGAGCAACACAGCTCCGAAGAAACGTCGCAACGGCGGCGAGTCGTTGGCGACACTGTGTCAATTTAACCGGCCCGGGAATCGGATCCCAGACCTTACGCACCGATAGCGTGCGCTTAGCAACTGAGCTAACGGCCGGTCCATTACACATTGATTTAAATATTGCCGGTACACATTGATTTAGATTATTAAAATGTACCATTTCATTTATTTCGACATATTTGCGTTGTCGTTTCAAATCACCTTGCATGATCATTTATAGCTTTAGCACGGCGTCAAATAACTAACAATTCTGTGACGACCTGTCAAATGAAGTGTGCAAGTGATTTGCTAAAAACAAGATTAACTAAACTAGTCTTCCAAAACTTAACGGTTTCTAATGAAGTAAAAATTTTAAACTTACTTGTTCAAGATAACAAAGAAGCACTCACAGAAAATTACTTTGTGGCTTATCCTCGGGTCTCAGGACTTCTCACACAAAAAAATTATTGGATAGGTTCTAGGTGAAATCACCGACCAGCGAGTGATTGGCATTGTGATATATCCTAGATTGAGGAGCACAATATGTCCATCATAGATTGCGATTTTAACCGTGAAACGAACCCCATACGAAGGATCTGCTACCCACAACTCACACGTTATTTTTGGTGTCGCCCTCACGTGTTCTTTTCGGTGTTTCGTTGAAAAACCGTGTTTACTTTACCCAGTGGCGGATTTAAGGAAAGGGGGGGGGGGAGGGGCGGAGCGGGCTGAAGCTTGGGGCCCCATAAATGTACATTTTTCTAAAAGTTTTTTTTTTTTACAAGAAACATTTTCGATTTTTAAAAAAGGTCTTCACTTGCGGAAATTACCAAAGTTTTTAAAATTTTGGCGCTGAGGGGTTGGGGCCCTGGCAGTGGCGGATTAGGGGGGGGGGGAGCTGAAGCGCGGGGCCCCACAATATTTAGGGGCCCCACAAATTTACATTTTTCTAAAAGTTTTTTTTGGCAAAAAATGTTTACGATATTTAAAAAGGTCTTTACTAGCAGAAACTACCAAAGTTTTAAAATTTTGGCGCTGAGGGGTTGGGACCTTTTGGGTAAATGTGATGTGTTGTTAATTAACTCAACATTAATAATTATAAGCAAAAATCTTCTCAAAGTAAAAATCGCAGTTGTTATCAGCTGACATTATTGCTTTGTAGGTCGCGGACAGCAATTTTTTTCAAAGAAAAGTTATCCACTTTCTGCCGATTCAAACGTCACAATAAGGAGTAAGATAAATGTTAATGCAGGTAGTAATGAACAAACGATGACTCTTAATTGCCACTTGCCGGCAAGAGTGCCAGACAACATTTGAGGTTATACTTGCAAAAAATGTTTCATGTCTCTGAAAAATCTAGCGTTAAAAATTATTGCACCATCGTACAACGGTAGGCTAGCTACAACATCTAAGCTGCATAACTTTACACTCTAGAACAGACATATTATGGGCAAACGACGGCCCGCGCGCCAAACCCGGTCCACTGGTCCTTTTATTCTGGCCTGCCGGCACTTACACAAACTTAAACTCCCACCGTGAATTGAGCGGAAGACCTTTTTTCTGTAAGAGATCATGGATAGCAGTGATTTTCAACAAAATAAGCCTCAACGGTGCAAAATTGGAAAAAAAAACGAGGTGAAAACCTTTCGTTTTGGAGAGCACATTCGTACGTGGGCCGTGATCTCTAAAAAAAGTCTTCACCTTGTTTTCCAATCAGCGTGCGGCCCGCGGCTTCAACAGTTTTTCCAAATCTGATTTTTCGTGTGAAAAACTTGCCCACCCCTGCTCTAGGGTAAATGATACATCCAGCTTTAATGTGAAAAAATAAAATCTATTGCAGAGAGCAGTGGCATAGTGTAGTTTGGTTTTTATGAATGAGACTGAACTAGGCTATATTTCAAAACAGGATGAAAACAGCGACGGCGCTAGCTTCACGCTAGTAACCGGAAAAACAGCGGCACTGACGCTTGCGAATTACTAGCATAACGGGTCGCAACGCTAGTGCCTAGCTCTGCCTATACATTAATAATATGATTAATGACTGTTATTAGTTGATCAGCCGCTTTATTTCTTGATTGTTTTGAGTAAAAGATAAAGCCATCTAAACTTCTGCATTTCCATCCAATCAATTTACCGAATCTTTGTTTATTATAAAATACTTTTTAAAATAAAAACTTTTTTTGATATGATTTTCCATTTTGATCCTCCATTCACGAGAAAGCGAGTTGTATCGCTATATGTCAGATTACATATCCTCACTCGTTTGGGAGTTAATTTTTCCAAGGTTCCTCTTCTTGTCTTTTGTTGAATTTGCTGCTTGTTCAAGCCATCAAGCAGCGACAAATATCGTGAAGTACCTTATGCAAGAATACAACAGCATGTCGAGGGTAGGAGTTGAACTGTAACCTTTCGATTCATTATGATCGCCTTAAAAACGGCGCTCCAGACCGTTCGGTCACGCTGCCGAAGTGACTTTAAGAACGATTTTAAAATGATTCAATTTTTTGGTTTGTTCATTATATAAGTACCGTACGTATAAGAACGATTGTAAAATTAAACTTAAACCGATTGAGTAAATCGATGTAATGGAAATGCACTAATTGTTTTTAACAAAGAACAATATATTTGATCTTACTCAGTAGGACTCAAAGGCAGCAATTGAGCGTGCTGAACAAAGCACCAGAATCCATACTGGTCTTTTTACGTTACTGATCAATATTGGTATTGTTTTGTTTTTTGAGGCTGTTCTTTCGGTTTATTGTTCTTTTCATTTTATATCGTTAAAGCTTTCGCTGAACTTGAGAAAGAGGGCCCTATTATTAAATTAGCCCTGTTAATCCGCCCCTGACTTTACCCTAATGATAAGTTACGCGTAGATGTTTTGGCGTAAATAGGAAGATGTAAAATGCATTCGTCAACAAGCACAAAAACTCAACAACACATGCAATATGTACTAAAAACTGATATTCAAGTCGATTGAAAACAAATAATATTCAAGTCAATTAAAGATAAGATTTG
The DNA here is from genome assembly GCA_964006365.1 of Trididemnum miniatum. Lineage (NCBI taxonomy): Eukaryota > Metazoa > Chordata > Ascidiacea > Aplousobranchia > Didemnidae > Trididemnum > Trididemnum miniatum. Next base: position 7,066,819 of record OZ023235.1, on the reverse strand, counting down.
TGCACTGCCTTATAATAATAGCTTCGTCGAATGTTTATAATGCAATCCTTAATTTAATATAAACAAACTAATACTGTGTTGTTCTCAGCATCTCAAAAAAAGCTTTTAAAAAATCGGATCGGGATAGTGAAACAAAATCTCACGTAGCTTGTACAAAAGGACGTTAAACGATGTCAAAATTTATGAAGAACTTATGAAAATGAAAACATGCAGAAAGCAAACTTCCTGCTATGAAATTACTCTTCATTTTGCACATTTTATAATATGGGCCGATCATGGGCGTCCGCAGGGGGGGGCCCTGAAAAACCAAAAAAGTTGAAAAAATACGCTTGAAAAAATGCAAGTTAAGAAACTACACAAAAAGTTGAAAAATACAGATGAGTTTACTACAAAACGAATAAAATAACAAAACATTTCGCAACAATATGTTTAATTAAAGCAGGGGCGGGCAACTTTCTGTTGATACTGGGCCACAAATTATAAATATAGGCTTCCAGCGGGCCGCAGTTTTTAGAAAAAAAAAACACTTCTTGGCAGGAGTAATACTAAAAAAGGGTCTGTCGCGTGAAAAAGAGGTCTCTGAAATAAATGATGACTAGAAAAACAAGATCTTCAGCCTGGAAAATAGCATTCAAAGCAGTTCGTGTGTTGATTGGGTTTGAACTTGATCGCAAAAAAACAGGTTTCGGAACCAATTGGCAATTAGCACATGCTTTGGCGGGCCGCAGGTTGTCCACCTCTGAATTAAAGCATAAAAGAGTTTGTCTAGTTGTCTAAATGCTGCTGTTTAAATTAGTCCGGCCGTTCAATGAGTGGAAACTCCACCCTTCACACATCATTGAAACTTGTTTTACGTTTAGGCATGTTGTTACCAAGGCCAGTGCTAAGCACGTTAGAAAATATTGGTACAGGTCCCGAGCATCATTTTACGATGATCAGTACGAGTTATCGCTTGATACTTAATTCATTTTTTGTTCTCTGCATGATTCTATTCGTTTAGGTTACTTTCTTGTCTTTCAAGGCCGTATGCAATAGTACATACTATCGCATTCTATTCAGGTCAACAGACATGGCGATTTATCGTTTGTCATGACGCAAAGACTAGAAAAGTGTCTTTGTGTCAAATGCTACTCTTCAGTCAAACCACAATCGGATAGACTGGTGGAAGATAAGCAGGCGCACACTTCGCATAAGATGAAGAATTCGGTTAAAAGTTTTTGTGCGTCTTTTTTATTGATCTTCAATCTCAAATCTTGGTTATACTCTTGGTATTACCCAGAAGCTGCGTGCAACGAGTGGCGAAGACCATCTCCGTAACTTAGCGCGTGAGCAACTTAGCTTCGAACTTCAAAAAAACGTGGCGAGCCATTGGCGGTGGCCGTGAACAGCACTGTATTCGATTTGACAGGTCGGATATCGAACCCCAGATCTCTGACTTTGAAAGCAATATCGTTACTGCTACACTAATCAGCCGGTTACCAATCCGTCATGTGGACGTACGTATACCAGCAAATTCACGCAGCATGTCCAATTTTACTTTTTGCATCTTTTATAGAAAAATTCTGGTTTTTGCTGATATACCGAGTATCGTATCTTGTAAAAAAAAATTTAGACTTGTTGCTGATGTGCTACTGGTAGGCCTACGTCTTGATGACAGAAACTGCGCTGCCGGTACATTGCAATAAAAAAATTGAGCAGCACTGATTTATAGGCCGTAGCTATAAGTTTGATTTTCAGACCTCAAACTACTTTTGATTTTGACATTTTGGATCAGAACGTCGCTATCGGTGCGGAAAGTCTGGGGTTCGATTCCCGGATTGGGCAAATCGGACACAGTATCGCTAACGGCTCACCACCGTCGCGACGTTTCCTCGAAGGTTATGCAGCGGAGACGGGCCCCGCCACTCGTTACACACTTTGGCGTAATAGCGCAAGTATAGTGAAGATTTGATTGTTTTGAAATGTAAGCATCAAACCAACCACATATAACAAGATCTAAGAAAACAATGCAAAAAGAAAGTTGTTTTAACAGACTGTCAAGCCTAGTGGCACATAAATTGATTTATGTCCGCATAATGCACAATAACATGAAAGAAGAGTTCTGCACGTACGGCATCGGCCGATGCCGGACGTATGGTCAGTTGGTCACCCAATCACTGACACTTACCTGACAATAGCTTTCACTAAGATGGCCGTCTGGAGAATGTTTTTGCACCCCCCTGCATTTTTTTCTCCGGACGCCCATGGGGCCGATCTATCTAGTGCTAAATCAATGATTAAGCAAACATTCTACAAATAGACTTTGAAATAATAACGCTCAAACTCTGCCAATTTATGAAAAAACATCAGGCGATTAGTTTCCTTGTATTTTATTTGAGTCGTTGCCATACAATGCCTTTAATAACACAATGTTTTTGCTGTAAAAGCAGCATTACAATTTCCAAAACTTCAATCTCTACTACTTCCAGATCGTTGAGTTAGGTTTAAAAAATTGTGAAGCATCTGATAAAACCATGTTGAAGAGCAGTCTGTTTTGATGTATGTGGTGCATAAGTTATTGCGAAAAAGTATTTTAGTAACAACAGATTCTCAAACCTTGAATACTAGTTGCTATAGTTTGACGGTATAAAGAATCAGAAACAGAAGGCTAGAAAAATAACGTGAATGTACTACGAAAATCAGACATTTTTGATCTACCGAAATTACATCGTCTTTCAAACTTCTGTATCACAACGATGTAATGGTCTTACACAGTGGTGGGCAAGCTTTTCGTGCGAAGGGCCGCATTTGAAAAAAAAAAATGATGCAGCCGCGGGCCGCACACTCTCATTACAAAAAAGGAAGTTTACTCTGTGTGGTATAGACACATATTCATATTAAACACAATTTTTGTATTTCACATCAGCAGGTGCGTTTAACTGGTGCGATTAACAGGTTAACACTCAGCGTTTCACAAGGCGAACCGCTTGAAATATCATTCCGGTTTTGGTTCAGGTTCAGCAAAATTTCTTTTCAGCGGTTTAGCTTCGGTTCAGGTGTTTGTCGTTTGATTTAAAAAATTTAGATCGGGTTAAAATAAAAAAATACTTTGAATTCTCGGGTTCAGGTTCGCAGAAGTAAAATTTTTAGGATTCAAATTCGGTTTGGGTTCAAGAATTTGAAACCGTTAATTCGACATATATTCTGGTGCACAGCTGCAGGCGCATTTTTTTAAAAATACTTATTGTATTGAGGCTGACTGTACTTTTTAAGAAGCTGCTGTGGCTCATAAGCGATGTCCTTGAGGCAGAAATAACCTCAGATTAAGTGCAGATGTCCTTAACCGCTGTTATAGCTACCACAACAATCATTCTTTAAAAAAAATCTTAAGAACACACACGATTTAACGTAGCAAATGCTTTTTCAGTTCTAAATTGATAGCGCAGTCTGAAAAAGGCTCTCTGGTCTTGTTTTAGGTTAAACAAAAATCATTTTAACGACTCACATCCGGTTAAAGTTCAAGAGTTTTGATGACCTTGGGTTCAGGTTCGGGTTAGGCTCACGTCTATTAAATTATAAAGGTTACGGTTTGGTTAGGATTCAATGAACGGAAGCGGTAAATACGGGTTTTCGGTTTATGTTCCGGTTCGACGCCCTGGCGTTTAATGCTATTTTGATTTCTAACTGTTTCCAATTACGTAGGCCTATTTTTTGGACCATGGGGTGCAACAGACTGTAAGGTGCGGCATCAGTAACCGTGTTCTCACCCGTTTAATTTCATAAAAAAGGCTCTGCGGACTACAAAGTGTAAAAGCTCAACGCATTTTCCTCGCGTCGTGTATGATCAAACAACGGATGAAACAGCGCGTGGGAAGCGTACGTTACAATCTATGCGCGACGCACGCGTTCGTTTACGCATCGAATGCGAAGAGAAAAACATATTCGTAAAGAGCAGCGAATAAGAGTAGGTGGGCAATTGAAAACATGCGGCAAACTTTCTTTTTTGCGACTGGTTGGTTGACCGCAAGAACGAGTGCAAGTGGGTGGTAATGCGTTGGTCATGCTTACTGCAATAAAGAAATTGTTGAAAACTTGGTGAGAAAGCGCAACATAATCTACACATTCTGCTAGTGCCGACGGGCCGCATAAACATGCTATAAAACAAGTTTGCCCAGCCCTGGTCTTACAGAATCGCATTAAAAAAAACTAGATGTTTACTGAAAATTCAAATTTGTTTTATAGTTAAAAGATTATGCATACAAGTCCCATTAACTCATTCAATGTATTACTAGTAAAGGTCACATTTTACCATTTATACAAACAACTACTCACTCTGTTGCAAAAAAAAAAAAAAAAAATACAAAAACAAATCAATTTCATACGAAGAAAAGCTCTACCATTATTCGACATACGTAATTTCATTCTCTTGCTCCAGCGCTGTGAAATATTTGTGGTGGGTGTTTCCTACATATCACAAATATTATATATGCACTGAACTTGACGAGAACATTTTAGGAAGTTGAACTTGTAGGCGTTGTTTTAATTTCACAACAGTTATGACGTGTCGGCAATGCGAAGGACCAGACGGCAAGTTCATCTACACATTCATCAACAAACGTGCGACACGCCCAGAAGCAAGCCAAGGTTGCATACAGCGTAATGAGACTTTGGCTGCAAAGTTATCAAGACAAGATTATTCGCGACTGTACTCCAAGGATTGCTGCCTATCAAGAACAAGAAGTTACTGGATAGGTTTAGACAAAAGCAATGAGTGTAATCGTACGGTACCATACCGGTGGTTTGGCACCACAACATGTGTCAATATTGGGTCTTTATCGATCACTGGCTATCAACAACGTGGGTGCCAATCCGTGGCATTGCCGCCTTTGACTGCTTTTATCAAAGAAAATAAATTTGCAGTAAACCTTCACAACTGCACAGAAAAACTCGGATACATTTGCAAAAAACCTAATCCAAAAGCAATCATTTCGTTATCGCCAGAAGACAGAACCACGACAAAATCAAAGATCAAGCCTACTGAAACCACAGCTGGTCTACAATTTGAGTCAACCACAGTGGTCTTGGGTGCAATTTCTGGAATAGTAGCATTAATCCTGCTAGTTTTTATATTAAGTGTTTTCCTGTTTTACTTTTGTTACAAAAAACGAAAAGCATCCAGAGAACAAAGGTGTATAAAGATATCTTCTTTTTCGTCCAAGAAAAGTAACGAAGATGAAAGAAGTGCAAGCAAGATAACAGAAACTGATTCAAACAGGTAAGGGTTATTTTTATGAGATTAAGCCGGTTTGAGCCTTTTACATTGAATTAAAAGACAAACAATGTTTAGTTTAGACTACGCATCATGTTATTTATGAGAAACTTTTTGTTATCCATCGCAATAACTAATTTTGCCATCTAACACCGCTGTGAAATATGCTGCCACGCATTCAGTCAAAATCAAGAGGGCAAACAAAATCGCTTCATCAGGGTTTATCGTTTTTCAGTGATGTAGTTAAGACCATCGCCTGCTAGACCAAGACCTTGTAAATTTTTCAAGACCAAGACCGTTTTTGTCAAGACCAAGACCTTTGATTTTTTCAAGACCAAAACCATAAAAATGGGATGAGAATTAACAGTTTATCACTTATCGCTATTTTTCTATAACAACAAAAAAAAACGGGCAAAATATATACAGAATTTTAAAAGAAACAAAAACAACACAATCACATACACGCTGTTAAATACTTGTTCTAGCTGTGCAGGATCACTCAAATTTTTACTAAATGTTTTTAGTTCTTTCGGTCTTAAGACCAAACTAAATGGTCAAGACCAAGACCGTCTTGGCCAAGACCAAGACCATGGTCTTAAGACCAAGACCGGTTTTAAGACCTTCATCACTGTCGTTTTCCATTGATTCATGTTTGGGTCGCGTGAGGTTAAATATTCCTAACGTTTTAAGCTATTAAATTTTGCTACGACCGCATGAATGTAATTTGCTTTCAGAATTGATGTTGGTGTAAGCACGGCTGATCAAAAACCTTTGTCAAGCAAGGAAGAGCCTCATTCTTACGTAATTATGAAATCTGTCAATGTTACAAACTTGTCAGTCCCACATTATGAAACCTGTCAACCAGTCAATTCCAATCCCATAAACGTGGACTCTGAAATAGATGCTGATGATAATGAACTATACGAAACAATGGAAATCCATCAACAAAAACAAGAACAAAACGCCAAATCAAATCATAACGAAGACATTTACGTGAAACCGATTAACAGATATTCAACTAGGAGCGCACCCAGCATATAATGAGCGAGGGGGGTTAAAAAAAAAAAAAAAAAAAAATCGATTCCGCACTGAGAAGCGGATTCAGAAATATTTGATGGGGGGTGGGGAGGGAATGAACCTTTGAATTAGGTTGAATGTTAATTCAATACAAAGACGATAGAGTCAAAAAAAGAGTAAAAAGCCCTTTGCAAAATGTTTTAATGCCTGCGGCGTATTCTGAAAAATTTTCAAGAAGGGTGCATCAAATTTTGACACATTTTCAAGCCTATTTTTTTTTTGGAAGAATTATTTTGAAGCATATTGAGAATAGAAAACGCTCTAGGGGGGTGCGGAGACATGCTTCCCTAAAATTTTTTTGAAAATTTACATACTGTAATGGCCATTTTAGTACTTTTTGAACAATTTTTAGGCAAATTTTGTTTAAATTTTTTGCCCTTAAATCTGTGTTTCACCAAATATGATACATTATGTTCGTACATTTTCGATTATGCGTGCTTAGGCTGTTAGAGCGCAAGACTTATCGTTGTCAAAAAGGTTCGAGATTATGGAAAATTGTATTTATCAAAACCATGTTTGAAAAAAGCTGGTGGGGGGATGCATCCCTTACATCCCCCCATGGATCCGCCCCTGCCCGCACTGATAACAAAGTCTCTTACTACAACCCCAACCAGCCGATTTGGCTTCAATATGGTGTAGGGCAGTAGTTCTAAATTTTGTTGTGTCTTCGCTCTTTTACGGTGGGCTACTCTGCTTATAATCATCGCCCCCTCGCCCATAACAAGCTTGTGTTCTAACAAAACTCGTAAAAGCGAGCAGTGCTGCCAAATGTGCAAAAGTTATCACGTCCGCAGACGTCCAATCTTCCGCTCCAAATCATGAGTTATCGCCTCCTTTCGCTCGCCCCGAAGGGGACGATGTCGCCGACTTTGACATCCACTGATGTAGGGCAAATTCTGTCACTGCACTTGCACAGTTTGGACACTTCAGTTTAAGAACAAGAGTTTGGTCTCAAAAGGGGGGTTCGACCCCTCAAACCTCCTCTCTGGATGCGCCACTGCATTCAACGTACCCAAATGTATATATCATAAATAGCTACTGTTCAGTACAATAACTGATATCTAGGATAAAACTGGTATGGTAAAAGCTGCGGCAAAAATATGGCTTATTGGGCTTGGCTACATCTATGCACTACAAAGCTTATACAATTAGATATTATTTCGTTAATCATCAGCTACAGGTCTATTCTGTTATTCATTTCTTTTCAGCTTCTTGCTTAATGCCGAAATCGCAAAAAATCAATCTGATATGCTTCAGGCAGTGTATTCAAAAAAATATTGTTGGCCAAACAAATGTTCGTGTTGTACTACCGTAGACTTCAAAATGTTAGTGTAATTATTTCTTTCCGTTCTCGTAACAAAATATACGTCTTGTTTCAACCAAATGTTGAAAATTTATTGATTTCTCAGGTCTAAATGCTTATGTACTGATTATGCTGACACCAATGAATGCTTAGTATGTAAGTTCTGAGAGAATGTTTTTGTCTACTGTAAATAACCACATCCATAGAACAGTACAATGTCCAAAGCACACATCGTGAAACGTTGTTTCTTTTTCACGCGTTTTATTTGGTTGTCATTGAAAACTTTTTCCGTGTTCAAGTATGCAAGTTTAGCTTAGCAGCAAAATCGTGATCCGAAAGTATAAGCCAATAATTCAGGGAGAAAACTTTTCAACGCAACCGATCACCATCATAAGGTGAGCAACAAAGTTTTGCAAGCAGAACAGTAAACCATGGTATTCAAAATGACTATTGGATGTGAATTCCGTTCTATTTATTAATTGTTTCGACAAATTTGATGAGTGCAAGCCAAATGCAGCAGCTTTAAAAGTTGAGTTGAGTAGCAAGCAAAAAATTGTTCACAACCAAAACAGTAAAATTGCAAAATCTTTAATCGTTAAAAAATTATAACCTATAAAGCGGAATTATAAAAAGTAAAGTTCGCTTTTAATCAGATTTTATAATTTCTTGACCAAAATATGGAGTACAGTATTACATAACTTATCTCATATCTAAAAACATTTTCTTTAAATTGAGAAGAAATTGAGACAGATATAATTTTATACTTTTGTCAGAAACTTGTATGCTATCCAATGTGGTTTATTTCTTTCTCGAGTTCATGCTACTGGCGATTTTTCGACACAAAAAATACCGTTTCGCAAATTAAAATCTCAAAATGGTGGAAACGCTTTTTCCATGCTAATGTTTAGAAAATCATCAACCACTAAAAGTGAAACTCCAATGGAAAGCAATTACTGCAGGTTCGTCGCAAAATATAGAGCGTATGGTGCTCATCAACTCAGGGACTGCAATTTTAATACCGTTAACCAAGTAGACAAAATAAAAAGCATTTGTAATTTGCAATTACCAAAAATAGTAAAACGTCTCAAAAACACAACCTCAGGAAACTTCCATACACTTCCATGCACATGAGTCAAACAGTCAGTTACTCTAGCTCAGTGCTACTCAAACGCCGGTACGCGTACCAGTGCCGGTACGTGAGCGCTTGGCAGCCGGTACGCGGTCAATTAGGAGAAATTGAGTATAGGCCTCATAATTTTGAGGCAACGATAATGATCATTCTGCTTTCCCAGCTATGGACTGTCTAGTGGGCCGCTACTTCCACGACTTACCAGTTATGTCACAAAAAAAATTTTTTCGTAATTGTTATCCTCTATTTCAACAAAGTATGGCAATGTTCGATGGGAGATGATCATCCTTTTTGTGTGTTTGTGCTGTTTCCACGTGCTTGACTATACAACACCTGCAGCGTCAAGTCACGGGTAGAGAAGTGAAAAGCTCAATGGATCGGCTTTACTCTGACTATAAAATATCAGGTGGTTAAAGTGAGTTGAGCATGTTTTTACTATTAATTATTATTGGAGCTATCTGCTGACGAAGGTTTGCGCAACTGTTCTGAATCAAACTCTCTTGAAAGCTTCTGGATCAAAATTAAAGCAGAATATCCGTAACTGAGTGGCATGGCTATTAAAACACTACTTCCATTTCCTTCCACATATCTACAGTGTGTGAAGCCGGCTTTTCTGCCATGAGATGTTTAAAGGGAAAACACCTAAACGCGTTGGATATCCACGCTCCTCTTCGATTGGCACTGTCTTCCATTGAACCGCAATTAGATAAGTTTGTTGCAAATAAGCAGGCGTACACTAATTCGCATCAGAATTCGAAAGACAATTAATATTAGTGTTTGTGATTTAGTTTTACAGTGTATTCGTCACAAAAGTAAGAATAACTTTACTCTTGTCTTTTTTTTTTCGCAAATTGACCGGTACGCCAAGTCAGGAAAGGTGCTCAGCCGGCACACGGCATAAAAAAGTTTGAGTAGCACAGCTCTACTATAGCTCGATTTTACATGACATAGCCTCAAAACATGATTGAAGAATACTAATGGTCATAGAGAGCATAACAGAGATATGGAACATTATAAGGTCATATTATAGAGTTCATGGTTTGGATTTTGAATTTTACTACAGCTTGTACGTATTTTGTTTCAGCATTATTGCTAACGAAAAGACGCCCTCACCACATTCACCAGCAGTAAAGCTCGTCGAAAAATCTTACCATTACGCAGCCATGAAACCTGCTCGTTCTTCGAATCATACAACAAAATTAATACTCATGCAAATACTGAAGGAGTAAATGTATACAAAATACCAGTAAGCCTTTTTTTTATTGAAACGTAAAAGTAAATAAACACAACAAATTCACATGAACATTACTTGCTTATCAATGTTAAGAAATCATATGCCATTTCTTCGTGTACAAACCAAATTTACATTTTTGCTTCGCAATTTCTCTTTCTGATGTCTTGGCATTTCGAGTGGAGAGAAAGTACATATATATGTTTGGAATTTCCTTGGCAATTTTACATTTGTAGATCAAAAATCGAGCGTGTAATAAAAGACAGTTAATAATTAAATGGTAGTCATGATCTTTTTCAACACTAAATAACAGATTAAACGGTTGTAAATTAAGCTGCAACTTCATTTAGTTACAATCCAACTTAAAACATTTTCCCAAAAAAGAACCAAACTAGAACAAGTACAAAACAAATGTAAAAGATTTTCGTCTTACAAAACGAGCATTTATCAGAGTCAGCAATATCGAAACAATGCAATGCAATGCAATATTAGTCACAATAGCTCTTAGATTTAACTTTACTTGAAATGATCTCGATTTCGTTTCAGGAGTTGCTGAGGAATTGCTTTTATTTACATCTAACCAGTTGATGCTTTCGGGTGGTAAATTTAGTTCGTTAGTCCAGCGTGATTGGCGTTTAATCGGAGGGAAGTCAACTTTTGAAAAAGGTAACAATAAAACGACCCGTAAGCCTTTGACGGCACAACCAAAACAACCTAAAGTGAAAACAGACGCTGATGAAAAAAATTTCTTGAAGCCTTTCAATTGACATTCAATGAGCAATGACGTTGATTATCACAATCATTAGAGTAATGTGCAATATATTACGTTACGTCGTTAACAATACTGAACGCTCGTTCGACCAATTTTTCACGAATCTATAAAACGTTAGCATGCATTTTTATCGCTAAAATTGTCGCAGATGTTTTGCTTTGTTGCAGACACATCACAAATTTATAATTAATTTGTGCGATTCAAATCATCATCTTTGTCAATATTGTGCATTTTTTCGTCGTTTCAAAGGTTTTGTTGAAGTCGTCCGGGTTTATCGTTCTGGTATGTTATGCGATTCAAAATTGGGTAGCAAAAGTTTTAAACACAAACACCAGTTCAGCGACCGGGGCGTTATTACAGGATGCTCGTTAAGCGGTTTACGTGCTCGCAAGCTCGGTAAAATAATTTTCCTCGCTAACGCGCTTTTCAGGATTACAGGATTTTCCGAGCTGGCGAACTCGCTCGGCAAGCAGCGAGAAAAAAAATGAGCACGTTAAGTTACCGAGCGACAATTTCATACACAACCAGCCATGGCAGAGCGAATTTTTTCAGGTCATAGTTTATGCACAATAGCTAGTATCTAGTACAGTGATGGGATTCAGGGGGTTCGCGTGAACCCGTTCTTGAAATGTCAGGATAATCAGCGAACCCGTTCTTGTTTTTTACAGACATTAGACCTTTATGAGTGAACCTGTCGTTAGTAAGTACGATACAAAGGAAAACCTGTTCTTCAAATTTTGAATCCCATCGCTGATATAGTATATGACGCAACTAGAGCTTTACACAACTCTCAGGCTTGTTGTGAAATGGTAGACTCAAGTTCTAGTTTATTCATTCGTGTGAAAGAGGCTAAGGCTCATCAAGTCGCTACACTCTACCTCAAATATGACACATGTCAACAGAAAAAAATCAGATTTTCAAAAATATAAAACAAAACAAAAAAGAAAAACGCAAAGCATAGTTAACATACAAAAACGCAAAGCATAGTTAACATACAATGCAAAGCATAGTTAACATAACTTGATACACATCAAACTAAGACTAGTAGGCCAGCTGCTGATCACCGGTACTAGCTAGCGCCTAGTCTAGTGCTAAAACTGTGCTAGGGTGACTTATTACAAATTTGGGATGGTTTCTACTTGATTACAGGTAAGAGTGTATGTAGTAATGGTGTCTACATATGTACCGGTATAGGCTTGCTGTGAGGTGCTAGACTAGCAGCTGCTCTTTGCTGGCTGGCACCTAGTCTGGTGCTAAAACTGTGCTATTACGACTATTGCAAACATGCGTTGGCTGCAGGCTTAGAGAATATGTAGTAATGGTATCTTCCTCCGTTAACTGTGTGAGGCCATGGCCAGCAACTGCTAGTCTAGCACCTCACAACAAGCCTAAGCATCAGTAGACATCATTACTGCATACATTCTTTACTTACAACCAAGTCAAAACCGTACCAACTTTGTAATACAAGCACAGTTTTAGCACTAAACTAGGCGCTAGCCAGCAAACAGCTGCTGCCAATCTAGCACCTCACGACAGGCCTGTACATACCGAGCAGTTAGCAAGACACTCGGCTTTACCGAGTAGGCTAGCTGCTCTTTCTCAAAGTCCGTATAACTCACGTATAAGTTGAGCGAATCATTCGTTACATTGTTAAGCGACAATGGAGCAAAAATGTGTCCAAAAAGACAATCGCCTGCTTATCTTTCGTAATGTAGAAACGCTTGAAAGTGTTACAAAAAAAGTCATAACTTCGGTTATGCTAGTTGAATTTTAAAAATTTTAACTGCATCATGAAGCTCTTGACTTACGCTATGGTTTGAAACAAATTTCAAAAAAATTGGTTGTGTTTTAGGCACTCTACATTGTAAATAATTTGGACAGAGACATAAATTTTTGTAGCGGTTTTTTACCTAGTAGCATTTGTTGTCATTTTAAAAGCATAAATATAGGGCAGATTTGCAAAGAGTTAATTTGATTCAAATTAAGTAGGTTCAATCACAAAAATTTAAACTTCATTATGAAATTAGCCTAGCTATTGGTCGTGGTTTTTCAAACCCTTAAAACTTTTTCGCTAGAAATAAACTGCGTAAAGTGTTTTAAACCTCATGTAAAAGAAGGCTTCACTATATAGAACTAAATTTTTACAACCATGTTAGATTGATAGTGTGGTCGTTTACGTCTGTTGTGCTTCACCCTCGGGCTTTGGACCATTTGTTAAACGAAAAATTCAATAAGCAAAATTCAAGCGGGAAAAATATACCGGTATCTATTTTACTTTTCGAGTATAATGAAGATTTGAAAATTTTTTGATTTTACTGTTTCATATCCATTAGCATAGGTCTACGTCGTTTCACGGCCGCAGCTTCTTGAATTTCAAACCCTGGGCTTTTAAAATCAAATATTGTGGGCCAGAATATAATTAACAAGAGGCTAGTTTCACACATGGTCCAAGGGTGAAACATGACAGAAGTTAGTAACCTCACTCCAATCTAGTAAATCTACCGTGGTTGCAAAAACCTAGTTCTACACACGAATAGTGAAGCCTACTTTTACATGAGGTTTAAAACAATTTACGCAATTATTTTCTTGCAACAAATCTTTGAAGGCTTGGAAAACTACGATCAATAGCTAGGCTACTTTCATATTGAAGTTCAAATTTTTGTAATTGAACCTATTTAATTTAAATCAAACAATAACTTTTACTTTTTGCAAATCTGCGCTATATTTATGCTTTTAAAACAGCAAGAAATGCTGCTAGCGTAAAAATTGCTTGAAAAATTACCAAGTATGTCCAAATTATTAACCATGTAGAGTGCTTAAAACACCATCAATTTTCTTGAAATTTGTTTTAAACGATAGCTAAAATCAAGAGCTTTACGATGCAGTTGAAATTTTTAAAATCGAACGAGTGTAACTAAAGTTATGACCTTTTTTGTAACACTTTCAAACGCTTTTACATTATAAAAGATAGACAGGCGATTGTCTTTTTGGACACATTTTTTGCCCCATTGTCTCTGCTCCATTCCTGTCCGCGCAACTTATACGAAGTTATACGGACTTTGCTCTTTCTGCGAGCGCAACCTGTAATCAGTGAAATCCGCTAAATGCATGGTCGAAATCCGTCAAAAAATCCGCTAAAATTCAAGTTTGCTGTACCACCAATTTTCATTTATTGGTCACAAATTCTTTCATCCAATCAAGACCTAGAGAAGGAGTTTTTAAATTTTTTTGTCTCGTTTACCCCTTGCCGAATAAAAAAAAGTATAATTTACCCCCAATGCAACACTATCACTTTTATAATACATAAAATTGAAGTTTCCTTAAGCTTATAACTTAGTAAATTTACCCCCTCGGTGTGTAAAATTTTCCCCCAGGGGGTAAATTTATCCCAGGTTAAGAACCCCTGACCTATAGCACATCGGCAAGAATAATCACGAAAGATTTCAAACGTTAAAAGCATAAACTAATTGTCAGTAGAATATCAAACCTATATACATGTTGAAACAAAAGAATGTCAAAAGAAGTGAAAGCAAAGAAATGAAAGAACAGCAACCAGAGCAATGAACAAGCAATTTTCAAAAATGCAGCAACACAGAACACTACTCGCTATGAGAGCCAATGCAACTCTCACAGCTTTGTTCATAACACAAAGTTGCAGGTAAAATTATGGCATCTTGCGATTACCGGTACTATAATTATGTAGTGGTACCGGTAACAAACACCAGAAGCCACTACCATCAGTCACAACTTTATCATTAAATGAAATCTTACCCGTATTAGCGGTAACCAATAACCCATAATTTCGTAAACTATAACTCATACTGGTAACATAAAAAGCCTATAAAATCATAAGTAGCATATTTTTCACTAGTCGCCCTGTGCAGTACGGTACCTTGTAGCCCTAAAAATAAAACCAAAGCAAATTTCTAAAACATTCATTGATTCAGTTTTACGTAGAAGCAGACTAAGTTAACTGGTTAATAGTGGGAAGTGTTTGATGTAAAAATGTGATGAGGTAACCAGCTGCTAACTAACTACTACTATCTGCTACAACAGTACTACTACAAAAAAAGTTAGTAACTACTTGCTAATCCGGCAAAGCAAACAGGTCACCGATGTGGCACTGGTGTCCGCTAGAATGGACCACTTGCAGTTCCAACCACCAATGCCACAGCCCTTTGCTAGCCACTTGCACACTTGCAAAAAACAACTTTTTTAAAAAATAGCTTTAAAGCGGATCGAGCACTTTTATATCAAAGTCCGTATTACAGACTCACGAACTTTGGTTGATATTTCATTGTAAAATCTTTTTTAAAAATCCGCAATTTTGAAAAAAATCCACCAACACTGCATTGAAATCCGCTAAATAATCCGCTGTCCGCCAAATGCAAAAATTTTCCGCCAAATAGAAGCAAAATCCGCCAAATCTAACGGATTTTCCGCCAATTCGGCAACACTGCCAGTAATTCCAACTTTGCGAGCACGTTGTCTCGGCTGCCACTAGGAAAATTTCTCCTACGAGGAGAATTAGCGAGAAAAATCGCTCGCTAACACATAAAATCCTGTAATTACCTCCCAGCATGGTACCGATACAATCAAGACAAGCTCAGATATTAATTGATGAATGATCTAATTTATAGTTTTCAAACACTCTCATTTTGATTAGAGAGCACTGAGAAAGTGAATGAAAGTGTTGTTTACATATACATGTGGTTTTAATTACTGCTAGCTTAAACTCATCGTCAAAAAAAAACTAGCAAAAAAACATTTTTGCAATCTATCCATTAGCTACTGGACAAACTTTTTTTCTAACAACTACTATATAAATGCAAGAATTTGTGTTTGGCTATTCTATGTGTCACTATGCACGAATTACTGTTCACATTGATTTAAAACGTATAATACACCATTTGATTTATTCCGACAGATTTGCGTTGTCGTTTCAAATTACTTCATATATTCATAGTTTTAGCACGGCATCAAATAACAAACAATTCTGTATCGATCTGTCAAATGAAGAGTGCGAGTCATTTGCTGAAAACAAGAAGAACTCTAATCTACTGCTACGAACTTAGCGATTTCCCATGAAGTTAAAATTTTAAATTTACTTGTTCTAGATAGCTATAGGCACCAGCAACATATGATTATCTCGCAATTTCTCTTCGGGTCTCACAACTTATCAGACAAAAAGGTTATGTGATAGGACCAGGTGAAATTACCGATCAGCGAGTGATTGGCATTTTGACATTTCCTGAGTGAGGGAGTACAATATGTCCATCATAGATTGCGATTTCAACGGTGAAACGAACCCCATACGAAGAATCTGTAACCCACAGATCACATGTTATTTCTGGTGCCGCCCTCACATGTTCTTTTTGGTGTTTCGTTGAAAAACCTTGCTGACTTTACCCTAATGGTGTTGGTGAGTTACGCTTTTGTAGATGTATTGGCGTTAATAGGAAGACATAAAACGCCTGCTTGAATAAGCACAAAAACTCAACAGCTCATGCAAGCTACTTCAAAAAACTGATATTTTAAGTCAATTAATATAAACAAACTAATATTGTGTTGTTTCAGCATCTCAAAAAAACTCTTAAAAAATCGGATCGGGATAGAGAAACAAAATTGCATGTAAATTGTACAAAGCTCCTTAAAACGTGTTAAAAATTATGAGGAAATTATGATAATTAAAACAAACGAAAAGCAAACTTCATGCAATAAAGTCATTCTTCATTTTGCACATTTTATAAGGGCCGATCTATTTCGTGCTTAACCAATGACTAAGCAAACGTTCTACAAACAGACTTTAAAATAAGAACGCTCAAACTCTGCCATATGCTGCATATTTGAAAAAAACAGCGGGAGTTTCCTTGTCGTTACCACAAAATACCCTTAATAAGGCAATACTGGCCATGAAAGCAGCATTGCAGTTTCCTAAGCTTCAAACTTTACTACTTTCAGATTGTTGAGTTTGGATAAAAAAATGACAAAGGATCTGATAAAACAATGTTGAACAGCAGACTGTTTTGATTTAAGTCAGTGGTTCTCAAACTTGTCGGAAGTATCGAACCCAACAGGTGTCATGCAAGCATACATTGAACCCTTAATTATCACCAGGAGCGGATCCAGAAAATTTTAGAGGGGGATGCAGTTTTGAATTAGGTTGAATGTTAAATGAGTGCAAAGACGTTAGACGTCTAAACCGGAAAAAGCATAAGCTCTTTGAAAATGTTTCACGTCAGGGGCGTATTCAAAATATTCTTAAGGCGGTGGAGGGTGGCATAAAATTTTTACATTTTTTAAGCGTATTTTTTCCGGAGAGTTAATTTGAAGCAAATTGAGGAACAAAAATATGGTTCTAGGGGGGTCCAGGGGTATGCTTCCCCGGAAAGTTTTCAAAAATGTAGACACTGTAATGGCCATTTTAGAGCTTTTTGAACAATTTTTATGGCAAATTTTGTTTAATTCTTTTGCCTCTGATATGGTTCTAGGGGGGTCCGGGGGTATGCTTCCCCGGAAAGTTTGCAAAAATTTAGACACTGTAATGGCCATTTTAGAGCTTTTTGAACAATTTTTATGGCAAATTCTGTTTAATTCTTTTGCCTCTAACTCTACGTCCTTCACCAAATATGATACATTTTGTTCGCACATTTTCAATTTATGCGTGCTTAAGGCGTAAAGATGATTGTTATCAAATAGGTTTGAAATTATGGAAAAATTGTATTCATCAAAAACAGCGTTGAAAAAGTATGGTGGGGGGATGCATCATTCCACGCAGAGATAGTCATTTACTACAACTGTATGCCTTTTTGCAAAAACTTATTCTGATCTTAGCCGAACCCCTGCTACAGCCTCACCGAACCCCTGGGGTTCGGTCGAACCCAGTTTAAGAACCACTGATCTAAGTGGTGCATGAATTATTATGAAAAAACATTTTATAAAGAAACAGATTCTCAAACCGTGAATACTAGTCGCTACTTGCTATAGTTTGACGGTATAAAGAATCAGAAACAGAAGGCTAGAAAAATTACGTAAATGTACTACGAAAATCAGTCATTTAGGATTCATCGAAAGTGTTACATCGTCTTTCAAACTTCCGTATTACAACGATGTAATGGTTTGACAGAATCACATTAAAGCTAACATGATGCTAGCTGAAAATTCAAATTTGCATTATAGGTAAAATATTGTACATACAAGTTGCCCTAACTTATTTAATGCATCAATGGTAAAGGTCACATTTTACCACTTTTACAAACAACTACTCACTCTTTTGCAAAAAAAAAAAAAATTAAGAAAAAATACCAAAACAAATCAATTTCACAGGAAGAAAACCTCTACCATTATTCAACATTCGCAATTTTGTTCTCCTAACTCTTGCTCAAGCGCTGTGAAAGTTTTGAGGTGGGTGTTTCCAATACATTACAAATATTATTTATGCACTGAACTTGACTTGAACATTTTAGGAAGTTGAACTTGTAGGCGTTGTTTTAATTTCACAACAGTTATGACGTGTCGGCAATGCGAAGGACCAGATGGCAAGTTCATCTACACATTTATCAACAAACGTGCGACACGTCCAGAAGCAAGCCACGGCTGTTTACAGCGTAATGAGACTTTAGCTACAAAGTTATCAAGACAAGATTATTCGCGACTGTACTCCAAGGATTGCTGCCTATCAAGAACAAGAAGTTACTGGATAGGTTTAGACAAAAGCAATGAGTGTAATCGTACGAGGCCATACCGGTGGTTTGGCACCACAACATGTGTCAATAGTGGGTCTTTATCAATCACTGGCTATCAACAACGTGGGTGCCAATCCGTGGCATTGCCACCTGTCACCACCTTTGGTAAAGGAAAAGGATTTGCAGTAAACCTTCGTAACTGCACAGAAAAACTCGGATACATTTGCAAAAAACCTAATCCAAAAGCAATCATTTCGTTATCGCCAGAAGACAGAACCACGACAAAATCAAAAATCAAGCCTACTAAAACCACAGCTAGTCAACAATTTGAGTCAACCACAGTGGTCTTGGGTGCAATTGCTGGAATAGTAGCATTAATCCTGCTAGTTTTTATATTAAGTGTTTTCCTGTTTTACTTTTGTTATAAAAAACGAAAAGCAACCAGAAAAGAAAGATTGAAGAAGGTAAAAGCATCTCCTTTCTCGTCGCAGAAAAACGAAAATGATGAAAGAAGTGCAACCAATACAACAAAAATTAATTCAAGCAGGTAAGAATTATTTTTAAGATTAATCCAGCTTAACACTAAAACGGCCGGTGCGGTTATTTTTGACAGTTTTCCCATTTCAAGGTGGGATATATATTTTTTTTTTGTACAAAACTCGTATAATGAAGATTCGATTGTTTTTGCGAATGGATTTAATTTGTGACATTGTATTGTTACCTGGAAGATAGGTTTAACTCAAAAACCAGTTATCATAAATTTTTCAGTGTTTACTGTAAATATGTAGGACTTTAGGTTATGAAAGAGTTTGTGAAACAAAAACGAGTTACAGTATAATGCAATATTTCCGTGGCAAATACGGACTTTCATGGGCATTCAGCACCGTGGGCCGTCGGCGCACCGTGGGCTGAATTCCCATGAACGCCCTGTTTACTTGAGCAGATTCGTTGGTATTTAGCCAACTGTGCTGGACAGGTATCCTACCCAAAAAGCACCCTGCGCACTTCTTGAGATAGAAAAAGAAGCGTGGAGCATATCAGCAAATTCTTTCGCAGCAACTTGGCCAAGCGGTACCGCACGCGGAAAGCGTATCTTGCGTGACGGGTTCAATCCGCGGCTGGGGCCGGTCGCGTTTGGCATGTAAACACCGGGTGATGCTCACTTGAGCGCACGCTCCCTTCGCAGTTCCCTTCAAAAAAAAAAAAAAAGAGAAAAGCGTAAATACGTGTATCATAATTTTTTTTATTGAAAGCATTGTGTAACTGCCCAATTAATGTCAGCATATTGGGGTTACACAAGTGAAGTATTGACTCACAAATATAAGCAGTGAACTGCACTAAAAACAAAACCGGCAAACTTTGTTTCAAGTGTAACAAACCTGTACGTGACAAGTGCATCGCCGCAGAGTTTTATATCATGCGACATGGCCAATAGTGGTACCTCGCGCAGGTGACAAATTCTACGCGACCGGTTCGATTTACGGGAGGAGACCATCGCGTTTGACATATTTACACCGGGTGGTTGCTGACTGAAAGAGCACAAGCTCTCTTCGCAACCACCCTAAACCACTGTTGAATTTTCGGTTCGCAATATTTTAGAAATAACCGCATTTCTTATTTTTGAAGGGGTTTTGTGTGCAGGAACTTGTACTTTGGAACAATTTTCAAATTTGTGTCCCAGTTTTTCTTTTTGAATAAAAAGTGCTTTTTGAGGATTGAGTAACGTGAACTGAGTATTTTTCCGACACTTAAACCGCAACCTCACCTAGTGTATACTCGTAAAATTGCAAATCAAAGAAGCGGTCAAAATGACGGCTGTTGGCCATTAAGGGCTTGCCGCTGCTTCGGCCGTTCCAGTGTTAAGCATTACACGCTGAATTAACTAGCAAACGATGCTTAGTTTAGAAAACCCAGGATGTTACCTATGAGAAACTTTTTGTTATCCACTGTACTAACTAATGTCGTAATATAACACCGCCTTGAAATATGTTGCCACGCATTCAGTTGGAATCAAGAGGGCGCTTAAAAATCAATTCATCAGATTTCTTGTTTTCCATTGATTCATGTCTGGGTCGCATCACGCTCTCGCAACAACTCATGAGGTTAAATATTTTCCAAAGCATTTAGTCTGAAAAGCACATTTATGAGTGGTCAACAAACATTTTATATATTTCGCTCACGTCGACAATTCCATGGTGTTATTTTTTTATTTTTATGGGGGGGGGCTTATGCTCAAAATATCTATCAACCTTTGCAGTGTTGCTGTGTTACGAGGCATAATTTTAGACTTAAGGAGGCTGAATAGCATTTATCATAAAGTTACACAATAGTTGATACATTCTTATTCAGGCTAAAGTCAGCTGCAGCTTTGTATTTTGCGGTGACCAACCTAGTCCTTTACAGAAACTTTCAACTTAAAGAAAAGTTGCCAATTTCGTAATTGGTCAGCGTAATTCTTAACCCCCCAATAACAAACTGAAGTTATTAGATTCGCTTGATCGGGTATAATAAAATTTTAACCTTGAATCAAACTTTAAATAATAGGTTTCAGTCGGTAACGGCCAATAGTAAAAAACGTGAATAGCAGCAAGAAGATGTGTTTTAAGATATGAACCATTGTTACTTCTTCCATAATGTTAACGTGTATGTTTTAGCTCTCCATCAGCAAAATCGCCATCTCCATCAAAAGCCGTACTTACGATCAGTTCTGAAATCAAAGAAAAGAATGGCAGCTCCAATCAACGTGTTTCTGAAGTTGCAAAAGCCAACAAATCGTCTTCAACTTCACTAAAAAAACAACCCAAAAAAGACATCGATCATACCTCATCAGAAGGCAGCTACATTGAAATTGATTTCGATAAACCCAAAGAACAAAAAATCAAGACACACAATGCAAATCCAGCTGTTGATGAAGTCAACTTGTGCGAGCCAAAGACAACCCAAGAAGCGAAGTCAGTGGCGCATCCGACGCAAAGCATAAAAAGCAGGAAAACATCTCGTAAAGTTAAACGCACAAAAGACTCGTACGCTGTAGTCGACAAGTCACGTAAGAACACCATGAAAGAACAACGAAAGTAACTGAATTCACTAGCACGCCCTAACAGTGAAGTTACTGCACCACTAATAAAAAACTTTTGTATTGGTTAATTTTGGCGTTTGTTCAATATTGAACTGCTAATCTATAAATAACGTTCGGTTACTTCAAGCACTTAGATGCAATAGTTAACGAACAAATATCTTTGACACGTTGACGGAAATTTAATTTTATGTTTTTTAAAAGACAAAATTGGGTAGTAAAGCTTTAAACTCGAATACCACTTCAACGACAAGCGTGGTACCGTCACAATCAAGGCAAAGTCAGAAATTATTTGCTCTGTAGTCCAATTTATTGATCTCAATGCACTTTCATTTTGGTGATTAGAGAGCACGGAGAAAAGGAATGAAAGTAATTTGCAAGGGACAAATTAATGTTTCGACTATAACCAAAGTCTCATCAGCCTTGCTACGCACAGCCAATCCAGGCTAAACTCATTCCAGACTGTAAAGACTCTGTTTTTGCATTGCTTTACCTTTTCCTAGAAAAGAGATGAAGTCGAGATGTACAGGTAAAGCAATGCAAAAACAGAGTCTTTACAGTCTGGAATGAGTTTAGCCTGGATTGGCTGTGCGTAGCAAGGCTGACGAGACTTTGGTTATAGGAATGAAAGTGTTGTTTGCATAAACATGTGGTTTTAATCACTGCTACCGTAAACTCATTGTCAAAAAAACTTCCAGAAAACAAGTCATGCAATCACACATGCAGACTGATTGCGCAGAGTGAGTCAGTCCATATGCTGTTTGGAGCAGGTAACTTGGCACAACCAATTTTAACGCCAATTATTACGTTTTTTACCTATAAATTAACACCTTACGTCACATGCATGGAAGGAAAAAACGAAAAAGTATAGTTATATGCGCTGTAATCAAACTACATCAAAGTTTTACAGCGTTCAATCAATTTTGATTAATAATACAGTAGGTGATTCCTCCGTAATAACCCACACATTACGTTCCCGACTGTGCTTCAATCTTCAGCTTTATTTTCGTACATAAACTAAAGTGAGTGTGTTCCTAGCGCAGAGGTGCAACCTTACTTAGGCATTTCACCAAAATTATTTCCAAGTTTCTCATAATGTTGTTACAGATGATTTCCGCAAAATATTACGAACAACACTTCCCTGTTGGCAATACTAACTTGTTTATTCTCCTCCAAAAAACTAATTTTAGTCTACATTTCCGTTTAAACTGGATTGGGGGCCAAATTTATTTGCTATAGATAATTTACTAGTTATTCACTTAATTCCGAAAGAAGTACACAAGTTATACGTTGTTACTGTTCCAACATCATGAGAGTAGGCCTATCGTACCAAAGCCTAACTGGCTTTAATTTAGACCCGTGATTGTTGTGTTCATTCGTTTTTTAAATAGCTTTTAACAAAACCATTTGTAATTAACAAACTTAAGGGCTGTGCTGCCTGCTTTTTTATGCATCTATCAAACATGCAGGGTTTTCAATCAATCAATCACAACTTTTATTTCTGACCGCCAACAATAACCAATAAAAAGAACGCATAAAAATAGAATGGCACAGAAAAGGAATATGCAACAAAAACGCAAAACGTTGAAATATGCAACTTAAGTATAACTGGGCATGGTTGCACAACCTAAATCAACAACTAGTAAGTACGCAAAAAAATGCAGCTAATTGTATGTGCAGCAGCCCTTTACCCTTAATTACAGATGAATTTAATACTAACCGTTTCTAGCACGGTAACCTTTGTTGAGGGGGGCTTACAGGTACTACACCTTGCCCAAAGGTGACCTGGAGGGAGTTGTGATAAGGTACTCTCATTAATTCGACCCATCAACGATGAGCTCACGACCGGATGCAGTTTGAGCTCATACCCAGGAGCGTATTAATTTTGTGAAAGTATATTTGCGTATATAATAGATGAGAAGATAATGGTAAAACCATGCTTCTTTTCCAAATGTCATACTGTTACTTTTTTTTGCTTACATTCACGGATCAGTGATAAGCAAGCGTAGACCAACTTGATTGCTTACCAGTAAATCATGATAACGAAATAAAATCAAGTGATATGTAGTTCACTTTGTTTCTCTCACGACTGAGTACTGAGTAGCCCTCGAACGGACACGGATAATACTTTAAATTACCTTACCAAAGCTTTTGACAAGCCAATCAACAGTTTGATATCATTTTTGAGGAAAGCTAAGTTCTATCTCTCAAGCAGTGCAGTGTCTTCAAAAGTGAAAGTTGCCATTTGTTAACCGAAAAAAAAAAAAAAAACTCTGTTTTTTGGATTTAAAAAACGGTTCAAAATGTAATACGTGAAATATTGATGACAGTCCGGCAAACAGACTAGAGTTACATTTTTTCAATGTCAAGTTTTTGCCGTAGACATCCAAAATTCAAATATTGCATTAAAAGTAGCGATGCTGTTTTTCTGCAATCATCTTGCAAAACCAGGAACTAAGAGCATATTGGCAATTAACCAGACTGAAATAACTTTTAGATAACAACAAGCCCTACTAACTTACTCTATAGAAACTCATAGCTATAACAAGGCATATACCCTAACTTATTTGTACTTTGCCACATTTTCTGCCAAATGACTCACGGTCGCTGAAGCAGCATCGTAATTGGCATGCACCGGCGTTGCCAAGGTGCTAACTGCTAAGACGTGGAATGAACACCAGTAACTCGCGATACGATTGAGCGTATCACGTGAGTAATAACGTAAACCAATTAATGAATGCGTCTGTGGTTACGAAAGCGACTCACAGCTAGATTGGATCACTTACAACATGGCAAATCATGAAGCTTCTCCAAAAGCATTAAAAAACAGCAGCATAGATGAGTATTTGTAAAAGGAAACGCGGTTTTGAAATTTTGTCAGAAAATGTATCGAGATACTGGAACTACAGCAGATAGATCAGTGCTCCGCAAACTTTTCTTACTCACGGCACATTAAAACCATGTCCTAATTTTCGCGGCACACCTCAGCAAAAAAGCGCAGAAAATTTACACATCAAATCACTGTAACTACACCAACGTCATCAGCAGTTCAATGGGATGCTTGGGGTTGTCGTAACGAGCTCAATCGCTGTATGTTGAGCTCTACATTTGAAATGGCAACTCGAAGTTCCCGATCAATTTCTTTCAAGCATCGTCGTCGTTGTTTGGCGGGGCATCTCTTCCAAGACAGATGGAAGGACCAAGGCCGAGGGTTTATCCTTTTACCACCCTGGCCACCAAACTGCTTGGGTCAGATGCTGACTGTAAGGGACTTCGGCCAGCATCTTGTTTCGTCATCCAAAACCATTAGACCAAACATACCTCGGGGTGCTCGATGTATGGGACACTGTGAGATGATGTGATCTGCGGTTTGTTCACTGGCACCACACTCACAATTTGCTAGAGGAGCGAGACCCCATTTGTACATGGACGAACAGAAACGTCCAACACCAAAACGCAGACGGTTGATCTTGACCCAGGCTGCCCTGGGCAGACCCATACCCAAGGGTCTGGAGCTAGCTTCGGGAATGAAAGCGTGGAGTGGCAATGCGTTGGCAGAGTACTCCATGTCCCATTTCGTGTTCGTCCACTCGGCTGCACGGACGTCCATCTCAGAAAGACTGTCTAGTAATTTCCGAGCAGCAGGTACAAATGAGCGTCTAGATTTCAATCTCTCCCTACATACGTCCTGTGTCTCATGAAACTGGCCATGTAAAATGTGGTCAGGGTCCAGGGAGCTGCGGTTGGCTAGGGAGAGTGTCGCTCCTTGGCGGCGAAGCTCAGCTGGCTGGATGCCTGAAAGAACCGGAAGTTAGACCGATGGAGTGGGACGCAGGCACCCAGTGACAATGCGCAAGGCGTCATTTATTTTACTGTCGATAAGCCGTATGTGCACGCTGCGGCACCAGACTGGTGCGCAGTACTCGGCAGTCGAGTAGACCAGAGACAGGGCAGCTGTGCGTAATGTCTTAGCGCTAGCACCCCAACCTGTTCCGGCAAGTCGCCTCAACAGTGAGACGCGAGCACATAACTTCTTGCGCAATGCTTCCAGGTGAGGACGATATGTGAGCGATCTGTCCAGTTTGACCCAAGATAAGTGGGAACTGGACAGAAAGGTAAGGTCTTACCGATGTTACAGACCTTAAGCTCACGCTTAGCCTCTTGATTGTGGAGGTGAAAGGCCGCCGTCACCGTTTTAGTGTGGCTAAGCTTCAATCGCCAGGTCTGGAGATATTCCGAGAGTGTAATCATGTCCTGGCTTAGAGTCCTTTCCAACTCCTTCCATTCTCCAGATGTATGAAGTATCGCCAGGTCGTCGGCATAGGCGAACTTCTTGGAGGTTATGGAGGGGATATCATATGTATAGATGTTGAAAAGGAGGGGGGCCAGGACCGATCCCTGGGGGCGCCATTTCTCAGGCGTCGTAACCTGCTAGGCTTGCTGTCGCCAGTTGTGAGGGTGAAGCTTCTGTTACGGATCAGCTCCATAATCATACGAACCATGTGCTTGTCCGGCAGAAGCCGCAACAGCTTGCAGGTGAGGCCACGGTGCCAGACAGTGTCATAGACAGCTGTCAGGTGGATAAAGACGGCACCGGCCTTCTTTTTCGCTTCGAATGCATTCTCAATGCTTTGCGTGAGCAAAGTGACTTGATCCACGGTGGATCTTCCGCTTCGAAAACCCGCCTGTTCCCGTGGGAGCAGAGGGTCAATAAGAGGTTCGACGCGGGCGTAGATAAGTCGCTCGAGAATCTTGTAGGGAACACAGAGCAAGGAGATCGGACGATAGCTCCTTGGGTCCTCTACAGGTTTCGAAGGCTTTGGGATCGCTACTACTAGCGCTCTTCTCCAGATCTTAAGAATTTTGAGGTGGTGCAGGCAGGAAGATAGGAAGCCACGTAGCCAAGATTTTAAGCTGGCTCCAGCATGGATTATCAGCTCCGGACAAATGGAATCAGGTCCAGGAGCTTTGCCTGGTTTTAAATGTTGGGCGTTTGTCATTTTTCATCATCACGTCATCAAGCATGATCATCATCAAGCATGATCGTTTGTCATTTTTGATCAACACCAACGTCGAAATACTTTGTTCACACAAATATGTGGTGCAGAACTGGAGAAGAATCTCGAGAGCTTTTTCCGAAATTTGCTTATATTCTTTTCCACCAGCTATCCAAAATTCATCGAGAGGAATATCACGGAATTTCAATCGCAGTGTTCCGTCCTTTTGTAGTTCAAGAAAGTTTTCTTTAACAGGCAATGATAAAAAAAAAAAAAATACTTTTGATATAACAAAGTCAAATGCTTTTGAGACAAATCTAACACTAAATCTTTGTCAACAGCACTGATTTGGTTGCTTCTGGAAAACATTTCCAATGACCCCCGTATTAATTCATTTTTCCAGAGTTCTAGTTTTTCCTTAAAACCTTTCAGCTTGTCAGAACATGTCAAAATGTTTTCATTTCTTCCTTGCATTTTAATATTGAGTTCATTCAAGTGTTCAAATATGTCGGCCAGGTATGCAAGTTTTGCAATCCAACGATCATTTTCAAAAAGTGAATAAAGGTCATGACTGTTCTGACTTAACAAGAACTGACTTATTTCATGCCTCAGTTCGAAGAGTCTTGCGAGCACTTTTCCAACGCGAATGCCAACGTACAGCCGTGTAAAATAGCAGTGACTGATGTGATCCCATTTCTTCGCAAAGCAAAGAAAAAATACGAGAATTCAAGGCTCTTGCTTTGATAAAGTTTACAACACGAATACAGTCGTTCATCGTTTCTGATAATTCCGTTGGTAAAACTTTTACCATAAAGGCTTCCCGGTGTATACAGCAATGGGTAATTTCAATTGCTGGATTTTGACGTTTCACCATAGCAGCAAAGCCTCTTTCTTCTCCCACCATAGCTGAAGCCCCATCTGTGCATACGTTGAGACAATTATTCCAATTGATGCCATGGGCTGTAAAAAATTCTTGAGTAACTCTAAATATCTCCTGGCCAGTAGTTCGCTCTGGAAGTTCTTCGCAAAACAAAATGCTCTTCTCTTATGGAATAGCCGTTGACAAAACGCACAACACTTAATAGCTGTGCTTTTTTAGTAATATCCGTGGTTTCGTCAATTTGAAGAGAAAAATATCCACATGTTTTCAATTTTTTAATTAAAGTTTCCAGAATATTACTGGACATATTATCATCAATTCGCCTTTTAATAGTTTCCGCGGAGAGTGACACTTTTATGATCTCTTCAACTTCCTTTTTCCCGAGCATCAATCTAACAATTTCAAGGCATGCTGGTTTTATTATTCCGCGGCACACCTTGGATCGCCTCGCGGCACACTGGTGTGACTTCATTAAACTAATAATGTAACGTTTCAGCTTATAACTTCTGGTAATTCTATAATGCGCAATGGAAATGATGCACATAGCCTAAGCTTTTCTATCAAAGCATGCAATTAGAATTTTTCGATCGGTTTCAGTTTTAACCACACCAATTCATTTTAAGCAATCTTCTTTTCAATATGTCCAACCTAGGCAAATATGGTGTTTTTCAACATTTCAATTAAAAACATTTTGCGTAGTCCGTAATTATAATGTTTAATTAACATCAACACTGATGAAGCAATATTTTCCTTTGTAGTGACCTAATATAAGCAGTAATATTTCCGGTAGTTCGATAGTACAGTATAACTCATAAGCACCGGAAAATTTAAAGTCATTAACAAGCGTTATAAACCAGCAACTACCTACCACTGGACGTTTTCGTGGTCTTGATATAGGTAAAACATCGGTTACTAGACTAGAACAAACTTTCTCCATGCCTTTAACCTAGACCTTAACTTGGAAAATTGGTTCTTTTAACAAGGTGCCACATCATTGTAAACTTGTTTATAGTCACTCTAGTAACTGTTCAATATTTGTGATAGAATGCACATATGCTTGTAGGCCTACTGGTTTTAATAAAAGCAACCGACTAAGTAACGTAACCTCAAGTATAAGTAAAATGCTATTCTTCAAAGGCTGTTTCATCTCGTGAAGGAATTTGAAAAGGAAAGATGCGCTTACACGACGCAATAATCTGATGAAAAGTGTGTGAATTACTGTAAAAGGCAGGGAGTCGAACCGTTTGATTTTTCCGGTTCAGGTTCGATTTGGGTTCAACAGCGGTTTCAAATTTCGGTTCAGTTCCGGTTAAGGTTTAGATAAATTGAAACGTTACGGTTTGGGTTCGCTCCAGCAAAAAATATTTCAAAACCGGTTTATAAAATTCCGGTTTAGGTTCACAGTAAAAAATGGTATAGTTCTGGTAACACAATTTAAAAAATGAAACGTACAACGCAATTTTTCTTTGCATTGACAGGCCAATATAATGCATAATTTTAACTTGCAGTAAGGCCATTAGGGATGTGCCGAGTCGAGTCCGAGTACTCGGTTGAGTAGGCCTATTAAGGCATTGCTCGGCCGAGTGCGAGTGTTAATGGATACTTGACCGAGCATTAAAGCATTATCATTTTGACCTTTTTTTGCTCTGCACCCAATTTTGAGTCGAAATTAGGACTTTTACAGATGTGATGAGTGATGACCTTTTTTGCTCTTCACCTGATTTTGACTTCATATCTTGTCGTCGCGGAATAGATAGTCGGCCGCGTAATGTCGTGAATAGTCGTTAATCGACGAGTCCGAGTAATTTTCCTTGAGGCACATCCCTCAACCAATTAACGGTAAAAGACTTTTTCACCATGCATAGATTACTTACATAAGTGACTTTTATTTTGAATTCAAACCAGCTTCAAAGTGACGCGTGTGACGTCACGGAGCGCAAAAATAGCTTAAAACCGGTTTATAAAACTCTGGTTCGGGTTCCGTTCGACTCCCTGTTAAAAGGTGGTTTCATTGATGCTGCAACGCGGATCTAGTAATCTGTGTAACATCCAAATAATGCTTATTAGACCATTTTTAATGCAATAATACACTGTTTGGTTAATAATTATGTTAACCTGACTTACAGTACTTTTATCCAGCCGTTTGCAGAACTTTTACCAGCCATTAAGTCTTGAAAAAACTGGTGTGCAACAAAATACAAACTAAGTTCAAATTTTTACTTTGCAGCGCAAAACGAAACTAGCTTCTCAATATAAATAGTCAAAAAGTTTATTGGACGGTTGCAAACTGCAGTGTCTTATTTAGGAGATCCCAAAAATCAAATCATGACATTTCATAACCTTAAAATAGCTTTAGGGCCAGAAATTCAGTATGAGTTCTGCGAACAGCATTACTACAAATTAATAAAAAAAATAAACATTTTGATTAAAAATTGCCCCTAAAAACGTCAAAGACAGTGCTGGCAGATGAAGCTAAAATTCACTTGTTTATCATTTAGTAAATATTACTTGCTAAAATAAAAAAAAAAAACATTGGAATTCAAAGCCCTGCTGTTGATGAGGTACAATGCAACGGAATGTAGCTTTAGCTTTTAAAACTTAAGCTACAGCAGATTAGCTGCAAGCAGAGGATAATGTTTCGAGAATTCACATTTAAGTTTTTGTATAATTTGGTCGTGGCAGATATCAAAATAGCTATGTAAAGGCAGTGAAAATTTTGCAGTTGTTGAGAGTTTATTGCACAAGAGAACTGGCGCTTGGTGTACCGGTTAAGAGCGTCCGCTTGGTAGCCGGGAGACTGGGGTTTTATTCCCGATCGGGTCACACTAAAGACTTTTCAAATAGTATTTGCAGCTTTCGCGCCAGGCGCTCAGCACCAGCGGAAGTGCGAAGGTTTTTGTGTATGCGTTGTTCGTCATGTATGTTCCTTAACAGCGTTTAATCATTCGTAATTGATAATTGTAGTGGGCCGCCAATTGAGAATGGCCTAAACAATGTGTGCTTGCACCCGCTGTCCCGTACCTTTACCTTTATTGTACAAGAGCTAGGCTATCGTACCGGTATCTTACACAGTGTTTTCAGAAAAGTCGCAAATCGCTTTTTGAGAGATTTGTAAGCAGCGCAGATTGAATTGTTCGAGCGAAAACACTCAAAGCTGGCAAAGTTGAAATTGCTGAGTGTGATTTGAACTAAACAAACATATTTTGTGAACAAATTGGCATGCACCTTTACACAAAATGTGAAGTTGTGCTATCAGTGCAACTTTACGCATACGTAAAAAATGCCGTAACGACTACTTAAATGTTGTTGTACTTCAAAGTCTACTCCAGGGTGGTCCAAACCTTAGACCACGGGTCGCATACGGCCCGCGGGCAACTTTTGTGCGACCCTCGAACGCTTTGACCTTCGTTGCCTGTTTTTGTATCTAGCAAGGCTTAGAAATTTCCTCGTTCGCATTAATGACGAGATTTTTTGCAGAGGCGAGAAATTTGCAAGCTTAGCACAATAAGGAGAATGTTTCATAGTACACTTGAACGAATCATTTTGAAGTACAAAAGCATCTGACGTCACACTAGGACATTTATTACGTACTAATGCAGGTTATGTAACATCTCGCATACTTGTCATTAGGGATGTGCCAAGTCGAGTCCGAGTACTCGGCCGAGTAATAAGGCATTACTCAGACTAGACCATTATCATTTTGACCTTTTTTTTGCTTTTTATCCGAATTTTAGTCGAAATTGAGTCTTCTACGGACGTGATGACCTTTTTTTTTCGCTGTTCACCTAATTTTGAGTTCATATTTTGACGTCGTAGATACTCGGCCGAGTAATGTCGTGAATACTCGTTACCCGGCGAGTCTGAGTAATTTTCCTTGAGGCACATCCCTACTTGTCATGTGGGCCTTTTCAAAGCGATCTTTAGCGAGATGTGCAGCGTAAAAGTTACGAAATTTAGTGAGTAGTGCGAATTTTTAGCATGAAATGAGTGCCAAAAGAAAAGTGTGCGAGAAAAACAGAGAGTTCAATTTTAACTGGGAGGACATATATTTCTTCGTCATTAATAATGGTAAAACACAATGTTTGATGTGTCTTCAAGTAATATCTCTTCCTCAAGAGTTTAATGTTCAGCGACATTACAAAACGTTACATGAGAAAACATAGGGTCCGTACCACGGAACTTCTAGGGAAACAATATTAAAAAAATTAAAGAGAAACAATTTTAAGCAAACAGGTATGTTGAAAAGCATTGCCAAATGTGATTCAGTTGCACATCTAACAGCTTCATACGACGTTGCGCTAACGCCAATTTTCAAGACTTAAACAAGCATGAAACGCAAGACATTTAGTAAGGCATATAGTGTCAATGGTAGAATAACAATCTCTCCGCCTATGATTAATATCTAGATTTTATCTTTGCGGCCCGCAAAGCTTTTTCAAACCTTAATACGGCCCTTAATGCTCCTGGTCTCGGACCACACTGGTCTACTCTATTACTATTACGTGCGTGACCTTCGCGTGATCGAAAGTTTTGTAAGAATCATAGCTATACGTGTTTCGTACAAGAAAAAACAAGGGTGCTTCACTGATTAGTAAGCAACAATCGCAATGTTTCTCTACCGAAACTACAAAAGTAATAGGAAAATAAACTGTAGGATGATCCATTATTTTAACGTTTTGGTTTTGGCTAGGTTTGCAAAGGTGAGCTATTCAATCGTGACTATAACAATTACCTCAGGCGTCATACATTATGAAAATCTTGCTCGCTCTTCAGAATAAATGTTCTCAAATTCGAAAGTTGACATATACCCTTGCAGCAATAAAACAAAACACATTCTCGAATTCGTGACAAAAAATAAGCAGATCAAAAATGCGTGTTTTTTTCTCAAAATTTTGTTGCATTGGATCGTGCTATGTACATTAACGTTTTTTGAATGAGCCATTGCGGTTGTAGGTTATTTCAAAGCTGTTCGGCTGAATCTAACTTCTTCAGCTGTGGGGAGATAAGACAATGCAAGTTTAGAATCATTTTTAAGCATAGTAGTTTCTTTTGCATCAAACAACGTTTAATCACGTCAATATCTCCGATGAGACAGGTTTTAGTTTTCAAAAGTGAGTTTGTAACATACAGCATCTGGGCCGTCTATCATAAACTGTCTAGAACGAGATAATGTAATGGAAAACGTAAAAGCTAATATACTGGTGATTGATTGTTTTATAAAAGCTAAAGTAAATTGTATTTGACATCTTAATAAATTGTATTAGGCTGTTTTTAAATGTTTGTGGCAAGTGTTAAGCTGATGGTATCGCTCTTAAATTCTAATGATGGGTTTATGTCACCAAACCGCTCAGTTCATACTAAGCATAAGTTAACTATTTTAAATGTTTCTTCCAAGTTTTGTAATAAAACACACAAATCAGGTTAAACATCAAGAATTTATTTTGGTAAAACGTATTCACGTTTTCACAATTTTTTTCTGAAACCCAACCAAATCGTTCTTGGTGGTCACACATAATTGAATATAATGCGAAAACTTCAAGACTTGCAGACATTACAAAAATAACTAAACCGAGCAACAAATCCTGCTTGTGGAAACACAATGCCACTAACAATGTTTGCCTTGATACAGATAATTCCTAAAAATAAGCTTCTTCGAAATGATAATTGAACGGTTGTCTCAGAGTGTATTAATAGTTCTGATTTAATCCTGAGTAGGCTATGAAATCATGACTATTATGCTTCTGCCTTTTTTGCACATTGGTTTGAAATTTTAAAAGTGGGAGCATTCCTGCGTACCCAACCATTTGAAAACGCTTAACAATTGCTGTGTGAGCAAAATTCAGGCTTTTACTTTAAAAAAACTCTCCTCTTAGTAAAAAAAAGCGTCGTCGTGTTCCACGGGAAAGTGGTGCATTACGCATTTCCAAATCATTTTAATGATCAAAACGGATCAGAAATCATGCTCAATAAGACTAATTATAGCAAGTTGATTTCCTTCTAAGCTAAGCTGGCGTAAGAAATAAGTCCGTTATTCGGGATGATCTTTTACAAGCATTTTAGCTGAGTAGTAACATTTCAAAATTTTTTTCGGTCTCACTGAAGTTACTTAAAAATTCACTTTGTTTAGCCCGAAGAGTGAAATGCTATGGCGATTAGAGCATCGAAGTCCAATAAACATTTCATAGAAGACAGTACTGTTTATGATAACATCGGCAGGTCGTCTAAGGATAATAGAAGGACATGATTTTATCCTTTCCGACTCAACAGTGAAGCAGGACGAAAAAAATAGTATATGCGTCAAGGTGGTGAGCGCGACAACGTAAGCGAAAACGACGCACATTCTGAACTGCAAAAAAACTACTACACTCTACTTTTCGTGGCAATGCATGCGAAGCAAAATTGATGGTTTACTACAACTCAGTGACATAGTAAAATCATAATAGCTAAACAGCTTTACTACTACAATGCTTACATGAAAATATTAGCAGAACTGAAGTGTGACAACCACGATAGCACAAAACAACGAAGAAATTCCAAAAAAGATTAAGTCATGGAAGTAGCAAACGACGCTTTGTAAGCGATATTGGGAAGTATGAGAAACACTTAAGCAAGTTTGTATAAAAATCTAATGAGTTTAAACAATAAACACAGAATGAAGTAATCTCCCCATACTACGTTTGATTGATATACGTGAGCAGGCTGATGCAAGAGAAAGAATGAAAGCAGAGAATGTTGCTTTTTTGCAAATCGGCCTTACTCTTGCACACACCTTAATGATGACAGCCCTATCAATCATGCCGAAACGTCAGGTAATTCAAACTTAATGAGGCTTATATTAATGGTTCTTACTTTTCCTAATGCAGCTATGAGCGATCGACACCACTTATATAATCGTGAACTTGGCGCAATTGCGACAAACTTTTGAACCCCTATCACATCCAGTGAACAATTTATTCATTTCTAATATTTCGCAGTTATTCAAAGCATAGCGAGGTGCTTACAACTAAATTGCTGTGGAAATATATCTGGTCCAGATACCGTAAGCTATAAGACACAAAAAGCTTCAACAGATAATTACATAAGGCTGAGACAGTTGCTAAACTTTATGCCAAACTAGACCATCATCATTTAACAAACCCTTGGATGCACACGAAAAAAATGGTTAAAAACATTGAAAACCGAGGGCAAACGTGCAAAATTTCAATCAAGAGCGAAAGTGCAACATGCACATGTAATGCGAGAATGACAGCTGGCAAAAATAAACAATTTTAAGACGCAATTGGGATAGAATTGTGATTAACTGTGGGTGGCAGCTTTCTGTACGCCTATTTTTTTTTTTTTTTTTTTTCGTTTAAACGGCTTCTGATATTAGAAAAGAAGCACAAAAAATTAAAGAAAATACGTTTCAATAACATTATTCCAACGTGAAACGCTATTAACTGATTTTGCCAAAGAACGAAAAGCTGCAAGTGTGCTTAGTTTTAGTTGACCTGACAGTGTAACTTGTCTTTTCAAAGCAGAAGTTGAAGACGCTCGTAATGAGTTGTTTTTTAAAATAATTTTATTGTATTAAGTTTGAGGGATACAAAGTAAAAGAAGCTAAGTTGTCTTTTTATTGGAATAAGCACAAAGCGTTCAAATCCTAAACAGGCTTACTGAGTCTGTTTTAAAAAACAGATTCTGATACTTTGGGATAGATTTCACGACAAACGTTTCATATATTTTCTTCGCGTTGGAAATGACGTGATTATATTACGGGACATGATAACCGGATGAACCATTTAACAAGTAATAGGCAAATATGATAAGAAAGAGACCAATTTGGACTGGTGCGCAATGAAAGTTGAAATTGTAGTTGATTGAGTGCCAGCAGTAAGGAGCTTGCTCAAACGTGACATTTTATAATTAGCTAATTAAGTGTAGGATGAAGACAATTATTTGCTAATGATTACTAGCTATGATTTAACTAAATTTCACCATGCACTAGTAAAAGAATATGTGGGCTATCTACTATTCGCTTACTGCAAAAGGATTGGCCTTAGTAAGGCATATTTGTCAAATACAGCAGCAGTAATAACTCACAACAGAGTACAAGAAGATTTTAGTTTATGCTGGAATCTTGAAGCATATAGAGTAAATACAATCAAACCCAGCAACTCTTTGCGTAAACGTGTGAAGACTAACCAGATCTTTGCATCAAATGTTTCAATGCCAATTTATCCAGCGAGTTTTTCTCACCGGATGTAACCCTAATATGTAATCTTTGACACTTAAAAAATTGCTAGCCAAAATAAATTATTTCATCGGAAGTTTAAATCACAGGCACAGCAACAGAGTAAAAATCATGAGTGCGTAGTGTGCTCGATATTCAAATGATGTATTAATGTTGTCAAAGTGTTTTATTTAGTGAGAAAACATGCTTTAGCCTATCTACTACAACACAATGCCAAAGTACCTTGCGCGGTTGCTAGTAGAAAAATAAGTATACGTTAGAAATAAGTAAAAGCATTGTTACCAGCTAGATTTCAAAAGAAAGTTAAAATGCATGTTTTGGTAAAAATCTCGTTTTTTGAGTTGGGATTGATTTAGCTTCACTTACAGAATTGCATTCGATCGCTTGAAACGTCAGGTGCCAAAAAAACGCTTTGATTAAAACCAACGCACCAACAGTAATTAATTAACGCACTTTTTTTAGCAGAAAGTAGTACTTTTATGTCATTAATGTAAGTTGCTAATTAATTTTGCACAATTACAATGAGTTGTTCACGGACCTGTGACTATTCAAATCAGGACTACAACTACGAATTTGTGGAAGAGCGTCTGTCCCATTCCAATGCTAAAAAAAGCTGTGTACAACGTAATGGTACTTTGGCAACTAATTTGGATCAGAAAACTCTGCTAGGTTTATACTTATGTTGCAGCCCTGAAACGCCAACAAGCTACAGAATAGGTTTAACGAAAAGCAGCAGATGTGCAAACACAACTACTCCCTACAGCTGGCTCGGCAGTAAAAACTGTACCAATGGAAGACCTTTGGGAATTAGGGGTCTCCGTCCAGAAGGCTGCCAGTCAGTAGCTTTGCCATTCGGCTCCCTTGAACAGGGCTTTGAAGTCAACTTACGAAATTGTAGTGAAGAGTTGCCTTATATCTGTCAAACGAAAAAACTGATGCTTGCAACAACATCTGCAACACTCCAAGTTACTGGAACTTCAAAGTTAAATCAAGCTGATCTACAGTCTCCTGGTTATCGTGGCGGCCAAACATCTCATCAGTCTTCTGATTCATATACACCTGGAGGAGCTATAGCTGGAGCAGTAGTAGGTGCTATTGTTCTCGCTCTTTTGATTTTTCTATTATTAGTTTGTCGTTCGAAGAAAAATCGCTCAAAAACGGTGGAATGGTTTGGTTGTAGAGAATTTACGTGTCTCACACCTACGGAGAAAGTGCATACAACAAGCAACATCGAAAATCAAGAACAAATCGACTACCAGAAGTAAGTTTTAGCCTACCTCTGAGCGAGCTTCTGTTTTTTTTTAATCTTGGCGAGTAGTAACACTTAATGGTCAAAAAAGCATACCGTATTTTATTATTATTTCAACCCTTGCCAAAAAATGTGATGTCTATTACTTCAAATGTCTTTTACCCTCCTTCAATAACTACTACACTTTATTCTCTTCCATCCACTTTAGTCACACCTGAAATTGCCACACTTGCCATACCAGAATAGGAGAAATGCCACTATCAGCGAAATTTAACTCATACTTTATCCCACACTTTCCCCCTCTTCCTTACTGTTACGCTCAACTGAGTTTCAAGATGCTAAACATTGGAACAGCATTCCCGTAAATCTTAGAAAACTCAGTCATAAACAGTTCCTTAAACAACACGAAGATCTATTGCAAACTCAAGCTCACTAATGTTATTACAACGTTATATCCATTAAATCTTAAGTACTTCCAAATTGTGATTTAGTTCTTATTTGTCCTTTGGTATTATCTTGATTTATACGCTTAGAAAACATACTGGTATGATATATTTCTTTCCTCAACCTTCCAAATTTTCCACGCTGATATTTTCCATTCTTTTTTCACAATATATTTTTACCTTTCACTGACTGATCGCACCACATTCACAAAATTTAAACTAAAAGGTGATAGTTTGACTACATAGGTAAATAGATCTTGGTATACGCTTAGAAAACATACTGGTATGATATATTTCTTTCCTCAACCTTCCAAATTTTCCACGCTGATATTTTCCATTCTTTTTTCACAATATATTTTTACCTTTCACTGACTGATCGCACCACATTCACAAAATTTAAACTAAAAGGTGATAGTTTGACTACATAGGTAAATAGATCTTGGTATACGCTTAGAAAACCTACTGGTATGATATATTTCTTTCCTCAACCTTCCAAATTTTCCACGCTGATATTTTTCATTCTTTTTTCACAATATATTTTTACCTTTCACTGACTGATCGCACCGCATTCACAAAATTTAAACTAAAAGGTGATAGTTTGACTACAAGACCTAACTCAGTGGTTCCGGTGGGAAATTTCCCACCGGTTAAGAATCACTGGTTAAAATTTCCCACGGGTTAATAGTGGAAAATTTTGGTAAAAGCAGTGGGAAATCTCTTTCCATCCAAATTAATAAACAGTTGGCAAAGTTCTTCAAAGACAAAAAAAATTAATCACAGAAATGTATTTTTTATTGAAAAACCTATCCCACTGCCGTGAACATTGTTTCGTAACCATTGATTATTATCAATAAAGGTAAAATAACAACCTACAGTAGGTCAAAGTGCTGGTGGTAATTACTTACCGGTACTGTAATAAGTAGCCCAGGTATATGGGAGCTAACTGTTAAGTGCGAAAAGAAAAAAAGTGGTCCACGTAGTCGTTGATCAAAAGAATGAACTAACGTGCCCATTGATTGAGAGAAAGCGAATATAGCTAACTGCATAACTCCGAAAAGAGAAAAAACATTGAGTCATGCGGTCGTTAGATCAGAAAACATTATCAACCTGTCTAACAGTTAACTCCATTTACTAACGTTTTCTTCTGAGGAGTGTAAAACAAAAAGTTTCAGGGTAACTGTTTTACATCGCGCTATGCTAAAAGTTGAAATATATTAAATTGTGGTTAGTGTAGTGAAGGATTAGGTGATTTTGCACAAACAGGGAGTGAAAGCAGGTTGCATCGACTTGTTGGTGAACAACAAGCAAATTCAAAGGTCGCATTAAATTCGACAACTCAACATTCACACTGTTTTTGCTTTGATGTGCTTCAATGTAGTACAGTAATTGCAGTTTTTTGGGTGTTCTGTTTGTCTTTGAACTCTTATTGGCTGTATAATAAAATGGCTCATGTTAACATTGACTAAAATAGTCGGGTAGGAAATTCGATCACAATAAAAGTCTATAATTGGGAAACAGACCAAAAAAGGTGAACCGGTCCCTTTGCGGCTTTCCTTAGCTGTGCTATATGGATGCTTTTTCAAATTTCCAAATTTACTTTTTTTTGGGTAACGCAGCATTTATAGCCAAACTACGCTTCTATGCACATGACTGCAGACAGTGAACACTGTTTCGACTTTTCACATCTCATCAGTGCAGTTGGTGTAACAGACATTTACTCAAAGCACTATATATGCCAGAAAATTTTCTGCTTGCAATTTTATCTTTTATTGTAATTTTATCTTGTAATTAGCTTGTAATTTATTTAGCTACAAGAACCTGCATAAACCTCTCGGCCGACCCGTTCGCCCGTGAAAAAGCAGGGGGCATGACAGGCGCTGTATCTGTGCCTACAGCCCGGCATAAACATAATAAATGTCATCGCTAAGGTCACAATTTGCAACGCAATTGCATAAATGCAGACCTGAAATGTCGAAACAGTGTTGACTGTCTGCGGTTATGTATACATACTTGCGTTTTTGCATTTATGTTTTTGCAGTTGTTGTCTTTTTAATTTTTGCAGGAAAAATGCTTTTTTTTGGCGTTTGCGTATATAAAGCTGTTTGATTTGATATCACTGATGAATAGATCTTGGTATTATTGCTTTTTAGCGAAGGCCCCCCAATAATAACAGCGCATACCAACGCATCTGCTCTTATCAAAAAACATTGTTCTACAGCGAATGTTTATCCTTTACTTCAGTATCCACAGTGACATTATTTCTAAACCACTGCATTTCAATAAATGAGAAATTGATAATTAATGAAAGTGCGTTCACTCAAAACAAGAGTAATCCTATCTATCTGATTAAGTAAATAATAAGTGTTTTAGTACAAATCATATTGTTGCATGATAAATTGTGAGAACATATTATTGCATTTTCAGCTCGCAACCAACGCAGCCTTCTCAGAACATCCATATCTCCGATGAAAAATCAGTACATGACATTTCGCGATTGCCACGAAGCAAGCGTTCTCGATCCTACGTTGTTTCAAACCCAACCTATGAAGAAACTAATTTGCATTCAATAATACTAAGCACTCATCCAATTAATCAAAACGATAAAGCATCCACAAATCAATACCACAGTGTAACCGATAATGAAGCAACACATGAGCAAGTCAGACAAGATTATGAAACTATTAGCTTGCAATCGGAAACTCATGCCTCTCAATATTCCAGTGTTTCCAATCAAGAATCAGAAACTAACTCATCAAATGTTATTAAAAATGAGAACTCCGATCAGTACCAAATCGTTTCTTCTCCCACAAAACCTGATAAAAATTCGCCTTCAATGCAACTTGAACAAGGAAAAGTGGAACTAGACAAAAAGAAAGGCGACAATTTTGACGAAAAGCAATGCTCGGAATTAACGCTCAGCCATCAGCCAGGCAATACTGCAAATGATTTTTCTGAAACCAATCACTTAACCCCAGCCAACATCGGAGCACCTGCCGTTTATGCCGTGGTAAATAAGAAACCAAAAAAAGAAGCAGCAAAAAAATCAACGGACGTATATGCAGTAGTTCATAAAACGAGAAAAAATGAAAATGCCAGATAAGAACACATGTTACAATAATTACTACCTTACGTGCATGCCTGTCCAAAAGTACCTTAACTCAAACTGTGAGGCCGCTTTTTGCATTTACCCAAGCAACATGCAATGCAGTTAGTATTTCACTTTTAAATACACCATTAGTTCAAACGTTCAGGCAGCATACTTTACTTGTAAAAACTAAAAAGCCGTTCATGCTGGCGGCTTCAATTTTTATTGAGGTTACATTCACGTCGTTATCCGTTCAATCATAAGTTGTCTGCGTAGATGCAATTCGTTGAACTCAAAATGGACGTGTTTGAAGCGCTTTTTCAAATTTCTTGACATGAACTTACTTACTCTAGAAATTGATTAAGTGCTACAAGCAGCAGCGTTTTTGTGGTCTTTGAACTTGTGACTTGAAATCTGTCAATATCAACTTAAAAACAGCATGAATGGTACAAAAAGCGTTTCTTTATATATGACCAACTAAGCACTTCGTTCAATTTTTGTTTTCCATTGGACTGAATTTTATTAGGGATTGGTTCTACAGTCAACAACTTTCCAAATCTTTAGCTAATTAAGCGATATCGGAAAACTGATTCAGCATGAAATTTGAATCCATGCCTACATCGACTGTGCGCTTGTGTCCAACTACAAATAGTTAGGAGAAGTCTTAAGAATGAAGAAAATAATAATGGCAACGCAATTTGTGTTGATAATGATTGTCTGCGCTCGCAATTCTAAACTTCCAAATTATTTCAAAATCAAATCAAATCTTTATTATACTCGCTGTATTACGCCGAAGCTTGTAACGAGTTGCTGGGCCTATCACCGCGGCTAAGCGCCTGGGCTACACAGCTTCGAAAGAACGTCGCAGCGGTGGCGAGCTGTTGGCGACACTGTGCTGATTTGAACGACCCGGGATTCGAACCCCAGACCTCCCGCACCGATAGCGTGTGCGCTAAGCAACTGAGCTACTTCTATTTTTGTGCGGTTTTTGACTGTTGGAAGAGCAGACTCAGTAACTGCGTCGTCTTAAGTTTGCCGACTTGCTTAGTCATTTGTTCTTCCTTGTCGCGCTGTGTTTCGATTATTATCTTCATTGTGTCGTGAATTTTTGTTGGTTGTAAAGTGCGCTTGCCTTCGTTAACCTGATACAAGGCCTTAAACAAGCTCTCCGATTGATAAAAGCGGATCTATTGATGGGTTACCGTGTAATGGGTTACATCCGCCGCCGAAGTGGTATATTGTTACGAATCCTTTTTTAATTTTTTCATTTCGCAAAAAAGTATAGATGCTCTCATTGTTCAGACTAAAAACGAAACATTTTCTATTGATAACTACAGTAAGGTCTTAATTCTACCGAAGCAAAAATTGTCGATATGCCTACCCTACATCTACAATGAGGTAAACTGATTAAAATTGACAGGAATATACTGGGCGGGCCAGGGCCGGATTAAAGGTTCGATGAGGATATATGGTTATCAGAGGCCTACATTTCAACCCAACAGCTAAGATTGCCGAGTGGTAAGAGCGTCCGCCTAGGGAACTGTAGACTCGGGTTTGATTGCGAGTCTGGTCAAATCAATGACTTTAAAATTGGTGTTTTCAGCTTCCTTGCTTGAAGCTCAGCAGTAAACGCACAGTGTGGAGAACAAACCGGCAAGCTTATTTGTTGTGCCGTTGGGAAAGGCACTAAGCGGGACTCTCCCACCTTAGTGTGGTAGACAGAGGGCTAGCAACTCCTAAGAAAGCTTGCATAGCGCTTTGATCGCTTTTTCGTGATAGGAGGATAAATATGCAACTAAATAATAAAAAAATATTAATAATAGATAAAATACCCTTTTCTGTGCAATAATTATTGTATGTAGGTTTCCGTAAAACAAAAAAAAAAAAAAAATGCACACGTACCAATAAACTTTGTTTTTCGTAACCACACTGAGATCTTATGGGTTCAAAGATAGTGGCGAAAAAGTGTAACTACCACCTATTGGCTTCTGTTACGCTATATCTTCAAAACTTTGTTTTCAATATAAGGAATAGCGAAAGAATCAAGTTCTTCGGTCCAGAAGTAAACTAAGCAATATTGGTTTTACCCCCATCCACCTCTCTTATCACCAAAGAGCGCATAATATGCTTTAATTTGGTCAAGGACATATTCAAGAATTGACTCAAATGGGGAACTAAATTTTAAAACTCACGACACCATATATTCCAGTGTGAGTTGAAAGGAGAATTAGATAAGAAGAATTAATTTGATGCATGTTGAAGAACAAATCCGATTCTAAAGCGGACTGGAGGTATCTTTTGCCGAAATTTTGTTGAGCAACTACATAGATACAAGGGTAGGCAAGGCCTACCGTATTAGCAATTTTCTATGATTTTGAATCAACATATACATTAAAGTTAGAGAAAATTTTCTGTCCTTAGTTCTGCTTTCTTGCAAAATGAGATTCATTTGCATGTTTTCTATCTGGACACATGAACTCATATCTAGACACATGGGTCATGTCTAGACACACGGACCAGGAGAAGTTGATTTTATATTTCAGTTGGGGCTGATCAAGCCTATAGTTCAGCGCTATCCATAAAACGACGGACGCACATAAGCATACCAAGAACTTCGCAGTTACAATACAGTAGTATTGCAGCAGCAGCAGCCATAATTATGCCTAACAAGAAAATTAAGGTTGACTTGATAGGCTTAATACTAAAGTTTGCAGGAAAGCGAAACAGTTTTCTTAAGCAAAACTATAAAAATCCTCAACTCATTCCTCAATGAAATATATCCCCGATCCAGAGTTGGACAAATTACAGCAATAAAAATCAATTACAATCACTCTTAAACGTGTAATTCAGCTTCAAATACAAAAATAATTCCAATTACATTGGTGTTGAGCCTCAATTAACTCGCGAAAACTATTGATAAAACAGTATAGCGGAACGAGGAAAGATCAAAGCCAAGCCATGAAATGCTTTGGTGGTGAAGGAAAATGTCAATGGTGAAGTCAAAAATGTAAAAAAATTCAGGTGTATAGGCCTACTTGGTTAAAAGTAAAAAAAGCATTTGCAATTCGCACACAGTTATTTAAAACAGGAAATACAATTACACAAAAACAAAAAGTTTTGATTACGACGATAATTTCGTGAAGTGTAATTAACTACATTTAATCGCGATTGCAATTAATCTAATTTTGCCACAATCCACCATACAACGGATCGTTAGTGCGGAGAATAAATCACATTACATTGGAATGCAAAGACAGGTGAAGATATTCAGACATGAACTGCTAGGCCTACTTCATTCATTGATCTTAACGCATCAAAAACATGAAATATAATATTGCTGTTCATATACTTTTCCAAGAATTTACTAGGCTGTATAGTCTTTGATATACATAGACAGTTACACACCAATTACGCACCACAGCTTACTTATCATTGCCTGAGCGCAATAAATAGCTTATCAGCTTTTTGCATTGTCTTAGGTTGCGCTTAATTGTACTTTAGTTTTTATCTTACTGAATTGCATGCACTTAACCGTACAATAGCAAACCTTGCTGAGCATCGGAATCGCGATATTTTGTCCCGAATCTTATATTATACCTAGCTACACAGCCAATTTCATTTGTACGATATGGGCTTTTGTTTAATAAAAAGATAAATTAAAAAACATTCGGTGAAAAAATCAACAGAAATACTTAAACACTCAGTGTCGCGCAAGAGGCTATACTGCAGCAACTTCAGGGAATACGTGAAACAAACCGAAAGGTTCAATTAAAACAGTGAGTGCGACCATTTACTTGGGGGGTCCAAAAAAGTGGGCAGTGGGGGCGCAAGCCTCCACCAAATTGTTTCTGCTGTCATTAAAATAGCTGATACTTACATTCTTCTAAACCTGCAAAACAGCAAGATAAGTTTTTTTTTATATTCTTGTCCTCTCAAAAAAAAGCGTACACCTACCTTTGTATTACGTTACATACGTCAAAAAATTCAAAAAACATGCAGAGCAAAAATCATTTTTCTGTGTTACGTGGTCATCGCTCAATTGATTAGAGTAGACAGCAACCAATAGTGTTGGGTAGTACCGTAATCGGTAACGTTGATACTTCTATATCAAATGTACCGTTTTGGTCCCGTCGTTACTTTTTTAACTGTTTTATTTGATACTATGGTAACTTTTTTGGAATAAACTTTAAACGCAGGAGCGGACATTTTGTTACAGATAAACACAATTTTCACTTGACTTTAACCGATCTAGTTGCATGTAGAGCTTTACAAAAAATATCTTGAAAACGGGCAAAATTCAAATTCATAGCCTTATCCTAAACTAAGTATGCAACTAAATA
Organism: Trididemnum miniatum; assembly: GCA_964006365.1. NCBI lineage: Eukaryota > Metazoa > Chordata > Ascidiacea > Aplousobranchia > Didemnidae > Trididemnum > Trididemnum miniatum. The sequence goes on along the minus strand of OZ023235.1, from coordinate 7,022,071 downwards.
CAAGTCCCCAAACAAAGTCTACGAAAAGATATATACAAAATTATAAAAATGCTCAAAATACTGATTTCTAAAAAAATTGTTTTTTACTTTCTATGGCAGAGTCAGCCTCTACTTAAGAAAATTCTAGTTGCGCGCTTCCTTCGCAAGCAAACTACAAAAAATTTGCCAAAATGGCGAGCAAAGTTGAATGATTTTAATACGCCACCTCAGCTACGGTACTAGGGTGAACCTACATGAAAATCATACAAGATTTCTGACAAATGTTTTCATCATGCGAGATGAGCTACCGGGAGACAACGTGAAAGATCAACTCAAAAGCATAGCACCTTCAGAACAGAACTTTTGTGTGACGCCCGCAAGACACACACTTCAATTTAGTTATTACGAAACAAAAAAACATCGTCATCGGTACCGTCGTTGCTTTTTTTGTGAATTACCGATATCGTTACTTTTAAAATGCCGAGGGCTCTGCTCTGACAGCAACTAGTGGTGCGGGTACCAGACGTGGACTAACTACATTACCCTGCATGACAAATTGGCTTCATGGCCGACTTCAATTGCAGTTGAAGCAAAATTCGAGTGACTAATGAATCAAAAGCGCAAGTTAACAGTTTCTCTCGCTACATTGTTTAAGTTTCAGTTTGTTGTTTTTGATAATTTCAATTGAAATTAGCCACTTTCTGTCAAAAACAACGTACCAGACAGAGATGAAGGTCTTAAGACCGGTCTTTTTTTAAGGTCTTGGTCTTGGCCAAGACGGTCTTGATCTTGACCATTTGCGGTCTTGGTCTTGACCATTTAGTTTGGTCTTAAGACCGAAAGAACTAAAAAACATCTAGTAAAAATTTAAGCGATGTTGCACAGCTAGAAAAAGTATCCAACTGCGTGTATGTGATTGTATTGTTCTTATTTCTTTTAATATGCTGTGCTGTGTATACAGTATTTTGCCCGTGTTTTTTTTGTTGTTATAGAAAAATAGCGATAAGTAATAAACGGTTAATTCTCATCTCATTTTTATGGTCTTGGTCTTGAAAAAAATCAAAGGTCTTGGTCTTGAAAAATTTACAAGGTCAAGGTCATTTACAAAGTTTTGTCATGCTTACGGCTTTGCAAGGTCGTGGTCTTTTCCTGTGAATTTTTTTGTATGTGAATCGTAATCGCCAAAGAAAAATAAACTCTCTCTCTCTCTCTTGGTCTTGTAGGTGATGGTTTTAGCTATACATCACTGGTACTAGATTTCCGCAAAGAAGCCTGGCAATGAACTGATCACATTCACTCTTACGATACACAAGTCGGTTATATCAGCTTCATTTATACAGATCCAAGGTCAAAATTGGGTCAAATAAATATTGTTGATTCTAGGCTTCGGCGTTTACTGTTGAAAAATCATAAGCACTGGGATACCGAAAAATTTTGGTATTATAATTGATCTTGGGGCATAATCATGCAATTAGCAAAAGAGCTCTTGTGGTTTTTACGCCAGCGCATTGAAAAGGGAGGGAGGCGCAATTTGAAGTCGTCCGTTTTCCGCTCAAAGTCAACAAAGTCAAGCGAAGAGCAAAAAGCAAAGAAAAGGTTAACAGGTCCGCAGATGACCAATTTTCCGCCCAAACGCGAAAAGCAAAAAAGTAAGAAGGTTTTTCCGGCCCAAAGTCAACTGAAGAACAAAAAAAAAGGTCATCACGCCCTCATGTAGATTATTCTTTATACGTATATCACCTTTACACCACGAAAGTTTTGTGCATTTGTCTGTGGGGAGGAGGAGGACGCGCAGCCCCCCCCCCCTGCAGTAGATTAGCAATCAGCATAGTAAAATGCTGTGATCAACACTTACTGCCTAGCCCAATTGGTTCAATAAACGTAAGCCATTACAGTAACGGTTTTTACAACCACCGCAGACCTAGTCGTAAAATCAAAATTTACAATAGACTCTCAAGTTCCTGTACGAGAAAACTCACGGAGTGGTAGGAGAAAAAGCACATGATTAAGCGATAATTTTGGTTAAACGTACCGACGTTGCGAACATGCTTTGTCAGTAATTAATGCAATAAACAAGCAACATGCTTACAGCTTTGATTTGAAACCATCAAGTCAAAATTAAAACCACCAAGTCAAGCATTTGGGCTGATTGCCGAGAAAAAACTTTTTGTCTTGCTCACGGCTTCACCAATTTGACTTTGTTTTTAACATTCTGCAAAGCCCGCTCTACGCCCCTGCATGCAAATGTTTTTTTTTTTTTAACACAAGTTTCTTAATACTGTGTGGTAATAACCTACCGCTTGAGTTCGCAACTTCAATCTGTGCAGCTCTTTATCGATTCCCAACCCTGCACAGTTCGCAACTTCAATCTGTGCAGTTCTTGCAAACTTAACTGGTAGGTGCGAACTTCGGAATTTACAACATGTTTATAGCGAGAGTTCCCAATTGAATTGTTTTGTAAATATTATGTGTGTCAGTGCAGCTGGTGTCGCATACTGCAACCCTCCTCATTTGCTAGATGCAGCTCAATACGTTGAGCTTGCCTGGGATGCCGTTTCGGATGCAAAAATTACTGTAAGAATGCGTTTGACAAGTCTCAGTTACTAACGTTGCAAAGTGAGACGGATGAGGAAGTGTAGATTCGATGATTGATTTGTTGCGTAGCTTTGAAGCACGGACTATTCCAATAGATGAATGCGCTACAGACGAGTTTTTATTGATGACGAAAATATCGAAGTATTTTGGCAAGAGATTTTGGATAATGTAAATGAGGTGCTGGAAACAATGCAAACAACAACAGAAAAAACAGAATTTGAAAGTGCCGAAGCTTGCACACCATTTCCGAAATCAGCTGAAAGACAGTGTCAATTTTTGTGGGTTTGAGAATATGTACGAAAAGGTCCTTGAAATAGTAGACCAATTGTTGTGTCCAGAGGTGCAAGCTCATGTCGGAGATAAGTACATAGCGAGCTGAAAATTCTTTTGAACAGTTTCAACGAAAATTGCGACAAGTGATTGTGGAAGTAAAATGCCACATAGGTTTTACTATGCATCAACAAACGGTCGATGACATGTTTAAAAAGTAAACATTGAAATCACTTGCAATAAATTTCCGAAGAACTTTGATCTAAATTTTGTGCTAATTTTTTGCAAACTTAACAGGGATGCGAACTTAAACGGATGCGAACTTAAGCGGTAGGTTACTAATAGTTTTGGCATTATAGTGAAACCACGAAAATTTGCTTGTTGGCTTTTCCGTCAAGTAATGAAAGCTTCGAGTAAAACCCACACTATTTGCTGTAGCCCACTGTTCGCTAATACTATGTTGTGAGCTGCTGAGAGACTGTACAAACTATCACCGCTGAAAAATTAAACAACTTTGTCGTCAGTAAAGGAAAAAACGACTTACTTCTGGCACGAAGTAACCACAGCTTTAGAGGTAATTTCAGAACCAGGTTTCATCTTTCTAGCACAGAACCAGGGTTGGGAAAAATCAATTGTAATCGATATTCGATTGCGATGTTCTTTACTTTTTGTTCATTGAACGCACTGGAGCCTTTACTTTTTTGAATGAGTATCGAATATAGCCTTGTCTTTTTTTTTTTCGGCGCAATTCAATATTCCATACTTGATTCTTTTTGTCCAGGTTACTTTATCTCACTTTAGTAAATTTTAAATAATCGTCTGTATGTCATCATTACCTTATTTTTGCTGATAATTTTTTTTTGTGCCAAAAAAAGATTTTTCATAGCAAAGTTGCTTCGCATACACTATGTCGGTCGTTTGTCTCTACGTTACTGCATGAATGAGAGGACATCACAAAAAATGCTTGGCGTACACCGCTAAATGCTCAGTGTAAATCGAATATCAATTACAATATTCTTTACTTTTTTTAACTACCATCGAAATCGATTGTTTCTTTACTTTTTGGTGAACTATTGAATATCGATTATTTCTTCACTTTTTTGGGTATCGATTCCCAGCCCTGCACAGAGCTACAGTATCAACCACTTTTAGTATACTTCGCAAACTTTGGCATTGACAACGGTCATCGCAATTGCAGCCATTCGCAAAACAACTACTCATACTGTTTACGCGCGGACGTGTGTAAAAGTTTCGAGGAAACTTTTTTTGTCCCACAAAAAGTGAGAATTTGCTCTAGTTGAACCCATAGATAGTATTACATATCTATGGCTGAACCAAAAGCATAACGTCGCTCGTAACGAAACGGAAATAAAAACGCGGAAATTAAACGTTTTTTATGATATTAGGCATCGATCTGCTGATAGCGCCGTAAAACGGAATAGTGACGGCACAATGATCTTACAAGGAAAAGGTGTGGTCGTTGTGGTGTTGGTGCTACCTAGGCATTCATCACTACTGCTTTTAGCTAAGGCCTAAGCGTTTAGATATTTTTAATAACTAAGCGTATTTTTAGGTGTTTTGTCAATACATTTATTTACTCGGATTAAAAATTTTGACTTGGGTCACACTCGAGTTGTTATTGCCATAGGGTACCATAAAGCGTAACAGCGCTGTTTCGGGCTATTAGCCCTCATCAACAGGTCATTATGACTTCCCATTCAGCAGGTCAGTAAGAACGACGTGTTTTATTGCTTAAGACGCGTGTCATGTTCCCAAAATTACTGCGTGCAAAAAACGTACTGGGTTTCGACTATGTTTCGATGGCTAAGCTCAGGAGTTGTAAAAAGGGGGATTTAAAGGGGACGGCATGGCCCATTTCACTTTTTGCTTACCCCCACCCAGGTTGAATGAGCTTGTTCACTGTTCAGCTTTTGATGCGTTAGTCCAGCAAGGCAAAGGCCTCTTTCTTCCAATATGCTTTCGTCACGCGTTCCCCTCCTGAATTACTTTCGCCACGAAGAGGCCCCTCGTTGTTTTGAGCTCTAAAATTGCCACTGGTCGTAAATCCTGACGCTTTCCGGCAGTTTTTTTCCAATAGCACGTTTAAGTAAACCTTGATAAACTAGTTACTACACAGTAAAAGTTGATATACAAAAAAAAAAAAAAAAAACAAATACAAAACACTAGCCATGCGGGCAAGTTCACGTACTAGTTTAGGGTTCAATGTAAAACAAAAAAAATTTATACTCGAAATAGCAAGCACAATGTTAGATCTTTTACTGAGCTCAAAGCGTCATTGCAATATCACGAATAAAACTTGTTTAAAGCGATCAGTCAATTTTGGAAAAGGAACAATTTATGGTATATCTAGTTCCCTTAAAATAAAGCAATACTCACTGAGTTGCGACCCATTTTCGAAACATGATCTGTTTCCGGCAAAACGTTTCCATGCGCACATGCATTGAACATGCATTGATTGATGTGTTTTGCAATAGAGAGGAATAGCCGCATATGTTTCGCCTCAGAGTGGAAAGGTTACAGTATTACTGTAGTGACGCAATGATAAATTACGACGAGCAAATTACCAAGAAGAGAAAAATTTGGCTAAAGACATCGCTCCCGACGCTGAGATCATGAGACCGATTCCGGACCGGTCAGATCGGACACAGTGTTGCCAAAGGCTCGGCACCGCTGAGACGTATTTTTGGAGCTTTGTTGCCCAGGCCCTAAGTCGTGGAGATGGGCCGACCCTACCGTTTTTCACTCACTCTTTTAACCTGCGTATTACCGCAAGTATTGTAAAGATCTGATTTTTGAAGAAAATTATCATAGCAAGGGCTAATTGGTATCGAACATACTGTAATGACACATGGTAGCCTTTTGTTTTAACGCATTACACCAAGCAGCCCTTCAGACTACCTTGGCGAACGTTGGCAAAAACAACTTTGGACAAGAACAACGTTGGTAAAGTTGGACAACGTTGGCAAAAATCAACAAAAACACCACACCTTTAATTAATGCTAACTTTGGTACGAGGCATATGTGTATATAACTTTAAACACAGATAACTTATAATGATTAATTTTGAAGTGCTACAGTCACAGACTCACAGTCCAGTTGGTTGATGCCTATCACCAAGTTTTTCAAAGCTAAGGAAACGCTGCTATTGTGGCTTCAGATACATGATATTGCATTGATTAGAGCATACTGCTGTACATTGCAGCTAAACGAAAAAATGATACAGCCAAAAGCTACTGTTGCAAAGAAGTCTTGTGACTTCAACGTTGTGAACAGCTCCAAGCCTTCAAATGCTACAAGAATTGTTCCTTCGTCTGAGTTGGAGCAGAAAAAAAAATCATACGCAGGCTCACTGTCACTGATCGAAATCTGAGGTCCGAAGTACATGACAGCGTAAAGTGTAAGCCCTTAAAAGGCTTTCACGCAGTGCTTGATATTGCAATAATGATTTAGTTATCGTAGAGGAAATTGGAGAATCAAATTTGTTCTAAAAATACCAGCTCTGTAAAGTAGTGGATTGGACCAAGGACGTTGTTTTCACGACAACACTGTTTTCGCAAGGTTATTGGTTCAAATTCTATCCAAACGGTTGCGTTTTTTATGTTTAGCTTCGCGATGACTTTCTTACCACAACGGCATTTTTGATAGCTTAAAATGAAAGAAGCACAAAGCAAAATTTAGGTAAAGAATTCTAAAACAGCGATAATCTCTTATCAAACGTAAATTCGCCTCTTGTGCATTGTGCAGTGTCTTCGTCGTTTTTTTCGCAATTAATAGCAGAAGGAGCTTGAAGATACTAACGAAAAAGCATAACCAAACAAGGCATTCGTAAACCAATTCGACTCTGCACCCGTGATAACCATATGTTTACTGAGCTTTACTGCTGTTCCATGTTCTACAAGTTTAGAATAGCTTTGAAAAAAGCTGTTTTTGCGTCAGGCTCCAAGGCACGCTTATCATAACTCTTTTGTGTAGCTTGAAAAAAGCTGTTTGTTCCAAATGTCCAAAATGTTGCTTATCACGCACCAGATCTTGCTTCTCGTTCTCACTGTGACGCGATTACCACTGACGAGTGTGTCAGGAAAAGCCTCTGCTGAGACAAATTGCTTTTTTCAAAGTTACGCAGAAACGTTACGGCAGAGCGTGCCTTAGGGGCCGAATGCGAAAAGTTTTTTTTTTTCAAAGCTATTTTAATTAAGTTGTGTATCACTAATCAATTATTTGAAAAGTGCTGTAGAAGAAAATTACTGAAAATGTATGAGCAAGAAAGGTTTTGAACTAATCATACCGGTACCATAAGCTTTCCGAGATATATATGTTAAAACGTTATCTTTTAAACTCAAAATCGAAAATGTTGCTTGTCCAATATAAAAACGTTCCTTTTCTTCAACATATGCTGCGATGCTGACAGCAGACAGAAACCTATGTTCTCGAAATTTGGAATGATGTTACAAAAAACAGCAAAAATCCTATGACTTTCGCTACAATGTTTTGTCCTGTGGTTATCTATTAAAGCTAGTCGTCGGCGGAAGCACTAAAAAAATTTCCCTTTGAATAGTCATTTCGCGTTACTCTTCGCACGTTTTTGGACTACAGAATTTTTTTCTGCTATGCGACAATTCTTGTAAGATAAAGATTATGGCGTAAACTAAGTTACTTGGTCATCAATTTTATAATACGAGATGCCTGCGAAGAAGTGCTAGCTGGAAAAAACTTAGAAATTATGCGGTATGCTACTCTCAATATTAAGCAGAGGGAATTATTTGATGTGGTAAAACTGTACTGAAGAAAAACAAGTGACTGCAGTAGTGCAGTATACACATAGCTGGTGTATCTTAAAAAAGTTCGATTTTTATTGCAGTCACGGGCATCAACATTAGAACTAAATTTTTACTGTTCTATTAAATGTAGCGAGGAAATCAGCTCAATCAAACCGAGCGTCGCTTGGATGAAATTCATAGCCGCCTAAAATACAAACAAATGTCACAAGAAATTGGCTCAAGGGTAAATACCGGACTTATTACAGCTGACTTGTTTTGTGCGCTGGTATTTATCCAGTTAAATTTATTTGATCAAAAGCTCTTTGCTGAAAGAAAAGAGAAGTACTGCACCTTTAGCTTTTGTTTTCCTCGTTTTTACCGATTTAATTCTCACTCGTAGTTTTTTGCGCGGTCATTGCTTTTGTAATCCGAGAAAAAAATCTGATCTTTACAAATTCGCAAGAGTTTTTAGGTTTGTGATTGGTGGCATCAATTTGCATTAATTACAAGGCTATGAAAAGTTTAAACAGTTTCGCGTAAAAAGTGTGGCTTAATGCTAACCACGTATTTTTGTGTGTGACAGTCTATAGCCTACTGTTTATTATTTGAGTGCAAATCTGGAACAACAGCCACGTGGCTTGGATAAATAAAATGAGTTGTGATTTTCCATGCCCATCCGAAGAAAGAAATTATAACTACGTGTTCAATATTGGACACAAAACATTGGAAGAAGCGAATAACTCATGTAAAGAGCAAGGTGGAACTTTGGCCAGCGGACTAATGCGGCCAGAATATTCAATTCTTTATACGTGTTGCACGAAAGTGCAGAAGTTCAGAATTGGGTTGATCGCAGAAAACTCTACTTGCAACAAAAACAACTTTCCCTTTCATTGGATAGGAAATTCTGAAGTTTGTCTAGATAAAGGATTTCTAAATGTTGAAACTCCAACAAGAACTGCTTGTCAAAGTGTTTCGTTAGATTTTACCTTTCGTTCACGTGACGAAGAGTTTTTTAATGCTAGCTTAAACGACTGCAATAAAAGCCTACCGTTCATTTGTCAGTTACCTAAAAGGCAACAGAGCAGGCCTATGCCAAATGCAACTGAGCTTGTTGCTAGTACAGCCATTGCCGGTACAACACCAAAGCCTGGCTCGGCGCATATTATTTCTGCAATTGCTGGAGCGTCGGTAGGTTTTTTCCTTATTTTACTCTTGCTTCTTATCTTATTTATTCGTCGTTATAGAAGATTTAGAACATCGAAAAAAACGTTCGGAAGAAGATCATCAGACTTTTCCGAATTTCAAAAAAATAATCTGGAGCAAGAAGCAATAAAGTCAGTATGAAATAATATCTTAATTACGTATAGAAATAGGGGCGGCTTAAAATTTAGTTCTAAGTGAGTCCCCTTCAAAAGTGTGCTACAAGCTATAACTAACACTTCTAAAACAGTTTGAAGTGTGTGCAACTTAAAAACCCTTGTTCAAATCCACATCGAACTTCCTGGGTCAACTCTCAAAATGATTCTTTTTTGAATATTGGAAGGTGCGATTTAGAAATCATTTCAGCATTGTTAAGAATTATGACGTCATATTGATGCGGTGTACAAGCTTGAGAAGGCCACATATAGTTTACAATGAAGTTAGTACACTACAAATGGTGACATACTTTTATTATAAACAGGCTGTATTGAAATGAGTACTGGTGGACCAGAGGGTTCCAGCCCAGGTTATGTTACTCGTTCTAAGACCATTAAGAGTTCTGGGAAGTACACCATGGGAAGAGTACAAAAAACTGCTCATGCACATTGTCGACAACATGGCGCAGTGGTTAGGAGCGTTGTTGTTGCTACGAGTTACGACCATGATTGCAAAGTTAATGGTTAACTCCAACCCAAGTCTCATTGTTGCGTCCTTGGATAACATACTTCCTGATAATTATCTCTTCTTGGTGGAATCTAACAGGCAGCAAATCAAAGAAATCAGAAGCAGAAATTGACTACAAAAAACAACGGCAACTCCTAACCAAGTCTGGATTCGTCTTACGTTTAGTGCCTCGATCGCTTTCAACTGACAGGAGGATAAGAAATCATCATAATTCATCAGCATCACTCATACCACCAATACACGGACTTGTGTCGTAAAATACTTGGCTAGTTCTGAGTTTGGGGTTTCTTTCCATTTTTTGTGGTGTTGGGGCTGCCCATCTCATTTAACTTTTTGTAAACATTACTAACTTTAACCCAATGGGATAGTGGGAGTTGATTCCAACTATACTTGCGCGTTATGACAATTTATTCCACTGCAACCCAATAAACTTGCTAGATTTTACTCGACCTGCTTTCAGCTACATCAGCAATGATAGGATTGGTCAATGCAAGTCTCTGCCTGGGGAAGTTCTTATAAAAGTTCAGGCATTCATTCAGCTGCACCACCACAGTTGCTCCACCAATCTTGCAAACTCTTCACCAAAAGGTAGATGGCTTTGTTAAACAAATAGGGCATTATCATAATCACCCAGTTTCAATCCGGTGGGTTTTGGTCTTGGTCGAGGGTGGACAAACGCACCTCATTCTTTCAGCGATCGCTCTCATTCCCTCTTTCCATCTTGTGTGATTTGCAGCCTCATACTCAACTCCGGCCCAATTTGATTATAATTCTCTTCAACTTGCTCCTCCATATCTGCTTTGGCCTTCCTCGATTTCGCTGCCCATTCACTTCAAGCATCAATGCCTTCTTTAGAACGTTATCATCATCTCTCTTAACCACTTGTCCATGCCACAATACTCTATTTATCTTTGCCATTTTGTCTAATATTTCCTCCAAACCCAGCATTTTCATCAACTCCTCATTATTCTTTCTATCCACTAATTTCACTGCACACATTGATCTCAGCATGGCACTTTCCGTTCTTCCTGAGATTGCCATCTCGATTTCCCTCAAACATCATCTGCACATTATTTGGAAATGATGAAGGTATTCATCAATCATCAGCTCGACTCTTCGGATCCTATTTTGGATTTGGCACCAATAAGCAACTTGGATAGTAAACAGGTGAAAGAGATGTTCGTACAATCACGTACAAGTTAAGATCCCTGGAGCAAAGCAGTTGGCCATGCAGCAGCAAGTCTAATGTGATAGCAAAACTAGTTGATTTGGCAGAACTTCAATCAAAAGGAGAATTTAGAAGCATTTCAAAATTGTTAAACCATTTCGAAAATTGTTAAAGAATGGAATAAAACGCAGATAGATCTTTTGAAACAGGGGCTTTCGTCCGAAGAAACTCAGTTATTAATCAATGATCAATGAACTTACAGTTTCTTCAAAAACTTCGGATAATCATTTTCCAAGCAGAAAATGCAACTTACATCGTTTTATTTGTTAACAATGATGTGACAGCTTACATCAAAAGAAGAGTCATGTACCACCAAGTTCGATTTACTCAAGGCACTTGTTTATCTCTTCCAAAATCTAGTGAAGTTTTTCGTTTGATGTAAAAGCACCATCGCTTAGAAACAGCTGTGTATGCCAAGAACTTGAAAATGTGCTGAACTGCTGAAGCAAAGTACAAAGAAATCCACTGCAACATGGAAGACTTGATAAAGCTGCATGTTAATGAATTAGCATAGTGATGATGCTGGTTGGTTATGCACTGCCATTACCTTATATGTGCAAAATCACTAGAAAGCAAAAACTATTAAAGCAATTCAAAGAAGAAAAAAAAAAAAAAAAAAAAAAATACGGCACTGACATACTTAGAATTAAAGTGAACAGTAACTGACCATTGTATTAATTGCTATTATTACCCTATACCACCATGCTTACGAAGTTATTAAGCTACATTTAATGAAATAAGTTAGTTCAATACCAAGTTATCTTTATGTTTCATTTGAACAAGGGTTTGTAAGGTATATAGCAAAATTTTTTTGTATTTTTGTGATGGTACAGACTTATAGCATAATTTAAATAGGGACTCAGTGGCGTCTAAAAAAAAAGTTGCAATTAAGCCCCTCCCTAATAGAAAAATTTATTAACACTTCAAAAAACACTCACTTTTCAATAGTTAATCGATACTCATTTTCTATAATCATTTATAAAAAAATAAATATATCAAGATGTTTAAAACCTTCTTTGAGAAAAAATTTACACAAATCAAAGCTAATGCTAAAGCTTTTTGAATACTTTCAAAGTCTGCTAGCTTAACGGTGTCATGATGAGGTTTCGTTTGGCGTATTATAATGCCAATTTTTGTTACGTATTATGTTATGCACTTCAACAACAAAATCTAACAAGTTAAACCGACTAATAAAGTTAGCTAACCATCATGGATTAATCATCATCAAAAACTTTTAAAATGCTTTGAGGTATTAGTTTTGAATTATGAAATTTTACAAAAAAGTTGTAAAGGAATTGTTTGTAAAATTAAAAGTGAAGCTGCTATGCTCTATTTTGGTGCACTAACGTAGAGTTAATGTGATGCTAACGCATGTATAGTGGCCGCTTTGTAGCGAGTAATTTCAAAAACAGACGTAGAATTGTTCGATAGGCTCGGTGGTTCGGATGGCATATTTTCGGAAGCGTTCCAGTGAAAAAAATTAGAAGCACGGTACAAGCCTGGGTTTGAAAAAAGCGGGCTTTCTTGATCGTACGTTTGTTTGTGCGTATACTCACAAGCCACAGTTTACAGTTTTGTAAATATTTAAATAGCCTACCAGAGACGGAAAGATTTTTTTGTATTCACCTGATTTGTTGGTAGGCTTTATCAGCATATCTTCAGAAAGAAAGTAGCAAAATACTTATGGGCACCGATAGAATTTGCAAGGTTTCTTTAATCTTAATAAGCCATATGACCAGGATTTAATACCACAAAAACTTGAAGAAAGGCACTGCCATGATTGCGTATCGACCGCAGAATCCTTAGTAGTAAAGGTTTCCAGATTTTGCGGGACCTTTCTCCTCAACTACGAAAATTGAAGGAGCGCTCTTACTAATTAGTTTAATGATGAGATACACTTTCTCTTACCAGATTTTGATTACCTCTTTTTATTACTATTTTACAGAAGTTACCAAAAACCACAAAGAAGGAGCAACGACAACAGTGCTTGTAATGGCAGTGTTAGTAACAGCGGCTTTACTTTAGCAATGAATTCTGCCGTTAACCCATACGACTTCGTGGAAGAAAGCAACGTAATAAGAAATAATTCGTGTATGGCTGGAACTGATAACAATTATGAACCTGCAGAGCCGTCCAATGAATACGCCAGAATCAAACATCCCTCATTCGACAAACAAGGCGACAATCTGTATGATAAACTGTACAAGCCAAAACCTGATGATTCCGGCTTCAACCAGTCTGCATCAATAACACAAGCTCCTGCTGAACCAGCTGTTCAGTATGCTGTAATTGATAAAGCAAGTAAAAAAAGAAAAATAAAACCAATCCAAGATACAACTGATCATGAATGTACCAATCCATATGCAGCCATATAGACAAGTACAGCATGAAAGCAAAATGTTACCTATAAGCTTTCACAGACATTTTCAATACAGTATGACTGAAAATAAAAGAACACCTATTTGATGACAAAATTTACAGTATTTCGTCTGGTAATTGTGTAAATTTTTTGAAAAATATTAATTGTTTTAATGTCGTTCACTTATGCTATAAGTGATACGCAACGTGGTCTAGGTGGACTTACAGGGATTTTTAGAGAGTTCCATAAAATAAAACTAGCGGCCAAAATATATCATTTCTGAAAATTGTAACTAGTGCAGTAAATTATGTAAGAACTGCACATTAGAAAATTATGTAACTAAACCAACGATGTTATGAACGTATCGTTGTTCAAGATCTGGGAATAGATGTACGTCAACCTCAATCCTGGTTTGGCAAGATAATATCATTCTTTTAAAGTTGAGTAAGCGCATAAAAGAATTGCTTAGCTACTGTAGTTTATTTGTTATTACTTCACTAAAGCTACAGTAAGATTGAACTGGCTCCTTGAGCACGCTGACCTATGTGTAATACAGTTTCCACTAATGGCGTGCCTGAAATGTCAGCCAAGCAAAGGAGTCCGTCGGTTGTTTCGTATATTCGTGTGCGAAAAAAGTAGATGATGACCGCTGCTGATGATGACAGCTGAATCTATGTTGTCGAAACGTCCAGTTTTGAGATTTAGTGTGGTTTTACTTTTCCTACTTTAGCTATTTTCATCCCATATTTATTGCATTGCCTTATACTGTAGTTTATACTGTACCGAGTAACATGCTCCATAATTTGCTAGGTTTTTTACCTTGCTTGTGTTTTTGCTTGGTGAGTATTTACTGTAAATAGATTCGTATTGTGTTCAAACTATTTCACTTTTAGCATCTGCAAGCTTATCATTGGCGAGTCCAAGAGGGTTTAAAGGATATCGATCATCTTTCTAAGTTTCTATACACACTGTAATGCATTCGTACTTAATACTTTAAGACGTTAATAGCCGTATGTACGCATTTTTTCTGATCTTAGCTACCATCTCCGTAAAACAATCTGGATTCACCCCTGCTTATTTCCTAAACAACAACCCTTTTAAAAATCATCTAGAGTTTTGTTGAAGATTTGAAGCAAACAGGTGTTTGCATTGTTTAGATATATAATTCTTGCAAGTACGCTTACTGCAGAGCATTGTCGGCAAACACCGGGCCGCGGCCCGGTGCCGGTCCGCGTAGGGGTTTGTTACAGGACCGCCTACTTTTCCAGACTAAATGCTTTAAAACGTTTTTGTTACTTTAGAATTTAAGATCCAATTGCTTTCGGAGGTTTGTTAGATTTGATTGCTTGATTTTTACACTTTGGGTGCGTTGGGACTTCATTCGGTGCCTAAAAGTGTTTTCCAAAGCCGGCTTTGAATGGTGTTTATTCAAGCGTTATTGCATATTACGACCTAAGAAGACAAAAGGGCAATAAATCTAATAAAGATCTTTGTTATGCGTGTGATATAACTACCAGTAGCCTAATCGTTGTGGTTTTGTTGTGATAGCTGAGTTGGGTTGATGAGGGAGATAAGTAAGACAATAACGTCAGCAATATTACTGCGAATTGAAGTCAGAAATATAATAAATTATTCCTTCTGAAATTTACAACCTAACGTAAAATATTACAGTTTAAAGTTTTATTTTAGTCTAAAAATAATAAGCGAAAAACAAACATCTGTGTTGAGAGAGTTTTGGAAATAGGTTAGCGTCATCTTACGAGTCTGACGTCGATGACGAGGAACCTTCAACATCAAAAAATGTTAGGGGACTAGGGTTGGATTGAATTTGATTTTTGAATTTGAATCTGTTCAGGAATTTTTCATGAATTTGAATATGAATTTCGTTTTTTCAAAGCCTATGAATTTGAATTTCGTTTTTTCAAAACCAATGATTTTGAATTTGAATTTAAAAAATCGAAAAATAATGAATGAAACCAACCCTATAGTGCATAAGGGACACATTGCGAGTATCGTTGAGTGCCATCATTCTAACATGGAAGATTCTGGTTGCTGCAACACAAGCTCATGGTTCTTCTTGAATCACTATCGTAATATGAGCTGAAATAAAATTTAATTGCTGAATATTTATGTTTTTTTTTGAAGCCGGTCCGAGAAATGTTTTCCGACTCAAACCGGTCCGCAATGCGAACAAGTTTGCCGACTCCTGTTGTAAAGGGAAGACTACCGATATTAAGATTTGCGTAAAATTAAAGCAATTCAAAATTGAACGTCACCCTTACTTTGTAAGCAGAATTTATTTAATGGCATTTTCCCATTCACTTCGGTTTGGTCTTTGTTGAAGCAGGATATGATGTGTTTGGTTTGGAATGACGAATTTCTTTAGTCATGGCCTAGTTACTATTAATATGATTGTGTTATCGTCAGTGTAATTATCAATTAACTAAGCACGCCTAACAAATATATTTATGGAATACAGTAAATATGTGACGAAATAGTTTAAGGAGGAAAAGTAGAGCCACAGCATTTCTAAAGCAAGACGGTTTGAAACTGTAGGTTTGTACTCGTCGTCGTGTGGTTGGGCGTCCTCTTCCGACGGTTTAGATGTTGACGGCGTTGATTTTAAACCAGCGTCGAGTGCCATCATCCAAGGCCAACAGACCTTGTATTCCTTTTGGTGCACGATGTAGGGAGCATGTAAAAATGATGTGGTCTGCAGTTTGCTCAGAGGCACCACACTCACAATTCGGTGAAGGAGCAACACCCCATTTGTACATGGATGAATGGAATCGCCCTACGCCAGTGCGCAGACGATTCAGTTTTACCCAAGATGTTCTGGGAAAACCCATTCCAAGAGGCTTAGAACTGGCCGTGGGAATAAAAGCATGAAGCCTTGATGCACTTTTCAAGTACTCCATGTTCCATACATAATCCATCCATTGCGCTGCACGAATGTCTGATTCGGTCAGACTATCCAGTAGTTTCTGTGCAGCGGGTACAAACGGGCGTCTTGATTTGAGCCTACCCTGGTGAGCATTTTGTTTCCCGACCAGCTGCTCATGTAGAATATGATCAGGGTTAAGGGTGGCGCGGTTAGCCAGGGAGAGTGTCGCTCCTCGACGGCGAAGCTCAGCTGGCTGGATGCCTGCCAGGATTGGCAAGTAGTCCGTTGGAGTGGGTCGCAGACATCCAATGACAACGCGCAAGGCGTCATTTAAAACACTGTCGATTAGCCGAGTGTGAGCACTACGACACCAAACAGGTGCGCAGTACTCAGCTGTGGAGAAGGCCAGGAACAAGGCGGCTGTTCGCAATGTTTTGGTTCCTGCACCCCATCCCGATCCTTCAAGTCGCCTCAACAGTGTGACGCGAGTGGAAAGTTTCTTGCGCAATGCCTCTAGGTGATGATGGAAAGTGAGCGACCTGTTCAGCTTTACACCAAGGTAGGTTGGAGTTGGACAGTATGGCAATAGTTTGCCGATGTTGAAGATTTTGAGCTCACGTTTCGCCTCTCGGATGTTTAAATGGAAGGGCGTCGTCACCGTCTTAGTGTGGCTGAGCTTCAGCCTCCAAGTCTGGAGATACGCTGAAAGTGTTGTCAAGTCTTGGCTTAGAGTGCCCTCCAAAGTCTTCCAGTCTCTCGAGGTATGCATCAATGCCAGGTCGTCGGCATACGCATACTTCTGGGAAATTGTGGAAGGCAGATCGTATGTGTAGATGTTAAAAAGGAGGGGAGCCAAGACTGATCCCTGTGGGAGGCCATTTCGCAAACGTCGTAACCTGCTTTGCTTACGTCACCGATGGAAAGGGTGAAACTTCTATTCCGGATAAGTTCCATAATCATTTGGACCATGTGTTTATCAGGAAGGAGTCTCAGCAGCTTACAGGTGAGGCCACGATGCCAGACGGTGTCATAAGCAGCTGTCAGATTGACAAAAACAGCACCGGCCTTCTTCTCGGCCTCAAATGAGAGTCCTCGATGTGTTGGGTAAGTAGAACAGTTTGGTCTACTGTGGACCTCCCCTGTCGGAACCCAGCTTGCTCCCGAGGAAGAAGCGGGTCGACAATGGGCTCGATACGGGACTCAGAGCAAAGAGATGGGGCGATAGCTCTTGGGGTCCTCTACAGGTTTCATTGGTTTGGGGGTCGCGACAACCAACGCTCTTCTCCATATTTTTGAAATTTTGAGGTGGTGCAAACAGATGAAAGAAAGCCACACAGCCAGGATTTCAGGGCAGCTCCAGCAGGGAGCAAAAGCTCAGGGCAGATAGAGTCTGGGTCTGGAGCTTTTCCTGGCTTCAGATGTTTGAGGGCGGCAGCGAATTCTGAGGAGTAAAGCTTCCACAGATATTCACTGCACTTGTTGTAGAGGCCCTCCAAAGATCAGACACTTCTTGAGACACAAGCTGGTATGACTTGCGATCAATATCCTTGTATTTGCCGTTATTGACCAGTACTGATGCGATGGCATTGGCTGAAACTGCACAATGCCCAGGGGAGCGTCGTGATCTACCAGTTAAGTTGTTTAATATGCTCCATGCTTTACGCCTGGAGTGAGAAAAGTCGATGGTTTGGAATGCCTCAGACCATCGGTCCCTGCGTTTTTTGTCAAGCCTGGACAGCAGGGCAGAAGCAGCCCTGCTAGAGTCAGATCCCTCAGGCGATTGCAGGAACATCTGATAGAGGTTCTCACACTCAGCATCCCAACACGGAATGTGGTCGTTTCGTCAACCACGTGGGTAGGTTTGTACTGCTTTGCTTACACTGCTGATGATGACAGCTGAATCTATGTTGTCAAAACGACCAGTTTTAAGAATTACTGTGACTTAATTTTTCCTCTTTAAGGTGTATTTTTTGTAGCTGCTTTTTGTCAGCAAAAATGTAATCAATTTTCAAAATTAACGCTGAGCTTGTCTCTGTATGCCTTGTTATATTGTCTTGGAGATGAAGATACTTAAAAATATACATTTAGAATCTTGGGCCAGACAGTCGCTGTGTGCAATACACATTGTGAAGTGGCCTAACGCTAACTAATTGAAATTTACGGTAAAATGCCAATCACATGCTTGCACAAAAATATTATTTATGTTACAACCTTTAATTCACCATTTCATGTTTCTAATGATTGATAATGCGATTGCGAAATTAAAAACTTTCAAAATTTAAGGATAAAAAATACAGCTAATAATATTTTCGTAACTGGTTGTCTCGACTAGATACAGCTGTCATTATCAATAGAGTTTGCTTATTGTTGTGTATTGCTATAATGACATCTGAATCAATGTGGCTGAAATTTCTAATTAGAATCACTTTTAGTGCCGAAACTAGCGCCCCCAGAACCCCCAAACCGGAGAGGGGGGCGCACAAAAAGGGTACTATTTATTCAACGTATGATAAAGGTGCCTTAAATAGGCCTATTCTAAGATTCAATATATTTTTTGTCTTAACTCACGCGATGTGGGGCCCCCATACCGCATTTATGCTTTTGGCCATGGGGGACCCTGCAAATTTTACGAAAAATAGAAGTCGCAAAACTTGCAAACAAATGTTTAGTAGCATACCAAGGGCCCCTCATCCTCAAGTGAAAGGCGCAAAAATAAGCCTTAAAAACGTTTTTTCTTGGCATAGGTAGCGAAATGTCAGAGTAGGGTTTGCTTGCAGCATCATTTTAGTGGGTTTGGAAGGGACCTAGTAAAACAAACTATTAAACCTTGTTAAAACTGAGGAATGTTAAAGGCTCCAAACGCACAAAAGCCTTCAAAATAAGGTCAAATTCCGCAAAATATTTTTTTGGGGGGCATGCCCCCAGACCCCCTAGCTTGGCATCGCCCCTTCGGGACTCGCTCTTTTGTATCACCATCCAAGAAAAAATGTTTAAGAGGCCCCGAAAGATGATTTCGGGTGGAGGGAAGCGCATTTCCTAGTTTCGGCCCTGATCACTTTGGTTCGTTTTTTTTTCATTAAGCTGTTGTCATTACGTATTTATTGTGGTTACGTTTCATTTTCAGCATATTTCTGCAGTTTACGCTTTTCAATCTTCTGTTGGCTTATATCGTCGTCGTCGTTTGGCGGGGCATCTCTTCCAAGACAGATGGAAGGACCAAGGCCGAGGGTTTATCCTTTTACCACCCTGGCTACCAAACTGCTTGGGTCAGATGCTGACTGTAAGGGACTTCAGCCAGCATTTTGTTTCGTCATCCAAGACCATTAGACCAAACATACCTCGGGGTGCTCGATGTATGGGACACTGTGAGATGACGTGATCTGCGGTTTGTTCACTGGCACCACACTCACAATTCGCTAGAGGAGCGAGACCCCATTTGTACATGGACGAACAGAAACGTCCAACACCAGAACGCAGACGGTTGAGCTTGACCCAGGCTGCCCTGGGCAGACCCATACCCAAGGGTCTGGAGCTAGCTTCGGGAATGAAAGCGTGGAGTGACAATGCGTTGGCAGAGTACTCCATGTCCCATTTCGAGTTCGTCCACTCGGCTGCACGGACGTCCATCTCAGAAAGACTGTCTAGTAATTTCCGAGCAGCAGGTACAAATGAGCGTCTAGATTTCAATCTCTCCCTACATACGTCCTGTGACTCATGAAACTGGCCATGTAAAATGTGGTCAGGGTCCAGGGAGCTGCGGTTGGCTAGGGAAAGTGTCGCTCCTTGGCGGCGAAGCTCAGCTGGCTGGATGCCTGAAAGAACCGGAAGGTAGACCGATGGAGTGGGACGCAGGCACCCAGTGACAATGCGCAAGGCGTCATTTATTACACTGTCGATAAGCCGTATGTGCACGCTGAGGCACCAGACTGGTGCGCAGTACTCGGCAGTAGAGTAGACCAGAGACAGGGCAGCTGTGCGTAATGTCTTAGCGCTAGTACCCCAACCTGTTCCAGCAAGTCGCCTCAACAGTGAGACGCGAGCACATAACTTCTTGCGCAATGCTTCCAGGTGAGGACGATATGTAAGCGATCTGTCCAGTTTGACCTCAAGATAAGTGGGAAGTGGACAGAAAGGTAAGGTCTTACCGATGTTACAGATCTTAAGCTCACGCTTAGCCTCTCGATTGTGGAGGTGAAAGGCCGCCGTCACCGTTTTAGTGTGGCTAAGCTTCAATCGCCAGGTCTGGAGATATTCCGAGAGTGTAGTCATGTCCTGGCTTAGAATCCTTTCCAACTCCTTCCATTCTCCAGATGTATGAAGTATCGCCAGGTCGTCGGCATAGGCGAACTTCTTGGAGGTTATGGAGGGGATATCATATGTATAGATGTTGAAAAGGAAGGGGGCCAGGACCGATCCCTGGGGGACGCCATTTCTCAGGCGTCGTAACGTGCTAGACTTGCTGTCGCCAGTTGTGAGGGTGAAGCTTCTGTTACGGATCAGCTCCATAATCATACGAACCATGTGCTTGTCCGGCAGAAGCCGCAACAGCTTGCAGGTGAGGCCACGGTGCCAGACAGTGTCATAGGCAGCTGTCAGGTCAATAAAGACGGCACCGGCCTTCTTTTTCGCTTCGAATGCATTCTCAATGCTTTGCGTGAGCAAAGTGACTTGATCCACGGTGGATCTTCCGCTTCGAAAACCCGCCTGTTCCCGTGGGAGCAGAGGGTCAATAAGAGGTTCGACGCGGGCGTAGATAAGTCGCTCGAGAATCTTGTAGGGAACACAGAGCAAGGAGATCGGACGATAGCTCCTTGGGTCCTCTACAGGTTTCAAAGGCTTTGGGACCGCTACTACTAGCGCTCTTCTCCAGATCTTAGGAATTTTGAGGTGGTGCAGGCAGGAAGATAGGAAGCCACGTAGCCAAGATTTTAAGCCGGCTCCAGCATGGATTATTAGCTCCGGACAAATGGAATCAGGTCCAGGAGCTTTGCCTGGTTTTAAATGTTGGAGGGCAGCAGCGAACTCCCGATGGGAGAAACTCCCAGAGACATTCGCAGGATGTAATGGCTCAGCCCTCCAAAGGTCAGACCCTTCCTGTAAAACGAGCCGAGATGAGCGTCGATTCACACCCTCGTATTTCCCGTTTTTAACCAGCTGAGAAGCAATAGCATCAGCTGAAACGGGACATTGACGAGGGGATTGTCGTGACCTACCAGTCAAGTTGTTTATAGTATTCCATGCCAGCCGGCTGGAGTGCGAAAAGTCAATGTTGCGGACCGTCTCTGACCAGCGATTTCTCCGCTTCCCGTCGAGCCTTGTGAGTAGGGCTGTAGCAGCCCTATCCGAATCAGGGCCCCCAGGTGACTGCAGGAAATGCTGATAGAGGTCTTCACACTCCGCATCCCAGCAAGGTATGTGGTTTGATCGTCGACCACGAGGGATGCATTTCTTCGCCGCAGTGCTTATTATCTTGCAAAAGCACTGGTAAACCTGATCGATGTTCTGAGATTCAGGTGGCGGTATACTCTTGGCCAGTTTGTTGGTTAGGTTAGAATAGTGGTCCCAGTTGGCCTTGCGGAAGTTCCATCGCTTTACAGGCTTGCTCGGTTTTGGATGAGCAAGTTTGGGTGGACTTATAAGCGAGGGTCGGTGTTGTGACCTTGGGAACTTTCCTAAGATACGTCTGTCAGGTAAGCGACTGTCCTAATCGACACTGGCAAATGCAAGATCTGGGTTGGTGTCTGTTTTCCAGCGGCCAGAGTGGAAACTGGCGGCCTCCTTGGGGCTATATAGCAGGGTGAAGTTGTTGGCACTGGCCCAGCCAGCCAGGCATTCACCATCTGGATTGTTATTATCACAACCCTAGTCAACATGGTGGCAGTTGAAGTCGCCAGCATAGAGGCAGGGATGGGGGAATGCTGGAAGATCAGTTGCTTGCATCCGTGTTGGAGGGGGTTTGTAGACGTTGAATATTTTATAGTTATCAACATCCACGCACACCCACTCGATCTCCGATGTTGGTGGGGACTGGTCGATTAGGATCCACTTCAGACGCTCATGGACAAACGTAGCAAGACCATGTTTCCTGCTCAAGGAAAACCCAGCTAGATGGTAGCTCGGAAGATCTAACCTTTCTACCGAGGTGCAATGAGTTTCCTGTAAGAGGATGACGAGTGGCTCACACTGTAACGCAAGATGATGCAACACGCTCATCTTGCTTGCAGTGAGGCCTTCGATGTTCAGTTGGAGAATGCTGGGCCTTTGGAACTTGTTGACGGTGCGCCGAAGATGCGCATCGCCCAGTCCTGAAAAGGACGTTTGCCACTGCCCAGCTTGAACATCGTTAGGTGTCCCGCCGTTAAGGCAGATTCGGTTTCTGTCAGCCAGATTAAATAGCGTAGACAGAGTAACGCTCCGGGCTACTGGAAAGCATCTGCCATCCGGAGCATCCGGGCTTATATCGTGATATATAGAGCATCCGGGCTTATATCGTGAAATTCACTTTGTGCTTTAATTCGAGCTTTGGATTAAATTTTTACTTTTAATTCGTGTGCATTTTCGGTCATTTATATTCAAGTTATTTTCCATCTTTGTACTTACGGTAGAGTTATTTAGGCTTATTTTATATAGCTTTGTTTTGAGTTTGCATGCTACTATGCGCAGCGTATTTTTTTTATTATTGTTATTAGGTTTCGTTGATAAATTGATAAATATAAAACACTCTTTGTAAATCTGCAATAATAGAAACAATTTCGGTATTTTTAAAGTGATTAACGGTAAACAAAGTTAACAGTTAACCAGTCCTGTTAACCGTTAAGTAAGTGACAGAGAACAGTTAACTACAAAAGCAGTAATTTTAATGGATGCGAAAAAATAACACGCTTTTTATTTTTGTGAGATCTACCAGTTCCTGAAACAAAGTAGGAGGTAAAAAAGTACAAAATGTTAAAAAATGAATGAAACATGGCAAAAAATAATTCTTGTCTATGAGTGAGACATTCGCTATAACAATACATGTAGGTCCATTCATAAAGGTCATGAAGCTGGTGAAGCAGCTAAATGACTGATTTCACGCTTACTTATGAAACTAATTGCGAAAACATACATTTTGATATAAAAGTTAAGAAGCATTCAAAATTTCGTCGAAGAAACAGTAATAGGCCTATGCGACTGCTAGCACTGAGTGTAATTTACGTGATTAGTTTGCAACTCGCCACAAGTCATACAAGAGCCGTTTACTGGCGTTCAGGCTGCACGCTAATTTTCGTGTTTTTTGTTTTATTTTTTCTCGTTGTCCTGTTATTTAATGGACGAATAAAAAATCAATCAATCAATCAATCATGGCCAATTACAGTATTCAAATGTGCTAACAATGCTTGATTCTATAACGCCAAAGCGAGAGGAATAACAAAAAAACATGCTGAATTTGTTTTGCACATTCGATACATTACGCAAAAACGAAAAAACAAAAGAAAAACTTGCAATCATGTGTTGTTTTTATGGGGCGCCGTTTGTAAATACAAGTTTGTGCCACGTTTTTTTGTTTATTGACATAAATAGTCAAAAAATAAATAATCAAAAACAGATGCACAAATTCTTTTGTATATTTATTAAAAAGTTTCATATTTATTAAATACTCAAGTTAAAATAAATACACAAAAATAATAAACATAAAGTATTGTGTATTTATTTTTGTGGATTTTTTCATGCTTCATTATTAAATAGTCATTTTGTTTTGTCTATTTAATTTGGTTTACCCTCTTTATTAATATTCAAAAATAAACACTCAAAAATGAATAGACAAAAACAAAGAGTCAAAAATACAAAATCAAAAATAAACAAACAAAAACTTTTGACTATATATTTCATGCCATGAAATAGATTATGACGAACCCTGATTGGATGCAAAAATTGCCTAGTCATTCCTTATTGCGGATATAGGAAAATGGATAATATGGTCAAGGAAGGTAGGCAGGCTATTCAAGCTGTTTTTTTGCTATGAGACTAATTACTCATTCAACTAAGCTATGTACCAGTATCCCCTATTTTCAGTTGCTTGCGAACTTGTCTCGCTGAAAACACAAATTCTAACCCCTAACTCTTGACCCCAACCCTACATATAATCTTGAACCTAACTCCGATTCTTGTTGCCATTTTCTGTCAACTGTTATTTTCTCTGAGTGAGCGTCGAATTCACTCTTAGACTGCTGTATGGAGCGCTGCTAAACAATTGCAGTCTTACTCTGCTTGGCTTCACTTAACCCTTTTTGGTCTAATTGCTCCTTGTCTTTTCTCAAACTGTCCTACTATTGTCAATACCGGTATTCACTCTCCCATTTCGTATACCCCTAAGAGCTAGAGAACAGCTCGACTGACCTGCCTACCTTCCTTGGCCATTTCATTCTTTCTCGTGTACCGCGATAAGAAATGACTAGGCAATTTTTGTATCGAATCAACGTTATGCATAATATATTTTGTGGACATGAAATAAATAGTCAAAAGTTTTTGTTTATTTATTTTTGATTGTGTATTTTTGACTCTTTATTTTTGTCTATTCATTTTTGAGTGTTTATTTTTGGATATTCACAGAGGATAAACTATATTAAATGGACAAAACAAAATGGTTATTCAATAATAAAGCATGAATAAATGCATAAAATAAATACACAATACTTTATGTTTATTATTTCTCTGTATTTATTTTAAAGCATTTAAATAAATGCGAAACTTTTTAATAGGTAAACAAAAGAGTTTGTGTATTTGTTTTTGATTATTCATTTTTTGACTATTTATGTAAATAAACAGAAAAACGTTGCATAAACTTGTACTTACAAACGGTGCCCCATATGTTTCCGCATAGTTATTTCAGTTTCCAGTTTGGTAGCCTGAAAACAGTAAACTGCAAATATTTTGTTTGAAAACGTGTGGAAAAATTCAGAACCGCAGGAAGTTAAACAATAATGCTACTCCAAAACCTTCACACGGAAATAATAGCCGTTTGCATGATTTAGACCAAAATGCCTACACAAGCATCACAACTGTTTGTAATCATTCAACATTTCTTATAAGGAAGAGCGTCAGCTTATTACGTGCAACCAAAGTTTTTGTTTGTTAATGAGTGTCAACTAGTTATATACGCCGGAGGGTATGTGACAAACCTGAGCGAGTTTAAGTTTGTAAGCCTATAAAAAAAACCGAGAAAATTGCGTACAGTAAAATCAACTTTTTATGAAGGTTTACGACACCAGAAAACAAAACGTTTTGGTTTGGTCGTAAATGCGCGAACTTACACGGTGAGTGGTTTGCAATATAACACTGAAGTTGCATGACACAGGCAATCAGTCGCGCCAGTGACAGAAAAGCACGTCTCAAAAATGAGAAACCTGTAAGCTGAATTTAATCGAGAAGCAGTAAAATAATAAATTGAAATAATTATGTTCCAAGTTTACTGTGTATCTGCAAGTACACAACTTTTTCACTCGAAAAAGTATATGAAAATTGTAGTGCTTTTTAACAAAAAGTTTGATAACGAGTGGCGCTTTTGAAAAAACATGCTACTAAAAAGAAACCACTAAACATACGGTTTTATTTTCTTTATACCATTGGGCTTTGCTCGCATTAAGTAGTAAAGAATATCAACCTAGCAAATTTGCAACTCATTTGTGCTGGTAAATATGAGAAGAATCAGCCCAAACAAACCTCACTTTAACAGTAAATTGAATATGTTTTCCTCCTAAAGCTGTTAGTGCTGACGCTTGGAGAAGGCATTCGTACGCTGCATATTTTGCTTCTCAGTACACCAGCAGAGAAAACAAAGAGTAACATGGTCCTGTTCATGTACATTTAAGTTACAAAAGTTGTATTAGGAGATTGTACAGCAACCAAAAGTTGATTGCTTCCATTCAAGTGAGCTTCTTGCGTAACTGGTCGTTGAGCGCAGTGATAAACGACACTATTATCGGCGCGGTAGGTACTGGGTTCGATTCTCGGGCCGGGCAAATCAGACACAGGGTCGCCAAATGTTCGCTACAGTTTGATGTTCGTCAGAGTTGTGATGGCCGGGCGCTAAGCCGCGGAGATGGGCCCCACCACTCGTTACACGTTTTCTGGTGATACTGTGTGTACATTGAAGCTTTGCATTTTTTACATTGGGTCTTGATTGACCCCTTGACCCAGGGCTGCGAACTCAATCGATTTTAAACCGCGTTCAAGTTGTTCGAGTTCAAGAGATGTTTGCAAGTTCAAGTTCGAGTTCGCAGCCCCGGTCTTTATAGGTCGCAATGGCATAAACAAATAAACGACGTGCAGCTTCTCTTTTGGTAAATCATAACTTCAATTTATGCGGATTGTGACTACTTGAGCAACAGATTATATTTCGTAGTGATCTTTTATTTCGTTTCAACAATTTAAATACCTTTCTAAAAAACTCAAACAGTTTTATGCGAGTTCGAGTTCAGAAAAAATATTTTTTTCGAGTTCAAGTTCAAGTTCGGCAAAATGATCGAGCTCGAGTTCAAGTTCGAGTTTGCAGCCCTGCTTGACCCTATTAACGAATCAAAACTCCTAAAATCCTAACTCAACATCATTACCCAAATCAAAGTCAAAACGCTTGATTCTGCGGCAAATATATCGGCCGGTAATGAGGACGAAATCAGCGGAATTTTTATATTATAGATTGAGCTGTATGTAGTGCATATTTATCCTCCTATCACGAGAAAGCGATCATAACGCAATATGAGCTTGTTGAGGTCTTGGCTCCACCGGTTGATGACCAATAGAATTTGCCATAACGTTTCAGTCATTGACAAGTGTAGCCGACTTTCATGACATTCTTTTCTGACATCGCAGAAATTTGAAGAGTGAAACAGAACAGCCAAATCTCAGAGTCGAGTGGTCAATGACAAGGGAAATTCTCGGTCAATGACAGGTGGAGCCGCGCCGGTTTTTGACCAAACTATGTCAATGCCGCAAAATTGGGGAATATTTCCTGGTTACAAATATCAAAAAGTACTTGTAGACCGGCGCGTTTCATTTTAAGACAACAGAATGGAAGGCATTTCATCAAAGAAATTGGCGCACTTTTTCTACGGTTTTAAAAACTTTGAAGAGACGTCATAAAATCAAATCAAACGTTGGAAAATGTAGTTGTTTTGTGTTCCGGCAAGCAAGATGGTAGCAGCAATTATATCATTGCTCGAATATGAAAAGCTTTGTATTGAGGTGCAAGTTTCCGTGCATATTGGACAAATCGTTGGTTAGCTACAAAGAAAGCCAACCAACGAAAAATGCATGGAGTTGCATCGATAAACATAAAAATAAAACTCTCGTCAAATTGGTCAAAGAACTACGCTCCACTATAGGAAATTCTCGCAAAGCGGTCAATGACCAGACGAACGCGAAAATTTCAGCTGTCATTTCCTTCGTCAATGACTAGTGGAGCCGATCTTGCATTTCCGTCAAAACTTTGGCCATTAACCAAAGAAAATTTCCCAAATGGCCATTGACCAAGCATTGACCGGCGGAGCCAAGGCCTCAGGAGTTGCCAGCCACCTGTCCCCCACACCAAAATGGGGGAATCCCGCTAAGAGCTTTTCCCAACGGCACGACAAGCAAACGTGCCAGCTTGTTCTCCACCTGTTGTCCCTTTGATGCTGAGCGTCGAGTAGGGAAGCTGTGAATACCAACTATAAAGTCATTGGTTTGACCCGACTCGGAATCAAACTCGAGTCTGCAGTTCAAGAGGCGGACGCTTTTACCACTCCGCCACTCAGCCATAGAGCGATTTCAAATATTTGGTGAATATTCAGCCACTTTCTTTCTGCAGTTGCTTACAGATGGAGAATAATACATACATTGTAAGACCCAACAAATTTGTTACTTTGCGCTACGGCTTCGCATACAAACTACCATAGCTGTGGTAGGATTTAGAGGTACGATAACTACGAATTTTCGGTTGTTTGCTAAAACTAAAAAATGGCAAAAAGGTTCTTGGTCGGTCGGCAAAGTCTGTTGCTTTTACCCTCCAATAAAAACGACTGTGTCAAAAAAAAAAAACGTTCAAGTGAGAGTGTGCAAGGTTCTTGCATTTCCAGCCAACCAGTGTACGCAGTAGTTGATAAAGACTTCTTTATCGGTGCGGTAGGTCTGGGGTTCAATTCACGGGCCGGTCAAATCGGACACAGTGTCGCGAACGGCTTGCCATTGCTGCAATAATTCTTGGGAGCTGTCTTCCCCAGTTGTTAAATCATGGAGATGGGCCCCACCTCTCCTGACACGCTTCGGCGTTATACCGCAAGTATAGTGAAGATTTCTTTGGATTTGTCAAGCTATAAATACAATTGCGAAGTTTGTTCACAGGTTGCTTTGATAGCAGTTGTGAAGCTCTGTATTATTTGGTAAAAGAACAATTTTAATAGTTAATGGTCACTATACGAACCTGCTGCAATAAACTGATGATATAGCCTATCATGGCAAATTGTTCAAAAACGTGTTCTTCATCCGACTTGAAATTTATCTACATTTTCGTTTCCCAAAACAGGACCTTTGCGGAAGCAAATACGATTTGTCAAAAAAGCAATGGAACACTGGCAAAAGAGCTAAACAGGATTGATTACGTAGGAATAAACTCTTGTTGTAGCTCAACACAACGATTTAGAATCGGTTTGGTATCAAACAGTACTTGCAATGATACTCACCCATACTTCTGGGTTGGCAATCCTACTAACTGTGTTGACAAAGGTGACTTAAAAATTTTAAGTAATTTCAGTAACAGCACTTGTCAAACTGCATCTATAAACATTAATCGCTTTCGAAGTGCTTCCAACGGTTTAAATGCGAAGTTAAACGACTGTAACAGGAATATGCCATTCATTTGTCAACGGCCGAATGCATTGCGAAGTCTTGTCACAAAAAACGGTTCCATTACTGCCAGCACAACAGGATCTACGCCAGCAGCGGCTGCTGCTCTCAGTCTACCTGCAATCATTGGAGTGGCTGTTGGATTGTTGATTTTATTGCTTCTGGTATTTAGTTTACTTTTTTGGCGTTGTAAAAAACGCAATAAAATCAACCATCAGGTTTCGGGAAGATCATCGAATTTTTCAAACCTTCAGAAAAACATCGTAAGCAATCCAGAAAATCAAAATCAACAAATCGTTTTAAGGTTAGTTAGTATGTTTTGATACTAAACGCATCGAATGATAATTTTAATGCACATTTCCTGTAATCTGATAGTAAATTTGCATTTGGGCCGTTTCGCACTTCATCAAATTGAATCGAACAGAAAAAATGCGTAATGAGGTTTACAGCATGAAATAAGCGATTCAAAGTTTAGATAAAAGTGGTAAAGTTTAAATCAGTTGCTACCGGTATAAGAAGTTGGTATTTAATGTCTTTACTTTATATTCAGAAACGAAGTCGCCGATCAATTACAGAGATACCGTGACTCTTCGCTTGACAGTTGTAATGAAAGCAGCTCTGGCATTAAAGCAAATGCAGATGCTAACCCATACGATTTTGCTGAGGAAAATATCGCAATGAAAGCAAATATTTCTTGTGTGGCTGTAACTGGCAACAATTACAAACCTGAAGAGCCGGCCCATGAATACGCCAGTATCAAACATCCCTCATTTGATAAACAAGGCGACCTGTATGATCAATTGTACAAGCCGAAACCAGACGATTCCGGTTTCAACCAGTCTGCATCAATAACAAAGACTCTTGCTGAACCAGTTGTTCAGTATGCCGTACTTGGTCAAGCACGTAAAAAACGGAAGGTTAAACGGTCCCTTAAAGAATAATGAAGCTACGCACTAACTTAGACAAAACCAATATGAAAAAAAATGAAATGAAGTGCTTTCTTTACACAGCGAAAAGTGCCTTCATCAACCACTGACATACTGTAGCAATACTAATCCCAATACCACGTGTTATTTAGTAATTAACATCAAATTAAAGTCGATCAAATTGACAAACTTGGCAGTACTGATGATTCTTAGCTATAGCCAAACTTTGCCTGTTTTTACATTTTTATTTTGCAAAATATGATATTATATCAGGTTTTTAGAACGTAAACCTACACCAGCTCAGCGTACTGTACAGCAAAAAGCATACAATATATAATTTTCCAAAAACGTTTAATATCAATATAAAACAGTTAATATCAATCAAAAAAGTAATAGTTGATGTTCATTTGCGTTGTACGTACGCGATAAAATTTTATCCCTTTAGCAGTTACTACGTAGCTTAACTGTAATCATTAAAAAACTTTTTCAGTTCAATTAAAATCATAAATGCGAGTGTTCCACGGCTTACTAAAATAAGCCATGGTGTGTTCCAATTTTTCTGACTTCCTGGTTTGCCACAGTTAATCCAGTACAACACGGAAGTGTTGTATATTACCATTGAATATGCAGATCCTTTTACAGTACTATTGTACAGTTTTGTATTGTTTCAATGATTTTTTTAAATCCGTCACTTTGTATCTTCCACTAAGAACTGCGATGTTTTATTATGATTTCTTTTTTTTTTTTTTTTTTTTTAATAATTTTTTATTGCAATAAAAGTAAAAAAGACAACAATAACACAAAGCAAAACTCATTATCAATCTAGCGACTTACGACTTCATTTTATTTTAACATATATTTCCCATTGATTTATCAGTGCATTACAATATTTTTCTTATTTTTGCTTGCGTCAACCTTTTAAATCGGGCTGCTTTAACGTTTTCGTTGTGTTGATGTGATTGCAATAACTGTTTGATAGCTGCATTAATTTTTCATGCTAATGTTTTTTTACCCTTAGTCATTCAAAAAAATCCAAGACAATCTGTCATGAAACAAAAATGACAATCATAAGCGTAGATTACCAAAAAAAATGCTCAATATAAGCATAGATTACAGCATAAACGGGTTTAATTAAAAAGGCGATGATAAATAAAAATCATAATCAATGTGGCTGCATAGAGATGTGGTGCAGCAGAGTGTCGCGGGTGCAATATCCATAACGAAACTCAGCGCTTAGGTAGTACAGCTAGAACATGATGCTTAATAAGGTGCTTTAATAAAAGACCAGTAAACAGGGTTGCCCTAGTTATAAAAAAACTGTTTGTTGGGGGGCCCAAGGGGCTCTTAAAATCAGCCAAGTCCTCGTGAACGTAATTCGTGAAAAAAGTCGGCAAAAGGGGGCGTGAGCATAGCAGTGACTTAATGATTAAGCGTGTATGCTCAAATCATTTTTTCGTCAAACATCAAAACTTGTTTCCCCAAAACAGCAGCTGCATTCTTCCAACAAAGTCGACTAAGACATTGCAGTTAAATTGTTTTATTTTCTGCATGTTTTTTGAAGCGTGGTGGGCAGTGCCGTATCAAGGCATCTCCGAAGTATGGTACCCCGTTCGGGAAAAGGGGGCACTCGTAGGGGACCCCACAGTATTATTGCATAAGACTCACAACTAGAGGTAAAAAATTAATAAAAAATTTTTGTCAAAAAGTTGCTGAAAAAAAGCACTAAAATTGCAATTAAGTCACATGATGTAAATTGTAATTAAATTGGAAGAAAATTTCCTGAGGAGCATGCCTCCGGACCCCCTAGAGTCATCATTGATTTTTAGTCTGCTTCAAATTTGCTCTGATTTTGGCACATACCGGAAGAAACTGCGTGTACAAAAGTTTGGGGCGCCCTCGTAACGAAATTTCTGGATGCATCACTTGAAATAATACAGCTAATCAGGAAAGTTAGTAACCAAATCGAAAAAGCCCGAAACTGTCCAAATGTTTGAATACATCAAAGGGTTCCACCTGGAACTATTTTTGGCGGGGGGTGAGGGGCAACAATCTTCACACGGCACTGGTGGTGATACGTGGACAAAAATAACTAACGCCAGAAGGGGCTTGACCGAAAAAGTTTAAGAACATCTGGTATAGAATAGTATCGGATTTTTTTCCATTATTCAGAGCCCTCCTAGTTCGAATTTCACCAAGGCACCCTTGCCAGTAAACCCAACACAAATACGGTATGAATAAAGCTTGTATGACAGTTCAGTTAAGGTCGTGATAACTTGTTTCTTAGAAAGAGATCCATAGTCTTCAAAAGTCAAGAAACAAAGATGGAACGTAGAACATAGCCTACTTGCGATGCGTGATTTTACTTGCATTACCATTGATCACCACAATAAGTATTGCCATGGGTGTTGAATAACAAAAAGAAAAATAATGGCATTGTTTCAGTGAAAAGAGTTTCACTTAATCAACGTAACCGTAGAGCGGAACAGCGCTGTATTAATTACTTTATAGCTTTTTTTCACGTAATGAATTTAACTTAAATCCAACCCACCAAGACCTTAGGCGATATTAAACTTGATTGAGATTCGAACCCACACCCGCACCGATCAGTGACGTATCACCAGCCCAAAGTTTAAGGCGAGTCTTTACCGCAGATGCGGCCTTAACCACTCAGATATCGTTACCTTATGCCAGAACAGCCGAATTTCTCGTCAGTGAAAATGCAATTTTTTATCGTTACGTTTTATTTTCATTTTTAGAGCAATATAACCATTTTTAAAAGTTGAGTAGATTTTTCAAAACGTTGTTTTATACCAGTGAGAAAAACTGATTCTTATCAGCATTTTATTTTGTTTGCAAACGCTTTATAGACAGCGTTGTATGATTACGTGACAGGAGGATAAAAACGAAGATTCAACCTTGACCAAACACTGTGAAAAGATTTACAGAAATCTCAATTGGTTTACCAAGCACCGATTATGAATTCAAGGCCAATTCAAAGCTGTAGCAATGCCCCGTTCTTACTACAGTAGTTTGACTTTCGGCTTTGCAACAAAATCAACAGAAAGCGAAAGCACTTAAAAATGAAAAGTTTTGGTGGCTACAGCAACTGAGTGCGTTTTTTTTCCTATTGTAAACTGCATATCCTCACACGTAATAAGCCTAGTTATAACACATTTACAATGACTTGCAAACAAGAAGTTCTATGCTCACATAATACTGAAACAGTGATGTCAGTTGTATGTGTAGATTATATACTGTATCTATTTCTACAGGGCTTAGTTTATGCGTTGAGGGCTACGTAACAACTACGTACGAGTTTAAATTTGTAACTTGTTAGCGCAAGAAAGAGTAAGAAAACTTCAGCATATTAACATCAACCTTTAGTGAAGGTTTACGACGCCAGAAAACAAAATGCTTTGGTTTGGCCTTAAATGCGCGAACTTTCAGGGCGAGTGATTTGCAGTGTTAACACTGAAGTTGGGGTCCTACTAAACACCGCAAAGGACCTCAACCAAACACCGCAAAGTACGACAAAGGACCCTAAAACCCTAACTCTAATCTAACCCTAGCCTTAACCATAAGTTTAACCCTAACTTTACTTTAAAGTTCTTGTCGTTCTTTGTTATGGTATGATTCCAAGTCCTTTCTTGTTTTTTGCGGTGTTCAGCAGATCAATTCATGGTCCTTTGTCGTTCTTTACTGAGTTTAGTAGGTCAATTTGAGGTCCTTTGTCGTCCTTTGCGGTGTTTCGGTCCTTCGCGGTGTTTAGTAGGAACGCTGAAGTCAGTGGCGTAGCGAGGATATCCTGCGCCGCGGAGCAAACAAAAATTTTGCGCCCCCTGTGTTTTACAGTTCTATGATTATTTATCTGTACCAGCAGATTCATCTTGTCTTCGTATATCGGCCGATTGTCTTTTTGCATAGCCACTACTTTTAAAATATTTTTTCATAAATTTTTTAGATTCATTCAAAAATGCTTCAAATTGGGCTCGCCGTTTTCAACCCTGAGCTCTTTTTTTGGCATAATCTTCCTACCAGTTAAATCGCTAACAATGTAAACTCTGAAAACGCTTATCTGTTTTTAGAAATTAGAAATATTTTATTTAACGGTGCGGCAATTTTTCTGAGTCAGAGGCGGGCCGGTGAAAACTTATCGCATGCAATCCCTTGAGTACAATCAGAAGACATTGTGGAGAGAGATGCAGAACGAAATTGGCAGTTTTTGCCAAAATTTTTATTTTTTACTCTACAGTAATACTGTAGAATAGATCGTCCCAACTGAATGTCAAGGATGCAAAAGACACACTACAGGACTCCCCCATCCAGGGCTTAAAAGAGCGGGCTGGGGATTACAGGGGGCAATCTGCCCCGGACCCATGGGTGTGTAGGAGTCCATGAAAGAGCATTTTAGGGGCCCATCATGGAGGTCCCAAAGTAGTGTGGTAACAGATTCCCTTAGCTGTCGAGGAGCCCCGGATTTCATTTGGAGGCCACGAATTATGGTTGAAGACTTTTTTGTTATTTTTGGAGAGGCCACATAGCCGTCAAGGGTCCCCGGTTTCCATTTGAGGTCACCGAATTTGGGGTAAAGACCTTTTTTTTTCGGAGACCACTTAGCCGTCAAGGGGACCAAGATTCCATTTAAGGGCCGAGAATTGTGGGTGAAGACCTTTTTTTTTTTTTTCGAGACGACAACACCCCTACGGTCGGCTAGGGGCCCAAACTGGGGAAAGCTGCCCACATCCAACTGCAAAGCTTTTTCACTCAAAATCTCAACAAGAAGTTTGACCGTCGATCTGAAAAAAAGGCTATCCAGAAAACGGAATTGCATTTCATGTAGGGCAATCAAGCGCTTAGCTGCAATTTTATCCTACGATACTGCAATTCTTTCACATTTGTAACTAAATTATCTCAGCAGCAGCAACGGGGCTGCGCTTCGCAACTCCTAAATTGCCAGATTTTTCCCTATTTTCTCATTCTGTGATAGCCGTCAAACATTCAAAATATCCGCATTGGAAATCACAGTCTACACACCAATCACGGTAGCAAAACAATAGTAACTACAAATGAAAACACCCAGAAAAGGCCATTGAGGCAAAGGTTCAGTTCAGTTAATGCTTCGATCGGCACTTGTCCGCTGTATTATCAGAAACGGCTTATTGGTTAAAAAAGTTTAGGATCACGGTGATGTAGGTTTAGCACAGTATTACAGCGAGCGACTATACGCGTATTTTAATCGACTAACCAACAATCTTTAGCATCCATCTAACGCAAAAATAATGAAAATCTAATACTGTAGTTACCTATCGCTTCTTTATTTTTCTTCTGGTGGAGTTCTATTTCCTTCTGTTTAATTGCTGCAAAGTCGAATAACTATGTACGTGCAGTTTCAAACCTCTTTGTGATGTCATAATAGAGTAAACGGGCGATTTATGATCGGGTGTAAAGAGTGATTTCACTTCTCTGCCAAAAGCACATACAGGTGTCAGACGCATAGCAATAAATTGATTGTTTTAAAGTTTAAAAGATTACGTCGAAACTGAAGTGTATAAAATCACTGTTTTTTGCGCCCCTTTGGTGCGTGATTGGTGGTCGAAAGTAAGGCGTGATCTTGATCCTTCGTGAACAGCAGCATACATTGCAATACAGTAATCCACAAAGTAGTTTTTAAAATCTGTGTGAATACGTCGAAAAAAGAGTATAAAAAGAACTTCTTGGTACGCCCCTAGGTGGTGAGCCCCCGGGCGCGTGCCCCCACTAGCCTCCTCGCTACGCCACTGTCGTTTTGCCCCACCTTCCCTACGGTACGTACCAGTTTACTACTATCAGACGATGTCTGCCACTGGTGCAATCTTACTTGTGACCGGCTTCTTACCATTGTGAAATTTTTGCACGCCCCATTTTGGCGCCTCTGTACCTTGGCGCCCGGGGACATATGCACCCCACTGCCCCCCCTACGCTACGCCTCTGGCTGAAGTTGCATAATGCAAGCAATCAGTTGCGCCAGTGATAGAATAGCACGTCTCAAAAATCAAAAATCTGTAAGCTGAATTTATTCGAGAAGTGGTAAAACATTAAATTGGAATAATTATGTTCCAAGTTTACTGTGTGAGTTGACAACTTTTTCACACGAAAAAGAATATGAATATTAAAGTGCTTTGTAACAAAAGGTTTGATGACGAGTGGCGTTTTTGCAACAATAAGCTGTAGGTAAGAGAAACCACAGAATTAACATATATTTTTTTCTATATACCATTGGGTTATGCTCACATTAAATAAAAAACATTAACCCAGCAAATTTGCAATTCATTTGCGCTAGTAAATATGAGAACAGCCTATAAGCTCAAACAAAGCTCGTTTTCACAGTAAATTCGATATATTTTCCTCCTAAAGCTGTTAGTGCTAGCGCTTGCGGAAGGCATTAATCCGTTGCATATTTTGCTTCTCAGTATACCAGCAGAGAAAACAAAGAGTAACATGGTCCTCCTCATGTACATTTAAGTTACAAAAATTGAACGAAGAGATTGTCCACCAACTAAAAGTTTATTGCTTTCAGCATTGACTTCTTTATGGGGCGCCGTGTGTAAAGCTACGCAATATATAATTTTGCATCATTTTTTTGGTTAATTTTGGTTAAATTACATGCAATATCATATATTGTTGCAATTTATCTATATTGCCGCAATATGTGTTAAATTGTTGCAATTTATCTATATTGCTGCAATTTGTGTAAATTGTTGCAATTTATCTATATTGCAAAAAAAACAGTTAAATCGCCTTTTAATTGCCATGGTGATACGCTAACAAAAACGGTCAGTGTTGCCCTTTCCCTTTTTCCATGAACTCATGTAGTGTAGTGACCTGAGGCGCTGTTGAACTGACTGTGCAGTGTGCGCTTATTGGTTTGGCTGAAACATTTTGAAATAAAGTGGCTTGGAGTTTGATTGATAAAATACTGTTATGATTGGTAGATACAATTGCGGACATATGCAAAAATATAGACGTATAGATATGGTATGCTTTGGAATACCAGCAGCTAGACAAGACTAGACTAGACTACCGGTGTGGGGGTAACAACTAGTATCAGCTCCCAGGTCCAGTTGGGTTAGGTTAGGATTAGGTTCAGTTAGGGTTAAATTTAGTTAGGGTCCGTTCAGTTACAAAATATCGGTATCTGAAAAATCTTGTTTTTAAGTACAGTACCAGTAACCCGGCATTAGGCCTAGTCTAGCTACCTCAACCTATGTTTTTGTGACATAATACTATCTCGTTGCAAATGCAGAATGGCTTATGCTGTATGGCTGAAACATGTCAGATTACAGTAACTTCTGTGATCTGTCCACAGAAAGCAGGTAGGCTTCATCCTGACATCAGCGGATCAGCATATCGATACACCAGTAGCCAGTCACATACGGTAAACTGTAAAATAAAAATGTCAAACTAGTCTACCGATACCGATATTTTGTAACTGAACGGACCCTAACTAAATTTAACCCTAACTGAACCTAATCCTAACCTAACCCAACTGGACCTGGGAGCTGATACTAGTTGTTACCCCCTTACCGGTAGTCTAGTCTTGTCTAGCTGCTGGTATTCCAAAGGATACCATATCTATACGTCTATATTTTTGCATATGTCCGCAATTGTATCTACCAATCATAACAGTATTTTATCAATCAAACTCCAAGCCACTTTATTTCAAAATGTTTCAGCCAAACCAATAAGCGCACACTGCACAGTCAGTTCAACAGCGCCTCAGGTCACTACACTACATGAGTTCATGGAAAAAGGGAAAGGGCAACACTGACTGTTTTTGTTAGCGTATCACCATGGCAATTAAAAGGCAATTTAACTGTTTTTTTTGCAATATAGATAAATCGCAACAATTTACACAAATTGCAGCAATATAGATAAATTGCAACAATTTAACACATATTGCAGCAATATAGATATATTGCAACAATATATGATTTTGCATGTAATTTAACCAAAATCAACTAAAAAAATGATGCAAAATTATATATTGCGTAGCTTTACACACGGCGTCCCATACTTCTTACTATAATAGACTCACAACTACGATTTTGCGCTAGCATTTCACGCTTGATTGAACAGCCTCTAAGCGCGTCGTATCAACCGTGTGCAGCGGGAGATTGCAGTAGCCAGACGGCTAGCTCAATTATCTTTGTGGCTTTATCTGAATTTTGGCCCATGTATCCACATATCCAGCTCAGTGTTTTTTAAGCTTTGGCTTGTGAAACTATTAAGCAATTTTGAAAGACCGCCAATTGAATTTGTAACGTAGAACATGGCTTTGTACACTACTGCAGAAGCAGATTTTGCAAGACCGCGCGACAATTGTGGAAGACCATTTCGGTTTCTCAAAACGCCTTAACAAAAAAAAAAACACTAGCTGATCTAGCTGCTTTTTCTATCCATCCAACCAATGACAATGACATACTTACCAGATACCAGCAAATCTCTTCAAGTCGAAAGATTTCCTGAGAAGAGTGTTTCTCCGCTCTGCATTGATATCGAGCTACAGTAGACTACAGTACAATATATGAGCACTGCTCACTGTAGTCGCGGTTGTGCGAAGCTGGATGTGTTTGCTCTTGTTTTTTATACAATAACAATAACTGTAGTTTCGGTGTGATTATGGTAACTTGCTCGAGACCAGTGTTGGGCAGGATAAACCTTTCTGTACTGAAGCGATAATGATAATTGATAATTTTAAAAAAGGCTTGAGCGATAACGATGATCGATAAATCTCAATTTCTTGAAGCGATATTGGTGAACAATAAACTACCGCCGATAAATTTTTCCGATAAATGTTGCGGTAAATTTTCATGTGTTTGACGAAGTTTGTTTTTTTATAAGTCAAATTGCAAAAATGTTTTTCTAGATTTTTCAAGAAAAGAGAGCGGTTCACGGATTCTGCCGTAGAGATGGCATGGGCGGCCAAGAGACCCGTCAACGAGCGGTGAACCGGTATTTTTAAAGGTTCGCTAACGGCCCAGTTCTATCTTTTGTTTCTAATTGGGCCACTGACGAGCCGATACCAATTTTTGAACTCCCTTTGAACTTTCAGTTTTTTTTTAAATGTGGCTGAAGGTTCATAAAAGAATGGGTTTTGGGCGTACCGGGTTTTATTTTGGGGATGATTTGCTGAGTCGAAATTATCGCTATTGGGCAGGAGGTTCCGGGCCATGAGCGGTCGGGGCTGCAAAAAAGTCAGCCCGTGCCGTCTCTACTCTGCCGTGGCATTAAACAAAACGAAGAGCAATTTTTTAAATTGCAAGAAGAATTTATGGACACCGTGTATTTTGCTATAACGCTAACTCACTAATTTTGAACACTGTGTGCATAAAGAATTATCACTATAATTTATCGGCGATAACAAAATATATTTCAAAAGCTATATCGGTAATCGATAAATCAAAAGTATTTTGAGCGATAATCGATAATAAATTATCGCCGAAAAATTATCTCGATAAATGCCCATCTCTACTCGAGACAATTGGTATTGTTAGGCCTATAGTTGACCAGACTTTTTATGTATGATAGTCCATAAGTTAAGCAACTTGTGAAAGATAAGTTAAGCAACTTGTGGCCATACGTTAAACAACTTGTGAGCAAGAAATCAGACTTTCTAAAATTACATGATGTGTGCAAATCAGAGCTTGCTAAATTCATGCATAAACTTTTCAAAAACAAGCTACATAATTCAATCAATTATGATTTCTCAACGATTGAAAGAACTCATGATTATGAAACCAGGAGACCAAGCAGATCTAATTATTTTTTACCTCGAGTTTCTGAATCTACTGGGCAAAAGAAGGTTGAATTTCGGGGTGTTAAACTGTGGAACGAAATTAGCGAAAACTTGAAAAATAAACCCTTCAATTCGTTTGAAAAGCAGTTTAAAGAAAATTTGATAAGAGAGTGCTGACTATATTGTTAACACTTTTGTTTGTACTGTGCGCTATGTAGGCCTTTGTGTTAACGCTTTGTGTCTTTAAACAAGGGGCATCTCGACTAAAAAATCTCAGGATTATTCGATGCTTCTTGTTTCTTTCCGAATGTAAGGATTTGTTTTTTGTGCGTTTATTTGTGGACAGAAAAAATAAACTACTACAACTACTACTAGTAACCCGACTTGTTTCAACATTAGGCGAGTTCTTGTGGGAAGTAGCGACGAAGTTTTCGAGACAAGTCTCGGGTCTCGAGACACAATTTTCAAAGTCTCGTCTCGGTGTTGAACTACAAGTCTAGATCTCGAGTCTCGTAAAATTATAGTCTTGAAATGCGAGAAGTCTGGAGATTCAAAATTTTAGGTTGTGTAGGACTAAAAAAACTTTGTATTTATTGGATGTGAGCATAAAATTAAAACATTGTCGGAGACATCTTACAACATTGCCATACGTTCTCTGCCATGTAAAAACCCATCAAAAAGAAATTGAAGAAAATCGGGCAAACTTTCATGCTTGCACCCGTAACGTTTTTATAATGGAGGGGTTCGGACCTCCCGAAAATACAAATTTTTACATATTTCATGTTTTAAATGTGTTAAAAAGATGAGTGATGCTTCAAAAGTTTCAGAATTTTTGAAACAGTCTCTGTCGTATTCTTTACCACATTAATAACTCGTGGCAAATTGAGTGGATTTTAAGAAAAGTCCGAAAAAGAGAGTTTTTTGATTTGGTATCTCATTCCGTCAGCTTTTCAGTGATTTTTTTATTGGCAAAGAAAATCTGCTGTAGTATACGCTACAGATGAGATTGCGGACTCAGAGTAATGAATTTTTTCCTACCAACACCTGTCTTTGAAACTTATTTTAAAAACATCTAAGCGTACCGGCAACAATAACAAGAGTCAGTGAAGATTTAAATCGCATGAAGTATGAACCAAAAATCAAATCTTCATTGCATTCGCGTTATTAAGCGTGAAACGAGTGGTGAGCCCCATCTCTGCGGCTTAGCGCCAGGGCAACACCCTCTGGAAAACGTCGCAGCGGTGGCTAACCGTTGGCGGCACTGTGTTCGATTTGATCGGCCCGGGAATTGATCCCCAAACATGAGCAACGAAATCGGGAGGACGCGAAGATTTTCTGGGGTGATTGGAAAAAGCTTTTTAGGCGAAAAAGACCATGAAAGTTGTTAGGTGCTAACATACAAATAAATTTTCTTATAAGTTTTGGTCTCGAAAATTTTTTTCAAGTCTCGGTCTTGGTTCCGAACATTAGGACTTAACTCCATCACTTATTTTAAAAACAGCCCAGCAACAGCAGGTCTGTTGATCAACACATGCATATGGCGCAGTTAAATCATTAAAAATAACCAGCAGAAATCTACAGCGCAAGAAGTTGAGAGACTGTTTAGTCAAGCGGAACGACCTAATCGAATTAAATTGAGCAAGTTTGTAAATATGTTCGTAATCACAAAATGTTAGCGTAAAAAAAGTTATTCAAACAGGAAATACTTTAAACTTAACCACCTACACCAATTTTCACACAAAACTAAGCAGCGATTGTGGCGCAAATAGTTCAAGCGGATTAATATTGGTTATTCGCGAAGCATTACTAATATGTCTCCTTATGAGAAGTCACTGCTTTCAGTCAAGTGTGAGCTTCTAGCGTGACTGGCCGGTGAGCGTAGTGGTTAACGACACTGACATCGGCGCGGTAGGTATCAGGTTCGACTCTCGGGCCAGGCAAATCAAACAAAATCCCGCCAAAGGTTCGCTACACTTCGATGTTCTTTAGAGCTGTGATGGCCGGGCGCTAAGCGCGTAGATGACCCCCACCACTCGTTACACGCTTTTCCGTGATGCTGCGTGTTCACTGAAGATTTGCTTTTTTAGATTGGGTCTCGACTTGACCCCTTGACCCTATTAACGAATCAAAACCCCTGGAATCCTAATTCAACATCATTACCCAAATCAAAGTCAAAACGCTTGATTCTGCGGCAAATATATCGGCCGGTAATGAGGACGAAATCAGCGGAATTTTTATATTATAGATTGAGCTGTATGTAGTGCATATTTATCCTCCTATCACGAGAAAGCGATCATAGCGCAATATGAGCTCGTTCAGGCCTTGGCTCCACCGGTTGATGACCAATAGAATTTGCCATAACGTTCCAGTCATTGACAAGTGTAGCCGACTTTCATGACATTCTATTCTGACATCGCAGAAATTTGAAGAGTGAAACAGAACAGCCAAATCTCAGAGTCGAGTGGTCAATGACAAGGGAAATTCTCGGTCAATGACAGGTAGAGCCGCGCCGGTTTTTGACCAAACTATGTCAATGCCGCAAAATTAGGGAATATTCCCTGGTTACAAATATCAAAAAGTACTTGTAGACCTGCGCGTTTCATTTTAAGACAACAGAATGGAAGGCATTTCATCAAAGACATTGGCGCACTTTTTCTACGGTTTTAAAAACTTTGAAGAGACGTCATAAAATCAAATCATAACCAAACGTTGGAAAATGTAGTTGTTTTGTGTTCCGGCAAGCAAGATGGTAGCAGCAATTATATCATTGCTCGAATATGAAAAGCTTTGTATTGAGGTGCAAAAGTTTCCGTGCATGTTTGACAAAATCGTTGGCTAGCTACAAAGAAAGCCAACCAACGAAAAATGCATGGAGTTACATCGATAAACATAAAAATAAAACTCTCGTCAAATTGGTCAAAGAACTACGCTCCACTATAGGAAATTCTCGCAAAGCGGTCAATGACCAGACGAACGCGAAAATTTCAGCTGTCATTTCCTTCGTCAATGACTAGTGGAGCCGATCTTGCATTTCTGTCAAAACTTTGGCCATTGACCAAAGAAAATTTCCCAAATGGCCATTGACCAAGCATTGACCGGCGGAGCCAAGGCCTCAGGAGTTGCCAACCACCTGTCCCCCACACCAAAATGGGGGAATCCCGCTAAGTGCTTTTCCCAACGGCACGACTAGCGAACTTGCCAGCTTGTTCTCCACCTTTTGTCCCTTTGATGCATAGCGTAAAGCAGGAAAGCTGTGATTACCAATTATAAAGTCATTGGTTTGACCCGACTCGGAATCAAACTCGAGTCTACAACTCAAATGGCGGACGCTTTTACCACTCCGCCACTCAGCCATTTGAGCCATAAAGCGATTTCAAAATTTTAGTAAATATTTAGCCACTTTCTTTCTGCAGTTGCTTACTGATGGAGAATAATACATGCACAGCAAGGCTAAACAAATTTGTTACTTTGCGCTACAGCTTCTCATACAAACTACCGTAGCTTTGGTAGGATTTAGAGCAGGAGTGGGGAACCTGCGGCCCGCTTAAGTTTTAAATGTGGCCCGCGTGTACATACGGCTCATGTAATGCTGAGCTTACCATACGTCCTTTTTTTAAACATTTCGGCATATTGAACCGTGAAAACATGTCAAAACGCAGTTACGCGGCTCAAACTACGGCCTGCGAACGTGATGACCTTTTTTTGCTCTTTATTTGATTTTGGGCAAAAAATTGGGCTTCTGCGGACGTGATGATCTATTTTTTTTGCTCTCCACTAATTTTTCTGAGGAACTTTTTTTGCTCTTTACGCGTGAAACGTAAAAGCGGCCCGCTATGCCTTGAAGGTTCTCCATCCCTGATTTAGAGGTACAATAACTACGAATTTTAGGTTGTTTGCTAAAACCAAAAAATGGCAAAAGGGTTCTTGATCGGTTGGCTAAGTCTGTTGCTTTTTCCCTCCAATAAAAAGGCTGAGTTCAAAAGAAGAAAAACGTTATGTAAACGTGAGCAAGGTTCTTGCAGGCTGTCCACTCTCATTTTTTTTTTATTTTTTTTTCATTTTTTGGTGCTTCTTCATTTTTTTCATTTTTTTAACCAGTTGTCATTTTTTTCATTTTCTTTGATTAATGATAACTTAGATGGCGTAAAATGCAAGAATGAGTTCAATATATGATTTCGATTTTTTTTATATGTGAATATCAAAAATTTTGTCGTGATTACATGCATAAAAACTTTCTAGTTTCAAATTAAATATCAATCAAACATGTCGAACTACTACTTGGGTCTAAGATTTGTGGAAATTTTGATACCAATGTTACGTAATAAATCAGTCTTGTCTCACGCGTGAGCACCTTCACCGGAAAGGGCGTTTGCGACGTTCAACTCCTAATTCGAATGACATTAAATTGTTCATTTGTAAAGGCAGACTTCGTGGCAAAATACTTTCGTTTTGTTGCTTTATTGCTTAGCGCTTGGCAAGCTAAGACTCTAAGGAGTTTTTAGAAGTTTTGCTAAAACTCGATAACGCAAAGAGATGTTGGCCTTAATGTCAGGGTGTAAAATTTTCAGCGCGAAAGAAAAGGATCTCATTCCCAAATAAGTTGTTACGAACTTGCAGTCTTGAAACATTGTAACAATGTATGCAATATCAACAACAATCTAGTAAGCGGCTGACTATTATTTTGCTAGTGAAATAAGTTTCTAAGCTTTGTTCAGTCAGATTTACCCACAGATAGCTTCATTGAGCTGACTTCAATAAATCTAGGGCTAAAGTAGTAGCGCAACTGTCACCGCAGTAACAAGCCTTGGTCAGATTGGTTTACTCTTGTTGCCTGTAGGGCAAGGCCACGTAAGATTGATCAGTTCGGTATTTTATCATCTATTCCGCCAGACTACCATAATATAAACTTTCAAGTTGCCTGCAAGTGTGCTACAAAAATAAAATTGCTATTACGTTATGAAATGCAGACTAGAAGATACGAATTTTAAAAGTTGTTAGATGCAGGATGTATAATTGTATACCCTTTTATTCATTCACTTTATGCATAAACGATATGTTCAATTGCACAACTTGTAGCTAAATCCTGGCTTTTTGCCGATTATACCCAACTTATGCTGAGTAATCGAAATTTGTCGCAATTAAATTTTAAAATTGACGAAGAAATAACCACCGTGAAATGATTGGATGATTGCAAATAAATTGACATTAAATATTGCTAAATCAAGCTTGATCTTATTAAATTCAAATAATAAAAATTGCAGTA
This sequence comes from Trididemnum miniatum, assembly GCA_964006365.1. Lineage (NCBI taxonomy): Eukaryota > Metazoa > Chordata > Ascidiacea > Aplousobranchia > Didemnidae > Trididemnum > Trididemnum miniatum. The sequence continues at coordinate 6,977,272 of OZ023235.1, read as the reverse complement.
ATTTACATGCACAGACTTATGTTCTTTCTACGCTCAAAAATAATGTCGTTCGAAACTGCCATATACTTGAGTATAACGTTTGACAATTATTTCTTTTGTGGAAAATAAAAGGCTTTATCTGGTGCAGTTGCAGTAGTAAGGAAAAATAAATCAAATTTTTTCAGAACAAAACTTAGCAAAGGCTGCACTCTTGTGAATTGTGTTAGCATGTGTTGGTTTCAGTTCTTAAAATCATTCATAGTAGTAAAATATAAACACAAAGCATTACAGACTATTTACACTCTTATCAAAATTCACCGTGTGGGTCATTAAAATTTGCTGATGATAATACATTACATATTGTTTTGCCTTAAGGTTATGGTTAATTGAACTTTGTGATTGTGTCTTCGGTTCTTTTTGATGAGGCTTTAGCACTCATAAATGAATAATGTTTCCTTTTCTTTTCCTTTGTAATCTGCTTTGACTTGTGAAGTGTGCATAGCTAGTATAAATTAATTTGAAACAGTGAACATGAAGTTATCAGTTTTGTGAAACGTGCGTTGAGACATTGTAGACGTAATATCTGAGCTGGTTCAGGGCCGGATTAAGCAATGGGAAAACTGGGCAGTTGCCTCAGGCCCCGCACATTTGCTAATCTCTTGTAGCTACAGAGCCGGCGGCAAAGAAGTCGATTTAAGGGGGCCAAGCATTTATCAGGGGGGACAAAATCTAAAATTATGCACAAAAGCTGCTGTCTTCAAAAGAGTAAGCTTGTTGATTGGGGGGCCAACCCCCCCCCCTGGCGCCAGCCCTGAGCTGCTAGATTACGAACTTGGTATTTTTTTGTATTTTGTTGCATATTTATCCTCCTATCACGAGAAAACGATCAAAGCGCTGTAATGAGCTCGCTTAGGAGTTGCATCTGTCTTTCACACTAAGATGGGGGAATCCCGCTAATAAGTGCCTTTGCCAACGGCACAACAAGTAAACTTACCGGCATGTTCTCCTCTCTGTCCCTTCATAGCTGAACGTCAAGCAAAGCAGCTGTGAAAACCAATTTTAAAGTCATTAGTTTGATCCGATTCGGAATCAAACCCAAGTCTACAGCTCCCGAGGCGGACGCTCTTACCACTCGGCCATCCGAGCTGCTAAAAAACAATACCGATTTGTAATTTCAGCTCAAACTACGGCCTGCGGACTTGATGACCTTTTTTTCTTGCTCTTCACTTGATTTTGGGCGGAAAATTGGACATCACTCTTAACTGTCCCAGGCCCCGCGATATCTTAATCCGCCCCTGAGCTGGTAGTAAAACTTAAAAATGGAAGCACATGCGCATTTCTGCTATAGCCTATTTATCATTTATTGCAGCGCATATTTTTTCATTTTTTTCGCAGATTTGTCATTTTATTGCTTTTTTCCAACAAATTGCCATCATTTTTTTCTCATTTTTTGTTGATAGGTGGCTGGACAGGCTCTTCTTGCATTTCCGGCCAACCAGTATACGCAGTAGTTGATAAAGACTTCTTTATCGGTGCGGTAGATCTGGGGTTCCATTTCCAAGCCGGTCAAATCGGACACAGTGTCGCGAACGGCTCGCCATTGCTGCAATAATTCTTGGGAGCTGTCTTCCCCAGTTGTTAAATCATGGAGATGGGCCCCACCTCTCTTGTCACGCTTCGGCGTTATACCGCGAGTTTCTTTGGATTCGTCAAGCTATAAATACAACTGCGAAGTTTGTTCACAGGTTGCTTTGATAGCAGTTGTGAAGCTCTGCATTATTTTGTAAAAGAACAATTTTAATAGTTAATGGTCACTGTAAGAACCTGCTGCAATAAACTGATGATATAGCCTATCATGGCGAATTGTTCAAAAACGTGTTCTTCATCCGACTTGAAGTTTATCTACATTTTCGTTTCCCAAAACAGGACCTTTGCGGAAGCAAATACGATTTGTCAAAAAAGCAATGGAACACTGGCAAAAGAGCTAAACAGGATTGATTACGTAGGAATAAACTCTTGTTGTAGCTCAACACAACGATTTAGAATCGGTTTAGTATCAAACAGTACTTGCAATGATACTCACCCATACTTCTGGGTTGGCAATCCTACTAACTGTGTTGACAAAGGTGACTTAAAAATTTTAAGTAATTTCAGTAACAGCACTTGTCAAACTGCATCTATAAACATTAATCGCTTTCGAAGTGCTTCCAACGGTTTAAATGCGAAGCTAAACGACTGTAACAGGAATATGCCATTCATTTGTCAACGGCCGAATGCATTGCGAAGTCTTGTCACAAAAAACGGTTCCATTACTGCCAGCACAACAGGATCTACGCCAGCAGCGGCTGCTGCTCTCAGTCTACCTGCAATCATTGGAGTGGCTGTTGGATTGTTGATTTTATTGCTTCTGGTATTTAGTTTACTTTTTTGGCGTTGTAAAAGACGTAATAAAATCAACCATCAGTTTTCGGGAAGATCATCGGATTTTTCAAAACTTCAGAAAAACATCGTAAGCAATCCAGAAAGTCAAAATCAACAAATCGTTTTAAGGTTAGTTAGTATGTTTTGATACTAAACGCATCGAATGATAATTTTAATGCACATTTCCTGTAATCTGATAGTAAATTTGCATTTGGGCCGTTTCGCACTTCATCAAATTGAATCGAACAGAAAAAATGCGTAATGAGGTTTACAGTATGAAATAAGCGATTCAAAGTTTAGATAAAAGTGGTAAAGTTTAAATCAGTTACTACGGGTAAAAGGAGTTGGTATTTAATGTCTTTACTTTGTATTCAGAAACGAAGTCGCCGATCAATTACAGAGATACCGTGACTCTTCGCTTGACAGTTGTAACGAAAGCAGATCTGGCATTAAAGCAAATGCAGATGCTAACCCATACGATTTTGCTGAGGAAATAACGCAATGAAAGGAAATAATTCTTGTGTGGCTGTAACTGGCAACAATTACAAACCTGAAGAGCCGGCCCATGAATACGCCAGTATCAAACATCCCTCATTTAATAAACAAGGCGACTTGTATGATCAATTGTACAAGCCGAAACCAGACGATTCCGGTTTCAACCAGTCTGCATCAATAACAAAGACTACTGCTGAACCAGTTGTTCAGTATGCCGTACTTGGTCAAGCACGTAAAAAACGGAAGGTTAAACGGTCCCTTAAAGAATAATGAAGCTACGCACTAACTTAGACAAAACCAATATGAAAAAAAACGAAATGAAGTGTTTTCTTTACACAGCGAAAAGTGCCTTCATCAACCACTGACATACTGTAGCCATACTAATCCCAATACCACGTGTTCTTTAGTAATTAACATCAAATTAAAGTCGATCAAATTGACAAACTTGGCAGTACTGATGATTCTTAGCTATAGCCAAACTTTGCCTGTTTTTACATTTTTATTTTGCAAAATATGATATTATATCAGGTTTTTAGAACGTAAACCTACACCAGCTCAGCGTACTGTACAGCAAAAAGCATACAATATATAATTTTCCAAAAACGTTCAATATCAATAAAAAACAGTTAATATCAATCAAAAAAGTAATGGTTGATGTTCATGTGCGTTGTACGCACGCGATAAAATTTTATCCCTTTAGCAGTTACTACGTACAGCTTGTGTGTAAATATCAAAAAACTTTTTCAGTTTAATTTAAATCATAAATGCGAGTGTTCCACGGCTTACTAAAATAAGCCATGGTGTGTTCCAATTTTTCTGATTTTCTGGTTTGCCACAGTTAATCCAGTACAACACGGAAGTGTTGTATATTACCATTGTATATGCGGATCCTTTTACCATTGTACAGTTTTGTATTGTTTCAATGATTTTTTTAAATCCGTCACTTTCTATCTTTCACTAAGAACTGCGATGTTTTATTATGACTTCATTTTTTTTTTTTTTAATAATTTTTTATTGCAATAAAAGTAAAAAAGACAACAATAACACAAAGCAAAACTCATTATCAATCTAGCGACTTACGACTTCATTTTATTTTAACATTTATTCTCATTGATTTATCAGTGCATTACAATATTTTTCTTATTTTTGCTTGCGTCAACCTTTTAAATCGGCCTGCTTTAACGTTTTCGTTGTGTTGATGTGATTGCAATAACTGTTTGATAGCTGCATTAATTTTTCATGCTAATGTTTTTTACAAGAAGTAATTAAAAAAAAATCCCAGACAATCTGTCATGAAACAAAAATGACAATCATAAGCGTAGATTACCATAAAAATGCTAAGTATAAGCATAGATTACAGCATAAACGGGTTTAATTGAAAAGGCGATGATAAATAAAAATCATAATCAATGTGGCTGTATAAAGGTGTAGTGCAGCAGAGTGTCGCGGGTGCAATATCCATAACGAAACTCAGCGTTCAGATAATACAGCTAGAACATGATGCTTAATAAGGTGCTTTAATAAAAGACCAGTTAACAGGGTTGCCCTAGTTATAAACAAACTGTTTGTAGGGGGGCCCAAGGGGCTCTTAAAATCAGCCAAGTCCTCGTGAACGTAATTCGTAAAAAATGTTGGCAAAGGGGGGCGTGAGCATAGCAGTGACTTAATGATTAAGCGTGTATGCTCAAATCATTTTTTCGTCAAACATCAAAACTTGTTTCCCCAAAACGGAAGCTGCATTCTTCCAACAAAGTCGACTAAGACATTGCAGTTAAATTATTTTATTTTCTGCATGTTTTTTTGAAGCGTGGTGGGCAGTGCCGTATCAAGGCATATCCGAAGTATGGTCCCCCGTTCGGGAAAAGGGGGCACTCGTAGGGGACCCCACAGTATTATTGCATAAGACTCACAACTAGAGGTAAAAAATTAATAAAAAATTTTTGTCAAAAAGTTGCTAAAAAAAAGCACTATAATTGCAATTAAGTCACATGATGTAAATTGTAATTAAATTTGAAGAAAATTTCCTGAGGAGCATGCCTCCGGACCCCCTAGAGTCATCATTGATGTTTAGTCTGCTTCAAATTTGCTCTGATTTTGCCACATACCGAAAGAAACTGCGTGTACGAAAGTTAGGGGCGCCCTCGTAACGAAATTTCTGGATGCGTCACTTGAAATAATATAGCTAATCAGGAAATTTAGTAACCAAATCGAATAAACCCGAAACTGTCCAAATGTTTGAATACATCAAAGGGTTCCACCTGGAACTATTTTTGGCGGGGGGTGAGGGGCAACAATCTTCACACGGCACTGGTGGTGATACGTGGACAAAAATAACTAACGCCAGAAGGGGCTTGACCGAAAAAGTTTAAAAACATCTGGTATAAAATAGTATCGGAGTTTTTTGCATTATTCAGGGCCCTCCTAGTTCGAATTTCACCAAGACACCCTTGCCAGTAACCCCAAACACAAATACGGTATGAATAAAGCTTGTATGACAGTTCAGTATAGGTCGTGACATTTGTTTCTTAGAAAGAGATCCATAGTTTTCAAAAGTCAAGAAACAAAGATGGAACGTAGAACATACCCTACTTGCGATGCGTGATTTTACTTGCATTACCATTGATCACCACAATAAGTATTGCCATGGGTTTTTAATTTAAATCCAACCCACCAAGATCTTAGGCGATATTAAACTTGATTGGGATTCGAACCCACATCCGCACCGATCAGTGACGTAACACCAGCCCAATGTTTAAGGCGAGTCTTTACCGCAGATGCGGCCTTTAGTTCCTAGTGGTCGAAATATTGACCATTTTTGTCATTGTAGAAAACTAGGCTACAACTGGAAATAAGAAATTGCTTTTTTCGCTGAAGCTCTTTAGGCGATATATTAGTGCAGTCAGACATCATAAATTCGTATTTTATTTCAACTGCCGCGTTTGCTCTTCGCCACAAGCTGCTTTCTTCGGAGCACAAAAATGGATGAAGCATCTCGGTAAGTGTCTTTTTTTTTACACTTTTGAATTAGATGTGAAATGCTGATAGAATTTTTCGAAACTTTACAAGTATTAGCAATAGTGTTAAAGTTAATTGGGAACTAATAAAAAATTCAATTGAAAAAAACTTACTTGGAAACATTGATTTTAACAAAAGTGGTCGAGATCTCGACCATTAGGCTGAACTATGTCAAATTCGTTAAAGTAATATTTAGCCACTTATTTTTTCTAAGTATGACGTTTTCACTGTTTGCGAATTCCTGGATGCTATTGGTGAAGGAGATGAGTTTGATGACGTAGCTGGGATTGCCATTGAACCTCCAGAAGTGCGAGCGGAGACTTATGAGGACAGTGGAGATGAGGAGTTAGATTTTGGTTTGGCTCACTGGCTTTCATCTCCGAGCTCAAGCTCATTTACTGCGCAGAAATCGAGATCTGATTCCGACAGTTCAGACGATGACGCTGCATCAGCTCAAGCTCGAACAGAATCATCAGCTTCAAAAAGAAGGAAAAAAGTTCAGCTTATGTGTTTCAGAGAGAGTTAAATTGCCGATCAGGATTGTTACCTACTTTTCCTCCTTCTAATTATTCGGCATACCGTAATATGAGCCAAGTAGAATTGTTTGAATTGTTTTGGGATGAACTTTTGGTCAAAATGAAACTATATTTTGTTCGGAAAGGCAAAAATATTATTGTGGCTAACATAGCCGAGTCTCGCACTTCTTTTGGAATAATAATGCTTTCTGACTATAACATACTACCCCAACGAAAATTGTACTGGTCTCACGATTACGATTAAAGAGATGAAGAAGAGTAGCAAACGGGGGAATGTTTGTGTAGCTGTTGAAAAACACGCTAACCATGACGAAAAAATGAAATTGGTTTGATGGAAGAATAATAACATTGTAACTATATGCTCTACAGTATTTGGAACAGAACCGATTAAAAAGGTGCAGATGGAGTCGCATTGAGAAGAAGATTGATGTGGACCGCCCATATATTGTTAAGCGATACAACAAGACCATGGGTGGCATAGATCGTCAAGGCCAGCGTGTCAACAATTATCACAGGGGGATTCGCGGAAAAAAGTGGTGGTTTCCTTTGTTTACGTGGCTAGTTGACGTAAGCATCCAAAACGCGTGGATACTCGGCCGTGAAGCCAACTGCACAGATTGTGATTGCCTGCTGACCTTCCGTCGTTCTATCGCAACTTTTTGCTCGAAGCATTATGGCTCAGCACCAAAACGCCCAGGAAGACGCAGCTCGAATGCCCCTGCTCAAACAAAGCTTCGATTTGACCGCATGGATCACTTTGTCATACGCAATGAAGGGAACGCTGGACGTCGTGCTTACTGTGGCAGTCGCATAGTGTGTATGGTTGCAAAAAATGCAATTGCAGTCTTTGCCCCGAGTGTTTCGTCGACTACCGTACGGAAAGCTAAGCAAAACGAGCTCGTGATGAGAAGAACAAGAACTAATATTGCATGGCAATGAACAATTCCCATTATTGGATTGACGTATGTCCACGAGGCATTCGTTTGATCAAAATGCAATAAACCTCACTGTTTTATTTGTTGTGGCTTTAGCATAGGTACTTAACAAATTCCGCCGTGCAAAAAAATAACATTTCAGCAAGTATAAGAAGCAAGAACAAGAAGCAAGCAAGAAACAAGAGCAATAACAGCAAGAACACAGTGGAGCTAGCATTTAAACTTTCAAAAAAACTCCCAGAAAGACCTAACTTTCAAAGAATACAGTCGGCTTGAAAAGGAACCGGTACCAAAAACTATAAATTCGAACCTCAAACCAGCTATCTTTGTGAAAAAACATTTACTACTGCTATCATTTTTTGTCTCCACAATCTTTGTTTAGATCGAGAGCTATCTTCATACTCGCATACGATTGAGAACCGTTTCGTAAGAATAAAAACGTAAGAATTTAGCCAAATCAATGCAATGAAAATTTGACACATTTGTTCCTAGTGGTCGATTTCTCAACCACCCTCTATCTTTTATGACGTCACACTTAAAGAGTTTTTGGCAACACCAAGCGTATTCCAATCATATTGCTTTGATAATACGCTAAGATGAACGGGTACCAACAACAAATAAAATTTACATTAAATTCAGGAACTAATGGGTTAACCACTCAGATATCGTTACCTTATGCCAGAACAGCCGATATTCTCGTCAATGAAAATGCAATTTTTTATCGTTACGTTTTATTTCCATTTTTAGAGCAATATAACCATTTTTAAAAATTGAGTAGATTTTTCAAAACGTTGTTTTATACCAGTGAGAAAAACTGATTCTTATCAGCATTTTGTTTAGTTTGCAAACGCTTTATAGACAGCGCTGTATGATTACGTGACAGGAGGATAAAAACGAAGATTCAACCTTGACCAAACACTGTGAAAAGATTTGCAGAAATCTCAATTGGTTTACCAAGCACCGATTATGAATTCAAGGCCAATTCAAAGCTGTAGCAATGCTCCGTTCTTACTGTAGTAGTTTGACTTTCGGCTTTGCAACAAAATCAACAGAAAGCGAAAGCACTTAAAAATGAAAAGTTTTGGTGGCTACAGCAACTGAGCACGTTTGTTGTCCTATTGTAAACTGCATATCCTCACACGTAATAAGCCTAGTTATAACACATTTACAATGACTAGCAAACAAGAAGTTCTATGCTCACATAATACTGAAACAGTGATGTCAGCTGTATGTGTAGATTATATACTGTATCTACTTCTACAGGGCTTTGTTTATGCGTTGAGGGCTACGTAACAACTACGTACGAGTTTAAATTTGTAACTTGTTAGCGCAAGAAAGAGTAAGAAAACTTCAGCATATTAACATCAACCTTTAGTGAAGGTTTACGACGCCAGAAAACAAAATGCTTTGGTTTGGCCTTAAATGCGCGAACTTTCAGGGCAAGTGATTTGCAGTGTTAACACTGAAGTTGGGGTCCTACTAAACACCGCAAAGGACCTCAACCAAACACCGCAAAGTACGACAAAGGACCCTAAAACCCTAACTCTAATCTAACCCTAGCCTTAAGCATAAGTCTAACTCTAACCCTACTTTAAAGTTCTTGTCGTTCTTTGTTATGGTATGATTCCAAGTCCTTTCTTGTTTTTTGCGGTGTTCAGCAGATCAATTTATGGTCCTTTGTCGTTCTTAGCGGTGATTAGTAGGTCAATTTGAGGTCCTTTGTCGTCCTTTGCGGTGTTTCGGTCCTTCGCGGTGTTTAGTAGGAACGCTGAAGTCAGTGGCGTAGCGAGGATATCCTGCGCCCCGGGGCAGACAAAAATTTTGCGCCCCCTGTGTTTTACAGTTCTATGATTATCTGTACCAGTAGATTCGTCTTGTCTTCGTATATCGGCCGATTGTCTTTTTGCATTGCCACTACTTGTAAAATATTTTTTATAAATTTTCTAGATTCATTCAAAAACGCTTCAAATTGGGCTCACCGTTTTCGACCCTTAGCTCCACTTTCTTTTTTTGGCATAATCTTTCTACCAGTTAAATCGCTAACAGTGTAAACTCTAAAAACGCTCATCTGCTTTTAGAAATTAGAGATATTTTATTTAACGGTGCGGTAATTTTTCTGGGCCAGAGGCGGGCCGGTGAAAACTTATCACATGCAATCCCTAGAGTACATTCAGAAGACATTGTGGAGCGAGATGCAGAACGAAATTGGCAGCTTTTCACCAAAATTGGATTTTTTGCTCTAATACTGTAGAATAGATCGTCCCAACTGAATGTCAAGGATGCAAAAGACACACTACAGGACCGCCCCCCATCCAGGGCTTAAAAGAGCGGGCTGGGGATTACAGGGGGCAATCTGCCCCGAACCCATGGGTGTGTAGGAGTCCATGAAAGAGCATTTTAGGGGCCCATCATGGAGGTCCCAAAGTAGTGTGGTGGCAGATTCCCTTAGCTGTCGAAGAGCTCCGGATTTCATTTGGAGGCCCCGAATTATGGTTGAAGACTTTTTTGTTATTTTTGGAGAGGCCACATAGCCGTCAAGGGTCCCCGGTTTCCATTTGAGGTCACCGAATTTGGGGTAAAGACCTTTTTTTTTCGGAGACCACTTAGCCGTCAAGGGGACCAAGATTCCATTTAAGGGCGGAGAATTGTGGGTGAAGACCTTTTTTTTTTTTTCGAGACGACAACACCCCTACAGTCGGCAAGGGGCCCACACTGGGGAAAGCTGCCCACATCCAACTGCAAAGCTTTTTCACTCAAAATCTCAACAAGAAGTTTGACCGTCGATCTGAAAAAAAGGCTATCCAGAAAACGGAATTGCATTTCATATAGAGCAATCAAGCGCTCAGCTGCAATTTTATCCTACGATACTGCAATTCTTTCACATTTGTAACTAAATTATCTCAGCAGCAGCAACGGGGCTGCGCTTCGCAACTCCTAAATTGCCAGATTTTTCCCTATTTTCTCATTCTGTGATAGCCGTCAAACATTCAAAATATCCGCATTGGAAATCACAGTCTACACACCAATCACGGTAGCAAAACAATAGTAACTACAAATGAAAACACCCAGAAAAGGCCATTGAGGCAAAGGTTCAGTTCAGTTAATGCTTCGATCGGCACTTGTCCGCTGTATTATCAGAAACGGCTTATTGGTTAAAAAAGTTTAGGATCACGGTGGTGTAGGTTTAGCACAGTATTACAGCGAGCGACTATACGCGTATTTTAATCGACTAACCAACAATCTTTAGCATCCATCTAACGCAAAAATAATGAAAATCTAATACTGTAGTTACCCATCGCTTTTTTACTTTTCTTCTGGTGGAGTTCTATTTCCTTCTGTTTAATTGCTGCAAAGTCGAATAATTATGTACGTGCAGTTTCAAACCTCTTTGTGGTGTCATAATAGAGTAAACGGGCGATTTGTGATCGGGTGTAAAGAGTGATTTCACTTCTCAGCCAAAAGCACATACAGGTGTCAGACGCATAGCAATAAATTGATTGTTTTAAAGTTTAAAAGATTACGTCGAAACTGAAGTGTATAAAATCACTGTTTTTTGCGCCCCTTTGGTGCGTGATTGGTGGTCGAAAGTAAGGCGTGATCTTGATCCTTCGTGAACAGCAGCATACATTACAATACAGTAGTTCACGAAGTAGTTTTTAAAATCTGTGTGAATACGTCGAAAAAAGAGTATAAAAAGAACTTCTTGGTACGCCCCTAGGTGGTGCGCCCCCGGGCGCGTGCCTCCACTAGTCCCCTCGCTACGCCACTGTCGTTTTGCCCCACCTTCCTCTACGGTACGTACCAGTTTACTACTATCAGACGATGTCTGCCACCGGTGCAATCTTGCTTGTGACCGGCTTCTTACCATTGTGAAATATACGAAAAGCTTTTTGGTGGTACAGAATTTTAAAACAGATTTAAAAAGCGCCGAAAACATCTTTTAAATTTAGGTAGTCTTGAAAAAAAAGACTGTTTTTGAATCAAACATTTTCGTCTCGCTCTCTTCAGGGTTTAACGCGAGAGTTAATTGAGAAGGAAAAAGGTGGTCTATATATTATCATCAGCTTCATCAAAAATCTGCAACAAAAAAGGAAAAAGAGCTGTGATTGGTTGTTAAAAGACAGACGGATTGTGATTGGTCGAATATGGATGAATTTTAGAATCTAACTCAACTATCGGAGAATTTGCAGTGAGTAGACAAATTCCTTTTGACGGCACAGAATAGGTTTCAGCGTTTTGATGAAAGTTGCCTCCAGCGCCCCCAAGTGGAAATTTGTTCTCGCTTTGGCTAAAACCGAAAACTGGTCAATATGATAATGAGAGGCACAATCAGGATGTTGGATTACGTGTAGACCAATAGCTGAATCACAGTCTAGTTGATTGAGTGGAGTTATAATCAACTCCAGCATTTCCAAGAAAATTTCCCGTTTTCAATTACTGCCCAAAGAAGGACCAAAGAAATGCCCTGTGTATCTAAAACTACCCTGGATTGGCAATATTTCTGGTAAATTCGAAAAACAGGTAAAATCTAACGTTCAAAATTGTTTTAGAGCCGTCGATCCTCGTGTCATTTTCCGAACCAGAAAGATTCTGCCTTCAATCTATAAAGATGCTGTGCCCATCACTCATCAAAGTATGGTCGTATACCAATACGTGTGCCGCTGTGATTACCGGTACGTGGGTCGCACATCCCTACGACTACAACATAGAATCAATCAACACATTCCAAAATCAATTCGAAATAAAGAAAATCCAACCAAAGTTCTTCCCAAACGTAACTGCAAAATTACTACTCCACTCAATCAACTAGACTGTGATTCAGCTATTGGTCTACACTTAATCCAACATCCTGATTGTGCCTCTCATTATCATATTGACCAGTTTTCGGTTTTAGCCAAAGCGAGAACAAATTTCCACTTGGGGGCGCTGGAGGCAACTTTCATCAAAACGATGAAACCTATTCTGTGCCGTCAAAAGGAATTTGTCTACTCACTGCAAATTCTCCGATAGTTGAGTTAGATTCTAAAATTCATCCATATTCGACCAATCACAATCCGTCTGTCTTTTAACAACCAATCACAGCTCTTTTTCCTTTTTTGTTGCAGATTTTTGATGAAGCTGATGATAATATATAGACCACCTTTTTCCTTCTCAATTAACTCTCGCATTGTGAAATTTTTGCACGCCCCATTTTGGCGCCCCTGTACCTTGGCGCCCGGGGACATATGTACCCCACTGCCCCCTACGCTACGCCTCTGGCTGAAGTTGCATGATGCAAGCAATCAGTTGCGCCAGTGATAGAATAGCACGTCTCAAAAATTATAAATCTGTAAGCTGAATTTATTCGAGAAGTGGTAAAATATTAAATTGGAATAATTATGTTCCAAGTTTACTGTCTGAGTTGACAACTTTTTCACACGAAAAAGAATATGAATATTAAAGTGCTTTGTAACAAGAGGTTTGATGACGAGTGGCGTTTTTGCAACAATAAGCTGTAGGTAAGAGAAACCACAGAATTAACATCCATTTTTTTCTTTATACCATTGGGCTATGCTCACATTAAATAAAAAAAAACACTAACCCAGCAAATTTGCAATTCATTTGTACTAGTAAATATGAGAACAGCCTATAAGCTCAAACAAAGCTCGTTTTAACAGTAAATTTGATATATTTTCCTCCTAAAGCTATTAGTGCTAGCGCTTGCGGAAGGCATTAATCCGCTGCATATTTTGCTTCTCAGTATACCAGCAGAGAAAACAAAGAGTAACATGGTCCTCCTCATGTACATTTAAGTTACAAAAGTTGAACGAAGAAATTGTCCAGCAACTAAAAGTTTATTGCTTTCAGCATTGACTTCTTCATGGGGCACCGTGTGTAAAGCTACGCAATATATAATTTTGCATCATTTTTTTGGTTAATTTTGGTTGAATTACATGCAATATCATATATTGTTGCAATTTATCTATATTGCCGCAATATGTGTTAAATTGTTGCAATTTATCTATATTACTGCAATTTGTGTAAATTATTGCAATTTATCTGTATTGCAAAAAACAGTTAAATCGCCTTTTAATTGCCATGGTGATACGCTAACAAAAACGGTCAGTGTTGCC